>BSBM01000760.1:530000-1730000 GCA_027924585.1 Larix kaempferi | reverse complement strand
TTATATTATGACATATTTTATATTATATGTATATAATTATATATGTTATTTAATAATCCAATCAATTTATATAAATCTAAATCATTATAAACAAGTCAACAAACTCATACTTTCAACACACAAGTAATGCTTTCATCAATTTGTCAACCAAGTTACTAATAGATAATATAATCATATTAATTTATTCATCGATCGACCAATCATAGTAATGTAATCACAAATTGACGTATGCATGGCCAGTGCACATGTCTTAAGCGTGCGTACTAAGAATCACATTTAATGCTCCTAATAAATCGTTATTACATCCTCTCAAACAACATATAAAAGAACAATTAAACACTGCATCATTCATCATTCATAATCATTCATACAGAAACAATAAGACAAAATTAGATAAACATAATGGTGAAATCAAACATATAATCATGATGGTTAATAACAATCAAGAACACCATCCAATCCATCATTGGTACCATCCATCACATCAGTAATCCAGCCCCTAAATCACCACTACTTCCATCTCCTGACCTCACCATCCCGTCCTCTGCTGCAATATACTGTGGTGTCGACTGCACGACCTAACCACATATAGAACCCGTAAGCGGAAGTGTCGATTGACCACATCGACCAAGCTTCCCCAACATGCATCTGCTAGTCATCATCACACATCTAGGGGAGTGCGCTACACAAACCTCCCATGACTCTAGGTTTCAGGGGATAAACGGTGGGAAATTCCTCCACCCCCCCAATAGTACTAGGGTCAACACCCTACATCAACCATACTGTGCCATCACTATTATAAGGGGTCCCGTCCTTGAAAAACCACTTTGGAAAAGTCACAATTCCTGTCAAAACTCACACTCACCCACAAGTCATAGAAATATTGGAATTCACAATTAAATAGCATGAAATTTGATATAACATCATTATACTCATGATGTTCAATACATCTCATGGGCCTTGGCAATATAGGAATCCACCTATCTCATAGCCAATCAACATGTGGAATAGTTCATCATTAACATGAAACATATATATAGCCATGACCAACTCTTTCAAGTGCCAATCCATATCACTAATACGACATTTACAAATAATCATGTAAGTTATTTTTGCAAACAACTAAATTAGCATTCTACATATGGATATTCTATATTCAATTTTGCATGTTCAAATGAAATAACATATTCATCGTCATTAATAAATTAAAACAATATTTTGAATTATCATACATGCCTCAAGGGAGTCCAGATGTCCACATAATAATCATCTTGATCAATCTATCTTAGTAAAACAGATAATAAGCAAATGCATTGCTAAGCTAATTCACACTAGAGTTTTTAATTAAAGACTATCAAAATATGGGGCATTACAAAGGTCTTCTCAGTAAAACACTTGGTGAAAATATCAACAGTTTGCTCGGTGGATGGGCAATACTGCAAGGAAATCACTCTTTCATGCACTAAACCCCAGATGTAGTGAATATGGATTTCAGTATGATTTTTTCTTTTCCTATGAACTGTATCAGTAGATATCTTGATGGCACTTTGATTGTCCACCCAAATGTTGGTTGGAGAATCAATAGCAACACCAAATTCCCGAAGAATTCCTTGCAACCAAACACACTATGTAGCTGCATTCCCTGCTACCCTGTACTTGGCCTCTGTTGATGAAAGTGAAATAGTATGTTATTTCTTACTTTACCAATAAATGGGACCTTCATAAAACATGAAAACAAAACTTGAGGTGGACTTTCTATTAATGGGATCTCTAGTCCAATCCAAATCAGAAAATCCAACTAGTTGTAGTGAAGAACTAGCTGCATAGTGTACCCCAAAATTCTTTGTTCCTTGGACATACTGGAGGATCTTTTTGGATGCCTTCCAATGGAGCTCATGTGGCTACTGCATATTTCTTGCTACATCACTTACAGCATAATACAAATCAGGTCTTGTATCTGTAAGGTACAACAAACTACCAATTAGGTGCCTGTAGAGTGTGCAAGCCACTAAAGGAGAAACACCAAATTCACCTAGTTTGATGCCTGAAAGGAATGGGCACTTGTATGCCTTACATTCATCCATTATAAACTTCAATAATAGGTCTAAATTATACTTTGGTTGACTCAGCATGATGCCTCTTTCAAATTGGTAAATTTCCAAACCCAAAAATTGCCTTAGCAATCCTAGGTCGCTCATGGCAAATTCACTGTGTAGAGATGCCTTAATTGAACCAATTTGTTTGTTGCAGCTCCTTGTAATTAAAATATCATCAAAATACAATACAATGACCTGCAAAATATCATCGCATTACTGCAAATACACATTTGGATAAGACTTGCATCGAATGAAACCAATTGAGAGCAAAAAAGCATCCATTTTAGCATACCAAGCCTTGGGGCTTGCTTGAGTCCATAGAGTGATTTCTTCAACCTGCAAACGAGTGAAGGATCCTCTTGGAAACCTTTGGGTTTCTGCATGTAGATCTCTTTTTGTATATCACCATGTAAGAATGCACTTTTAACATCCATATGGCGCACTTGCCAAAGCTGCAATGGCTAGAGCTAGTCTAATTGAGTCCATCTTTACAATAGGTTCAGAGGTCTTGGTATAATCCACACCTTGGATTTGAGAGTAGCACTTAGAAACTAAATTGGCCTTATACTTCAGATCAGAACCATCAGCAGCAAGTTTGGTTTGAAAAATCCACTTACATTGCACAAGCTTCCTCTTGGGAGGAAGGGGGACCAAATCCCATGTTTCATTCTCTTGAAGAGAATTGAATTCTTCTTCCATTGCTGATTTCCACCTTGGATCATGATAAGCTTCCTGATATGATTTTGGATCAGATCCAATCATCATATAACAATGATCATCAAGGGAACTTTCATTTGCAAAAAAAACATTGTTTGTTTGAGATCTAGTCTTCCTAGGCTCTTGGGGATTGCCTGCCAATTCACCTGCAGCTTGTATGATTTTTTCAGCCCACTTGGGCCTTGATGGTGAATCATCTAAAACAATGTCATATTCAGCCATGTCATTATCAGAATTATCATAAAATATAGAGATTGAATCATTACTTACGTCATCAAGGTGTGGAGGAGAAGAGCATTCCCCTGGTGCAAGCTCAAAATCTGGTATTGCTTCATCTTCGAATTGCACACTTCTCTCAATGAAATTTTTTAGTGTAGATGTGTCAAAGAGATTATAACCCTTTGTATCTTCACCATATCCAACCATGATACATTCCCTGCTATGTGGCTGCAAATCCTTCCTCTTTTCTGATGGAATTCGAGCGCATGTTCTACATCCAAAAATCCTGAAATTTAAGACATTTGGTTTTTGGCCAAACCATGCCTCGTAGGGGGTTTTTCCTTTGAATGATTTGTGGAATGACCTATTATGAATATGTGCAGCACAATTGATGGCTTCATCCCATATCTTAGGGCTTAGATCCCTTGCTTCAATCATGCATGTTTCCATCTCTTTGAGAGATCTATTTTTCCTCTCTGCCACTCCATTTTGATGTTGTGTGTAGGGGATTGAATGTTGCATTTGAATGCCACATTCCTCAAAAAGATGATGCATATTTTTGTTCACATACTCCTTTCCATTATCATTCCTAAGTATTTTTATCTTATGCCCACTATGATTCTCTACTAAGGCCTTCCAAATCTTCAATTTCTCAGAAACTTCATATTTTAATTTTAGGAAGTAAGCCCAGCAAAATCGAGAGTAGTCATCAATGAATGTGAGTACATACCTTGATCCACTATAGGATGGAGTGGGTAGAGTACTAGTGAGGTCTGAATGTACCAATCCAAGTGGTTTATTGGCTCTCCTTTCCATTCCCTTCTCATAGCTGTGCTCTGGATGTTTCTCAATTACACAACCTATGCAAGATCCATTTGAAGATTTGATTTGAGGAAGTCCTTCCACCATCTCATCTTTGTGTAATGCTTGGAGATACTTGTAGTTCATGTGGCCAAATATTTAATGCTAGAGCTTGGAGGTCTCATTGGCATGAGAGTGGAGTGCTTGGTCACTAGAACCAAGGAGGAAATTCAAGAACTTGTACATCCTCTCTTGATGGTCTACATAGCCAACTGCCAAAACTTGGTTTGAAGAAATTTATGAAATCTCTACCAATTTATGAGTAAATGTTACTCTATTGGCTTCTCCTATATGGGTCATTTGATATATTGATAACAAATTTGTAGCCAATGAAGGTACATAGAGCACATCCTGAAATAACCATGCTCCAAATCGATCCTACCAATCCCTTTGGTTTGGATTTCAGAGTCATCTCCAATTCGAACTGTTGGGCCACTATTTGAATGCATAGAGGAGAAGATCTCTCTAGATGAAATCATATGCCTACAAGCCCCTGAATCAATAATGAAGGATGAGGAATTAGAACTACCTCCTACCAAATCATGACATTTCTCCTTGTTGTCAAGATTGGAGGTGCCATCTTTCTTCTTTGCACCATCAAGGACAGGGATGTTTTTTTCTCCAGTGGTTGTGCCATAGTGTCAATGGTTTTCTTCATGCAGGAGCTCTCTCGATGCCATCCCTTGTGGAAATAGGTGCGTTTGGTCTTCTCTTTTCCCTTCTTGTCCTTCTCCTTGGAAGGATTCAAACCCCCATCAGTAGATTTGGTTTTGTCAAACTTCCTCTTCTCTGGATGCTTCAAATTATTTTCCTTATGCTTTCCCTTGGAGGCATTCGAAACACCCATAGCCAAGGCATGATATTTCGATTTGATGGTGCCCATTTGAACTAGCTTGTCTTGCTCCTGAGTAAGACACTCCATGAAGGTTGCTAGTGATGGCATTTGCCAATTTTGAAGGATCATTTTGGCAGAATGGAAGGTGCTTACAAACACTGAAATTTTTTTCCCTAGCTTCGAAAGGATGGACATTATCAATTGTTCTTCTTTCTTAACAATTCCACATTGTTGCAGCTGAAGCACTAGAGACTTGAACTTGGTGAAGAACTCCTGGATAGTTTCAAAATGCACTGGGCTCAAGATGATGAGCTCGTTTTCAAGCTAATGGCCTCTCAATTCATCAGGAGTGATTCTAGCTTAACCCATACTTCATTTGGGGTTGTCAAACTGTCTATATGAAACAAGAGTTCCCTCGAAATGCTCAGGCATAACAATCCATATGCTTCATCATGTCGATTGTACTACTTGGCTTTCTCCAAAGCAAAGTTTGGCTCCACTTCTATGCCCATGGTTACTCTATAGAGACCCTTAGATCTCATTTTGATGACCAGTTCAGCCTTCCAATTGAAAAAATTGAAGGGAGTGAGTAACAGTTGGTTTGCTTCCATTTCTGCTTGCGTTGATGGTGAGAAAATTGTTGAAATCCCTGCAAAAAACACTCAATTTTTATCTGGAAAGTCTCTCAAGAATGCAACTCAAACACTCAAGATTGATATGAAACTCACTAAAATCCCCAAGGCTCTGATAACATGTGAGTATTTTGATCTATAGCAAGATCTAGGAGCCTTAGAGAATCTCACAAAATCGAATTACATGCAAAAACAAGCAAAAAATATTGAAAGAAGACAAATTTACACACACAATGTGAACTGAAACTTGGTATTATCAGACTGTCTAACATGTGAATATGTTTAGAACAGGTTTATATTACATTTGGAGAAATTGATGAGGCTTAGGAAGCCCAAAATGAGTGTACATTGCTAATTGGCGAAATTGACCTCAATCACCCCTAGGTGGGTCCAACTCAATCCAACTCAGCCCAAATGGTTACCAATTTTGGTGTGAACATGGCTGAGGCATGCTGGATCAATAATGGGTCATAGGCATGCATGGGTGAGCAAAATAAGGTGAGTGGGAGGTCCAAGGAGGCATTAAATGCTCCAAATCATGCCAAAATTGGGCCAAATCCACCCAAGTGCTCCAAGTTAACATCTATTCCCTATTTCAAGGAAGGAGAGTGCTCCAACATTAAATGAGGGCACACTTGTGGACAAATGTGGAGTTTGACTAAGCTGGGTTGCTAAAAATAGGTGTGAACACTCCTCGTAAGTGGTTATTTTCCCAATTAAAGCTACCTAAGTGCAAACCATAGTGTAATAATGCATACAACGAAATAAAATTGACTAAGGATATGAACCAAGGTACTAAGTGTTGGATTATTGTTCTAACACATATGCAGATGTTGGACTAGTGAATCCTGAGGGACACCCCTGTACCTTCATGAGACCAGTTATAGTAGGGGAAGCTGATGCCATGTTGGGAAACATAGAGGGGAAGATGATTCGGTTGACTCATGAAATTATGACATATAGGATCGAGCAGATGCCACTCGACATGTAGGAGAATGTGGTGGGTGTGCCCCCGACATCGATTCGGCTACTGAGGAAAGTAGCTAGGCTGGCCATTTGCTATCGAGAGGAAGTAGAGGAAGATGAGTCCCCTCCTTCTCCATAAGAGACAAATATATCTATGTATATTTTTGAGGCCATCAAGCCCAATTTTGTATATTAAGACATGAATCTGTGACAAACTTATGACTCAAACTCATATTTTTTTTGATACAGATTATATATATACAGTATTGGTTTTATTTACATGTTTGTTATTGTCTTTTATGCATTAATTATTATGAATGTGAATGATGCAAATGCCAATCTACAACGTAGTTTTCAAATGAATTAGATAATGCATTCAAATTTCTTGGAATATGTTGATATGTGATGTAATAAAATTGTCTCTCAAGTAGCTTAATGCGCAAAAAATGACGTAGCAAAGTAGGATCTCTAACCTAATAAACACCCATTAACTGAAACACAATTAGCTACAAGTCGAGCCGTACCTCTGAATGTGAAATGCCATGGAACGCAGCATCTCGGAGTAGCTCTATGACTGCACTATATTCATCCACATTGTTCGTTGTGGGACCTAAAGAAACCCCTCCCAAAGAAAATAGTTGTCTAGTTGGTGAGTAAATAACCCAAGCAGCTGTGGCCAACTGACGGGTGTGGCGGCTAGCGCCATTAGCAAACCCTATAAAGTGTTTAGTTGACATCTGAAACAAAAAGCAATAGATGCATAAGACATAACAAAAACTGTAAACAAAGCTAAATCTAAAAAATGTACAGCTACAATACATGAAAAAGAATAGATTCCTATGCGTAGTACTTCCTCAGGTAGAGCCCATTTCTAGGCTCGAGCAACTTATTACCTTCATAGTTTGTTAACTCGTATGCACCCTTCTTTAGCACCTTAGAAACTATGTAGGGACCGAGCCACATGGAATTAAACTTTCTAACTCCTAAAGGTTCCTTGTCCTGATCCCAGAGTAGAACAAGGTCTCCTTCAAGAAAAACCCTAGGTCTGATAGACTTATCATACTATCCCTTGACTCAGTTCTTATGTGCTTTGTTTGTTGTGAGCACATTGCGGCGCTACTCATCCAGATGTTCTAAATGCATCAAGCATTCTTCCAAGACTGAAGTGTTATGTAGTAGTTGGACAACCAACTTCAATGAAGGAATCTAGCACTCAACTGGAATGAATGCTTCTATCCCATGCACAAGTTGCAAGGGAGAGAACCCGGTAGCAGTCTTCGCATCGGCTCGGTAAGCCTAAAGAGCAGGATACAGCATAATGTGCCAGTTAGTTCTACAAAAATTAATGGTCCTTTGTAAGATGGTCTTCAAAGTTTTGTTGAATGCTTCGACCTGACCATTCGCCTGAGGGTAAAACGAAGACGAATGTTCCTGCCGAAAACCTAACATAGTGTATAGATTGGTCATCATGTTATTCTGAAAATGATGACCATGATCAATCACGATCTCTTTGTTTATACCAAATCTTGCAATGATCTGGTTCAAAACGAAATGAGCGGCTATTTCCCCATATGCCTTAACAGTAGGCATTTCCTCGACCCACTTGGTGAAGTAGTCGAGGACAACAATTATATGGTGATGACCTCTCGCTGAAACTGGATTACAATTCATAAAATCAATCCCCCACTTGGTGTAGGGGCATGCTATGATTACAGGATGGAGAGGAGCTAGGTGTGCTCTCATCTTCCTGGTGAAAAACTAACATTTCTGGCAATGTTTCACAGCTTCCACACAATCTTTGAAGATTGTGGGCCAAAAAAACCAAGACGCAATATTTTCTGGGTTGTTTCCAACCCAGAAAGATGACCCCCACAGGCTCCACTGTGAGCATCATTCAATACTAATTCTTCTTCCTCTAGGGTAAAACAGCGGCGTAAGATGGAATCTACCCCACTTATGTACAAAGTGTCAGAAATGATGAGGTAGTTCTTCGCATGACTCTTAAGTTTACATCGTTCATCTGTAGAGAAAGTGGCGGGACACCTCAAAGTCTGGAGATATACCAGGATATCCCCATACCATGGGTCAGAGGATGCAATGAGAAATATATCTTCATCCGGGAATGATGACTCTTCCTCAACGTATACTATGTCACTAGGGAATTCAGAAATTAGTTTGGCGAACACCAATGATTTCTTTGACTTAGCAGAGTGAAAAACCAAGTCAAGTTCTTGCAGGATTACAATCCATTTGTTGAATTTCCCACCGATTGTGCATCGAGTGAGAACATATTGAAATGGGTTGACCTCTACAACCACTGCGGTAGTTCACAATAATATATAGTGGCATAGCCTATGGACCGCATAGACAGTAGCTAATGCCAACTTCTCTACGTGAGAATACATAATCTCAGGAGCTATCAAGGCGCATGACAGATAATAAATGATGTGCTCTTGGAGCTTTCCATCCTCCTGAACAAGTACTATGCCTATTGTGTATACTGATGCAGCCATATATAAGAAGAAATCATTCGTATAGTCTGGCGGGCTTAACAAGGGGGCTGAAAGTAATGGCTTTTTTAAGGCCTCAAATGATGCTTGAGCAGCCCCGTCCCACAAAAAGTAGGTGTCTTGTTTAAGCAGTCTCATGAAACCTTTTGTAATTTTGGCATAGTTAATGATAAAGTGTCTCAAGATGTTGGACATGCCCTGTAGACTTTGAAGTTGTCTCAGGGTTCGAGGAGGAGGAAGATTTACAATCTCCTTGACTTTCAATTGATCCACCAATATGCCACAAATGGATACTATGAAACCCAGTAATCGTCCAAATTCAACGCAGAATACACACTTGTTGGGATTTAATTAGATCTTGTAGTATCTGTACCTTTCAAACACAAGTCTTAAATGATCAGGATGCTCCCATCTCTTACAAGATAGCACTGGGAGATCATCAAGGTAAGGTTCGACTATGTGCTTGATGTCATGAAAAGCAAAGTTCATTGTTCACCGAAAGGTAGCTCCAGCATTCTTCAAGCCAAATGTCTTCTTCTGATAGGAAAAGGTTCCCCAAGGACAAATAAAAGATGTCTTGTGTTGGTCTTCAGGTTTGATCTGTATCCGATTATATCCTGAAAACCCATCGATGAAAGAGAACATTTCATGGCCCACATACGCATCGATGATCTGATCTATGAATGGTGTGGTGTAATTGTATTTCGGACAAGCTTTATTTAGGTCCCGGAAGTCAGTGCAAACTGTAATGGTACCTTGCTTTTTGTCAACCAGAAAAGGATTTGAAACATTCCATCATAGCTATCGGATAGATAAATCCGGCTTTGAGCAACTTCTCTACTTCTTCCTTGATGACAGCTTCTTTTCGAGGGTTAACTAGACAAAGCTTCTGTCTCACAGGGTTAGCATTGGGATACGTTGTGATGACATGCTTAACAATGGCAGGGTCAATGCCTAGCATATCCTCGTAAGACCAGGCAAAAACGTCATGGAATTCTATAAAGAGATTGGTATACAAAATGATCTCCTCAGGAGAACAGTCTGCTCCAATGAAAATATTTTCCACGACCCCAGGTTTGATGGAAATGTTGATCGGAATGGTTCTCGATATATTTTCCCTATTCCCTTCAGCATAAACAGCTTTTGAAGTAGAAGGGATAGCAGACAAATCAACATTCCCATCGGGTATCATAGAAAACTCACCTCTCTCAATCATGTCTATATCAGGAAGAAAATAAGATCGGTGGTGCATATGTTCCCAAGGATGGTCCAGGCCAATCATTTCTTCCAAGATCACCTCATCAGAGGGAAAAACAATGTCTAGACAGTCAAAAGAGTGGATAGAGTCCATTGACCATGTAGGGGCATAGTGCATATCTGACTCAGTAGAGACCAACGGAGTCACGATATGTTCTGTTGCAGCATGTTGTGAATCTAAGTAAGCCACCTCTGCAACAGATAAAGGCACAACTGGTTCAGATTCGGTTGGGAGAATCCATGGGTCTGTCGTTGGACTGACCGTGAAAATCTTAGACGAAGAACATTCTTCAGAACCAATAAAATGAACAGGAGAAGGTAGGTCAAAAATGCCCATTAATGACCCATAGAGACTTGCTCCTAAACTATCGGTAACTGGGCAGTGTTAGTCCTAGAGATGTTCTAAAGCTATTTTTTAGAATTGTGCCTAGGCATCAATAATCACTTCTAAAAACTTTACTGAATCACAACATAGCAGACAGAAACAATGTAGAATTCCGATCTTGAAATATTAATGGGCAGTATTTCAATGTGCCAAGAAATCAGACTTTTGAGTAGAAAATGGAAATGGAATGGTGCAAGATAAAGGTACTGTGAAAGTAAATATTTATTTTACATTTATAGAATGACATGTTGATCCTGAGAGAGGAATTCAACAGTCCTAATAAAATGAAACACGGAACACTACTGAATAATACGAGGATATAACTTCAAGATAAATCATCATGAATACTTCAAGTACTAATCACCATTGAAGAAATAGATTTAAGCATAAGCACTCATATAAACTCGAGACAGTTCTACAAATCATACATAAATGGAAGAGATGAAAAACAACAGGAGGTACTAACTGTGCACATCAAAACTTTTAATCCATCAAGCTCCAACATAGGGAAAAAATATGTTTCTCTTTGTATTTGATCAACCATCTAACACAGAAGTAATACTTCTTACATAAGAGAGCCGACCATTTGGCTATTGCCTACTTGGCTATATATAGCCTTCCTACTATCTAAACAGAATTTGTTACAATCAGTTACAGCTCAACATCTTAAAATTTTCAATTTATACTCCTTAATAGAGTTTGTTACAATATCAGTCATAGGGGAATTACTGGTTATCCTTATGACCGTGACCCAGGACCACCTTGTTAACAAAGTAGTATGTCGGGCTAGACTAATTTCTAATCACCTTAAATATAAGGTATCAATGACATAACATCTTTCAGAGCTACGAATAACCTTTTACACACCAGCTAGACCACCTATGGCCTGATGAAGACATAGCTACGACCATATCACTGAAAAATACTACTTTGCAGACCTCTGCTGCTTCATTCTTCCATCCTGTCCAAGCCCTTTGCTCTCGGATCTTGCTTTCAATGGGACAATGATTAAATCCGATGCTGAGTTGTGGAGCAGGACCTGATGTAGATACTGCTTCATTGGAAATACTCAGGTGCTACTAATCCACCATCTAATCATCCTTCGATGGGACCGACATGTCCCCCTCTTTCGTTCTCCTGCATACGGAAGGCCCCTCTTCATTTGAACTGACAAAATATCTTAACCTTCCTTAGACATCTAGGGTGAGACCTCGGGTTTTTCCTCCCTGACTTCCTGTAGGTGCGCGTCTGTAGGCTGCTCATGGACGTTGGTTGTTCGAATCCCTGGTGCTCCTGGCGAGCCTCCTCTCAAGATAAAATGAACCATTGAAAAGACCTTGTCACTTGGCTATTCGAATTAAATGAACCTGAAACAGTCTGCACATCTTCGGCTTCATGTTCCGGACTGGTGAAGTGCAGGAGTCTCAATATACAAAAATGGTCCAACTGGGTGGTATTTATAGAGCCATCCAAACTGTCCTTGGAGAGCGAGCCTGTACTGCCGCAATAATTTCTTGGCCACCTTTTCGAGCTTCACATGCTGGAAGTGAACTGCGGTTCGTATGGTGTTGGCGGCATAAATGATTGCTGGGGAGAGTCACTTCAAAGTGACAGGCGAAGATGACAAGACAGAAACCCATTAGCAGTTTTTCAGGTCCCTCAAATTTTTTTTTTGGGAACCCACTCCAGGACCCCTGAATGATCCTGGGACAAACACGTGGAGGTGAAGGTTTTGAATCAGGGGCAAAATAAGCATGGTAAACTTGTCGCGACTTTAACCCTCTAACGCCCTTCTGACCGTTGATTTCCTGTAAGGAAAACTCGAGATCTGGGCCAAGAAGACGCAAGTCCTCTAAGGTGGGTCTCATCTGGCGCAAGGCCTCCCTACCAACTGCTTTTATAAACTGCCGTGATGGCTAGGTGGTTTTAGGTCCTTCGAAAGGTGGCCTGCTGATACCGCTATGGAGCCCCTGAATATCTCTGAAGCAGACACGTGTCAACAGTGGTTCTCTGTCAGGGACCCTCTGGGCTAAAAACAACAAAGTGTGTCAAGAGTCCTGACTGCACCTGCTTTAAGCTGGCTCATGCCGAACCCTTTCAATCCTTGAACACATATCCTCCAGCTATTATGGCATGAAGTATTTATCTTTATGCGTGCCTTTTACTACTTTAACTCCCTTCTCTGATGTCCCCCTTTGATCTGGCGATGGACCTCCTTTCGAATGATAATATCACTAACATGCGGGATTGATCAACCAATGGAATCAATGAATCCGATGAAGTCTTGTTGTTCTTCCGAGAAAATGAAATTTGATCAACTATGATGATCTTTCCTTCGTGAGGGAACATTAAAACTCAGAAAACGGTCGACAACACTGCCTGCATGGCATATGTCCAGCTCCTACCCAACAGCAAGTTATAGTCGAGTGGAGCATCCAGAACTTCAACCTCTGTAGATACTAGTTTTCTCGCAAGTTCAACATCAAATGATGGTAAGACTCCGTGTGGATGGAAATATGTAACATCCTCTTTTTAATGAAGAACATTTTATGTTGGGAAAACATTATGTTAACTTTTATTGTAAAGTTTTATGTTGGATAGGTGTCCAAGGATGACTGTAATTTGCACAATATGTTATTATTTAATAAATAAAATAGGAGACAAACACCTAAGAGGAATGTTGAAAGAGTGGTTACTGACCCACTAGGTGGAATGGAATCTGGGGTAGAAGGCAATGGACAAGTGGCAGCATCATGATGCAACTAACTAGCTGTTGGTATGGGACAACTCCCTTGAAATGTGGTCATAGTGCCTTGAAATATGGGACTGGAGCTTGAGGCTCATTTATTCCAAACTGACCACTAAAGACCTAGGCATTCTATATAATAGCCATCAAATTATGAACTGAGGATCATCACTTTTCCTGACGAGGAAATTTACCTTGGGGTTTTGATGTGTTTGCACCCAAGAGATTTGATGAGGGGATATGCTAAGTTGTTGATCATGTTGTGAGTCTGCAAAACTCTATTGAGTTTCAGGAGTTTGATGCTGAGTGTTGAAGGCATGTTTTGAATTTAGGAGTTTGATGCTGATTGCTGAAGGCATGTTTTGAATTTAGGAGTTTGATGCTGAGTGCTGAAGGCATATTGAGTGCCTTGCTTCTACATAGATTCCATCTACTTAGTGGTTCAATAATCAGGCTCGGGGGTTCACAAGAATCCAGCAGTTAGGCTACTTCTTCTGGAATAGGTTGGGAGGAACAGGCCTCCTTGGGTGTTTGTCGGCCCTATCATCGATTACAGGTTCCATTATCTTTCTCTAATTTCAAGCATTTAAAGTTCTGCTGTATAAATATTTTTACTGTTTTATTTTATAAATTTATTTTAGTTTTCTGAGTAAGTTAAGATTCTGTATAGAAATGATTTCGATTGAATAAAATAGGTCTCTGCATTTTTCCTCATGCAATTGGATCTACATCGTACTTTAGTACAGAGATAAATTAAGTCAAATAGATAAATGATAGGCAAATAGCCATGTGATTGAGAAGATAAAAATGTTATATTAATTTTCTGCTTACTGTTAAATTTCTATGTATACATATATCAGTGTCTTCCTTATTATTTTCTTTACAGATAATTGTTTTCCTAAATGCACAATAATGCTTTCTCCCTTCTATAAATATCTTTTGTCTCGAAACAAATAGTTTCCCTTTCTAAAGTATAAGAATTATCTATCTGTGTTATAGTATTTAAAATATATATGTTTATATCAGAACAGTTGCAGATTCAATCTCAACATACAGCATATTATTATTTTCCCTTTGAAAACAGTGCACAGTTAATAAGCACCAATTTCTTCATGCACAGAATTATCTATTACTATGCTATTTATTATTTCATTATAGCAAACAATCTTCTTGTCATACAATAGAGTCGTATATTTCAAACCTAGGGTTTTGTACATTTCACTTTCAAGCCAAACCTTCAAACTATTAAGTTTTTTGTTGAACGATAGCAAGAAAAACATTAAAGACTATCAATACATTCCAGACATAACCGAATTATGGCTTCAACGTCACAACAGTTGGAGAATTTAGATTAACATTATCAATTCTCATAACAGGTTTCAAATTCAAACTTCGTATCTCATATTTAGTATCTTAAACCCTTGGCACACATCCAGTTTATCGATTAACTATTAAAAGGAGAAACATAAACAACATATGGTATATTTTGTTGCCAGCAAATGAAGTACATAAGCATCCATTCATCCTGTAGATCGAACTAGACAACGTTCTTGTATCTTCTTTCAAGTTTTATTTATTTACATTGACAGCAAAACAAACTAAACAGAAGTAACAAAAAAGGAAAGTTTGAATGCCGAGATAATAACGAGGAGCAGAATCAAAACCAAACAATCAAATCCTAACATTCAAAGTCCATTTAGAATGAAACACATTTCTTATAAAATCGACGAGCTACACATAGGATGAAGCCCTTTCCATAGATTTCAAACATCTACCATTGTTCATTAAAACATATGATGTTTACATTATCCAAGTCTGTGAATAAGAACAATTTCCCACGACTGTTATAAATCGAAAACAGTAGGGTTCATGCATTGCAAATCAAAAAATCAATAGGGTTCGTGCCTTTTGGGTCGAGGTACTATGCTCCCCAAGCTAATACATTTTTACAAACTCTAAATAAACAAAATACAACTTATCAGAGATAAACACGAATATCTTGGAATACACATTCGAAGGCATCACTTCCATCTAACCAAAGTTACAAGGAAACCTCCGAGTCTTACCGGTCGGTGTAGTAGTATCCAACTATCAACACTCAGACTAGAGAAGCCACCAAACCTTTGCACCTGCAATTACATTGGAGATGTGATTAAAAAAAATCTTCTTTATAAATAATGATTTCAGTATCGATCAAACAACTATTACTGTGTTAACATTTGAGTATGGAAGTTACAGGAAAGGTTTTAGAAACACATTACCTTTTTAATGATAGCACAGAGCAGAAACGCCAGACCGGTGCAACTGCAACCAATACTCCATGGACAATAGTTGAATACAAAGAACAAAGGAAACAACTCTGTGTTCAATACCATTGAACAATTATGAAGTGCCAAGACCTGTATCAATCCTTGTGAGGACTTGCCCTCTCATTTCGAACCTTAAAAACAATGTTGCAACTGTAAGCTTCACAGGAACCCTGTTCTAAAAAGAAAAAATCTCAACAGGTTTGAGTTTCGAATCACCACCAAGAACCAGACTCTAAGCTGCCAACCATGGCAAGATATCACTGTGAGAGACTAAGCCTTTAAAACCTGCTATAGGTCATGGGTTCAAAACATAGGCATCACGCCTCCAAAATGCAAAACAAGAACCCTAAAGATCCTAAGCCTGTCGGCCAAACTCAGAGTCACTACCATCGAATGCCAAAGAAACAATAGACATTAAACACAATAAATGTAGTGGAGGTAGGGTTTATCCTCATCCGTCGCAACTCTGCTAGATCAACGGTGGAGATCACCGAGGCAACTTCACGAACACCAAGCAAACCAACCTTATTAATTGAACCATCATCACTATTGCCATGAAGGAGCCATCTCGGCTAACCATCGAACCATTGTTACTTACAACTCATCACAGAGCTTGTAAACACCACGATGCTATCACATGCTCAAGCTCACTACACCATCCACGGTGGAACTTCCCTGCCTCGGCAAATGTGAGCATTCAATGCATAGGCAGCGTCAATATCTGCCAACCAGTGACATTAGTAATGTTCACATCATAATTTTAATTGTAATGAACATGTTATATGGTAAGTCGTGGTACATGACTCGAAACAATATCATATGGCATGGTAAGGTATAGTGCACATAGATTTGTTGCTAGGTTTTTTCAATAAGTATCACATAGGGTCACATTAAATGCACACAACACATATAAAATAATTTTATATATAATAGTTTGTTTAAGATTCTATACACATTGCAATAGATTATATGAATAATCTAATGAATTGCACACACATACATTTTATTGTATAGTGTATTGAAATTAACACTCAATAAATCATATTATCACATAGAATTGTAATATCATTGTAGCATATAGTTCCTAGGCAAAGTATTAAATCAATTGTACATAGAATTTCTAAGATTTCCCATTGAGATAAGAAATAGACATATATTCCAGTCTAACATGAAATAAAAATGATAATTACATATATTCTGAGCATAGAACTGAGTCTTGATCAATACAGACATTCTCTAGAATCAAATACAAACTTATAGTTTACATCTAAATAAGATGCACTGTTTGCATCAGTAATCATATCTAGATATTTTTATCTTGAACATTTAGTTTTTAACCAAAGTTTCTCACCCGGTAGAGTGCTCAATGTCTTATCCCTCAAAACATTTTTACAAAGGAGATTACTGAAAAATTGTTCCATCACTTGTCGCAAACATTATTCCTTACCTGTAAATTGCCACAAGTATGAATTCACATGCTTTAGCACGAATGCTAAGTAAGCCTCGAGGCATCCGTAGGAACCCTTCATCATCAACAAAAGCACATTAGTCAAAATAGTTAAATCATCAATCATAGCATCAACAATAAAAGTTTTGTAATAGTACAGCTGAGTATGAATAACATCAAGACATAAATTTAAATCATCTAGTTGTGCTCCTTATACTATAAACCAGCATGGTATTTAGTACAGTAAGACAATCTTTTATGCATTATTATATTCCGCACAGTTTGAATAGGCATTAATTGTTATGTCAAAAATTTTAAATTTTTGTGATCTTTTTTGGGATGTTACAAAATATCTTCCATCAAAGGCGGTAACTACGGTGTTCGAAGGGGTTAACTCAGGTTCGCCTAAATCCTTCTAGCAAGAAATGGACATTACACACGTAGACGCACCCTCATCTACAATAGCTCGTCCAATGTTTTTGGGACCATGGATTACCTATATTTGGAGAGCAACGTGATACAGAAACCAGGGTTTGACATTGGTCTTATCAAATCGAGAAAGCATATTGTATGAATCTACAGTCCCCATCGCTGCGAGAAGTGCACTGCGTTGCAATGGGAAACTTTGTAGTACTTCCAAAGTGGACATGGCAGATGGCGTTTGGGCTAAATCCTCCACAACATTATAGTTGGGGGTAGCCCACACATTGGTGTTGTGCACAGCCTGTTTGTAGACACCTTTCGGGATCTTTGGCAATGAATCCACTAGTCTCTCGATGTGGAGAGGGGTAGACGACTCAGGAACATCCTTCTGCTGCGGATACGGGGTATAATTCCTAGCTCGAGTTTGCAAAAAGAGAATCTAAATTAACCATATTAATGAATGACTGATTAGCAGATGAGGCATGAGGTATGCCCCTAGCACTAGAGTTGCGAGAAGCTTAAATCTGTCCATTAGGGAACGAATCTTTCAAGACAACTGGTTTCTTCTCACGAAGCAGCTTCTGGGCTTCTTCCATTAGAGGGCATTGATGGGTAACGTGATCTTCTTTGCATAGTTTGCAAGGAAAATTTACCTTCTTTTTCTCTTTTTTTCCCTCCTCGCCATTTTCAGTGTTTCTGGGATTTTGGTGGTTTACCTGCCCTTTCTTGCCCTTCATTTTTTTGTTGGGCTGTCGAGGTCCCTTTTGATTCATCTATAGTTGTTGAACAAATTCCATTTTCCAAGGGGAGGATGCAACTGAAGTTGCTTCTGCAGCAGACTGTTTGACTGAAAAGGCATGAACCTACTTCGTTAAAGCATCAAATGCTGGAGAATCTACTGAACCCACAATCCCATCAGCATGTGGTCTAGGCTTAGGTTTACCTAGATCTATGTTAGATCTTGGTGTGTCAGGAATAATTTCATATAAGATACCAGACTGAGCGTATACTAGATCATGCTGTTGGGTTCTAAGGATGGCTTCTTCTTCGGAGGACACCCCAGAAGTTGCGACTTCCTTTGAAATGTAAGGAAGGAGTGATTTGAGATACCACTCTAATAAGAACTTTGGAGGGATGTCAGCTTTAATGAGCCTCTTCCTTCTTCACCACTCGTGAATATGGTCAGATAAGTGAGTGGATTTGTTCTGTCGAAAGGTTGACAGAAGCTCTGTACCGGCATCATACTAGACAGGAAGTTGGAAATGGTTTAGAAAAATAGTAGCTAGATCCCAAAAGGTGCCATAAGTAGCCGTGGGTAGATCAATGTACCATTTAAATGCACCACTGGTCAAGGTTCTCTGAAAGAGCCTCAATCTGATGGAATCGTTGTTCAGCGAATTCGAAGAGCACGAGAGATGAAAAGTAGTTCATGATCACTGGGATCCTCCTGAGTCTTTCCTTCAAACTTTGGGATGTCAGAAGGCAGTTTGGTCGAGACTGGTGGCCACGCGGGGTGATGCTACACCAGATCATTCATGAGTTTTGAAAGGTTTGGAAAATTCAGAGTTGGTAGAAAAGATAAATGAGGTCTCGCCAATGGAACTTGGTTAGCATGGTTTTGGTAGGCAGAACCACCTAAATCCTGACTCATGTACTACTGGTTGGGGTTTCCCCCAGCAACCGGTTGTGAAGCAAACACATTGCTAAAATTGATCCAACCAAAAGAGAGAGGGTTAGTCCCTTGAGTGTGTGTCCATTTCGGTTGGGTGTTAGCCCCTCCGTAATGTGGGTTAAAAGCATTACCACCTCATCCACTGAATAGTGAAAAAGGGATACTCCCTACAGGTATATGAGATGTTTGCACTTTGGAATGATGTACATGTTGACCTGTGTAGGTGTTAAACCCAGGTGTAGATGTAATGGACAGCACAAGCATCGAGCCTCCTATAGTTGTGGCTAGAGTTGGCATCGAGCCTACAAAGGGCATGGAGGGATCTATGTGCCCTCCAAACCAAGGGAAACCTTGTCCGAAAGGAGCATTTTGTGGAATAACCTGTGAATGTTGCGTAAAGGGAGATGACATACATGGTATCGATGATATCCAAGTGACAGGAATCTGAAAATGTTCAGCAGTAAAACCAATAGGGGAAATGGTTGTCGAAGGTTGAGAACTAAACATCCCTAAGGTACTAGTACTGAAACTAAAATCAAGAGTAGAAGTAGATGTAGCCTGTAACGAGGTAGATACCAACATGATTGCGAAATAATGAGAGAGAGATCTCGTGACCATTGAAGCAAAAGGATTTTGGGGAATTCTAGTTTCATCTCCGAAAGTAGCCATATGGTAACCAGGGGTAAACCAATATGCAATCAGGGGAGGGTTGAAAGGAGTGTTAAACTCTCTAGAAGTTATGTCCTCAACCTCAACAATATCAAAGACATTTCGATCTTGAACTCTGGGTTGTGGTTCTCCATGTAATTTTGTTTCTCCCATAAGTTCAAACGAACCACGAGAATCTGTCCTCCAGTGTCACGGTCGTTGTGGAGGATCCATAATGAGTGGGGGAAGGTTTTGCAACCTTCGAGACCTATGAAGAGGTTGGTCCTCCACAACTATATAAAAATAAAACTAAGTACAAAACCTAGTGGCCACTACAACTAAGGAGCAAACAACATACCACTAAAAATTTACTAAGTGATCAAACTAGGTAAACAAGAAAAAATACTCTCAGAAGCAAGTCTGGGATGATGAGGGCACAGAACATACTAATAGAGTATCAACAGTCAGTTACATGGCGTTCAATGGAGGTCCTTCAGGTGCAAGTGTTTGAATCACCAAACATCCCTCCCAGGATTACTACCAAAGGGTTACCTTCCGCGTCTATCTGAGGTGAAGTGGAAATATCCTTCCACTCTATCTGTGTAGAGCCCTAAGGTTATTATACTAAGGATACCACCAATACGAAAAAAACCTGGGGAAGCAGTCGTCATCCTAGCCAAGA
Organism: Larix kaempferi; assembly: GCA_027924585.1. NCBI lineage: Eukaryota > Viridiplantae > Streptophyta > Pinopsida > Pinales > Pinaceae > Larix > Larix kaempferi. The sequence continues at coordinate 1,709,595 of BSBM01000760.1, read as the reverse complement.
CGAATGGGTAGGGTAGCAAAGCCTGAGGTCCAAAATTACTTGAAAGTACTAGTGAACCCCCATACATGAATCAACTCTGGTTTATGGTTGAGAGGAAAGTGAGGGGGTGTCCTCAAGAGTTCCAATAGCCCACGACCTTGTGCTTAACTCTGGTTTGAGTAGAGCATTCCGAGGATATTTTGAAAGAGGTGGATTTACCTAATAGATAGTATTACTACGATTGTTGAGTAATGAAGCCGATTTTGGGTAGTTTAAGGTGATTTAAACCCGAAACCCTAGCCTAAGCTAGTTGATCATGTGTATACCTAGAAAGAAAAAGTTGCTAGTTAATTTTATTAAGATTTCTTTTTAAGGGCTACTTTTTACTCAATAAGGGTAGTGAAGTGTGTGGAATGGTTTCGACAGAAAGACTCTTTTCTTTTCATTTATATTCTTCAAAACTGAAACTAGGCAATCCTAAATAAATAAAAATTTGTAATTTTCTTTTACTTTTTCAAAGCAAACGATCTATGCTACTTCGACAAAGATGATAAATATTACTACTAAGATACCAATTTCAATATTTAGTCTTTTCTCATATTTTCAAAACAAAAATAACTTGGAAAGGAGCAAGTAAGACCTAATGCAAAGTGTGAGTAAGGAAAAATAACCTTGTGGCTTAAAACAATCAAATCAAAAAGACTTGAGAAAGACTCCACCTACCGAGTTGTTTCGATGAACAAACTCAAAGTTCAAAACCAAGTGTAAAATAAAAGGGAAAAGAGATACCTACAATGGAAAGACAGACCTAGGAAGGCTACTCCTAAGCATCAAAAACCAAGAAAACACCCGCCAAACAAAGGAGTAGGTAAGCAAACCAAAACGTAACCCTACCGACACATAGACTCAAAGGAAAAACTAACTTGAAAGCTTTAACTCACTTAGATTGATCTAAATAGATATTTAGAAGGTATCTAGACCAAACAACCCTTCAAAGCCACCCTAAAAACTCAAACTGATATCAAACCCTAAAAAAAAGGACAGGACACAGTAAAAGTGCACATTTGTTTCTACAGACAAAATGCGTTGAGTGCGCAAGTCTATATGACTGCAACAAGTGTCTAGGGAAAAAAGTGCGCAGGTCTGTCTAGCAGAGAGTAGCACACAGCATCAAAAGGTCTAAAAAAGTAGAAAAAGACACCCTAAGCAAGTGCTAAAGCAAGTAAAGGCAAACTATAGGACTTCAGAGAGGCAAACAAGACTCAAGAAAGACAAACATGTCTTAGTACTCAGTCAAGGAAGCAAGTCAAAAAGCTAGAAGTAGACCCATCCACTTGGAAACCAAACCCTAGTAAAAGACTTGAACCTACAGGAAAAGTGTGCTACTATGTGGTATAAGAATTAGTGCCTATCATCAGAAGTGCACTACTTTGTTTTAGGGAAACCAAGGTACAGGATAGAAAATGCGCTATTGTGAGTACAACAAACCAGCGCACGGGTACTTAAAGGAAACAAAAAGGATTTGCTGAAGTAGACTGAGGTGAATCAAGATAAAAAGAACGGGAAAAAATGACCTATAAACAACCTCTCAGAGAAAAAAAGGCTGAAATAAACTGCAAGAAAACCTAACAAGGTCCCCTAGAGCATAAAAAAACCGATTACTCCCGAGTGGTGTCACCAGTCTATTGTGCAGGAAAATAACTTATACTAGGGAGACGACACTACCAACTTGTGTGGGGTGATATTTAAATACATTCATTGTCTTTCATTAGTTACTACAAATGGAAAGAGGTTAAGATTCTGAAAGTTGTACCTTTTTAATGATGGTTGGTAATAGCTTTCGCTTTATCTTCCACAATGATGAACCTGCAAAACAAAGTTAACCTTCCTCGGCGTATCTTGACTATAATAAATATGATGAAATTGGAAACAAATTAACATCAACTACAATCATATATTTAACCAAATAAACATTCCATCAAGTAGACATTCAATTTGGGACAGGAAGGGTATTTCCACCTGTTAAATTTTCAAAATTTACTTCAATCTGATCTAGGATCTTAACAGAGAGAACAACATGTACAAAAAATCTACAGGATATCAATCATGGACACAATAATGCAAGCACACAAGAGACACAGAGTTTACTTGGGGAAAACCATAAAGGTGAAAAACCCCAATAACTTCCTCAGAGATAGATAGAGCAATGATACAACTAGAATACAAGAGATAGTTTTCTCCTAGCAGTAGATCCTCCTCCTCATAAGTGCGCCACTCTCCAGAGTGTGAGTGAGAGAATAGAATGTGTAAAATGAGAGAGACACACTCTCTATTTATACACTAACTTGACTTGACCTTTACTCAACTAGGTCGGCCTCAACTTAACCACTTAACATAATGCTGACTGGGCCGACCCCCACTAGGGTGGTCTAATAACCCTTTGACCCACATGGTCGACCCCCCAATAGGGTGGTCTAATAACCCTTTGACCCACATGACTTATACAGGGCTAACCCTAACAAGGTGGTCTAATAACCCATAAAGTATAAGTTACGACACTTACAATATAAAAGACGACACTTCTGTATAGAGGAATAATAACATCTCTATAGGAATACAACATACATATACATGAAATACATTCTGAAGTTACATATACATCAACACTCCCTCTTAACTAGGAAGGTATTTCTCGACACAGGTCTTCTATCACAAGTCATCTTCTATGGATCATCGTCACTGGATAATCGTCATCGAGTCATCATCATCATCACTGCTGCTACTATCTTAATCAATCTCTGAATCTACTCATCATAGGAAGTTCTACAGAGCCAGTCCTTTTTCATACTGGATGTAGGCCCACCACCTGCAGGTCTTTGTCATCACTAGCCATACTATGGAATGCTTAGGACTTATTAAGTGCATCACAAAACCTTGCAAGAGCATCCCAGGACTTATTACGAGCACACATCCCAACCTATCGGATCTCCCAGGGAGCTATTACATGTGACCCTACCACAAAACCTTGAAAGAGAATCCCAGGATTGATTACGAGCACACAGCTCAACCTATCGGATCTCCCAGGGCGCTATTATATGTGGTCACCACAAAACCTTGCAAGAGCATCCCAGGACTTATTACAGGAACACATCCCAACCTGTCAGATCTCCCAGGGTGATATTACATGTGGTCATGGCAAAACCTTGCAAGAGCATCCCAGGACTTATTATGAGCACACAGCTCAACCTATCGGATCTCCCAGGGCGCTATTATATGCCATAGGACAAAACCTCAAAAGAGAATCTGCCAGATATGCCAGGGAACTATTATATTCCAGCGGTAAAACCTTGCAAGACTATCTGCAGATCTCCCGGGGTGCTATTATATGTCCTCCCAAAGCAAAACCTTGAAAGAGCATTTGCCAAATCTCCCAGGGAGCTATTATATGCGAGTGGCAAAACCTAGCAAGAGAATCTGCAAACCTCCCAGGGCGCTATTACATGCTTATCTGCACAACCTGTCCATGGCCACAGAGTATCAACTTGATACTCACCATACATCATCCTGAAGTATACATGATCATCCTAATCATCATCACTGCAACATCCTGATGCATGTCATCTAGAGCAACATCCTAAAGCTCGTCATCCATGATCATCCTGATCATATAATGCATCTACCTGATGGATACCAAGTATCTACCTGATACATATCATCATACATGATCCACCTGATCATACCTGATACATATCAACATACATGATCTACCTGATCATACACAATATCCGCTTGATACATATACAGATACATGGTCCAAGCATCCAACATGATGCATATACAAAACATATACAAATGATCCTACTGATCATATCCAACATCCAACATGATGCGTACATACATATACATATAAATGATCCAAGTGATCATATCCAGCATCCAACATGATGCATACATATATAAATGATCCAACTGATCATATCTAGTATCCAACATGATGCGTACATACATATACATGTAAATGATCCAACTGATCATATCCAGCATCATCCTGATGCATATATAGAGTAGTAACTGGAGCATCATCCTGATGCTCATCATCTAGTGCTTACATCCACAGCCATGTGAAGGATCCTCCTTCCAACATGCTTGGAATGGCTTTTGCAAATGTGTCCATCACTTCTTCCTCGAAGTGTCATCAATCTGAAGAACACCAAGCCTCTCCCTAAAGTACTCGAACTTCACCCTGGCTAGTGGCTTCGTCAGCACATCTGCAATTTGCTCATCCGTCACAAGGTACATGAGCTTCACAGCTCCTCTCTGCACCATATCCCTGATATAGAGATATCTGATCTCTATGTGTTTCGACCTGTCATGAAACACTGGGTTCTCGGACAGCTTCACACAACTCTGGTTATCACAAAAGATATCAGTAGCATCCAACGGGAGATCAAATAACTTAGACAATAGTTTTTGAAGCCATACTGCCTCACAACTAGATGAACAGGCTACAAAATACTCTACCTCAGCTGTACTCAGTGCTACATAGGACTGCTTCCTACTAAACCAAGAGATCACACTTGATCCCATACTGAAGCAGCATCCAGATGTGCTCTTCCTATCTACAGCACTGCCAGCCCAATCTGAATCAACATAACCCTACAGGTTAAACTTTCGATTTGCTTCATACTTGAGCCCATAATCCACTGTACCCTTCAGGTGCCTCAGAACATGCTTTACAACAATCAGATGAACACTCCTCGGATCTTGTCAAGAACTGACTCAATGTGTTCACAACAAAGCAAATATCTGGTCTCGTGTTCGTCAGGTACATGAAGGACCCAATCATCTGACGATACATAGAAACATCAACCGGCTCAGATGAAGCATCACATAGAAGCTTCAGATTCGATGCCATAGGTGTCTCTTCAGGATATCTACTGTGTACTTCCCTTGACCAAGGAAGATCCCACCTGCACTCTGCCACACCTCCATACCTAGGAAATAATGCATCATTCCCAAATCTTTCATATCGAACTCGGCAACAAGCTTCCTCTTAGTATCTGCAATCAATCTGTCATCTCCTATTACAAATAAGTCATCCACATACAGGAGTAGAATCACAGGATTCCCTTCCTCAACCTTGTAGTAAAGGTTGGAATCCTCTTTACTCTTGGTAAAGCCCAAACTGGATAGAAAGCTGTCTCTCCTACCATACCAAGTTCTGTACATATATGATTCCCTGTCATGCGTCTCAGAACCAAGTAGCTTTTCCACATACACTTCTTCTTCAACTACACCATTCAAGAAGGTTGTCTTGAAATCCATCTGGTGTGTCTTCCATTTCATCACTTTTATACTTCTCTATGCTATCATCTACAACATGCTTGATCTTGTAGATCCTCTTGGAAGTCACTATAGACTCCACTTCAGGTCTTGGTACTGCATCCCAAACATCTTCATGATCGACTAGTACTCCTCGATCATGGCATTCTTCGCATATCCTGGGAACTTCAATATCTTCAATATTTTCAATAGATAACTTTGTTGCTTTGAACAAATGTTGTAGTCCTTCTTTTGTATGTGAAGGTATACAGTCTTTCCTACAAAACAAGTTAAATTGCATGATTAGAAACATCTCATAATTTTCAAAACAAATTCTTTCACATAAAGAAATATGTCATACAGTCATGCAATTGTTTTAGCCAATGCTTCAATACAACATTTATCCATATTCCATAACTTTCTAGATGCCTTCCAATCTCTACCAGAACATTGTTAAGAGTGTGCAGAACTCCTAACATGTCAGCAAAGAGGTTTCATTCTAGATAAGTAGCAATGAAATGTTGTACAGTTCCATAGGCCACTTACCCATGTATATTAGTAGTATACTGTTCATCAATGCAACTATTCTAATATGCATAATACACAACCTAATTCTAGGAACACAAGCATATACATCATTGAATAACATTATGTAAGAAATGACAATTCAAATACTTATCTTTGTTTTGTTGCTGGGTGGACTCCCTCTGACTCTTTGCAACTCCATTCTGATGTGGATTGTGAGAAGTGGTCAACTCCCTCTAAATATCTGCATCCTTGCAGAAACTACTGAAGTGTGCTCCTTTGCTTTCTTGCAGGAACAACTTGAGTGTGCTCCCTCTTGATCTTTGCTTTCTAGATTACTTGTCCTTGAACTTACATCCATCCTTAATCACTATGCATGCTTATTAGTATCATCATTGTGTTATCCTTGAGGTCTCATACATAATCACAGATTTATTAGTATAATCGTAATACTATCAAAACACAATAATCTTAAACATGTATAGTCATGATCATTCAGAGATAATAAACATTAGTATTCAAGGTTCAAGGAAGTCTTCTTTTACTCATGCATATTCTTATTTGATCATAGGACTCTTCTGATTAGTTAAATCATCAATTATGGTAAGAAACATAATATGCATACAGCCATGACTATTCAAACCTATGACTTCATGAATAATCATTATCAACAACACAACAGTATAAGATCCTAACACAAGGTAGGATTCTAGCTTGATATAGGAAAAACATACCTGGATTAGCATGCTAGCTAGTTATGTCTAACATACCCGCATAATGTCTTATGGTTCTCTTTAGTGACTTGTGCTAGTAACCTGCATGTCTCATAGCTTAACCATTGTAGGACCAAGTTATACATACCTCGAAAGTAGATCTTCTATGTGATCCATGACAATGGATGAATCTTTGTCTTCATGTCACCATGATCATATGTTCTTGAAGTAGAACATGATTTGTTTTCTTGGTGTACCTTTTATTTTAGCGAACAACATAAACCTCATACAACATCATAGTGCATTAGTACATTCATAAGTGTCAAAACCTTAATCAATGAATATCTTCTATTAAGGTGATATGACAAGTCTAGTAATTAATCAAGATTGTACTGTAATGATATGAAGACAAACATATGATAAACTTAACCATGAAACATACATGTAAGCCATACCTATCAAGATTTCTTGTAATCTTCTTATGGAAGGCCTTAGCCTCATCTCCCTCTAAGACAAGAACTTCTTCACTTATGTAGGTGACCAATCCATCTTCTTCTAGGATTAACCCAATCCACTTGATTTGCAAGAACTGGACCTCGAGTTGGATTAGGGTTTGTCAAAGAAACACCAAAAATTTAAACTTTGAATTTCAAACTTCTGAAAGGATAGAAATATGCACCTTGATGAGCTAATCAAGTTGGTATATTCAGAATTTGAAAACTACAAAGTTTCACCCCTCGAAAATTCCTTTTAGATTATCGTATTCGCTAGGAGGACCCTGAATTAGGGTTTGAGTTTCCCGGAGCTTCACCCAACCAAAATATTTGATTCAAAGCTCTAAGCTTCGATTTTTCTAAGGAAATTCCAGTCGTGGTCACAGATTTCCAAAATTCCAACTTTTGCAGAAGCCCTAATTTTCCATCTTTCCGATCAAAGTCCCGAACAGGGGTTTGATCAAGCCCGGCCTTCCGCCCAACCAAAAAATCTGATATTGGTCTCTAAATTTCGATTTTGATGAGTAGCATCCAGCTGTGGTCTCCGATTACAAAAATTCCAACTTTCTTCGAAGCCCTAAATTATGGAAGCCATGAATGAAGGTGCTCAAAAATAATTCTGTTTTGACAGAAATATGTACCTGATTGTTTCTGGTGTAACTCCAAAATTTTCGATCCACCGAGGCTGAAAATGTTTCCTGAGATATCCCAAATTGTTATCTTTCCATCCCGATAGGTCTGACCTCAATTGGATTCTTTGAGAGAGAGTTATGCCAAGTGTCGCAACGTGACCTATTTATGGGATAATACAGCAGAGTGAAATTGTACGGAATTCCACGTGTCACTGGTTCAACTTCGACCTCTGAAAAATGTTTTATGAGATAGTACAGTCTATGTAATACCTGTCACTTTTTACGAAATTTCATTTGGAGCTTCTTACAGGAGAGAAAACTTGTACGGCATGCCATGTGTCACTGGTTCAACTTCGGCCTCTGAAAAGTTTTTCTGAGATATCCTGAACTGTTATATTTCCATCCCAATAGGTCTAACCTCAATTGGATTCTCTGAGAGAGAGTTATGCCAAGTGTCGCAACGTGACCTATTTATGGGATAATACAGCAGAGTGAAATTGTACGGAATTCCACGTGTCACTGGTTCAACTTCGACCTCTGAAAAATGTTTTATGAGATAGTACAGTCTATGTAATACCTGTCACTTTTTACGAAATTTCATTTGGAGCTTCTTATCTCAAGTTATGACCTCTTTCCCAAGGTCACCTGATTTTGACTCAGATCTGGAAGAGGCAGAAACCCTATATTGTACAAATCATAAATAACAAATTACAATGAATTAGAGGTTGTCCTTTGGCCACAAGGTGCATGGGGATCTTATCTTCGAGCTGTAAAATTTTTAGCTCCAAAAAATTCACCAAAATGGATTTATAGCGAAATTTTTACGATGACTGGTTTTTGCTATATCAAGCCCTAGCATCGTAAGTGCAACAAGTGTCATACATGCTATATCATGCCTTCTTTCAGGCTAGCTCTAATACCATGTTAAATTTTCAGAATTTACTTCAATTTGATCTAGGATCTTAACTGAGAGAACAACATTTACAACAAATTTACAGCATATCAATCATGGACACAATAATGTAAGCACACAAGAGACACAGAGTTTACTTGGGGAAAACCATAAAGGTGAAAAACCCCAATAACTTCCTCAGAGATAGATAGAGAAATGATACAACCAGAATACAAGATATAGTCTTCTCCTAGAAGTAGATCCTCCTCCTCATAAGTGTGGCACTCTCCAAAGTGTGAGTGAGAGAATAGAATGTGTAAAATGAGAGAGACACACTCTCTATTTATACACTAACTTGACTTGACCTTTACTCAACTAGGTCGGCCTCAACTTAACCACTTAACATAATGCTAACTGGGCTGACCCCCACTAGGGTGGTCTAATAACCCTTTGACCAACATGTCCAACCCCCCAATAGGGTGGTCTAATAACCCTTTGACCCACATGACTTATACAGGGCCAACCCCAACAAGGTGGTCTAATAACTCTTTGACCCACGTGACTTATACAGGGCCAACCCCAACAAGGTGGTCTAATAACCCATCAAGTATAAGTTACGACACTTACAATATAAAAGACGACACTTCCATATAGAGGAATACTAACATCTCTATATGAATACAACATACATATATGTGAAATACATTCCGAAGTTACATATACATCAACACCACCTTTTATTGTCAAAGAAATGTAGATAAATATAGATATATCTGATCTATCCAGACACTTCTGCAACCGAGTCCTGGGTTCCTGCTCTTCACAATGAATTGGAAATTCCTCCAGCATAAAAACATTTAGTGAATTCCTTTTAGGTCCCTCTCTCATGGCTCCTCCTTGTATTTATGGGACAAGGTAGGCAGTTGAATTCAAGAGGTGGTTGAATTGGGAGGTTGGGGAAGTTGCATAACCAACTTCAACTAATCCCAATTCATAATCTTAATATATTTTTTCATTTCATCTTAAGATGTGCACAGGTTTCATACAACGAGACTATCGCATAGTATGCAACTCTTGCACTTGACAACCAGCGTTTGCAACATTTTAGGGGATGTGCATAGGTTGTATTCAATAAGACAAGTCATGAAAACTGTAGAAAAAATATGTTTTTCAGCTTAAGAGTGTAGTCTCAGCAATAACTCATCCAGGGTCAACCTAGCTCTTCCATCCATAGTGTCCTTTTGTGTGATCAACAGAGCAATGTGATCACAGACGGAGAAGTGTAGATTTGACCTATAACAAATGATTATTATTATTTTTATTATTTTTGACTCAAAAGCAAAAAATAGAACAATTTGTATTGAGAATACTTTTATTTAAATAAAATATAATAAAGGAGGAGACCAAGAATGGATATAGTTGTTGAAGAGTGTTTGTTGAACTACAAGAGGAAAAGGACAAATGGATGAAGTTGTTATAGATGGAGGAGGCATCATCGCTAAAAATTAGGTCACCACTCCTAGTTGAGTGCTAAAGAGCAGGAGGCTCATAACTGACCAAGTCCTAGGAAAAATACTAGCAATAGTATGTCCATGAGCAGTAGGAGGCTAGCATTGGATAGGGATTGATATTGCAATGCAAGAGATGCAACATTGAGGAATTTTGCTCTTGTAGTTCAGCGAACTGGCTTAGGGGTTCTGGAGCTTGACTGCTCTAGGAATTGGTTGGGTGGAACAACATTACCATTCTCGTTTTCCTCAGCATTGGTGCCAGGTTCTTATTCTATATTTTAATCCATAAGGGATATGTCTAATTCGGTTATAGATCTGCAGTAATTTAATGTGAACTCGAAATTTATCCCTACTAAATTATTGGTTACTTATGCATTCTGAAAACTAGGAATTTTTTTATTTCTAAATTGCATATAAAAATCATATTACCGTCTATAAGATATTTTGTGTTTGTTTCCTTATAATGCCATAGTACCTGGCATAAATGAATGAAGACTCCATTCCAAGATTTTCTTCAATTACTTATACAGGTGTAGATTTACGTCTTATATTAGTGTTTTCTTCATGTATATAATTATAGTAAGTTCGGATCGAATAGGTTGTTACCGATTTCAGTACTGTTCCTTGGAACTTTAAAATGCAATCTCCAGTTAGGGTTTATCTCTACCCAAATCATAGTTATCTTAATAGGATTCCAAATTATTTTAAATTAGTCGAGATGACCTGCTAATCAAACGAAAACATTGTGATAAAACCATAAATCCAATTAATTTACAGTCTTAATAAAATAGGCTTGATTTTCCATTAAAAGGCCATCTACTTAGTTTCGAACCTCACAGAGGTTCCAATCGAACATTAAGAACAACCATTGTTAAGACAGGTTAGAAAATGCACTACATATGCCCAGTTAGGGTCAAACTTTATATATATTATAAAATCTCAGTTACACTAAAATAGAGCATGTATCTCTACATTCAAAAGTGTAGTTAATCAACAAGTTAAGCATTAAAACATCCAACTAATAAACCGAGTCATCAGCTTATTAAAGCCGTAATTATTTTACACACAACATTCGGGGTTCTTCAAAGCTATTCTTCAAGTTCGAAACTCACTAGGGATTATGGCAATCCATTCACAACGCTCACTGGATAAGCCCGGGGCTAGATAATTAATACATACTTATTACAGTCATCCTCTGAAACAGAACACCCATTTCCATTTTCAAATTAACACTGAAAAGATAATACAGTAGCATGAGAAACATCATAACCTAACAGATATTACCATAACAAAGTTGTTGAGGGTAACATTTTCATCTACTAAATGAAGAAGTAAAAACCATAAGAAAATTTCAGGTATTACTCTGAACCCTTCAAATAAATCTTATGAAGTCGAGACCAAAACAACAGACATTACAATCATATGAAGTCATATCCAAAATGCAAACATATCCATTGTAAGCCAAATATATATATATATATATATATATATATATATACCAATGTGATTTCAAGTCTTATAATGAAAGTTTTCAAATCAAAATAACTGGAACCACATTGGGTGAAACCCCAATTTGGGCATCAAGGCCATAATCGGTTACAATAACTATGAAGCACAAAACTTAGCATCACGCCTTAAAAAAATTTCTAATGCAATACATTTTGATGGTAGTGCTTCATGACCTTCATAGGCAAAGTCCTCCACATTACTAAATGAGTAAGACCACACGTAATCAACAACTGAGCATAAGAGGAAAAGGAAACCAACAAGCAGGACTAAGACTGTGGATAGACAATCGTCGGTCGGTCCTGTAACCCTCCTCCTCGCAGCGACCAAGAACTGAGGACGCTAGGGAAGACCTCCCTGTCACCCATTGCACAATAGTTATCCACTTTTCACATAAAGAATTTATAAGTAAAAGAAAAAAAAAAGGGAAATAGCCATAAGGAGTTTTCAACCCACTTTACCTATGGAAATCAACCTCTCTGTTGTAACTGGAAGGTCCTAGGGATCTCACAACACAACATGGGTATCTGAGAATAACATGTTAACCATGAACTTCGTAGTGGTCAAAATTTCAATTCAGAACTTGGCGCAGGGTTTCCATGGCAGCCAAGCGAGAGCTCAGCTCTCCAAATCCCTGTGTGAATAACCAGTTTCTTACCACCAGCGAGGGTTTAGCCCTTGACTCGCCTTGTGTGAAAATCACGTTCTAACATTTAATGAGCCAGCTGGCTCTCACTCTTTAAAATTTGTTCGCCACCTTGTATAGTCTGTCACCCAGGTTATTGTTCCTTTTGAGTATATTGCTACCACCAGGAAACATTTACACATAAATGGCACATTAGTTGTATTACAATGCTTAGGACTGAAGCTCTTAGCCTAGGTCGCATCCGCATAGAGGATCTAGGCCACTTTATTGACTTACAAGCATTTATCTAGTAGCTTGTACTTTGACTCATTAAGGAAAACCTTGACCTTATTAACCTTCTACATTGGAGACGCAACCTGTAACCTGTGCAAACATTTCAATATGCTTTAGCTTCATAAGCTAAGTAAGCCTCGGGGCTTGCTCGAGGAATCCGTTGTCACATAATAAGAAAATAATCACATTTAGTAAGTAAGTCATCACATACATTTAAACCTGTCTAAGCAACCATGAGTTCACAGCATCTTGAAACAAAATACTATTCAATGATAAGGTGTGTCATCTTTAGGATGTGCCCATTTACTTTTATCTAGTAATTTTTATATTTTGCACCATAAATAAATTTTTTTTTAATTTGTGAAATTGAGGGACATTACATAATATTTATGGGTTAATGCAATAGAAGCTAGATGTTATATGTGTATTAAGTTAAGTTTTACATTAAAAAGGCTTATAGAGGTCATAATTTAGGAGTTAATATTTATAAGGGTTAGGATTTATTTAGGATGGGGTTTAAGGGTTATATAGGTTAGGGATTAAGGGTCATATGGGTTATACAAGTTAAGACTAATTATATTTATGGGTTATATATATGAGTCTTCTTGGTTAAAAAATATAAGAGTTATTGAATTTAGCAAATTCATAAATTAAAGTGGTTAAGGATAGTTGAGTTATAGGGATTAGAACTAATACTTCTTAATGTAGTAAAGAGATATTGGTTTTAACGTTTAAAAAATTGTTAGTAGTTATATGTGTTAATATTTTTTTTTTTATTCGAATTATTAGTTATAAGTGTTACCTGGGTTGTGTGGTGAGGGTTTTTTGAAAATAATATTTCTAAAGTTTTAGTATCAAAGTTCATAAGACTTATAATGAGTAGGGGTGAGGCACGGGTCTTAACTTAGTTAAACTATCCCATATCCCTTTGTTCATGGGATATTAAAGAATACCCCTAATTTAGATATTGATAAATACCTACAAAAATCCTTTTGTTGATCCCCCCTCCCAATACATATTTCCAATTAGAAAAACCTTATTTTTATGATATATTACATATGTTTATTGGATACCCCTTTTTATACCCCCCAAATATCAATAAACCCTCCCCACACACCCAATACCTACAATATATTGACCTTATTGTTCACAATTAAAACCCCTCCCTTTATGAATGAGCGTGATAAGATATTGGTCACAAGGTGAATCCCCTATCGAGCGAGGTTGTAAAAATTAGTTTTATATGTGTTAAGGATTATAGAGATTGCAATGGTTAAAAGCTACATAGATTTAGGACTTACAAACTTAAAAATTTGTAGGGTTTATAGGGGTTTTGTTTTAAGAGTTAGTGGCTAAATTTTATATGGATTAAATTATACAAGGGTCACAATAGATGATGTTTAGAAGGTTCATATGTTCAATGGTTTGGTTGTTATAGAGGTTAAAGTGGATAAGTATTATAAATTATAGGTGTTATAATAAGGCATATGTATATATGCTCTATCTACTAAGGAAAGATATATTATCTCCTATGATGCTTGAATAGATCATTAACAAAGAGGGGCCCCTCGCTACAAAACTTTAAAAATATTGTCTATACACAACTGACCATCCAACTTGGGGCACATTGGGAGTGTTTCTATAGGAATTACCTCCCTCCACATATTACCGGTGTAATAGAATCCGAGTTCCTAGAAAGAACAAAAAGAACATGTATCAATGTTTTAGAAAATTGTTCTAAGGTAATTTCCCAAAATGGTCTTTTGGAGACAGACTTTCAATAAATGTACCCTTATGGCCAACATACTAATTTATACAATCTAAGTATACATTTAAAAACCTTATATACAATATTATTCTCATTTAAATATTCTAATTAAATTTTATATATAAAGAGAGCAAGAAGGATATCTTTAACTATTAAAAATACTATTAAAAAAATAATTTTCAAAACATCTCACAATCAAAATACTAATCTTATAATTCACAATTAACAGTTATAATCTAATAAAAAATGAAACTATTTGAACACCCACACAATTCAATGTGCTATATATATATATATATATATATAATCAATTCCATTAGAAATCAATTGCTAATATTTTTTAAACTCATTTACTAATACCATTTTTAATGAAATTTAATTACCAATTTAATGTGAAGCAAATTACTATCATATGTATAATTAGTTGTACCATTTATATGGAAGTGATAAGTATTATTGAGTATACTAAAAAGGAGTACAAAATGTAAGCATAGGTATTATATGATATGTGTATTCACAAATTAAATAACAAATTTCCATGTGACATCAAAGTGGGATTGGTAAAAGGGAAATGAAAAACACTACTTATTAGCTTTTGTGTTTATTCAAATTTTGAGTGTGACTAATTGTTGGATGTGAAATTAGATTCTGCATCCAATGTGTGCCCACTTAACATAATAAACCCTTGGAAAATACCCCACTACTCATTTTTAACCATTTAACAACTAGTGCAAAATGTGATCCTACAATCTAACCTCCCACTTAAAATATGGTTTGGGAGAAAATAAGGTGTGATTTTGAGATTGTTAAGTTTAATACGTCTATAGTGTTCAAGCATCTCTCATTTTTTTTATGTCATGTCATTAAGGAAGGGATTATCTATCAAGTAGAGATGCAAACTTTGTAAGTTCTATGAACCCTTTGGCTGTGTTTCATTTCAATATCGCATATTTTCATAGTTTGACTAAACTATTTTGGAAATAATTATTGTGTGTGATAAATTTGGATTGTATCATATATCTGCATCTTCTCAAGGCATATGATTAATGACAAACAAAAAAACATATTCAAAATAATTGTTCAAAATCGAATTTTAAGGAAAAGAGTTTCAATTAAGGAGCTTCAACCCCACTTGAGTTTTTATGATAATTTATATTTTTATTTCATTTATGAACATTATATTGTTTTACAAATTAGATTTTTTTAGATATATAAAATTATTAAAATAATGCTTTATATATATATATATATATATATATATATATATATATATATATATATATATATATATATATTATTTTTTAATTTAAAATATATTTATTTTTAAATAAAATAAAAACGTAAATAATTAAATTATTAATCTCCTTTTAAAAAGATCTTGAATAATTATAATGAGTAATTTATTTCACAATCCAAATGAAGTAAAAAATATGGAGTATAAGGGAAGAAAAGCTTCAATCTACCCATATCACAATTCAATGGAAATATTTGAATCTATTAGTTAGGAGTAAAGGGATAAAAATGAAAGGGTTATTTAGCAACTATAAAAGTTCCACTTGGTGATCACCCACATATGATGATTATACACTTAAGCTCACATGTGGGAGTAATTTTCCCTAGCGTCCACATGTGTGAAGACTAGGAAAAGGCATCAATCCACCTTTTGACGGGCGTCCTAGCTTTGGGGACACTTGATTTTGACAGAATGCTCAAATTGTTGCGAGATAAATGTCATTAGATACATAGTGGCTGTGGGATTTCCAAAAAGTGTTTAGAATATAAAATCCAACAAGAGCCACGAGTGGCGATGTCCCCGACAAAAGCATATGATCGGGGACATAATCTTTAATGATTTTACAAGGGATATAAAAGAATCCAAGAAAATGCTTTGAGCATTAGGAAGTATTTAAAGTTGTTAAAGCCATAGATGTAGAGTCAAGCTTCCATATAACAAAGTCGTTGAATGTGGGATAAATTTGTGATAAGAACTTAAGTGTTTTACAAGTAATCTAGGAATTTGAACAACAAATTCATTGTATATATATTTTATATTATGAAGAAGGAAATGTATACAGGAAATTTGATTCTATAATGAAAAGATATTTTATATTTTCAAAGATTTTGTTAATTGCTAGATACATAAAGAATGTAGTGGACAAGGTTAGAGAACAAAGGAGCAATGCAAAAATCGTTTCAAAATGACGAAAATGTTCAACAATGTGACCTGTTGCCTAATGTAGTTTGTTGTGATCAAAGACATGTACATCGATGTTTGATTTAAAGGCTATAACATGATTATTTAAAAAAAAAAGTTATTGCTACAACAATAAAATCTTAGTATGTATCCGCTTCATATCCTTTAGCTTCTTTAATTAAAGAAAGAATAACTAGGTAATAATTGAACCATTTTTTAATAGCTTACAAAACATAGACAAAAAGATAATCCCATTTTCCAAAATATATTTACACTAAAGTTTCCAAACGAGCAATGCCAAAAATCATAGGTCAGGATCTCGGATCTTAGTAAAGTTCAAATATCATTGAGTAGAATTATTTTTCAATGTAATCTTTGTTAGGAAAAAGTTGCATATTCATATTAGACAAATTGCCAAGAAGATTTAGCAAAAGAGCTATCTTAGGATAGGTGGTTTAGTATTTGTAATTTAGGGCATGAAGCCTATGTTGATCTAGAAAAACGATTTTTTGTAAATAATGTCTTTGCGAAGAAGACCTTGGTAAATCACCAACAATGCAAACATCAGAAACTTGTACACATTGTGCAATATCTTGATGGATGTTATTAGTGAGATGACGCTATAATTTTTTCAGTTGCAGATAGTATTTACATATTGTTTTGTTTTGTCAAAGTTAAAGGTTATATCAAATTGTCTTTGTAGACTATAAGGAACTGATATAGATAAGATATTCCTTGATAATGCAATATGCATAAATATGAAAGTAAACAAATCTCATCTTCCGAATGCAACTCCATGTAAAGGATTATAGGGGGGTGATGTTAAGTTTTAAACCAAATAGCCAAGCAAGATCACTGAAAGAAACACAATCACAAGATAGACACACAATATACCCTGGGAAACCCTCATGGGGTAGAAAACCCAGCAAAGCTTTCCTCAATAAGATGATCAACCAAAATACAAGATGTGCTCCTTCTTCCTTTGACTCCTTAGCAGATCTCCCAGACAAGTGCGCACTCTTCCACAAGTGAGTGAGTGATCTAATGAGGAGTTCACCTCCTCTATTTATACTTGACTCCCAATTGATTAAAAGACCTAATGGGGCCGACCTCTCCTGGAGAAGTATAATAACCCCTAAAATATAACTACAGGGCCGACCCCCACATGGTGGGTCTAATAACCCTAGTTAATACAAACCCCTGGAGGAATAAACATCTCCAAATACATAATAGGGTTACCTCGGAGGGATGAATCATCTCCGGAATAATAAAGTACAAATATAATATTCTTTGAAGTTACAATATTCAACACTCCCCCTTAACGAGAAGGATATTATAACAACATCTGCAGGAGCAATGAGTCATACATCATACATCTATATATCATCGGAAGCTTTCTTCAGTTCATCATCATCAGTAACTTAACTAGTTACTGGAACATCGATATCACTCGATCATCAGCATCGACATCATTACTGTCATCATCATTATATGATCAGCATCATCATCACATGATCAGCATCATCATCATCACATGATCAGCATCATCGTCATCACACGATCAGCAGCATCGTCATCACACGATCAGCAGCATCGTCATCACACGATCAGCAGCATCGTCATCACATGATCAGCAGTATCGTCATCACATGATCAGCAGCATCGTCATCACATGATCAGCAGCATCGTCATCATACAATCAGCAGCATCGTCATCACACGATCAGCAGTATCGTCATCATACGATCAGCAGCATCGTCGTCACACGATCAGCAGCATCGTCATCACACGATCAGCAGTATCGTCATCACACGATCAGCAGCATCGTCATCACACGATCAGCAGCATCGTCATCACACAATCAGCAGCATCGTCATCACACGATCAGCAGTATCGTCATCATACAATCAGCAGCATCGTCATCACACGATCAGCAGCATCGTCATCACACGATCATATTACAGGATGATCAATCCTGCTCTCTTCAGGACATGAGTCCATGGATGATGCAATCCAGATCAAGTTCCAGGATGATCAATCCTTATCACAACTACAGAGCCAGCCCTGTTTCATGCTGGATGTATCACATCTACAGAGCCAGCCCTGTTTCATGCTGGATGTATCACATCTATAGAGCCAGCCCTGTTTCATGCTGGATGTATCACATCTACAGAGCCAGCCCTATTTCATGCTGGATGTATCACAACTACAGATCCAACCCTGTTTCATGCTGGATGTATCACAACTACAGAGCCAACCCTGTTTCATGCTGGATGTATCACAACTACAGAGCCAGCCCTGTTTCATGTTGGATGTATCACAACTACAGAGCCAGCCCTGTTTCATGCTGGATGTATCGCAACTACAGAGCCAGCCCTGTTTCATGCTGGATGTATCACAACTACAGAGCCAGCCCTGTTTCATGCTGGATGTATCGCAACTACAGAGCCAGCCCTGTTTCATGCTAGATGTATCACAACTACAGAGCCAGCCCTGTTTCATGCTGGATGTATCACAACTACAGAGCCAACCCTGTTTCATGCTGGATGTATCACAACTACAGAGCCAGCCCTGTTTCATGCTGGATGTATCACAACTACAGAGCCAGCCCTGTTTCATGCTGGATGTATCACAACTACAGAGCCAGCCCTGTTTCATGCTGGATGTATCACAACTACAGAGCCAGCCCTGTTTCATGTTGGATGTAACCTAGAGCAATTCTAGGATTTGTCACGTACATTTTGAACCGAGGTCCAGGGACGATCCAGTCCTATCGTTCAGTTATCGGAGACCTCACGTCTACGGCTCTTCTTTAGGACTGAAGTCCGGGAATGATTCAATCCCCTCATATGTTCACCAAGAACTTCATTATCAAAGACATACGTCTACGGCTCTTCTTTCGGACTGAAGTCTAGGAATGATCCAATCCCTTCATATGTTCACCAAGAACTTCATTATCAAAGACATACGTCTACGGCTCTTCTTTCGGACTGAAGTCCAGGAATGATCCAATCCCTTCATATGTTCACCAAGAACTTCATTATCGAAGACATACATCTACGGCTCTTCTTTCAGACTGAAGTCCAGGAATGATCCAATCCCTTCATATGTTCACCAATAACTTCATTATCGAAGACATACGTCTACGGCTCTTCTTTCGGACTGAAGTCCAGGAATGATCCAATCCCTTCACATGTTCACCACAGCATGTATCATCATAATAAAAACATGTATAACCACAACATGTATCATCATCATAAAAACATGTATAACCACAACATGTATCATCATCATCAAAACATGTATAACCACAACATGTATCATCATCATCAAAACATGTATAATCACAACCTGTATCATCATCATCACAACATGTATCATCATCATCAAAACATGTATAACCACAACATGTATCATCATCATCAAAACATGTATAACCACAACATGTATCATCATCATCAAAACATGTATAACCACAAAATCATGTATACATCTAAACATCAAAATCATGTATACAACTAACATCAAAATCATGTATACATCTAAACATCAAAATCATGTATACATCTAACCATCAAAATCATGTATACATCTAACCATCAAAATCATGTATACATCTAACCATCAAAAACATGTATACATCTAACCATCAAAAGCAGGAATATGAGAGTTCTAAATCTAAATAATTCTAGGTGAATAAGTGTAGTAAATAGGTAACCTCATCATTGATGAGATAGGCTTGTTTGTCAGATACTGTGTTACTCCCCCTTTCGAGGAGGGTTCTTCTGAACTACACCAAGCTTGTCTCGGAAGTGTTCAAACTTTACTCGAGACAGAAGCTTTGTCAGGATATCAGCAATTTGATCCTCAGTGCTTATATACTCCAGCTTGATAGCTCCTTTCTGCACCATATCTCGTATATAAAAGTACCGGATCTCTATGTGTTTTGACTTATCATGAAAAACAGGATTTTCAGTCATCTTGATGCAGCTTTGATTATCACACATAATCACAGTGGGGTCCATTTCTAAGTCAAACACTCCAGATAAAAGTTTTCGAAGCCATACTGCTTCACAGCTGGCAGAACATGCAGCTATATATTCAGCTTCAGCAGTACTGAGGGCCACACTGGATTGTTTCTTGCTGAACCATGAGATCATGGCAGATCCAAGACCATAACATCCACCTGAAGTACTTTTTCTATCTGAGACACTACCTGCCCAATCAGAGTCTGAGTAACCATGTAATTTGAGTTCATGACCTCCAAGATAAAATAGGCCAAAATCTAATGTACCTTTTAGGTACCTCATTATATGCTTTGCAGCGATTAAGTGAACCTTTCTAGGTTCTACTAGATACTGACTTAGGGTATTTATAGCAAAGCATATATCAGGCCTAGTATTGGTTCAGTACATTAAAGATCCAATGATTTGTCTATACAAAGTTATGTCTACTAATTCTGATGAATCATTAACTAATAACTTTAAGTTGGAGTCCATGGGAGTGGCCATGGCTTTGCACTCCAACATATCAAACCTTTTGAGAATCTCCACAGTATACTTACCTTGATTTAGAAAGATTCCTTTTGGTTCTTGCCATACTTCTAAGCCTAAGAAGTAGTGCATTAATCCGAGATCTTTCATCTCGAATTCTGAAGAAAGCTTCTTCTTGCTTTCAATAATCTGTTTCTCATCTCCAGTTAGAAAAAGATCATCTACATATAACAGTAATATAACTGATTCATCATCCATCACCTTGAGATAAAGATTTGGGTCAGCTTTACTTTTGGTAAAGCCCATGCTAGTTAAGAAATTATCAATCCTTCCGTACCAAGCCCTTGGAGCTTGTTTCAACCCATATAATGCCTTCTTTAATTTGCATACATGAGTTCTTCCATCATTAACCTCAAACCCTTGAGGTTGCTCTATGTATACTTCTTCTTCAATTACACCATTCAGAAAAGCTGTCTTAACATCCATTTGGTGTAATTTCCACTTCATCATGGATGCAAGTGCCATGATAGTTCTAATTGAAGTATACCTGGCAACAGGTGCAAATGTTTCTTCATAGTCAATTCCCTCCTTCTGAGAGAATACTCTGGCTACAATCTGGCTTTGTATTTTTCAATGCTTCCATCCGCGGCATGTTTTATTTTGAAAATCCATTTGGAAGAAACCACACTTTTATCTTTCGGTTTGGGAACTATATCCCAAACATCATTTTTCATTATTGACTGGTATTCTTTAGTCATTGCTTCTACCCATTGTTTCTTTTGAGCTGCTTCTTCATAGCTAGTAGGTAGTTGATCCATAAGGTCACACATTAAGTCCATGTAGTTGGACACCAGTTTTGGTTTCTTCCTTTCTCTAGTGGAGCCTTCAGGAGCACCATATCTTTCAGCTCCTTGAATAATATCTCTAGCCCATGCTGGTCTTCTTTTCCTGGATAATTCTGCAACAGGGGGTTCTTGTGGTTCCATCATGTCATGATCCTCTGGTGTAACTTCTACAGGGATGTGAACAGTCTCTTAGATCCTGGGAGATGAATCTTCTTCATAAACTTCCTCAAGTTGACACTTTCTGGATTTCTTGAGAGCTGCTTCCTCATCAAAGGTTACATCTCTACTTATTTCTATATGATGGAAACCTGGTATGTAGATTCTGAAGGCTTTGGAAGTTTCACAATAACCAACAAACATTCCCTTCTTACCTGAGGGATCCAACTTGGTTCTCTTTTCTTTTGGAATGTGGATGTACACAGGACACCCAAATATCTTAAGATGACTTACCTCAGGCTTCTTACCTGTAAACACCTCTTCTGGAGTTTTGAATTCAAGAGCACTGTGAGATAATCTATTTTGCACATAAACTGCTGTCTTGGCTGCTTCAGCCCATAAGTACATGGGAAGATCTTGGTCATGTATCATGGTCTTCACAGCTTCCATGATTGTTCTATTTTTCCTTTCAGCCACCCCATTTTGTTGGGGATTGTATGGAGTAGTTAGTTCCCTTTTAATTCCAGCTTCTTTGCAAAAGTCCTCAAATTCCTTTGAGGTGAATTCTCCGCCATTATCTGTTCTGAGAGTTTTGATTTTCTTGTCTGATAGATTTTCTATTAGAGCCTTGAACTCTTTGAATTTTCCAAAGACTTCATTCTTACCTTTCAGGAAGTATATCCAAGTTTTCCTTGAATAGTCATCAATGAATGAGAGATAGTATTCAAACCCACTTAAGGAAGTGGTGGGCATTGGTCCACATACATCTGAGTGTATAAGCTCTAAAATGTTCTTAGTCTTTGTTTCACTCTTTGGAAAGGGGTTCTTGATATTTTTCCCTTTCTTACATCCTTTACATGAGCCATCATGATCAGCTTTCAATTCTGGTAATCATATGACTACCTTGCTTACATAGGGTAAGGCTTTATAATTGATGTGAGCTAATCTTCTATGCCATAGCTCACTGGGGCTAGAGATCTCATGAGCAAGGGCAGCTTCTGGATGGCCCTTGAGTTTATAGAGACCTCCTTCTTCTTCACCAATAACAACTGCATCTTTAATTGTCTTTCCTTTGGACCACATGAGTACTTGTCCATCTATGAAGGCTACTCTAAAACCTTTCTTATCTAGTGCTGAAATAGAGAGAAGGTTCTTCTTTAAACCTGGTACATATAAGATGTCTTTCATCTTCAAGGGTGTTCCAGAATCTAGCTTATAGCTAGCTTCACCAATTCCTTTGATGGGATATTGGTAGTCATCTCCTAGAGATACCTTTTGTGAGGAAGACTTTTCTTCAAGATTTGAGAAGGTCTTCCTTTGACCTGTCATGTGCTTGGAAGCACCACTGTCAATGAGCCATGTATCTTCTCCAGGAGATACAGATCCAGAGAGTGCAGAGAATAGAACATATTCTTCTGGATCTTCTTTCTTCACCTTATTTCTTTTCCTTTTAGGTTTTACCTCTACCTCTTCTTCTTCTTCATCTTCTTCCTCTTCTTCTTCTTCACTATCATTTTCTGCCATATGTGCATGGTGTCTTTTGTGAACAAACTTCTTCTTTTGTGAGGGACAAAATCTGGAGATGTGTCCTAGCTTATCACAGTTATAGCATTTGACTGTGGAAAGATCTCTTACTGGAAATGGTCCTTTTCTCTTTCTAGAGAAGTGTTGAGATCCTTTGTGGTCAACCTTCTTGAGATGACCTGTTCTTCTTCTTCTGGTATGGATGGCCAAAGCTTGGTCATCTTCTTTGAGAAGAGCTTCTCTGTTGGCTACCCTAGCTTCTTCTTGAACACAATCCTCCCATACTATATCAAATTTCATGCTTTCTTTCCTGGCACACATGGTTTGTATGAAAGATTCCCAAGATCTAGTGAGACCATTAAGAGCAGTCATCACTAGTTCATCCTCATCAAGAGTATCACCAATTGCATCTAGTTGTTCCTTGATTTGTGAAACCCTTGAGAAGTAGTCTTGAATGGATTCTCCTTTGTGCATCTTGGTACTCTTCAATTGAGTCCTTAGATTCATCTTCCTATTGATATTCTTTCCTTCATACATTCTTCCTAGGGCATCATACATTTCCTTTGGAGTCTTCTTGGAGGCCACTTGGGGAATCAAGTGGTCTTTAATGGAATCAGCTATGATTCTCTTTGCCCTAATCAAATCCTTCCTATGCTTTTCTTTGGCTTCATCTCCTTCTGGTTCTGCAACTTCTTCCTTGATATATTGAGCAAGATCATTCTCCTCAAGAATGAGACCAATTCTGTATTTCCATGCCCGGAAATTTTCTATACCTTCTAGCTTGTCTTCAAGCTTAGTGTTTGGGGCCATCTTCTCTTGGGGGAGTCCAAGAGATAGAGCAGACTTACCTGAGAAGTTGCTTTTCACTTTTCCGGAATCTGGAACAGAATTTTATCGCACTTTTGGTAGAATTAGGGTTTTATATTCCCGGAGTTCTACTCAACCAAAAAGTTCGATCTATAGCTCAAAAGAATGCTCTTGAGAAGGGCTACTCAGCCATGTAATCAGAATTCAAAAATTCCAACTTTTGTCTGAAACCAAAATCTGACGTATCGCACTTTTGGTAGAATTAGGGTTTGGAATTCCCGGAGTTCTACCCAACCAAAAAGTTTGATCTAGGGCTCAAAAGAAATCTCTTGAGAAGGGCTATCCAACCATGCAACCAAAAATCAATAATACCAACTTTGGGCTGAAACCCTAACTTTACCGAAGAGAGAGAAAGAGGTATTCTTACCTTGTGAAAGATGTCCTATTCAGTCAAGCTCTGATACCATGTTAAGTTTTAAACCAAATAGCCAAGCAAGATCACTGAAAGAAACACAATCACAATATAGACACACAATATACCCTGGGAAACCCTCATGGGGTAGAAAACCCAGCAAAGCTTTCCTCAATAAGATGATCAACCAAAATACAAGATGTGCTCCTTCTTCCTTTGACTCCTTAGCAGATCTCCAAGACAAGTGCGCACTCTTCCACAAGTGAGTGAGTGATCTAATGAGGAGTTCACCTCCTCTATTTATACTTGACTCCCAACTGATTAAAAGACCTAATGGGGCCGACCTCTCCTGGAGAAGTCTAATAACCCCTAAAATATAACTACAGGTCCGACCCCCACATGGTGGGTCTAATAACCCTAGTTAATACAAACCCCTGGAGGAATAAACATCTCCAAATACATAATAGGGTTACCTCGGAGGGATGAATCATCTCCGGAATAATAAAGTACAAATATAATATTCTTTGAAGTTACAATATTCAACAGATGACTCGATAGAATGCAAAAGAGATGGTTGCAAGAAGCTGTGTTTTTGTTAAAGGATTGCTATAAATGACCAGTGTTGAATATAAATATTTTACTTATTTTGTTATTAAGTGGGGGGTATTATCTGTTGTTTATTGATAGCATCTAAAAATGGTGAAGAAGGCGATGGTTGAGTCAAAGTTGGGAATAAGTCTATGTCTATAGAATGTGTTGGGAGCAATTTTTCATCAACGATAAAAAATATTGCAGGAGTATCAAAAAGGGGTTATGTGGTATGTTCTTATTATATTATTCTTGTGCAATCTATTATTATGTATACACTATTGAAGGAAAATTAAACATAAGTAAGCATTGTATGGCTTCTAGAGTAGGCTAGGAACTCAATAAGGGATTAGAAGAGGGAAAAGACTTTAAGTTGAAGAATTTATCTGAGAACTGTTAAGAGGGTTTTGATGTTGTATTGGTGATCATTGTATGATCTGTAGGCTAGCTTTAAGGCAAGAGAAATGTGGCATATGCACTAGAAGAATTTAAGAAAGGGCATTGGTTTAAAGGGTCTGTAGTGGCATGGAATATACTATAAGTTAGCAACATTTTCCATTGAATTAAAATTTCTTAAACAATGAGACCATGGCCACTGCTTTGGCGTATGGTATTTACAAGACTGGTTTGTTGGAAAATGGTGCGTTAAATGTTTTGTTTGTTGATATTGGGGATGTTAGTATTTAGGTTTGTGTTGTTTCTTTTAAAAAAGGCTTGGTGAAGATCCTGGCCCATGGGTTGGACAGATCTCTTGGTGGAAGGCATTTGGATGAGGTTCTTTTGAACTATTTTCTAAAACAGGGGCTAAAACCCTAGAAACCATGTTCATTTCTCAGTATTGCAATCCTTTTGTATGTATTCATTTTTTTCTTTCTTTGTGCTGATTTTTTTCCCTATGTATAAAACCTTTGAAGCCCTGCTGCGATTTTGAGGCTCAAAATTCTTTTGTATGTTGTCATTTTTATTGATTTTGGCAAAGCTAGACAAATCTGATGATCTGTATGAAAAGTTATGAAACTGAATTGCGTTGATTGCAGCTTGGAAAGCGTTGAAACCGTAGCAATGAATGCTTTGTAATTGTAAACGCATTTTGTATGTATCCATTCATGTTCTTTGCAAAAAGATTAGATAATTTTGTGGATCTGTGTGAAAGTTTATTAAGGCAAATTTTGCTAGATCTATCTCAAGAGCCGTTGATATTAGCAATGAATCCTGTCTAGTTCCTGAAGCCGTTGCATATATATGATAAATGGCTCAAGTAAGGCTTTGTTTGTTCTTCCCAAGCTTCAATTCCTGTTCAAATATCTTGAACAATAGTTGTTACAATTCAATTTCCAGTGGAGTGGCTGAACTCGGAGCTTGTTCTCTGGATTGCTCCTTAGTGCACCCTTCTAAAAGCTCAAAGACTGTTGCCCTTGAAAAGCTTAATGAAAGAATTGAGTCTCTTCTGTCTCTTGCCAATGTTGATTGCAGTGATTCCGGAATTGTGGTCCAATCTTCTGCAAGTGAGGCTTCCTAACCTGGCTATTTTGGCATGGTATGGGTTGTTGCAGGATGTCGGTAAGAATATGAGGTGTCACGATTTTGGCTGGCGATATTGTAGACTATGGGATCTTCTTTTGCATGATAATATGCAAAGAAATTGACAATGTCAAAACATTGTTATCGGAATTGATCCTGTTTACTTGTGACTTTAGCCAGGGTCAAATTTTGGAGTATGGAAGTCTGGAATTGAATTGGAAGGGTTGTTATGAAGAGTATTTAGAAGAGAGGCATGTTTTACAAATGACAAAGAATGCTAATATATTCACTTAAGAAAACCATTTCACTGAACATTTTTGAAAAATCAGTAAAAGCCAAGTCCAATAAGGATTGCATTTGAATAATTTTTGGCAGCGATTTTTTTTTAATATGATTTCAATTCAGTGAATTTTTCCCTCATTTTGAAGCTGCATGAAAAATCCGGCATGCCACTGCAGCTTTTTCAGAACGCTCCATCATTATAAGATAACTGTTGTAAGAACAATTGGTTTGTGTGACAACCAATAACTAAATTTTTAGAGAAATTCACTATGAGCTTTTTAATTTTTTAATGCATTCTTCTTTATAGGCAACATATATCATGAAGAGATAACATTGGCTATGAGATTTCTAATTTTTCAATGCATTTTCGTTTATAGATAACAGAAATCATGAAAAGATAATTGTCAATATCTTGATGTATGACTTAAAAAAATACAACCAATAAGATTAAACTGTATCTATCATATGTAGCATAGCAAGAAGCCAATAGAAGAATTATTGTACCGTGTCATAGATTTACTTGGAGATATCACTGTACATAATTGAAAGGAAATGAAAACATTAAAAATGTGCAAGTATTAAATAGACACTGATACATGTTTTTAGCATTTAAAACCATTGAAATCAATTTACTGGTGCTAAAACTTTATCATTATCAAGTTAGGCAGTTTAAGTTTCAAAACATGGCTATCATCTAGTTTCTCTGATTAGAAATGTTGCAATAAATTTTTTTCCTGCAACGGTTAGAGTTGTATGTTTGCAGGCACATGAATCATCAGCGGTGGACATTTTCATTGTGGATGATGTGAATAACAAAGACAGTTTGCATATGGATATGATTTAGAGATCTGATACCAAATGATTCATGGGAAATTACCAATTTCCATAGAATCGGAACTTGTACTTGTATCAATTTACTGCATGTTGAAAATTAAAATGCAAAACGCATAAAATCAAACAACAGACAAGCAATATAAATTACATTGCCATTTTGCAACTGAAATGATCGCAACCTAATTATATTTGACAAAAGAAGCAATGACATTGACGCAATTCAAAATCATTGACATATACACTGCTCAGCAAAAAAATAGAAGCAGATGTAAGTATCGTATAAAAAATGCAAGAGAATTTGTATTGTTTTTTTCAAAAAAAAAAAGTTCAATTTAAGTAACAAGTGCACTGTATTTGAACATAAAGCATTGAAAAGCAATTGTTCTTGTGATTATCTGAGTTCTAATTCTATGTACGATTGCATTTTCAATGTCAGAAACAATATAAACCATGTTTTAGCACATGGAAATACTGAAAACTATTACAACGTTTTTATTGAAATGACAAAGGCACTAAAGCAAACATCATTTGGAGAGCAACTCTACACAAATGAAGTGTGCTGCAAGGTTATTGAACTTCAAACCAGGAGACAACAGAGCAAGTGCAAAGACTGTAGCTGATTACCATAGATATGAACGAAATATTGACATTTGAGATGTTGGAAAGCCATGTATCTATCTATATTTGTAAACTATGAATAAGATCACAAAAGCTTATGGGTAGATTGTTTTCAAGTATGCGAAAAGGAAATGTCAGTTGCTGAAGCATGAAAACTGTGTATCTATTTTGGCATTCAGTGACTATGACTTTGCAAATTACAAATGGAAAAGATAGTGACATTTGCAAAAATGCTGTGAAGCTATTCTGACGGATGCAGTAAATAACATTAAAAAAGTGAGCAATATATATAAGTGTTCTTGGTTGGTTTGTGTTTTCAACAAACAGTGGAAAAAAAGATGAACATCATTGACATTTTCAAGAGTTCTGTGCATATATCGATATCTATGCCTAGGAAAGGAGGTTAAGTTTGATAGAATATTTTTTTACACAATACCAGAAAACATAACTCAGAATCCAAAACTCTCGCAAAATATATTCCTGGAAATATTCTTGCATTGCTAGCTGTAGATTGCAAGTGATATGGAATGTTGCTAAGCTGTCAGCAGCTTCCATTTTCAAAATCTAGGAGATGCTGACTGTTAAAATTTTAAAATTCCGCAGCGGAGGATGGTACATGACATAATGCAAGTCTGCACAAATTTACAAGATATAAATAAATAGCGATTTATTATCGTTGATTAGACATAAATAAACATAGGACAACGCATATATCTCATATACTTCTCATTTACATTGATGGAAGTAAATAGATTGGTCTTTGAAAATTGGCTGAATATCAAATATCTATCAACATCAAATGAATATGATGCATTACTGATGAAAATTGAAATCATTTCAACTAGAATCCTATAGAGTTCAAAGTTTAGAGTGGGCAATTTATTCATTTGTGTAGTCTCTTTATAGCTAGACTATCTGCCATTTGATCTCAGTTTCAGTCCTCATAATGGGGTCCTTGTTTGTTTACCTTTAGACTATATTTAAATGTTTAGATATTTGTAATTGTTGCTTTCTATCAAAGCTAGCTGCTGCTGCAAACTGCTACTAGTCAACATCTATAAGCATGTGATGTCACTGTTCACTAGTGTATACACAGCTGACAGTGCCGCCATCTTTTTCTCAGCAATAGTGACTTGTACATGCCTTCTTCAGATTTGTTGTAGTCTGTGGATGTCTACAAATTCTGGGACAGACTCTGTATAAAAAATCATGTGCATGAAAAAGCACTTTGAAACAATCAAATGATTGAAACATATACAGCATGAAAGAGCAGAGTTGCAATCTTAAGACAAGTATGGACACCTGGACAAGCATTCAAATAAAGCTATGTTTCTTTATATATATTTATAGTTTTTTATCAAAATGATGACCACAAAAATTGTCAACATATCAGATCCATAGACTTTTGTTGTATATGTACTGATACAAAATCATGGTAGCCGATCATGGTGCATGTATAATCACATTGATTATATCAAAAAAACAAAATTTCAATAAAGTTTTTTCTCTTTTTATATGCTAGCTATTGCACATGTACATAAGTATTTTCCAGGACTGGATATGATCTTTGCAAGCTATGAGTTGAAGTCATCATGATCACTGTAATGACAAGGGGTATTGAAGTTTGTTTCCTGTACATTGAAGAAAAGGAAAATATTAACACCAAAAGCAATTGATAATTGAAAACAAAACATGTTAGGAAAAATTAAAATGTGAAAGTGTTGAAAGCAGAACATGTTACATATGGACTTGAAGCTAAAATCTGATCACATTCATGAATATGTTAAATCTGTGTATAGTTTTTGCTATTGCTTTGACTAAGTCGAGAGAAATTAGTATGAATGCACAAAGAGATTACAGTGTAATAAAAAACTATTTCATTGACACTTACATGAGATGCATAGTTTGAACTTCAAAAATTGTGCCTCTGAATCAAAGGATTTGAGAGAAAAGGTAAAAGCTTT
Source organism: Larix kaempferi (assembly GCA_027924585.1). NCBI lineage: Eukaryota > Viridiplantae > Streptophyta > Pinopsida > Pinales > Pinaceae > Larix > Larix kaempferi. The sequence goes on along the minus strand of BSBM01000760.1, from coordinate 1,679,097 downwards.
GCGTCAGAAACACAATTGTATTATTAGATGAGTTGTATTCTAGAACATGATTAAATAAACTGTAAGCTAATAAAGGCAATACATGATGACATTAGCCTATCATCATTGAATGTGAATACTATAGCTATTGATCATTGATAGTAAAAAAAACTAATTTTTATAGCAATTGAAAATTACAGATAGCAACAGTGGCTAAACTATCAACAAGAATTAAAAAATTGTTATTGTTTTGTTGTTTCAAGAATTCAAAAAACTGTGAGTGCGAGCCAGTGATGAAATCTAGTACTTAGTTTATCTAGTCATAGTTCAAGTTTGAATATCAAATTGCAATGTTTTTATAAAAACATTTGCAGATGTTTGTTTAAGTCATTTGGAAGCGATAATATTTTTGTTTAAAACAAAATCTGTAAACAGACAAGGTATGAAATACAGCATGCATATAGTTGAGAAGGTTGTGTTTTTCCCTAGATTAACAGTTACTTGTGCATACCTTGTTTCTAGAGTTTTTTGTAGTTGACTATTCTGTTGTTCATTGCAAGAGTGAAAAGGCCTTGTTGATTGAATTTGCGCAGATGGCGAATAGTTGTTGTAACAGCCTGACAATATTGTTCATATGAAACAGCTGAGACAAATGGACAATATTCTTTGAGCTGTGCACCTCGAAGACTGCATTCAAGCATTCCTTGATCGGTTTCCAGTTTGCATTCCAAGATATGCTCATAGGCTGCAGCTGTTTCTTGATTACAAAAACTACAAAATGTGGTGCTCTGGATCATCGGGAGCTTGCATTCTGCGCATGTACATTGGAATGGCGGTGCAAAAGCATTTTTAATTTTGAGCACTCCATATATCTATTGCAATTTCCAAGATAGGAAATATACAGTGTATGAGATAGGTACAAGTATATAGAAATGTTGCAGGAGAAAGTACAAGTTGCAAAGAAGGAAGGGAGAAAAAAATTACACCTATTGCTAAAAGTATTGGAAAGAAAAGGTACGAAAAAAAGAAACAAGATCTCTTCTTTCTAAATACTGTAATAGTATAAATGCAAATAGGGTGTTGCAGAAGACATGGACCTATGCAAATGTTCTGGGACAATGTTGAAATAAGGTTTTTTGTAGCTATAACATAGTTGATTTCATGGATATGGATTCGGTAGATAATCTTATGGATTGTTTCTTGTTTACAATAAAATATAATGAACAAGCAAGTTTTAAAACCATTGATGAGAACTGGAAAGATAGAACATATGTCAAAAGACAAATAGACTATGTTATTTTTTCTTTTTTCTTGCTACGAATTAGAAGAATTGTTACAGTGATTTCATAGTTTAACAAAGAATGATGAAATGTATCTCTGACCTGTGTCTTAGCTTCAACAATCATAAGCAAATATTGAATCGCAAATTTATCATTGAGTGGATCAATAAATGTGGCCTGGCAGGCCTTTATCAGGTGACTGCCTTTTGGCTCTAGGCGAACAATGTTTTTGAATAAATAGAGCGTTGGCTCGTCCTGTGCAAGCTGTTGTTGTACTCATAGAAAAAAGTTTTTATAAGTGTCGTTCACTTGAAACTACGAGAATGAAAAAGAAAAAGTTAGGAAAAAATGTATAAATAATTTGCAATGGACAAATGCATATAAACTTAGAGAAAAGTGCAGTTGTATCAACAATTAACAATGAAATGACAGAAATAAAAAAATAATATGAACTTTGGAAAAAACAGAAGCAAGTTGACAGTACAGTTGCATAGTCATTTGGAGTTTTCCCATCCCTGATGTAGAAATCCAATTGCTTGTTTTTGTATTTGCATGCAACCACTATAGCAGCAACTGAACCAACGACATATGCCTCATCAGATGAAACTAGCTCATTAATTGTAGTGTCTGGAGGAAGACAACGTGTCTTGCATACTTGATCTATTGTTTCAATATGGCTGGAAGGTAATATTGCTATGGAGTTTATAGCATCTCCACGATCATATTGGCCTCTTTTCTTTAATTCAAATCCAATAATTCAGACACTTTTTCCAGGAAACAAGAAGTTGCCAAATCTGTTAACAAGGTTATCATTCATGGTAAGAGTAATTGTCATGAAACCATGTTTATCTACAAGGTCTGCATGTAGAATCTTTGTTTTGACAGGCGAGTTTTGCGCTCGATTCTGTGCAGGGCCATAGACAGTTAAAATATCTCCCTCAAAAACATTGGCATGAGACATTGTACATAACTCCACAATAGATGAAGCTTGAACAAATGCCTGCTTTAATCTGTGAACATAAGAAAATGGAACACAGAAAATAGCAATTAGATTTTACAATTGTCTATTGTTGGTAGCTATGTACACACAATCACATTATTTCTAGATAAGGACATGGAAAAGAATAGAGATTTTGTACAAGAAAATTGATGAAATGAATTAACTTAGATTTGAGTAGAAGAGAAAAAAATTAATAAGTAGAAATCCAAGACAAAGAAAAATCACTAGGTTCGATGCAAAGCAACATTACCTCTTTGGACTGGTTGTTTTTGCATTGGAATTGGGCAATGGCCCTATTGCAATTGATTCTGACGTTGCAACGTCTTGTGAACAAGAAATATTTCTGTCACCAGATGGGATGCTCGATGCAGGGTCCATTGCAACAATGATTCGCTTCTGGCAAATTTCTTTGTGCTGTATAGATTTTCTGAATACGCTTTTTTTTTAACCGATTCTGAAAAATGATCTAGATCTCAAACCATTAGTAGTCATATGCAAAAGATAGATGTTTATAGATATAGACTACAGCAAATTGAATCGTCAAGAATTTTTGAAAGGGATATTGCATTGGGTTTTGGCATTTAACAAAGAACAAACAAATGTGTTGATGTCAACAACTATGATTTGAATTTCTATGAATAGAAGTACATAAGATTGAAGTTTGTTTGAGTAATGTTTTTGATTAAACAATAGTTAATGAATGAAATAAAAGAATTGTAAAGAGTTTAGGTAACTGCATTTAAAACATAATGTTACAAAAGAATAAAACATTCATTCTTGTCTATTAAACCAGACAATAAGCTATTGTTTGATGTTTATAGCAGAAGCAACAGTGTCTTTATTCCTCTTGTTTTTTTTTCCCTAATTTTTTTTTTCAAATTATTGTGCATAGATAATAGTCAATGCATATTAGTGAATGGTCGTTACAAAATAATGGATGGCATACCAGAGTATGCACAAGGAAAAAGAAAATTGGAGGTTGGAAAAGCAACGGAATTGAACAATACTTTGTTCATTGCAAAAGAAAAGAAAGAAGTTAGTTGCGAAGTGCTGGTTTGGTTTTTTATATAAACTTTTGGTTGTAGTTTTAAAAACTCAGAATCAATGTTTTTGAAATTTCAAAAACTCAAATAAAAGAAGACAAGGACAATATCATGGATATATTTTTTGAAATATGGAATGTAGGTAGATTATATTGAATCAAAAGGAATTGATAGAAAACAGCTAAAATGATCAGACCAATATGCATCTGAAATAGTAAATGAAATTGTATCAAGATCTAAATTTGTCCAAAAATGATCAATCATAGAGTCATAGCTAGTTGTAATATGACTTTTTTTTAATATCAGTTTTCTTGCTTGCATATATGTCTGTATTAATTTTCTGGTCATTGTTTCCTTCAACATGTCGATGTTGAAGTCACCGGCAACAACAATAGGCATTTCCATATTATTGTTTTCTGGCAAAATGCAATTGAGTGCACAATTGACTTTGTCAAATACAGTATTTGGTTTGACATATATATTTATAATTTTCATGGTGTTGCTACGAAGTTTAAGATCAATGACAATTGCCTCAATGAATTTTTCATTGTATGTTGCGGTGTGCAAGATTGGAATCTCTTTTTTGACAGCTATTACGAGACCATGCACTGAATAGGTTGTGATGCATGTGTATTGGTTTGTAAATGTTGTGTGCACCGGAGGCGAATGCAAATGGGTTTATTGCAGACATAGAATGTGTGATTCTAAAAGTTCAGTATCATGTGCAATGTCCTCAATGTGCAGCACCATACTACGTGTATTAAGTGAACATATAACAAGGTGTTGATTACAAGGAATTGATTTTAGACCATATTGAAATTGCAATGATGCATCTTCTATTAATCTAGTTGATTCGACAAGCACTTTTGATGAAACAGTGAAGTTCTTTTGTTCCAATTTGTTTACAAGATAAAGAGATTCAATGCTTTTTACACGGGAAAGTGAAGTGTAAACAAGGCCATGCCTTGTAACCCCTTTTGGATCAAATGCAACTTTTTCAAGTGTCAAACCTTGTGCTCTATGGATTGTTCTAGCACATGCCAATTGAATTGGGAATTGTATCCTAACAAAATTTCTTTTATTTCCAACCAAGATCTGTGTTGATATTCTTTTGATAGGTGTCCAAGTATGGTTTATAAAATTGTTGTATAGACAATGCATATTAGTACGTGTAATGGCACCTATCTTTGGACTAGGAAACTCAAGGCAGATAACGTCTGTGCAGCTTTTGTCATAGTGCCAGAAAATAGCTTCCGTTCCATTTACAAGTCCATCTTCAATGAGATAGTTTCCACCAATCAACTCAACAAGCATGTTTTTTTTCACTACAATTGATTGGGGAAGTTGATTTGTCTTTTTCCGTTCATAATTGACGTTGGCTTCATCAATTTTGTTGTCATGTGCTATGAATGTAAATGCTTCTGTTTCTACATATGACAACATTCTTGAATTATGGAAATCGACATCTTTGTTCCGATAATACAATAATGGAAATGTCGGATCAACAGGTGCTGGTCTATGGCAATGTGCATTTAAATATTGAATATCGCTAGCTGACTGTAGGCATTTTCTGATTCTATTTAAAATTGATATGAAAATGTCATTTTCTTGTCTAACAACCTTTGTAAGTTCATAATATTTTATATTGTCAAGCCAAAAACTATATGGGAATTTGTCTTGTCGAAAAGTTGGAAATTCAAAAATCCAAGAATCATGAACAGGTTCAGCTTGAAATCAATCTCCACGGAAAATTACATCAACATTTCCAAATGGATTTGTTGGAGCATGCTTGATCTCGCGCATACGTTTGTCTATGTTATAAAGCATATGCGAACCTATTAAAGACACTTCGTCAAGCAACAATACTTGAAGTTGATCCAAGTCTTTTGTAAGAATATCTAATGTATTTGAACTTAATGGGAGCAAGTTGCCAGAATTTAATGGAAGTTTAAAAGCAGAATGGACAGTGATACCGTCAACATTGTATGTTGCTTTTCTAGTAAGTGCTCCAATGAGCCCCTTTCTTTTCAATGGGTCACTTCCAAGTGCTTTATCATACAACAGAACAAGAGCATTGAAAAGAGCTTTTGCATTGTGTGTTTTGCCTGTACCAGCACTTCCTGTTAAAAATAAGTGTATTGGCTTGGAAGGATTGGTTTTTTTTCTAGTAACAATTTCTTTTAGTATAGACTGTTGTTCATTGTTTAGGTTTCTTCTTGTTGCAATATATTGTTCCATGTTAGGTAGAAAAGGTTTTTCTTTGACATTGCAAAGGTTTAGGTCTTGTTGCATGCTAGTTCTTTTTTTATGAACAAGATCAGTGTGGATATCAACTTTTTGAAAAGCCATGCAATCATACATGGGTTCCGATGTTGCTTTAGAGCAATTAGCAACTTCCAATTGTGTTTCGACAATTTCCTTTGCAATGTTGAGATCTCCCCATTTGCTTGTTGCTTTAGGGAAGAATGTTTGCTCGACAATTGATATTTGTGACTTGTATTGCTCATATGCTTGTGTCCAAGTTTGAAGTGATTGAGTTAGAAAGCTGTCTAGGTGTCTAAAATGGACAAAGAGCAATAGCTTCTCCCGTGCAAAGTTTTCTGGATCTTTTTCTTGCCTATATCGAATATACCGAATAATGCATGGCCTATTTCTTTTGATTGTTCTCCCGTCTATGAAGCAATAGAAGGAAGCATACTCAGCAAGACTAAGAGTTTCAAGTTCATTAGGACGTTCAATGTATCTATCTATTATTGAAGGACAAAGTATGTCTTCAGATTCATCTGATTCTTTTTTCAATAGAGATGGTTTTTTCAAGGCAACAACTCGTTTATCATCAGGAGCAGTGTTGATGAAAATTGTTTTTCTTGATGATGAATGCAAAGGCAAAGAGAGAATAATATGGACCGCTTGTCTAATTGACATTTGTTGCATGTTTAAGAGCATGTTTCCTAATTTGCGTATTGTTTCAAGTTGTCCAGATTTGTTTGCAATTGACTCTTCCTTGATCTTTTTCAATGCCTTTGTCATAGGTCTGTCTAGTTTTGTTATATATGAGGTTACATATGTTGTCGTAGCATAAGCATCTAAAATGAATTGAGCATCAGTATTTGCTTGCCACAATTTTGGAATGTGCTTTGCAAATGGATTTATCCAAATATCCGATGGACGTCTTTTTAGCAATAGCGTGGGTTGGTTAATCAAGGAACGCAGTAGCACAATGTAGTTGTCCTTGTCCAAATCCAACTTTTGAAGAAATGCTTCAAAGCATATGTTTTTTTCATATTCACTAGATTCGAGAGCAGAAGTAAGGAGTTTTGTTTTTTCATCGAGATTGTTTGGTTCATTGTCAATGGGTTCTAAAATTGTTGTAGCATCGATTGGAAACATAGGAAATCGGAATCTGCAACTAGAACGTCGATGTTTTCTACATGCACGTGTGTGTCGATGGGTTTGAATCTTTTTTAATTCTTCAGTAAGCAAAGAAGAATCTGTTGAAATATATTTGTCAACAAAAGTTGTTATTTCATGCTTAGTATTTTTACCATATACTGGTGCATTCTCAATCCAAAGAAGACCATGATCATGTTCATTTCCTCTTTCTTGAAATTCGGTTGCGAAAAAGTAATCATTGACAGTTCCATAGAGAAAGTTGTTTTTCAATATCAATGACTTCATCGAGTTCATTTTGTGTCTATAATAATGACAGGATGGTTTCTAATCAAAGCATTGATATCATTTTGTGAGGAAAATAATGTTGAATTGGAATTGTTTTTTGTTTCAAGATGTTGTAAAGCATTGCACAATGGTTTCCATATATGTTTTGCAGAAGTGAAGCTAACAAAGAAATTTGGTGGCCCTAGTTGCCTAACCATTGAAAAAATATCTTTCCTCATGTTTTCAAAATAGTCTGGAGATGTTCGAATAGTTTTCAAAGTACGAAATGCAATTGGAGACTTTACAATGTTCTCAAGATTGTTTTGTGACTTGACATCTTTTGCTTTTAGTTTTTTCCCTTTCAATTCACCTATGCGAATAGATATCCATCCAGCATTAGAAATTTGCTGTATCAATACTTTGACTGTCTTAAAGAACAAGTTTGTAGGATGAGTCTCAAAGGCCATACTTTTATGTTGTAGCTCCCATTGGAATATTTGCTGATGTCGATATCGCTTGTAGATGTCATCTGCTCGACTACATCCATAAAAAAGTGTTGGGAAATTAAGCTCCTCAGAAAATTTGTCCTGGAAAATGCCTAGAGGCTTATGATTTTCAGCAGGCGCAATTTCCAAAAGCTTGTTAGACAAATCGTCAATAAGATGTGTTTCCGCATAACCATGGACCAATGTTTCAGTTGTTGCATCAAACTCTGTGTCGGCAATGTTCTTGTTGCTTTTATCCGAGCTTGTGGAGCTGTTTTCGTTGTCAATGGAATTGTCAAATGGAAAGTCAATCGCCTCCTTCGTTGCTAGCTCTATGAACTTTGCCTCCCAATCAGGAACGATACAAATTTTTTCTAATTTGTAAAGATTCGTAGTACAAAGACTTTTCAATGCTACCATGACAATATTAGGACGCACATTTCCAGAGATGTAAGCGTTTTTGTATTCCAATCTTCGTTTCAACATAATTCCAATAGTCATGTCATCGTCAAGGTTTCTTGGCAAAACCTTTTGTATCTTGTCCAAAGACGAGCGGACATTTATAATTGCACCAGTCAAGCCTAATTGACCTCGTTTGTAACCAAGTTGACGTATTTGGGAAAATGCAATTCTTAGAGAAACAAGGCATTCTTCCAATGGCGTTAACATATCTACAGATGGCAGTGAAGAGTTACGTCGAATATTTGATGGAACTGCAAATACAGGAATCTCTCTATTGGACACATTTTTTTTGCAAAATCTGCAAATGTATAGGTCAAGTGTGAAAGAAGCTGCCATATTCATCCAAGGCAATGAGTTTAATGAAATTAGCGTTTTCTCGTTGATACAACGTATGTCTTTTCTAAAATGCAAGCGTTCGCATATGCAACATGCATTCGTAGGTGTATCTTCAATTGCCTTTAAATATTGAATTGTGGCTTCTTCTGCTTTTTGTTTTTTGAAAGCTTCCATTGCTGCAAAACGCATATCACTTTTTATTGAGCGAAGTTTCTTGAATGGTTGCTTTGCATTATGCCCAAGTACATCGATATTTCCATCGCACCAGTCTACATTGATATCAAGCGTGGCTATTTTTATGTCCCATCTCTTTGTATCCGCTATCATTTGTTTTTTCATTTGACAATGTTTTTGTAAATTCTCATTTTTTTTTTTTGTTCTTGTGTTTGTACATCTATTGGATATGTTCTATTTGCATTATGACTGGGAGGAATTTTTGATTGGTTGATATTGGCTTGTTCTAGTCCTTGTTTTTGTTTTTGTTTTTTGGAAGCTTCCATTGTTGCAAAACGCATATGATTTTTTGCTGAGCGAAGGTTCTTGAATACTCGGTTTGCATTTTGCCCAAGCATGTCGATATTTCCATTGACCCAGTCTACATTGATACTAGACATATTTTTTTTATGTCCAATGTGTTTGTATTCTGTATCATTTTTTTTTCCATTTGACAATGTTTTTGTAAATTGTCAAATGTTTTTCTTTTTTGTTGTGTTTGTGTATCTGTTGAATATGTCCTATTGATGTTATGAGCAGAAGGAATTTTTGATTGGTTGGTCTTGTTGTTATTACTTGCATCAATGTACAAGTCATTTGACATTGTTGTTTTCATGTTGAAAGAACCTATGTCAAAGGTTTTTTTAACTAGTGGATGGAAATGCAAATGACCTTTGCCTGTTTCATGTTGCAACAGGAAAATGTCTTTTGTAGATCTTTTTGTTGATTGATATTGATCTTGAACATTGCAAAAAGATGTGTCCCAGATGAAAATATTTATTTTCAACATCTCACACATCCATTGAATTGCAAATTTAGAACCTTGTATATGTCCAATGCTAAAAGGCTCAGCCAAATTTAGGACAAATGTTTGCCAACTAGAAATAGTACAAGTTTCATTTACCATAGACAATGGCAAGTATGTAGACAGACATTTGAATGCTCTATTGTCATTGGATTGTATGCAATTGAAAAAGGTTTGGGCTATTGTCTTTCGAAGACTGCTCATGTCAAAGATGTTAGACAACTTTGAAACTGATTCAAACAAAGAGTCAGAACAATGACCTTGAATGGTTGAGAACATGTCAAAATCTTGTTGTATAAGTATTTCTCTAAAAGATTGAATCTCTGTCCAGGTCTCTGGACAAGATTTGTTGAATATGTCAATTGATAATTCCCGAATTGCAATATTTTCAATGACACACGATTTGCAACTTAACAATGGTTCGAAGTGACCAGCAGAAGGTATATGATCATGAAACAAAATGTTGTAGCAGTAGCCAGGAAGAGTAGAATTGAAGTAGAGATATCTTCTTTTTGTTGAGAAAGACCAACCAGCGACAGGTGCATTCAACCAATTCGCAAACCATTTTATGCAAAATATATCACCCCATAATCCATATGCATTGTTACTATCTAGAGCGTAAGCTGATTGAGACATCCGTCGTAGATAAAGATTCTTGTCTTTTAAACCATGTAACTGGAACAAATAATCAGGTGAAAGTTCCAAGTTTGATGAAGATATTGCAACAGGATCTCCTTGAGCTAATTGATGTGAGAAATGATTAACAATTGCTTCTCTTATCTCTATTGATGTGTATCGAAAATGAAAAAGAACAGCAAATGAATCGAACAAGCAATCTCCATTTTGAAAATGGAAAGCTTCCAACCATAGCAAATGATTTTTTGACAATGCAATATCAATCGCATCATCAACTTTGTCTTTTGTTGACAAGTCTTCTGAAGCACCAAGTTGCAAGTGCATCGATCTTAACATATTGACTAATCAACTAGATTTAGTTGCTGGAACTGCAAGTAAGAACATGCAATAGAAGCAAAAAACAAATCAATTAAAGTCTTTGAAATCGAAAATGAAAAATGTAGCATTTTATAAGAATAGCAATTTAAGAGAAGACCTGAGCCAGTGCATAGCAATAGAAAGTGGTAATTGACATTGGAGTCTATTACAATAAATGGAAGGGTTCAAGAACCAGGGTTTTAGAAATGGTTGCAACTAACAATAGCAATTTTTCTACAATGATTTAAAGTGTAATAATAATGAACTATGGAAAAAATATTTGCTATCTTCAATTTCGCTATAATTTTATACAAAACAATTGTTGAGACACAAACTCCATTTGCATACTGTTTATCAATAGCATGATGCATTTAGATCTAAGTCTATATTGATAGATGTAGTGGATTGGTACACTAATTATAATTCCATGTATGGCTATTGTCCCTAATATATGGCTATTGTTCAAGAAATGTGATGCGTTAATAACGCAATAGCATAAAAGCTTGCCATTAGTTTGAAGATGAATATGTAATATCAAATTTGGTTATCATGGTTGCAATCTATCTATGACAATGCAAAAGTGATTGATAATGGAATGGATATACAATACATTGACAATCATTCTAGATTTGTAATGGATCAAGATCTGGAGATGGGTTTGGAATGTTGATGTATATGTAACTTCGGAATGTATTTCACATATATGTATATTGTATTCCTATAGAGATGGTATTATTCCTCTATAAGGAAGTGTCGTCATTTATATTGTAAGTGTCGTAACTTATACTTGATGGGTTATTAGACCACCTTGTTTGGGGTCGGCCCTGTATAAGTCATGTCGGTCAAAGGGTTATTAGACCACCCTATTGGGGGTCGGCCATGTGGGTCAAAGGGTTATTAGACCACCCTATTGGGGGTCGGCCCACTCAGCATTATGTTATGTGGTTAAGTTAGAGCCGACATGAGTTAGGTAAAAAGGCAAGTCAAGTCAAGTATAAATAGAGTGCGGGAGGCACTCTATTTGCTCACTCACTTCTCACACATGCTCTCAAGGAGGAGAGGCACACTTATAGAGGAGGAGGATTGCTGCTAGGTTATGGCTATCTCTATTGGTTGGTTGTATCATTGCTCTATCTATCTCTGAGGAAGTTATTGGGGTTTTTCACCTTTATGGTTTTCCCCAAGTATATCTTTGTGTCTCTTGTGTGCTTGCATTATTGTCTCCATGATTGATATGCTATAGATATGCTGTACATGTTGTTCTCTCAGTTAAGATCCTAGATCATATTGAAGTAAATTCAGAAAATTTAACATGGTATCAGAGCTAGCCTGAAAGAAGGCATGATATGGCATGTATGACACTTGTTGCACTTACGATGCTAGGGCTTGATATAGCAAAAACCAGTCATCGTAGCACTTTCGCTATAAATCCGTTTTGGAGAAGTTTTCGGATCTGAAATTGTTACAGGCCGAATCTAAGATCTCCAGCTATCTTGTGTCCAAAGGACAACCTCTAATGCATTGTACTTTGTGATTTATGATCTGTACAATATAGGGTTTCTGCCTCTTCCAGATCTGAGTCAAAATCAGGTGACCTTGGGAAAAAGGTCATAACTTGGGCTAGGAAGCTCCAAATGAAATTTCGTGAAAAGTGACAGGTAGTACACAGGCCGAGCTATCTCAGAAAACTTTTTAAGAGGCCGAAGGTCAAACAGTGACACGTGGCACGCCGTACAAGTTCGCTCTCCTGTATTATCCCATAAACAGGTCACGTTGCGACACTTGGCATATCTCTCTCTCAGAGAATCCAATTGAGGTCAGACCTGTCAGGATGGAAAGATAACAGGCCGAGCTATCTCAGAAAACGTTTTCAGAGGCCGAAGGTCAAACAGTGACACGTGGCACGCCGTACAAGTTCGATCTCCTGTATTTTCCCAAAACAGGTCACGTTGCAACATTTGGCATAACTCTCTCTCAGAGAATCCAATTGAGGTCAGACCTGTCAGGATGGAAAAATAACAGGTCAGGCTATCTCAGGAAACTTTTTCAGACCCTGTGGATCAAAATTTTTGGAGTTACACCAGAAACAATCAGGTACATATTTATGTTAAAACAGAATTATTTTTTGGTACCTTCATTCATGGCTTCCGGAATTTAGGGCTTTGGAGAAAGTTGGAATTTTTGTAATCGGAGACCACGGCTGGATGCTACTCATCAAAATAGAAATTTAGAGACCAAGATCAGAATTTTTGGTTGGGAAAAAGGCCGGGCTTGATTAGACCCTAGTTCGGGACTTTGATCAGAAAAGTGGAAAATTAGGGCTTCTGTAAAAATGGGAATTTTTGAAATCTGTGATCACGGCTGGAAGCTCCTCAGAAAAATAGAAGCTTAGAGATTTGGATCAAACATTTTGATGGGGCAAAAGAGTGGGATTCATCAAACCCCAGTTCAGGGTCACGACCAGTGAATCCAGAAGTTTCAAAGGAAAAATTGAGGAGTGAAACTTTGCAGTTTTCAAATTCTGAATATACCAGTTTGATCAGTTCATCAAGGCACATATTCCTATCCTTTCGGAAGTTTGAAATTCAAAGTTTGAATTTTTGGGGTCTCTCTGACAAACCCATATCCAGCTCCAGGTCCAGTTCTTGCAAATCAAGTGGATTGGGTTGATCCTAGAAGAAGATGGATTGGTCACTTGCATAAGTGAAGAAGTTCCTGTTTCAGAGGGAGATGAGGCTAAGGCCTTACATAAGAAGATTACAGGTGATCTCGACAGGTATGACTCATCGAGGTATGCTTTGAGATTTGTTCATAATTAAGTTTATGGTATGTTTGTCTTCATGTTATCACGGTTAGTACAATCTTGATTTTAGACTTATCATATCACCTTAATAAAATTATGAATGCATGATAGAAGTCATTCATTTATTAGGAGTATGAAACTTATGTTTGTACTAACACATTGTGATGTTGTATGAGTTTTATGTTGTCTACTAACATGAAAGGTACACCAAGAAGACAAATCATGTTTTTGTTCAAGAACAAAGATTCATCCATTGTCATGGATCTCATAGAAGATCCATTTACGAGGTATGTATAACTTGGTTTTGTAATAGTTAACCTATGAGATATACAGGTTACTAGCACAAGTCATTGAAGAAGAACAAGAAGACATCATGTGAGTATGTTAGACATAAATAGCTAGCATGCTAATCCAGGTATGTTTTTCCTATATCAAGTTACAATCTCATCTTGTGATAAGATCCTTTATATAAGTATACTTGGCATGATTGATTATGTAATGATGGGTTTAGGCATATTATGCTTTTTACTTTGTTTGATGATTTGACTAACCAAGAAGAATCATGAAATCATAGGTTTGAATAGTCATGGTTTTATGCATATTATATCTCTTATCTTGATTGATGATTCAACTAACCTGAAGTGTCATAGGTTTGAGTAATTATAGGTTTAGACATGTTATGTTCCTTATGATTTGATTAACCATAAGAATACTACATAAACCTTGAATGCTAATGCTTATTATTTCTGTTTGAAATGATCATGAGTATACATGCTTGAAATTATTGTGTTTTAATAGTATACTAATGAATGTATGATTTTATATGAAATCACAAGGATAACACAATCATGATACTAATAAGCATGCATAGGGACCAAGGATGAATATGAGTTCAAGAACAGGTAATTCAGGAAGCAAAGATCAAGAGGGAGCACACTCCAATTGCTCCTGCAAGAAAGCAAAGGAGCACACTCCAGTTGTTCCTGCAAGAAAGCAAAGGAGCACACTCCAGTTGTTCCTGCAAGAAAGAAAAAGAGCACACTTTAGTAGTTTCTGTAAGGATGCAGATATTCAGATGGAGTTGACCATCTTTCTACATTCCACAACAGAGAAGTGTAGAAGAAGCTACTTCAGATTAGGACTCCAATAGCTCCTGCAAGGAAGCAAAGACTCAGAGTGAGTCCACCCAACGAACAAAGAAAGATAAGTATTTTAATTATCATTTCTTGCATATTTGTTTGTTTAAGTAAAATTGTTCAATGATGTATATGCTCATGTTCCTAGACTTAGGATATGTCTTGTGCATATTAGAATAGTTGCATTAATGAACAGTATACTACTAATACACATGGGTAAGTAGCCTATGGCACTGTACAACATTCCATTGCTACTTATCTAGAATGAAACCTCTTTGCTGACATGTTGGGAGTTGTGCACACTCTTAACAATGTTCTGGTAGAGATTGGAAGGCATCTAGAAAGTTACGGGATATGGATAAATGTTGTATTGAAGCATTGGCTAAGATAATTGCATGACTGTATGACATATTTATTTATGTGTAAGAATTTGTTCTGAAAACTATGAGATGTTTTCTAATCATGCAATTTAACCTGTTGTGTAGGAAAGATCGTATGCCATCTCCTACAAAAGAAGAACTACAACATTTGTTCAGCAACAAATTTATTTATTGAAGATATTGAAGTTCCCAGGATCTGGGATGAAGAAATGGAATGCCATGATCCATCGATCATGAAGAATGATGTTTGGGATGTAGTCCCAAGATGTGAAGGGAAGTTTGTTATGACTTCCAAATGGAACTATCAGATCAAGCATGTTGCAGATGGCAGCATTGAGAAATATAAAAGTGATGAAATAGAAGATACACCAGATGGATTCAAGACAGCATGGTGTAGTCATATATGTGTGCAGAACTTGGTATGGTAGGATAGACAGCTTTCTATCCAGTTTGGGCTTTACCAAGAGTAAAGCGGATTCCAACCTTTACTACAAGGTTGAGGAAGGCAATCCAATGATACTACTTTTATATGCAGATAACCTGTTTGTTACAGGTAAAGATAGATTGATTACCGACACGCAGCGAAAGCTTTCTTCCAAGTTTGAGATGAAGAACTTGGGGATGATGCACTATTTGTTTTTGGCATGGAGGTGTGGCAGAATGCAGGTGGGATCTTCCTTGGTCAAGGGAAGTAAACAGTAGATATCCTGAAGAGATTTGGGATGATGGATTGCAAAGCCATGGCCACACCTATGGCATCGAATCTGAAGCTTCTTTGTGATGCTTCATCTGAGCCAGTTGATGTTTCTATGTATCGTCAGATTATTGGGTCCTTGATGTACCTGACGAACACGAGACCAGATATTTGCTTTGCTGTGAACACATTGAGCCAGTTCCTGACGGATCCGAGGAGTGTTCACCTGGTTGCTGTAAAGCATGTTCTGAGGTACCTGAAGGGTACAGTGGATTATGGGCTCAGATATGAGGTGAATAAAAAATTTAACCTGCAGGGTTATGTTGATTCAGATTGGGCTGGCAGTGCTGCAGATAGGAAGAGCACATCTGGGTGTTGCTTCAGTATGGGATCAGGTGTGATCTCTTGGTTTAGCAGGAAGCAGTCCTGCGTAGCACTGAGTACAGCTGAGGCAGAGTATGTTGCAGCCTGTTCAGCTAGTTGTGAGACAGTATGGCTACGGAAGCTACTGTCTGAGCTATTTGATCTCCCATTGGAAGCTACTGATATCTTCTGTGATAACCAGAGTTGTGTGAAGCTGTCCGAGAATCCAGTGTTTCATGACAGGTTGAAACACATAGAGATCAAATATCACTATATCAGGGATATGGTGCAGAGAGGAGCTGTGAAGCTCCTGTATGTTGCGACGAACGAGCAGATTGCAGATGTGCTGACGAAGCCACTAGCCAGGGTGAAGTTCGAGTACTTCAGAGAGAGGCTTGGTGTTATTCAGATCGAGGACACTTCGAGGAAGAAGTGATGGACACATTTGCTGAAGCCATTCCAAGCATGTTGGAAGGAGGATCCTTCACATGGCTGTGGATGTAAGCACTGGATGATGAGCATCAGAATGATGTTCTGGTTTCTGCTTGATATGATCAGTTGGATCATTTTATGTATGTATGTACGCATCATGTTGGATGCTGGATATGATCAGTTGGATCATTTTTATGTATGTATGTATGCATCATGTTGGATGCTTGGACCATGTATCTGTATATGTATCAGGTGGATACATTGTATGATCAGGTGGATCATGTATGGTGATATGTATCATGTATTTGTATTTGTATCAGGTGGATACATTGATGATCAGGAGGATCATGTATGATGATATGTATCAGGTAGATACTTGGTATGCATCAGGTAGATGCATTGATGATCAGGTGGATCATGTATGGTGATATGTATCATGTACTTGGTATGCATCAGGTAGATGCATTGATGATCAGGAGGATCATGTATGATGATATGTATCATGTATTTGTATCAGGTGGATACATTGATGATCAGGAGGATCATGTATGATACTTGGCATGCAGCAGGATGTTGCAGTGATGATCAGGATGATCATAGATGACGAGCTTCAGGATGTTGCTCCAGATGACATGCAGCAGGATGTTGCAGTGATGATCAGGATGATCATAGATGACGAGCTTCAGGATGTTGCTCCAGATGACATGCAGCAGGATGTTGCAGTGATGATCAGGATGATCATAGATGACGAGCTTCAGGATGTTGCTCCAGATGACATGCAGCAGGACGTTGTAGTGATGATGATCAGGATGATCATGGATACATCAGGATGATGTATGATGAGTATCAGGTTGATACTCTATGGCCGTGGATCAGGTTGTGCATATGAGCATGTAATTCGATGCCCTGGGAGATTTGCAGATGGTCTTTCGAGGTTTTGCCTATGGCATGTAATTCGGTGCCCTGGGACATCTGGCAAATGCTCTTTCGAGGTTTTGCTCTGGGAGGACATGTAATTCGGTGCCCTGGGAGATCTGCAGATAGTCTTTCGAGGTTTTGCCTATGGCATGTAATTCGGTTCCCTGGGATATCTGGCAGATGCTCTTTCGAGGTTTTGTCCTATGGAATGTAATTCGGTGCCCTGGGATATTTGCAGATGGTCTTTCGAGGTTTTGACTATGGCATGTAATTCGGTTCCCTGGGACATCTGGCAAATGCTCTTTCGAGGTTTTGCCATGACCACATGTAATTCGTTGCCCTGGGAGATCTGCAGATAGTCTTTCGAGGTTTTGCCTATGGCATGTAATTTGGTTCCCTGGGATATCTGGCAGATGCTCTTGCGAGGTTTTGTGGTGAGGTCACATGTAATTCGGTGCCCTGGGAGATCCTATAGGTAGAGCTGTGTGCTTGTAACAGCCTGGGATGCTCTTTCGAGGTTTTGTGACACACGTAAAAGTCCTGAGGATTCCACAGTATGGCCAGTGATGATGAAGACCTGCAGGTGGTGGGCCTACATCCAGTATGAAAAAGGACTGGCTCTGTAGAACTTCCTATGACGAGTAGATTCAGAGATTGATTGAGATAGCAGCAGCAGTGACGATGATGATGACTCGATGACGATTATCCAGTGACGATGATCCAGAGAAGATGACTTGTGCTAGAAGAACTGTGCTGAGAAATACCTTCCTAGTTAAGAGGGAGTGTTGATGTATATGTAACTTCGGAATGTATTTCACATATATGTATATTGTATTCCTATAGAGATGGTATTATTCCTCTATAAGGAAGTGTCGTCATTTATATTGTAAGTGTCGTAACTTATACTTGATGGGTTATTAGACCACCTTGTTTGGGGTCGGCCCTGTATAAGTCATGTGGGTCAAAGGGTTATTAGACCACCCTATTGGGGGTCGGCCATGTGGGTCAAAGGGTTATTAGACCACCCTATTGGGGGTCGGCCCACTCAGCATTATGTTATGTGGTTAAGTTAGAGCCGACATGAGTTAGGTAAAAAGGCAAGTCAAGTCAAGTATAAATAGAGTGCGGGAGGCACTCTATTTGCTCACTCACTTCTCACACATGCTCTCAAGGAGGAGAGGCACACTTATGGAGGAGGAGGATTGCTGCTAGGTTATGGCTATCTGTATTGGTTGGTTGTATCATTGCTCTATCTATCTCTGAGGAAGTTATTGGGGTTTTTCACCTTTATGGTTTTCCCCAAGTATATCTTTGTGTCTCTTGTGTGCTTGCATTATTGTCTCCATGATTGATATGCTGTAGATATGCTGTACATGTTGTTCTCTCAGTTAAGATCCTAGATAATATTGAAGTAAATTCAGAAAATTTAACATGGAATAGGGCTAGATCTGAATTTGTGTGTGCATTTGCAGATAGGTAAATGTAATTTGCGTTTGTTTAGTTGGAAAAATAGATGGACCGCAGATATGGTTGGCTTCCTAATGGTTCAGGTAGTTCATTCAAGTACCAATGCTGTCTAATGGCATGCATGCTGGGCAAGTACTCTTCACTTCATGACCCAGGTAAACCTGATAATTGCTTTGCCATGAACGACAGCTATTGACTCACCTCATGCAATAGCATTAGTCAATCAGGCAGCGATCATTTCCCATTTCACTGGTAAGTTCTCTCAATGAGTTAGCTATTGCAAGGTTCCTATGGTACTCCTCACAATGAGTTTTAGGGCTATGCCCAGGTACTTTCCACAGGTAAGCAACCAGGGACTATTCCCGATCTCGAACATGCAATTGAAATGAAAATACAAATCCATGAAGAAACGAAAGAAATTTGAGCTGATTTAGCACTAGAAAGTTCTATCATTCCAGATATAAGAAATCTGTAACAATTAACTAAGTAAAAGGCAGAATAATAGAACACTTAGCATTTAATTAAAGTATTTGTCTAAACTCGGGAAAAAATCAATGTTTATGGAATGTTTTATGATTAAATACACAATTTAAATCATATTTTTATATAGGGTCAATTTCAAGTTTCTTCTTGTTATTTTTTCTCATGGCATTGAAATTCAATTGATCACAGACAGAATTGGTATTAGAAGATTCTAGCCATTTAATTCACATTAACTCACCACCACCACTAGGTCAGTAGTTGCAAGCTATGTGCTATATATTATGGGGACATGACTAATAAGTCTGTATCAAAACATATTTTTACATACCATATATAGTACCTAATATATATAAGCTCTATGAATATAGGCTAGATAAATTCTATAGCTATGTTAACGTGTATTTGTTCAATATTGAGTATGCATTTTATATGACAAGAAGCATAGTAAGCAGCAACTAGGTTGATTCATGTACATAGAAAGAGAAGAAAACAAAAATAAAAATCATGAAGAAAATGCATGAAGTCATGGGTGGAAAACCTAAATCCATAGCCATGTTTTTTTTCCATTTTCAAGGTGGTTTTCCTTTGTTTCATTCGAGGTGTTTAATGCGAGCTATGGACTAAGGTGTTCTTCATATGCGCAGCTTTCGTTGTTGTGGTTCTAGCAGCTATGGTATTTTTGTGGATTGTGCTTTTGCTTTTTTACATGCCAATGTGGAGAGAGGTTGGCTATGGCAATACTATGTTTTCACAGTTCACTTTCCATTCCCGTTGTTCAGATGTCAATTTCAATGGCAATGGCAGAGTTCGTTTGGCCCAATTCCAAGGTGGTTTTTTTTGTGGTTAGTTCAAGGTGTTCAATGCAAGGTATGCATTGGCTTACTCTTCATATGCGCAGGTTTCATGCGATTGCAAATGATAGCCAAAGCAAGTGCAATGTCAATGACATTGCCACCTAGTGGCTCTTCCAAGTGTACCCCCTCCCATGAAAGCAGAATATGAAGCTATAACAAGAGTTGCTTGTAAAGTCAAATAATTGACAATGTGCTTTACCAATGTTAGAGTTGAATAGATGGGACTCACAATCATATTTTTCCACAACTAGAAAGTACTAAAGATAGCAGGGAATGATTTGTTGAACAAGCATGGAACCTAACCAAGAACCAACCTGATCCATGTATGGACAAAGTGAACAAAACAAAACTAAAAACAGTGAAAAAAATGCTTCAAGTCATAGCTTAGCGACATTTGAAGAAAACAGAGTAAGAAATATACATATATATATTGATGGATCAAAGTCGATTAAATTATTGGAAGCAAAATTGATTAATAAAACTTGTAGCTACTACAGATCATAAGTCAAGGCAAATACTAAATGTTAATAGCAAATTGATTAATAAAACTCCCAGCAATTGCAAATCATAGTCAAAGCAAGTACAATGTCGATGACATTGTCACCTAGTGGTTCTTGGAAGTGTATTCTATTTCATGAAACCAGAATATGAAGCTGTAACAGTAGTTGCTTCTAAATTCAAATAATTAACAATGCGATTTACCAATGTTGGAGTTGAATAAATGGCAGTCACAACCATATTTTGTCACAACTAGAAACCACTAAGGATAGTAAAGGATAATTTCTTGTAGAATTATGGAACCCAAGCATCAACTAGCTTGATCCATGTATCCACAAAATGAAGAAAAGAAAAATAAAAATGATGAAAAAACATGTGTGAAGCCATAGATCAGTTGCATTTGAAGAAAAAAGAATAAAAAATATACATACATATATTGTTGGTTCTGTCTCAATTAAATTATTGAAACGAAATAAGTATCTAAAATAGAAATAAGAAGTAAAATTTCTTATTTTTTATTCATGAATTCGGTCTGCTGCAAAAAGTTGAGGCCATGGTATTT
Organism: Larix kaempferi; assembly: GCA_027924585.1. NCBI lineage: Eukaryota > Viridiplantae > Streptophyta > Pinopsida > Pinales > Pinaceae > Larix > Larix kaempferi. The sequence continues at coordinate 1,658,254 of BSBM01000760.1, read as the reverse complement.
TCTGCTTCTAGCAGAGGCCATGGCTAATTTTGTTGCAGACTTTTTTCTTTTAAAATAGATGGCTTGTACTCCTTGAAGAAGTCACAGTTTTCATGGTTCTTTTGTCTTTTGCATGTTTAAAATTGCCCTAAGCAAGGCAGACTGTCTTCTTGGGCTTCAGCAGCCCTATTAAGCGCAACCATAGCTTATGACAACTTTGAGCAATTCTATTGAACAGACCCACAGTAGGTGCTGTTTTCTGCAGAATATTTTTTATACAGACTCTGTCCCAGAATTTGCAGACATCCAAACGTTACAACAAACCTGGAGAAGACATGTACAAGTTACTATAGCCCAGCAAAAGATCACGGGACTGCCACCTGTCTATATAATAGTGAACAGTGAGATCACATGCTTGTACATGTTGACTAGTGGCGGTTTGCACTAGCAGCTAAGTCTGAGAGAAGCAATAATTACAAATAGTCTAGGTATACATAGATTAGACAAATGAATAAATTGCCCACTCTAAACTATGAATTCTGTATGAGTCTAGATGAAATGATTTCAATTTTCATCAGTAGTGTATCATATTCATTTGATCCTGATAAATATTTGGTAGTTAGCCAATCTTCAAAGACCAATCTATTTACTTCTACCAATGTAAATGACAAGCATATGAGATTTGTGGATTGTGCTATGATTATTTATGTGTAATCAACGATAATAAATCGCCATTTATTTATATGCTCTAAATTTTTGGGGACATGCATTTTGTCATGTCCCATCCTCTGCGACCAAATTTTAAAATTGTAACACTTAACATCTCCTAGACTTTGATGATGGAAGCTGGTAACGGCCTAGCGACATTCCATATCAATTGCAATGTACAGTTAGCAATGCAAGAAGACTCCCAAGAAGGGAGGATTCGCAAGAAGTGCCTCTGTGACATCCCTCTCCAATGATGAAAAAAAAAAATAGTATGTTTGATTTATTTTAAAATTATTTTATTAATTCGAGATTTATGCAATGAGGAAGCCAGATGACAAATTGGCTGACTTAAGTCCTAGGAGGACTGATGTAAACAAACAATTTTATTCTATTAATAAAAGAATGAGTGGGAACAGCCAAGTTAAATGAGGAGATCATGCATGGAGAAGTGGGGGACAAGTTAGAGTTAGCCTCTGGGACATCAGAACAAGTGTCAGGAGTGTATTTAAGACACTAGACACACCCCGAAAATCAGGGATTTGGTTAGCTACGAAAATTCCATGAGGAATTGGCTGCCAATGGAAAGACCTAGGCAAAATTATAAAAGGATGGCATATGTGAGGAGGCAGGAGGCTGCTGAGTATGCCAGAAGGAATTTCACTTGCTGTGTGTGTTGATGTATATGTAACTTCGGAATGTATTTCATCAGTATATTATATGTATATTTATTGTACCCTTATAAGAGATGTGTTATTCCTCTATAAGGAAGTGTCGTCATGTGGATTGACAAGTGTCGCAAGTGTGTGTACTTGCCGATGGGTTATTAGACCACCTTATGGGGTCGGCCCTAATTAATATATAATATAATGTGGATGTACTAAAGTAGACAAGTCGGCCCCAGTAGGTCACTGGGCAAAAAGGTGAGTATAAATAGAGATACGAGATCTCTATTTTACTCACTCGGAAAAGTATCTATCTCTCTCTCTGGAAAGTGGCGCACTAGTGAGGAGGAGGAGGATCATCTGCTAGGAGACTATCTCTGTATTATTTGGTTGTATTTTGGTTGAGCCATTGCTCTCTCTATCTCTGAGGAAGTTGTGGGGTTTTTCACCTTAGGGTTTTCCCCACGGAAACTCTGTGTCTCTTGTCTCTATGCTTTTGATTCTTATGATGCTTGTGATGCTTGTCATATTATGATTGTCATGCATTGATATACTGTAGATGTTATTCTCTCAGCAAAGATCCTATAGTATTGTGATTTAATACTGAAAATTTAACATGGTATCAGAGCTTAACTGAGAAGAAGACATTTTGCAGTGACGGAAGCTTGTATTGCTTGTTTATTGGGTTTCTCTCCACAGATTTTTGAAATTCAGTATAGTAGATTGGATCTACTCATCAAGGCGCATCTTTCTGTCCAATCAGATTTCAGTTCCGAGCATTTTCAGTTTTGGCCCTAAAAATTAGGGTTTCCACAAAAATAGGAATTTCTGGAAACTGAAGGTACAGCTGGAAGCTCCTTGCAAAAATCGAAGGTTTGAGCTTTGGATCGAGATTTTTGGCTGGGTAGATCTCCGGGAAACTCAAACCCTAATTCAGGGCTCTCCCCAGTGAACCCGGGAGGACAAAAAGGTAATTTTGAAGGACAAGACTTTGCTGATCTCAAATTCTAAATGTACTAGGATGATCAGCTCTCCAAGGTGCATCTTTCTATCCTTTCAGAATTTTGAAATTCACATTTTGAATTTTTAGGGTTTCTCTGACAAACCCTAATCTGGGACCAGATCCAGTTTTCAGCACTTCAAGTGGTAAGTTCTAAATCTTTTCTATTTCCATTTGAAGTACTCTTAAAGATGTCTCTTCACACCAAGCTTGAGGATAAGCTTGAAGGGGCTGATAACTTCCGAGCCTGGAAGTATAGGATTGGGCTAATCCTGGAAGAGAATGAGTTGGACTCATATGTGAAAGAAGACATCCCTATCCCAGAGGATGAAGAGGCCAAGGTATTGCACAAGAAGAACTTGGTCAAGGAAAAGAGAATCATTGTTGATTCTATCAAAGACCATCTCATACCCCATGTGTCTTCTCTCAAGACACCCAAAGAGATGTTTGAATCTTTGACCAAGCTATTTGAAGGAAAGAACATAAATCGGAAGATGACCCTGCGGAACCAATTGAAAGCAGTAAAGTTTCAGAATGGGGAAACCATTCAATCCTACTTTTCAAGAGTCTCTCAGATCAAGGAACAATTAGAAGCAGTAGATGAAATGGTGGAGAATGGTGAAGTGGTGATGACCACTCTAAATGGCCTACCCAGGTCATGGGATTCCTTTATTCAAGGAATTTGTGCAAGGAAGAAGTTGATCTCCTTCAGTAGACTTCGGGAAGAATGTTCTCAAGAAGAAGCTAGGCTTATAGCTCGTGAGGAAAAGATGGGAGGTGAAGATCAAGCTCTTGCAGCTCACACCAAAAGAAGCAAAACCAAGAAGGATCACCCTCACCCCAAAAGATTCCATCAAAAGAATAAGAAGGACCTAAGATGCTTCACATGCAATGAGAAGGGTCACTTTGCTTCAGATTGTCCCAAGAACAAAAGGGATAATAAGAACAACTCCAGTAAGAAGAAGAAAGGTAGCAAAAGAAGGTTTCATGCCCATGCTGCCAAAGATGATGAACCTCCAAAGAAGAAGGCTAGGGCAGAAAGTAGTAGTGATGATGACTCATCAAGTGAAGAAGAATATGTTCTAATTTCCGCTCTTACAGGTACCATCTCCCATGGATGTAATGATTGGTTGATTGATAGTGGGGCTTCCAAACACATGACTGGGTTCAAGGAATCATTTGTGAACCTTTCTGAACATGAATCACCCCATAAGGTGAAACTTGGGGATGATTATCAATATCCAATCAAAGGAAGTGGTGAAGCCTCTTACAACTTAGATTCTGGAAAATCTCTGAAGATGAAGGAAGTTCTCTATGTACCTGGGCTCAAGAAGAACTTACTCTCCATCTCTGCTCTAGATGCAAAAGGTATGAGGGTTTCATTTGTTGATGGCCAAGTACTAATGTGGCCAAAGGGAAAGACTATAGATGATGCAGTAGTGATTGGAGAGCAAGAGGGAGGCTTGTATAAATTAAAGGGTCAACCTGAACATGCCATGGTACATGAATCCATGGAGCCAAGTGAACTTTGGCATAGGAGACTTGCTCACATGCACTATAGAGCACTTCCAATTGCAAGCAAGGCTGTAGAAGGTCTTCCTGAAATCAAGACCAAACATGAAGGGGTTTGCAAAGGATGTGCAAAAGGTAAGAACACTAAGAAGGCTTTCCCAAGCAGTGAAAGCAAGGCAAAAGACATCCTGGAAATCATCCACTCAGATGTATGTGGCCCCATGTCATCCAGTTCCCTAAGTGGGTATGTTTACTATGTATCATTTATTGATGAATTCTCCAGGAAGACTTGGGTATACTTCTTGAAGGGCAAAGATGAGGTGTTTGATAAATTCAAGGAATTCAAAAACTTGATGGAAAATCAAACTGACAAGAAAATCAAAACATTCAGATCTGACAATGGTGGAGAATTCACCTCAAATGACTTCAAGAAGCTTTGTAGTGATTCAGGGATTAAGAGGGAGTTGACTTCTCCATATAATCCTCAACAGAATGGAGTTGCAGAAAGGAAGAACAAAACTATCATGGAAGCAGCAAGGGCAATGTTGCATGACCAGGATCTTCCTATGCATCTTTGGGCAGAAGCAGCTAGAACAGCTGTATATGTGCAGAATAGAACACCCCACAATATATTGGACAACAAGACACCAGAAGAAGTCTTCTCTGGTAAGAAACCTGAAGTCATCCATCTCAGAATATTTGGTTGTCCAGTATACACTCATGTCCCAAAGGAGAAGAGGACTAAACTAGATCCTTCAGGAAAGAAGGGCATCTTTGTGGGTTATAGTGAAAGCTCGAAGGCTTACAGAATATATTTTCCAGGGTTCAAGAAGATTGATGTCAGCAGGGATGTAACATTTGATGAAAATTCAGCATTCATCAAATCAAGAAAGGCACCTATTGAAGATTATGAAGAACCTAAGGAAACAAGATTTCAAGACACTACCATGACTGATGCAGTTCCAGAAACTGCTCGTGAGTTTGAAGATCCACAAGAACCTGTAGATCCACCTCGTGAGGATAACTCTCACAAGAGGAAACCTGTATGGGCTAGAGAGCTCATTCATGATGCAGAAAGATTTGGCATTCCAGAAGAAGAACACAGAGCAAAGAAGAGAACCAGATCACACACCAGCTATGTTGCTTTACTCTGTGACATCATGAACAAAGAGCCTTCCAGTTATGAAGAGGCAGCAGAAAAGAAAGAATGGAAGGATGCTATGGTTGAGGAATATCAATCAATTATGAAGAATGATGTTTGGGATATTGTCCCAAGACCTAAAGGGAAGTCTGTTGTGACTTCCAAGTGGATCTACAAAATCAAGCATGCTGCAGATGGCAGTGTGGAAAAATATAAAGCAAGATTCGTAGCTCGTGGTTTCTCTCAGAAGGAAGGAATAGACTATGAAGAAACCTTTGCACCTGTAGCCAGATATACTTCCATCAGAACAGTACTTGCCTTGGCCGCGGCAATGAAATGGAAGATACACCAGATGGATGTCAAGACTGCTTTCCTGAACGGTGTAGTAGAAGAGGAAGTATATGTGGAACAGCCACTCGGCTTTGAAATACATGACAGGGAATCTTATGTATGCATATTGAAGAAAGCCTTGTATGGCTTGAAGCAAGCTCCCAGAACCTGGTATGGTAGGATGGACAGTTTCCTATCTAGTTTGGGCTTTACCAAGAGTAAAGCGGATTCCAACCTTTACTACAAGGTTGAAGAAGGGAATCCTGTGATTCTACTTTTATATGTGGATGACCTATTTGTGACAGGAGATAACAGAATGATTGCAGATACCAAGAGGAAGCTTGCAGCTGAATTCAATATGAAAGATTTGGGAATGATGCACTATTTCCTAGGTATGGAGGTGTGGCAGAATGCAGGTGGGATCTTCCTTGGCCAAGGGAAGTACACAGTTGATATCCTGAAGAGATTTGGGATGATGGATTGCAAAGCCATGGCCACACCTATGGCATCGAATCTGAAGCTTCTTTGTGATGCTTCATCTGAGCCAGTTGATGTTTCTATGTATCGTCAGATTATTGGGTCCTTGATGTACCTGACGAACATGAGACCAGATATCTGCTTTGCTGTGAACACATTGAGCCAGTTCCTGACGGATCTGAGGAGTGTTCACCTGGTTGCTGTAAAGCATGTTCTAAGGTACCTGAAGGGTACAGTGGATTATGGGCTCAGATATGAGACAAATCAAAAGTTTAACCTACAGGGTTATGTTGATTCAGATTGGGCTGGTAGTGCTGCAGATAGGAAGAGCACATCTGGGTGTTGCTTCAGTATGGGATCAGGTGTGATCTCTTGGTTTAGCAGGAAGCAGTCCTGCGTAGCACTGAGTACAGCTGAGGCTGAGTATGTTGCAGCCTGTTCAGCTAGTTGTGAGGCAGTATGGCTACGGAAGCTACTGTCTGAGTTATTTGATCTCCCGTTGGAGGCTACTGGTATCTTCTGTGATAACCAGAGTTGTGTGAAGCTGTCCGAGAACCCAGTGTTTCATGACAGGTCGAAACACATAGAGATCAAATATCACTATATCAGGGATATGGTGCAGAGAGGAGCTGTGAAGCTCCTGTATGTTGCGACGGACGAGCAGATTGCAGATGTGCTGACGAAGCCACTAGCCAGGGTGAAGTTCGAGTACTTCAGAGAAAGGCTTGGCGTTATTCAGATCGAGGACACTTCGAGGAAGAAGTGACGGACACATTTGCTGAAGCCATTCCAAGCATGTTGGAAGGAGGATCCTTCACATGGATGTGGATGTAAGCGCTGGATAATGAGCATCAGGATGATGTTCTAGTTTCTGCAGGATATGATCAGTTGGATCATTTTATGTATGTATGTACGCATCATGTTGGATGCAGGATATGATCAGTTGGATCATTTTATGTATGTATGTACGCATCATGTTGGATGCAGGATATGATCAGTTGGATCATTTTATGTATGTATGAACGCATCATGTTGGATGCAGGATATGATCAGTTGGATCATTTTATGTACGCATCATGTTGGATGCTGGATATGATCAGTTGGATCATGTGTATGTATTGTTTATGCATCATGTTGGATGCTTGGACCGTGTATCTGTATATGTATCAGGTGGATACATTGTATGATCAGGTGGATCATGTATGGTGATATGTATCATGTATTTGTATTTGTATCAGGTGGATACATTGATGATCAGGAGGATCATGTATGATGATATATATCAGGTAGATACTTGGTATGCATCAGGTAGATGCATTGATGATCAGGAGGATCATGTATGATACTTGGTATGCATTAGGAAGATGCATTGATGATCAGGTAGATCATGCAGCAGGATGTTGCAGTGATGATCAGGATGATCATAGATGACGAGCTTCAGGATGTTGCTCCAGATGACATGCAGCAGGATGTTGCATTGATGATCAGGACGATCATGGATGACGAGCTTCAGGATGTTGCGCCAGATGACATGCAGCAGGATGTTGCATTGATGATCAGGACGATCATGGATGACGAGCTTCAGGATGTTGCTCCAGATGACATGTAGCAGGATGTTGCATTGATGATCAGGACGATCATGGATGACGAGCTTCAGGATGTTGCTCCAGATGACTTGCAGCAGGACGTTGCAGTGATTATGATCAGGACGATCATGAGTACATCAGGATGATGTATGATGAGTATCAGGTTGATACTCTGTGGCCGTGGATCAGGTTGTGCAGATGAGCATGTCTGGGAGATCCTATAGGTCGGAGTTGTGTACCCGTAACAGCCTGGGATGCTCTTTCGATACATTGCTCTGGGAGGACATGTAATTCGTTGCCCTGGGAGATCTCAGGTCGGAGTTGTGTACCCGTAACATCCTGAGATGCTCTTGCGAGGTTTTGTCCTATGGCATGTAATTTGGGCCCTGGGAGATTTCAGGTCGGAGTTGTGTACCCGTAACATCCTGAGATGCTCTTGCTAGGTTTTGTGGTGGACCACATGTAATTTGTGCCCTGGGAGATCTTAGGTCGGAGTTGTGTACCCGTAACATCCTAAGATGCTCTTTCGAGGTTTTGTGGTGGGGTCACATGTAATAGCGCCCTGGGAGATCCTACAGGTTGGAGTTGTGTACCCGTAATATCCTGGGATGCTCTTTCGAGGTTTTGTGACGCACGTAAAAGTCCTGAGGATTCCACAGTATGGCCAGTGATGATGAAGACCTGCAGGTGGTGGGCCTACATCCAGTATGAAAAAGGACTGGCTCTGTAGAACTTCCTATGACGAGTAGAGACAGAGATTGGACGAGATAGCAGCAGCAGTGACGATGACGATGACGATGCATCGATGATGATGATCCAGAGAAGAAGACTTGTCTAGCAAATCTGTGTCGAGAAATACCTTCCTTGTTAAGAGGGAGTGTTGATGTATATGTAACTTCGGAATGTATTTCATCAGTATATTATATGTATATTTATTGTACCCTTATAAGAGATGTGTTATTCCTCTATAAGGAAGTGTCATCATGTGGATTGACAAGTGTCGCAAGTGTGTGTACTTGCCGATGGGTTATTAGACCACCTTATGGGGTCGGTCCTAATTAATATATAATATAATGTGGATGTACTAAAGTAGACAAGTCGGCCCCAGTAGGTCACTGGGCAAAAAGGTGAGTATAAATAGAGATAGGAGATCTCTATTTTACTCACTCGGAAAAGTATCTATCTCTCTCTCTGGAAAGTGGCGCACTAGTGAGGAGGAGGAGGATCATCTGCTAGGAGACTATCTCTGTATTATTTGGTTGTATTTTGGTTGAGCCATTGCTCTCTCTATCTCTGAGGAAGTTGTGGGGTTTTTCACCTTAGGGTTTTCCCCACGGAAACTCTGTGTCTCTTGTCTCTATGCTTTTGATTCTTATGATGCTTGTGATGCTTGTCATATTATGATTGTCATGCATTGATATACTGTAGATGTTATTCTCTCAGCAAAGATCCTATAGTATTGTGATTTAATACTGAAAATTTAACAGTGTGAGCACTCTGTGTTAGGCAAGGGATTCAGGAAAAGAATATTGATTTGAGGCTAGCTGTCCACATTTCTCCATGCATGTGTCTGGCTCGGGGGTGATTGCGGACGAACTTGGTGTTTGTACCTAATCTACGGTCGGGAGGAACGTGGCTGTTCCTACTGCATTTGGTTTACAAATTCCAGGTTTTGTGATTTCAGACGTCAAGTATTCTGTTATTTATCTGACCTCATTGTTAAAAATGTAGTGTTTATAACGTTCAATTATTTCTGTTAATTATCTGCCCCATGTATTAAAAATTTTAGAGTTTACAACGTCTAAGCAATCCTGCTATTCGACTGATATTTGATCTGTATCATAGATATTTAGAAAGGGAAGATGAAACGGCGACGATTTCTGTACATTCTCATTAGATATTCTATCGATTTTCATTGTTTATAATTTGATCTATAAAGTCTCAGGAAAGAAATTGCAGGATTCTGTATTTTCTTATTGTTTAATGCATCGATCTTCCTTGTTATAAACTTGAGTTATAAAGCCTCGTCGGGGTAGTACAGGATTTTTCCTTCTACATTCGTTTGTTTATTTTATATTATTTATTTAAAATCTAGGCCATACTATTGGATTTTCTTTATACCCTAAGACAAATAAAAATATGGATCATGATTGATACAGGAATTCTCTGGACAGAAATTCCACGATTTCCTGTGGACGCTATTAGGGTATCTAAATTTATAATTATTACAGACTTCTTAAAGATTTAGGTTACGAAAATAAATAGGAAAATTTATAAAAACAAAAAAAACTCAGTGTTCTTTTAAGGACGCATAGGCGTTTCTGAGAGGTTTCGTGATTGATATGTCTTTATCCAGTTTAGGCGTTTAAGGGACAGCAAATCCAGTTCTGGAGAATGCCGACAGTGGTAGTCAACCACTGAGTTTAATCTTTCACGAAAATTAGATTTTCGAATGCCATTGAACTCGGCCACTAAATCGGAAGTAGTACAGTTCCCCAAGCTTAGTGATTGAAGTTGTAAATTTCGATCTGAGACTACAAACACATTTGAAATAAGTATTTAATTCCTAACACATAACCCAAGACTCCATTTCCATTATGACTATGTTCAGGGATCCAGAGGAACCCTTCGATTATGAATAAAGATCTACCCAATTTTTTTTTTAAAAACAAACCCTGAGATGGCACACCGAGTTTGAAAACAAGTAATTCCAGTATGAGAACGGAAATCATCAGAGATCTATTTTATTATGCTCCACTCAATCAAAAACAACGTCATATAGCTACCATACAGACATGCGAAATGGATAGAATAGAGAATGCAGAGGCCGTTACCCTAGCCTGTCTAGAATACATAAGAAAAACGAAATTATGGCTTCATATAAACCTCGTATTGCTATCTGAGCAAGATTTGTAAAGAAAAATATATCCACAATCACATACCCAGTAATAACCAGAGACTGTAGAACCACGTTGATCAATCTATATCATTCCCAGCTTTACAAAATGATTTGAGTTTTGATAAAGGATTAAAACCCTTCGGAAGAGTATGAGACAGAAACCCTGACTTCAAACCCTCACATTTCATTATGCTCTTCTCTAGAAGATAGAAACTACAGAAAGAGGTATCCCAAAAAGAATAGTGTTACATTGGATTCTTGGCAACAGACCCAGGTCACCACGAATCCTTAAAACTTCAAAGGAACTGATTATGAATTGAACACTACAAAATTTCCTTTTGCCGTTGAAAGAGACTCCCCTTGTTTCCTGTCATCATACGAAGGCCAAGGAGGAGCGATACCACTTACCGTTAGGGAGGGTCCCTCTGCGACCTGCGTTGCCTCGAACCGGGAATATCTGCATCATTAATAAACAGAACTTTATTAATAGATTGGCGATAGAATGACACTACAAACCTAGCTGAAAGAAATGTCAGGTTACACTTGAAGTTACCTCCGCGGGCTTGCAAGGATACATTGCTGCGTCTTTAATACAAGTAGAACTCCCCTGGAGGAATCCCAATAGCAGTTAGTCCCTCCTTCTCCTTGTAGAAGAACTTACAGAGAAAGTAAAGGATCAAGGTAGCATGCGAGTTCGCCAGAGTTTGGTTGAGCAGAAAACGTGAACCCCATTTTCCGAATGCCCCTAAATCAAAATAGTTCCAGAGAATTTCGAATTCTGTGGAGTAGTTACTTACCCCAACGCCAGAACAACAACCCTGTCTTGTAAGATGTAGGTGGCACCGTAAAACTTCACGCCGATTAAATGAAGTCACATGGTCATCCAGAAAAACAGTAAATGACCCGGTACGAACATCCTGTCGAGTTGCAGGTGGCATTCCATTTACATTCACATGGAACGTGCTACGTGGTTCCATTTTAATCGCTGGACTTCGTTGGGGAGTGCATGGTACCCTATAGTTAAATATAAACGCAACTCATAAGTCTTCCTTTTGGGAAGGGTTTACAGTGTATTGAGTAGCTTAATTATTTTCCTAACTGATAATGTTGTAGTAACAATCAGGATTTATCTTTTGTGTTAAAACCACTTTAGTGATATTAATAGTTCTTCGACATACTTTTGGGACTTAAGGTTGGTGTCTCATACCTATATCCTTGATAGTAGTGTGAGAATTTCGATATTAGGTTGGTACAAGGAGTGTTTGACAACCATATCAACATATTTATTATTCCAATTTTGGAGCTTGTTGATTGTAGGATATGTATAAGGGAGAGTTGTTTTATAATCATACTAACATAATTGTTATACAAAATTAAGAGCCTTTTGAATGTATGATATGTGCAATTGCGACGCTAGGTCTTGTACAAGACTTTAAAAACTTGGTTTGAAAGAAAAAAAAAAATATCCATACCTGTAACCGACGTCATGGAAAAACTCCAGAAATGTAGGAACCTGCATACCCGGAATAAGGGAGTATTAGCCGCAGCTAAGTAAGTGGTATGTCGAAGCGATAACCTTCTAACTAATAGGAAAGCAAGGGTAAAGACACCTGTAAGTCCATTATTACAAATACTTTAAAATTTCAGATACTGATAAGCATAGAACTGTCTCTTCCTTTAAGATTTCAAAATTGACTTAAGATTTCAAAGTTGAGATATAAATGAAAAGAACAAACAGAAGAAATTTTTTTTTTTTTTATGGAGATTTCACATATGGTATCAGAGCTAGATTCAACCCTGTCGCCTTGGAAACACTTAGTTTTTGTTGCGCAGGAAATAAAAATTTAATATATATATTTGGAATGTTGCATGCGTATGTTCCAGTTTTGCATTTTCAGATGACTTCGCACGAGGAATACGGAGAGGAGCCTGAAGGAAACGAACAGGCAAGAACAGCAGAACATTCGGAAGCAAGTCAGGTACTAGAAACCATGCGAAGCCTGTTCGTGGAGATACAGAGTTTCAAAGCAGACAATGAGCAACTAAAGAAGGCCCAGGAAAAACAACAGGAAATTAATGAGATTTTGTTGCAGAGCCTTCATGAAAGGAACAATGGCGAAAAACAGAAAGAAGATACTAAGAGGAAAGAGGAGACTGACGAGAATGCTGAGAAGAAGGGAGATTCCTCCAATGAGACCCAGAAATCTGAACATCAAGATAAGACTATGGGAAAAAGGAAGGTGGACCATCTGGAGGGTGAATTCAAAAAGATAAAACCTACAAGCTTCGATGGAGAATCAAAGACTGGCGAAGAAGCAGAAGCCTGGCTGCTAGACATAAAGAAATACTTTCAGATCTACAACTATTCCAGTAATATGAAAGTCAGAATGGCTGTGTACAACCTAAAGGGGAAAGCCATCATATGGTGGCAAGACCTGAAGATTTCCCAGGGACTGAAAGAAAAGAACCTCGAATGGTCGGAGTTTAAGAAATATTTCAAGAAACAGTACTTATCAGAAAGTTACTATGAAAGAAAAACCAAGGAATTTTACGAATTAAAGCTGGGCCAAATGACGATGGAAGATCTCATCAATAAATTCCTAGACTTATTACGGTTCGTCCCATATATCAAGGAAGAAAAACTGAAGGTATAGCGGTTCTTAAGCTGCCTGCCACAGTCCTACAAAGATCGAATCGAGTTCGACAATCCCAGAACTTTAGAAGAAGCACTGAGAAATGCCAGATTGTGTTATGAGCAATACAAACAAAAAAATGACACTACTCAGGCATGGAAGGACAGGAAACAGGAAAAGTTTAACCAGCGGAAGAAAGGTTACAAACCCCCGCCCTTCAGGAACATGCCCAAAAACTTCCAGGGAAATTCATTTCCCAGAAATGAACAGTTACAGCAGAAAACTTTCAAAGCCCCTAACACAGGAATAAAAGGAGGTATCGGTGCTCCTAAGGAACCCCTGAAATGCTGGGAATGTGGTGAAGCTCATGTACGCAGGAATTGTCCCCGATACAATGAGACGAACAGGGTACTGCATAATGTGCAAGAAGCATCCATGGTGGGAGACATTGGGAAAAGTTATCACCGAATCAATGCAGCCTTGGAGGACCGACAGGCAGATCACCAATCTGCAATCGTGGAAATTGAAGGTACAATCTCTGACCATACTTGTACTATTTTAATTGACCCCGGGGCAACTTTAAGCTACATCACTCCCAAGATGATGGAGCATTTTCAACTCACCAAGGTAAAGCACCCAAAGCCCTGGTTAGTACAGTTAGCCACTGGAGCAAAGAGGAAGGTAACTGAATATATATCTGACTGTGAACTTCAAATACAGGACCACAAAACGAAGGTTAATTTAAATGTGTTTCCCTTAGGATCTTACGACATGATAATAGGTATGGACTGGCTTGAAAAATATCGAGTAGTACTGAACTGCTTTACCAAAAACTTTACCTACATTGCGGAAGACCAAACTCTAAGAACAATGATTGGAAAACAGAAACCTGTTTCTGTTAGGCAGATTTCTGCTATGCAGCTAAAGAAGTGCATGAGGAAAGGATGCAAGGTTTACGCTGTAAGAGTATCTGATTTACTTCTCAATGAAAGTCAGACTTCCATAGCAGAGCATCCTGTCTTAGGTGAGTTCCTAGACGTATTTCCAGAGGAAATACCAGGGTTACCACCTCAACGAGAAATAGATTTCTCCATTGAACTCTTACCAGGATCAGCACCAGTGTCAAAGGTACCTTATAGAATGAGTATCCCAGAATTGACAGAATTAAAGATTCAGATTCAAGAATTACTAGACAAAGGGTATATAAGACCTAGTGTCTCACCTTGGGGTGCACCGGTTCTATTTGTCAAGAAAAAAGATGGGACTCTAAGACTATGTATTGACTATAGACAACTGAATAAGGTAACTGTTAAAAATAAATACCCTTTACCACGAATCAATGATTTGTTCGACCAAGTAGGGGGAGCTAGGATCTTTTCCAAACTGGATCTTCGATCTGGGTACCATCAGATTCATATTAAAAATGAAGACATAAGTAAAACCGCCTTCCATACCCGATACGGACACTATGAATTTGTAGTAATTCCTTTTGGGTTAACCAACGCCCCTGCCACATTCATGTGTTTAATGAATGGTATTTCCAACAAATATCTAGATCAGTTTGTGCTGATTTTTATTGATGATATCCTAATATACTCTAAGATGGAGGAAGAACATGAACAACATATAAGAATTGTATTGCAAACCTTGAGGGACCACCAGTTGTATGCAAAGTTGGAGAAATGTGAGTTCTTTAAAAAGGAAATCCAGTACTTAGGCCATATTATTTCTGCTGAAGGAATTTCAGTCGACCCACAGAAAATTAAAGCCATAGCGGATTGGCCAGTACCGAGAGATGTATCTAATATTAGATCTTTCATGGGACTCACAGGTTACTACCGGAGGTTCATTGAGGGATTCTCGAAGATCGCCTATCCCATTACCTCACTACAGAAAAAGGGGATAAAGTTTGTGTGGTCCTGCAAGTGTCAAGAAATTTTTGAACGACTCAAAGAATTGCTGACCAAGGCACCTATTCTAAAGGTAGCAGACCCATGTAAAGAATACACGGTCTGTACAGATGCAAGTAAAGAGGGAGTAGGAGGAGTACTGTCCCAAGACAGACATGTAGTATGTTACGAATCACGAAAATTAAAGGAGCATGAACGCAACTACGTGGTTCATGACTTGGAATTAACAGCAGTAGTACACGCACTGAAAATGTGGCATCACTACCTGCTGGGAAAGAAATTCTTGTTATTAACCGATAACACTTGTGTCAAGAACCTATTTAACCAACCAGGACTCAATGCCAGACAGGCAAGGTGCATGGCTTTCTTAAGTGAATTCGACTTTGATGTAAAACACATAAAGGGTAAGGAAAATACGGTGGCAGATACACTTAGTCGAAGGACCCACGAGGTGTACGAGATAATAATGAGTCAACCAGAGAGTAATCTCATGGACAAAGTAAAAATAGCAAGCAAACAGGACGCAGAATACATAAATCTGCAAAATAAAATTCAGCAAAACGAGATAAACATGAACGGGACAGATTTCAAAATGGACCAGAGAGGTCTAATTTGGTTCAAAGATAGGCTGTACATGCCTAATGTTGCAGAATTTAAATTGTTTATTCTAAATGAAATGCACAAACCCCCTTTTGCAGGTCACCCCGGGTATAAAAAAATGATAACAGCCCTCAGAAAACAGTTCTTTTGGCCTAAATTAAAAACTGAACTAGCTGATTATTTATCTAAATGCTTGGAATGCCAACAGGTGAAGGCAGATCATAGACATCCTGCTGGGTTATTACAACCATTACCAATTCCTGAATGGAAATGGGAAGTGATTTCACTAGATTTTATCACAGGTTTGCCAAGAACCCAGCGACAACATGATTCCATAATGGTGGTGGTTGACAAATTTAGCAAATCAACGCATTTTATTCCGGTAAAAACCACCTACAAGGCAGCAGATATTGCAGGAATATTTCTAAAAGAAATATTCAGATTACATGGAGTACCAAAGATGGTAATTTCAGATAGGGATGTAAAATTTACCTCCAAATTCTGGAAATCTTTGTTTGCAGGTTTGGAAACAAGAATTAATTTCAGCATGAGTTATCACCCTGAAACAGATGGACAGACTGAACGTACAAATCAGATCATTGAAGACATGCTGAGAATGTACGTCATGGAGAGACCCAACAAATGGGAAGACTACTTACATCTGGTAGAATTCGCTTACAACAACGGATACCAAGCATCATCAAGAATGAGTCCATTTAAAATTCTTTATGGGAGAAAGTGCACTACCCCAGTTAGCTGGGATAGTCCGGTCGATCGCTTATTGGTAGGACTAGATTTGCTGAAAGACATGGAACAAACAGTCCAAAGGGTACAAAAGAATTTAAAGGTGGCCCAAGACCGCCAAAAGAGCTATGCTGACCTGAAAAGGCGAGATAAGGAGTTCTCAGTTGGAGACCATGTCTACTTGCGGGTTAAAGCAAAGAAAAGTTCACTCCGGCAGGGAAGTTGCAGTAAACTGGCACCACGGTTCTGCGGGCCTTTCCAAGTACTTGAGAGGATTGGACCCGTAGCTTATAAACTGGCATTACCCGCACACTTAAAAATTCATAATGTTTTTCACATCTCATTACTGAAAAAATATATTCATGACCCCACTCATATTATTGATTGGAATTTGATACAGGAGGCTCCAGAAGGCGAGCTTCAAGTGGAACCTTTACGCATTCTGGACAGGAAAGAAACAGTACTTCAGAACCGAGCCATCGCTCAGGTAAAGGTACAATGGAAGCACTTTAGTCCTGAGGAGGCAACCTGGGAATTGGAAAGCAAAATACTAGAAAGGTACCCGAATCTATTCCCGGAACAGATGGATGAAGACTAGAACACTGAGGACAGTGTTCACAATAAGGGGGCAAGGATGTGACATCCCTCTCCAATGATGAAAAAAAAAAAACAGTATGTTTGATTTATTTTAAAATTATTTTATTAATTCGAGATTTATGCAATGAGGAAGCCAGATGAGAAATTGGCTAACTTAAGTCCTAGGAGGACTGATGTAAACAAACAATTTTATTCTATTAATAAAAGAATGAGTGGGAACAGCCAAGTTAAATGAGGAGATCATGCATGGAGAAGTGGGGGACAAGTTAGAGTTAGCCTCTGGGACATCAGAACAAGTGTCAGGAGTGTATTTAAGACACTAGACACACCCTGAAAATCAGGGATTTGGTTAGCTGCGAAAATTCCATGGGGAATTGGCTGCCAATGGAAAGACCTAGGCAAAATTATAAAAGGATGGCATATGTGAGGAGGCAGGAGGCTGCTGAGTATGCCGGAAGGAATTTCACTTGGTGTGTGAGCACTCTGTGTTAGGCAAGGGATTCAGGAAAAGAATACTGATTTGAGGCTAGCTGTCCACATTTCTCCATGCATGTGTCTGGCTCGGGGGTGATTGCGGACGAACTTGGTGTTTGTACCTAATCTACGGTTGGGAGGAACGTGGCTGTTCCTACTGCATTTGGTTTACAAATTCCAGGTTTTGTGATTTCAGACGTCAAGTATTCTGTTATTTATGTGACCTCATTGTTAAAACTGTAGTGTTTATAACGTTCAATTATTTCTGTTAATTATCTGCCCCATGTATTAAAAATTTTAGAGTTTACAACGTCTAAGCAATCCTACTATTCGACTGATATTTGATCTGTATCATAGATATTTAGAAAGGGAAGATGAAACAGCGACGATTTCTGTACATTCTCATTAGATATTCTATCGATTTTCATTGTTTATAATTTGATCTATAAAGTCTCACGAAAGAAATTGCAGGATTCTATATTTTCTTATTGTTTAATGCATCGATCTTCCTTGTTATAAACTTGAGTTATAAAGCCTCGTCGGGGTAGTATAGGATTTTTCCTTCTACATTCGTTTGTTTATTTTATATTATTTATTTAAAATCTAGGCCATACTATTGGATTTTCTTTATACCCTAAGACAAATAAAAATATGGATCATGATTGATACAGGAATTCTCTGGACAGAAATTCCACGATTTCCTGTGGACGCTGTTAGGGTATCTAAATTTATAATTATTACAGACTTCTTAAAGATTTAGGTTACGAAAATAAATAGGAAAATTTATAAAAACAAAAAAAACTCAGTGTTCTTTTAAGGACGCAGAGGCATTTCTGAGAGGTTTCGTGATTGATATGTCTTTATCTAGTTTAGGCGTTTAAGGGACAGCAAATCCAGTTCTGGAGAATGCCGGCAGTGGTAGTCAACCACTGAGTTTAATCTTTCACGAAAATTAGATTTTCGAATGCCATTGAACTCGGCCACTAAATCGGAATCAGTACAGTTCCCCAAGCTTAGTGATTGAAGTTGGAAATTTCGATCTGAGACTACAAACACATTTGAAATAAGTATTTAATTCCTAACACATAACCCGAGACTCCATTTCCATTATGACTGTGTTCAGGGATCCAGAGGAACCCTTCGATTATGAATAAAGATCTACCCAATTTTTTTTTAGAAAACAAACCCTGAGATGGCACACCGAGTTTGAAAACAAGTAATTCCAGTATGAGAACGGAAATCATCAGAGATCTATTTTATTATGCTCCACTCAATCAAAAACAACGTCATACAGCTACCATACAGACATGCGAAATGGATAGAATAGAGAATGCAGAGGCCGTTACCCTAGCCTGTCTAGAATACATAAGAAAAACGAAATTATGGCTTCATATAAACCTCTTATTGCTATCTGAGCAAGATTTGTAAAGAGAAATATATCCACAATCACATACCCAGTAATAACCAGAGACTGTAGAACCACGTTGATCAATCTATATCATTCCCAGCTTTAAAAAATGATTTGAGTTTTGATAAAGGATTAAAAACCTTCGGAAGAGTATGAGACAGAAACCCTGACTTCAAACCCTGACATTTCATTATGCTCTTCTCTAGAAGATAGAAACTACAGAAAGAGGTATCCCAAAAAGAATAGTGTTACATCGGATTCTTGGCAACAGACCCAGGTCACCATGAATCCTTAAAACTTCAAAGGAACTGATTATGAATTGAACACTACAAAATTTCCTTTTGCCGTTGAAAGAGACTCCCCTTGTTTCATGTCATCATACGAAGGCCAAGGAGGAGCGATACCACTTACCGTTAGGGAGGGTCCCTCTGTGACCTGCGTTGCCTCGAACCTTGAATATCTGCATCATTAATAAACAGAACTTTATTAATAGATTGGCGATAGAATGACACTACAAACCTAGCTGAAAGAAATGTCAGGTTACACTTGAAGTTACCTCCGCGGGCTTGCAGGGATACATTGCTACGTCTTTAATACAAGTAGAACTCCCCTGGAGGAATCCCAATAGCAGTTAGTCCCTCCTTCTCCTTGTAGAAGAACTTACAGAGAATGTAAAGGATCAAGGTAGCATGCGAGTTCGCCAGAGCTTGGTTGAGCAGAAAACGTGAACCCCATTTTCTGAATGCCCCTAAATCAAAATAGTTCCAGAGAATTTCGAATTCTGTGGAGTAGTTACTTACCCCAACGCCAGAACAACAACCCTATCCTGTAAGATGTAGGTGGCACCGTAAAACTTCACGCCGATTAAATGAAGTCACATGGTCGTCCAGAAAAACAGTAAATGACCCGGTACGAACATCCTGTCGAGTTGCAGGTGGCATTCCATTTACATTCACATGGAAGGTGCTACGTGGTTCCATTTTAATCGCTGGACTTCGTTGGGAAGTGCATGGTACCCTATAGTTAAATATAAACGCAACTCATAAGTCTTCCTTTTGGGAAGGGTTTAGAGTGTATTGAGTAGCTTAATTATTTTCCTAACTGATAATGTTGTAGTAACAATCAGGATTTATCTTTTGTGTTAAAACCACTTTAGTGATATTAATAGTTCTTCGACATACTTTTGGGACTTAAGGTTGGTGTCTCATACCTATATCCTTGATAGTAGTGTGAGAATTTCGATATTAGGTTGGTACAAGGAGTGTTTGACAACCATATCAACATATTTATTATCCAATTTTGGAGCTTGTTGATTGTAGGATATGTATAAGGGAGAGTTGTTTTATAATCATACTAACATAATTGTTATACAAATTTAAGAGCCTTTTGAATGTATGATATGTGCAATTGCGACGCTAGGTCTTGTACAAGACTTTAAAAACTTGGTTTGAAAGAAAAAAAAAAATATCCATACCTGTAACCGACGTCATGGAAAAACTCCAGAAATGTAGGAACCTGCATACCCGGAATAAGGGAGTATTAGCCGCAGATAAGTAAGTGGTATGTCGAAGCGATAACCTTCTAACTAATAGGAAAGCAAGGGTAAAGACACCTGTAAGTCCATTATTACAAATACTTTAAAATTTCAGATACTGATAAGCATAGAACTGTCTCTTCCTTTAAGATTTCAAAATTGACTGAAGATTTCAAAGTTGAGATATAAATGAAAAGAACAAACAGAAAAAAAAATTGGGTAGATCTTTATTCATAATCGAAGGGTTCCTCTGGATCCCTGAACACAGTCGTAATGGAAATGGAGTCTCGGGTTATGTGTTAGGAATTAAATACTTATTTCAAATGTGTTTGTAGTCTCAGATCAAAATTTCCAACTTCAATCACTAAGCTTGGGGAACTGTACTACTTCCGATTTAGTGGCCGAGTTCAATGGCATTCGAAAATCTAATTTTCGTGAAAGATTAAACTCAGTGGTTGACTACCACTGCTGGCATTCTCCAGAACTAGATTTGCTGTCCCTTAAACGCCTAAATCAGATAAAGACATATCAATCACGAAACCTCTCAGAAACGCCTCTGCGTCCTTAAAAGAACACTGAGTTTTTTTTGTTTTTATAAATTTTCCTATTTATTTTCGTAACCTAAATCTTTAAGAAGTCTGTAATAATTATAAATTTAGATACCCTAACAGCGTCCACAGGAAATCGTGGAATTTCTGTCCAGAGAATTCCTGTATCAATCATGATCCATATTTTTATTTGTCTTAGGGTATAAAGAAAATCCAATAGTATGGTCTAGATTTTAAATAAATAATATAAAATAAACAAACGAATGTAGAAGGAAAAATCCTGTACTACCCCGACGAGGCTTTATAACTCAAGTTTATAACAAGGAAGATCGATGCATTAAACAACAAGAAAATACAGAATCCTGCAATTTCTTTCCTGAGACTTTATAGATCAAATTATAAACAATGAAAATCGATAGAATATCTAATGAGAATGTACAGAAATCGTCGCCGTTTCATCTTCCCTTTCTAAATATCTATGATACAGATCAAATATCAGTCAAATAGCAGGATTGCTTAGACGTTGTAAACTCTAAAATTTTTAATACATGGGGCAGATAATTAACCGAAATAATTGAACGTTATAAACACTACATTTTTAACAATGAGGTCAGATAAATAACAGAATACTTGACGTTTGAAATCACAAAACCTGGAATTTGTAAACCAAATGCAATAGGAACAGCCACGTTCCTCCCAACCGTAGATTAGGTACAAACACCAAGTTCGTCCGCAATCACCCCCGAGCCAGACACATGCATGGAGAAATGTGGACAGCTAGCCTCAAATCAGTATTCTTTTCCTGAATCCCTTGCCTAACACAGAGTGCTCACACACCAAGTGAAATTCCTTCCGGCATACTCAGCAGCCTCCTGCCTCCTCACATATGCCATCCTTTTATAATTTTGCCTAGGTCTTTCCATTGGCAGCCAATTCCTCATGGAATTTTCGCAGCTAACCAAATCCCTGATTTTCAGGGTGTGTCTAGTGTCTTAAATACACTCCTGACACTTGTTCTGATGTCCCAGAGGCTAACTCTAACTTGTCCCCCACTTCTCCGTGCATGATCTCCTCATTTAACTTGGCTGTTCCCACTCATTCTTTTATTAATAGAATAAAATTGTTTGTTTACATCAGTCCTCCTAGGACTTAAGTCAGCCAATTTCTCATCTGGCTTCCTCATTGCATAAATCTCGAATTAATAAAATAATTTTAAAATAAATCAAACATACTTTTTTTTTTTTTCATCATTGGAGAGGGATGTCACATCCTTGCCCCCTTATTGTGAACACTGTCCTCAGTGTTCTAGTCTTCATCCATCTGTTCCGGGAATAGATTCGGGTACCTTTCTAGTATTTCGCTTTCCAATTCCCAGGTTGCCTCCTCAGGACTAAAGTGCTTCCATTGTACCTTTACCTGAGAGATGGCTCAGTTTCGAAGTACTGTTTCTTTCCTGTCCAGAATGCGTAAAGGTTCCACTTGAAACTCGCCTTCTGGAGCCTCCTGTATCAAATTCCAATCAATAATATGAGTGGGGTCATGAATATATTTTTTCAGTAATGAGATGTGAAAAACATTATGAATTTTTAAGTGTGCGGGTAATGCCAGTTTATAAGCTACGGGTCCAATCCTCTCAAGTACTTGGAAAGGCCCGCAGAACCGTGGTGCCAGTTTACTGCAACTTCCCAGCCGGAGTGAACTTTTCTTTGCTTTAACCCGCAAGTAGACATGGTCTCCAACTGAGAACTCCTTATCTCGCCTTTTCAGGTCAGCATAGCTCTTTTGGCGGTCTTGGGCCACCTTTAAATTCTTCTGTACCCTTTGGACTGTTTGTTCCATGTCTTTCAGCAAATCTGGTCCTACCAATAAGCGATAGAATGACACTACAAACCTAGCTGAAAGAAATGTCAAGTTACACTTGAAGTTACCTCCGCGGGCTTGCAGGGATACATTGCTGCGTCTTTAATACAAGTAGAACTCCCCTGGAGGAATCCCAATAGCAGTTAGTCCCTCCTTCTCCTTGTAGAAGAACTTACAGAGAAAGTAAAGGATCAAGGTAGCATGCGAGTTCGCCAGAGTTTGGTTGAGTAGAAAACGTGAACCCCATTTTCCGAATGCCCCTAAATCAAAATAGTTCCAGAGAATTTTGAATTCTGTGGAGTAGTTACTTACCCCAACGCCAGAACAACAACCCTGTCCTGTAAGATGTAGGTGGCACCGTAAAACTTCACGCCAATTAAATGAAGTCACATGGTCGTCCAGAAAAACAGTAAATGACCCGGTACGAACATCCTGTCGAGTTGCAGGTGGCATTCCATTTACATTCACATGGAAGGTGCTACGTGGTTCCATTTTAATCGCTGGACTTCGTTGGGAAGTGCATGGTACCCTATAGTTAAATATAAACGCAAATCATAAGTCTTCCTTTTGGGAAGGGTTTACAGTGTATTGAGTAGCTTAATTATTTTCCTAACTGATAATGTTGTAGTAACAATCAGGATTTATCTTTTGTGTTAAAACCACTTTAGTGATATTAATAGTTCTTCGACATACTTTTGGGACTTAAGGTTGGTGTCTCATACCTATATCCTTGATAGTAGTGTGAGAATTTCGATATTAGGTTGGTACAAGGAGTGTTTGACAACCATATCAACATATTTATTATTCCAATTTTGGAGCTTGTTGATTGTAGGATATGTATAAGGGAGAGTTGTTTTATAATCATACTAACATAATTGTTATACAAATTTAAGAGCCTTTTGAATGTATGATATGTGCAATTGCGACGCTAGGTCTTGTACAAGACTTTAAAAACTTGGTTTGAAAGAAAAAAAAAATATCCATACCTATAACCGACGTCATGGAAAAACTCCAGAAATGTAGGAACCTGCATACCCGGAATAAGGGAGTATTAGCCGCAGCTAAGTAAGTGGTATGTCGAAGCGATAACCTTCTAACTAATAGGAAAGCAAGGGTAAAGACACCTGTAAGTCCATTATTACAAATACTTTAAAATTTCAGATACTGATAAGCATAGAACTGTCTCTTCCTTTAAGATTTCAAAATTGACTGAAGATTTCAAAGTTGAGATATAAAAAAAAAAAAAAAAAATAAAAATAAATAAATAAATAAATAAATTTATGGAGATTTCACAGCCTCGTTGCAAGTGACGATTTTGCAAATGGATCCCAATTCAATGGCAACAATCAAGGATTCTTGCACGTTCTTGATACAATAAGCTCTGCAACAGACTTTTCAAGTAGTTATCGACATTTATTATAGTTATTCATAAACAATTTCTTAATACACAAGGTCAAACTCTTGCATATTCTAGAGGTTTTTGAAGCTAGCACAACAGCTATAACTTTTGCAGATGGAACAACTACAAATGTTGAAACATTTAAATACAGTCTAAAGGCCAGCAAAGAAGCATCCTATTGTGAGCACTGAAACAATTGCCCACTATAATGTTTGAATTATATATGAGAATAGATCACACGATTACAATTTTCATCAGTAATGCATCATATTCATTTCATGGTGCTAGATATTTGATAATCAGCCAGTCTTCAAAGCTTCATCTATTCACCTTGATCAATGTAAATGACAAGGGTATGAGATCTGTGACCTGGCTTGTGTTTATTTGTATTTAATCAACGATAATAAATTACTATCTATTTATATCTTCTGAATTTTTGGCGGCATTGGTTCTCTCATGCTCCATCTTTTCTCATGTCCCATCTTCTGTTGCCCTTTGAAAATTGGGCATAGCAGGCCCCCAAAACCCATTTCCCTACCGTCTTACTTTGTAGAAACATAGATTTGATAATCAAACCTAGACAGAAAGCATTGCCATTGACCCAAGCATAAACAACCATATTTTTGTTTTAGAACATTAAACAAAGAAAATGAATCTGTACTTCCAAAAAGAATGAAAAGCACACGGTTTCCTCCCATTCTTAACAAGAGAAAAAGACAATGTTTTGTACTTCCAAACATACACAAGAAAGCTAAATTCCAGTTGTTTGATCAGGAAACGTTTTGCCCTTGCAACCATACAAATAGAACTTAGATTTCAATAATTTAACCATCACCCCCACCCTATATTCATCAACACAGACCTTAACCAATGCCCCTGACCGGAAAATAGATGTCAACTATATGCAAGAATCATGGAATCCAAGCACCAACTAGCTTGATCCATGTAACGACAAAGTGAAAAAAAAAAAAAAAAAAAAGATGAAAAAATGCATGAAGTCATAGGTCCAGCGCATTTGAAGAAAATAGAATAAGAAATATACATATATATATTGATGGATTAGGGTCGATTCAATTATTGAAAGCAAAATTGACCAATAAAACTTCTAGCTATTGCAAATCATGAGTCAAAGCAAATACTAAATGCTAATACCAAATTGATTAATAAAACTCCTAGCCATTGCAAATCATAGTCAGTGCAAGTGCAATGTCGATGACATTGTCACCTAATGGTTCTTGTAGGTGTATTGTCTTCCATGAAACCAGAATACGCACATGTAACAGAACTTGGTTGTAAATTTGAATGATTGACAATGCAATTTACCAATGTTGAATTGAATAAATGTCAAATGGTTAATGAGATCTGGGAAAACACCTATGAATTGCAAGTATGAATTTAATTAAAAATTATACTTCCATTGACATTTGATAAGCGGATCTGGAGTGCAAGATTATCACTATTGAAATGTAACGGCTGTCAAGTCTAGGTTTTGAATACCACATTCATTAATGTCAAGACGCCAATGTTTAAATTTAAACACTATAATCTTATTCATTCTAATCCTATGAATTATAGATAGTGGGTAGGATTGTCATAAATTCAGAATTATCACTTTTCACTTTCATTTCAATAGGCCTCATCTCAGATATTATATTTCTAAAACAAGGATAGTATTAGACTGCAAACTTAGATGATGAGTCAAGCATGGCTACTGCCCAGCTTATGATTACCATCACTCATCCTGGAAACATCTTACCAATTCAACTTTAGTTTTACAGTAAGGTGAAGGTCAGCCACAACAGAATACCTATGCTAGGAGGTGTCTATCCATTCCGAATTAGATGCATTGAGGCTTTTCGAATTTGAGATGGCCATTCTGCGTCAAATGGAATACTGGGGAAATTTTTAAAGAAAGAGAAACAAATCGCAAACATTAAATAAAGATTCAGGATTCGTTGCTTGATCTCGTATTGAGTCACAGAAAACTTTTAATTAAATATCAATGTGTAGCCTACAAACCCCCTTCAACACCAAACAGAAAATGCCAGAATTAATAGTCATAATACAACTAGTAATTCTGGAAATGTAGTTAAGTATTTGATGCGCAGAGTGTAATTACAGAGGAAGAGAAAATATAATTAAAAGTTTACAAATATGGAATTGTGTACTGGATTTCAATATAAAGAAGCACAGAACATGGTTTCTATCAATACGTACAAAGTAGGGCAAGCTGGCAAAAACGCCATCCATTTCTCTGATCCTGAGATACAGATTCTGCCTTAAGCCAGGGAGGCTGTCTTCTTGACCTTTTGCAGCTCTATTAAGTGCAGCCATAGCTTACAGCAACTTTCAAAAGCCCTATTGAAGAGACCCTATAGTCACAGCATTCCGCAGCAGGTCCTCCCTTAAGCACATGATTTTTTATACAGAATCTGTCCCAGAGTTTGTAGACATCCAAATGCTACAACAAATCTGGAGAAGGCATGTGCAAGTTACTATAGCCTCCCAAAAGAGCACGGCACTGCCAGCTGTCTATACATTAGTGAACAACAACATCACATGCTTGTACATATTGACTAGTGACAGTTTGCAGCAGCAACTAAGTTTGAAGGAAGCAACAACTACAAATAATCTAGGTATAAAGAGATTAGACAAATGAATAAATTCCCTACTCTAAACTCTGAATTCTGTATGAGTGTAGATGAAATCATTTCAATTTTCATCAATAATGTATCATATTCATTTCATGATAATAGATATTTGATAGCCAGCCAATCTTCAAAGACCAATTTATTTACTTCTATCAATGCAAACGAGAAGGATATGAGGTCTGTGGGTTGTCGTATGTTTACTTATGTCTAATCAACGATATTAAATCGCTATTTATTTATATCTTCTAAATTTGTGGGGACATGCATTCTGTCATGTCCCATCCTCTGGTGTCAAATTGTAAAATTTTAACACTCAACATTTCCTAGGTTTTGAAGATGGAAGCTGACAACAGGTTAGCGATGTTCCATATCACTTGCAATCTACACATACCAATGCAGCAAGATTCCCAAGAAGGAAAGCTTTGCAAAAAGTGCCTTATTGCAAGGAACCATTTTGCAAATGAGTCCCAATTCAATGGCAGGACCCTAGGCTTCTTCCACGTTCTTGATACTGGCAAAAAAAAACTAAAACAGGGAAAAATTGGTTTTTTATTTGGTTCTTTTGAATAAACAAGATTTCAGTTATCGAATCAGGAAAATGTATCTTGTAAAACTGAACCATCTATGAATCAAAGAAAATTCCTCCATCTTTCAGCATTTGCAAAATGCAGAAACAAAAGTACCCTCATATCTTTAGAAAATGCAGAAACATGGGTCACCTCAGGTCTTTGCAGACAGCTTCAAAAAAACATAAGCACACTCAACTTGTTCATATGTTATGCATAACTCTATACAAGAACCAAGATTTACATTTCAGAAAAAATATCATGCAAATATCCAAGAAATATAGGGAGTTTGAGAAATCTGATGAGCCCAACGAGTCCAGAGCCTGAAACTCAAAATTGTATTTTCGTTGCAAGGGAAAGAGATCCAGCTGATTCAGATATCCAATCATTGGCAGACCAATTCATCAAAAAGTATTCAGATTGCTGATGGAATATGAAGACCAAGTCACCAAAGGGAAACTTTTTGCTTTGGTTTTATTATTATTTTTTAATATGCATTTTTTTAATGAAATTAACAACTTTTCATTTTTGTCAATTTTGAATTTTAATGATACCCAGGAGTCGAGGGTCAAATTTGTCATTTCAAAAGGCCTTAGGTTGAGACCAGTCTGGATGACAAAGATCTGGAGACTTGACTCTCACGACTAAAGGGAATTTGTCCCAAATATTGTAATGACTGTAGATCCACGCACTGGAACTATACTGATCATCAGGTCTACATGATTAGTTAGCAAGTTGTGGACAGATATAAGGCCAATGTTACCTACCAAACTGATACTATAAAGTATCAACGTTGTCCAATGCCAATAAAAAGTGAGGGCTAAAACAGTGAGCAAGGATAACATAGAAACCACTGTCACTATTCGCATCCATATATAACTCAATAGATTCATCAATAGACAATGCAAACAGCAGAACAAGAAACACACAAAATAACTAGAAATTCGATCAATTCCATTCAACCCCTCAGCATCCCCTAGATTTTGAAGATGGAAGCTGATGGAAGATTAGCAACATTCCATGTCACTTGCAATTTACAAATACCAATGCAGGAAGATTTCCAAGAAGGGAAGGTTCGCAACAAGTGCCTTATTGCAAGGGACCATTTTGCAAATGCATCCCATTCCAATCACAGCCCCCAAGAATTCTTCCACGCTCTTGATACCGCCCAAAAAAATTAAAATAGGAAAAAATTGGTTTTTTAGTTGCTTCTTTTGAATAAACAAGATTCCAGTTATTTGATCAAAAAAATGTATCTTGTAAAATTGAACCATCTATGAATCAAACAAAGTTGCGTGAACTTTCAACAATTGCAAAATGCAGAAACACAAGAACCCTCATGTCTTTACAAAATGCAGAAACATGAGTGACCTCAGACCTTTGTAGACCGCCTCAAAAAAACACAAGCACACTCAACCTGTTCATATGCTATGCATAATTCTATACAAGAACCAAGATTTACATTTGACAAAAAATATCTTGCAAATATCCAAGAAATACAAGGAGTTTGAGAAATCTGATGAGCCCAACGAATCTAGACACTGAAACTCAAAACTGTATTTTTATTGCAACGAAAACAGATCGAGGCGATTCAGATATCCAAGCAATGGTAGACTAACTCACCAAACAGTATTCAGATTGCTGATGGAATACGAAGACCAACTCACCAAAGGGAAACTTTTTGTTTTTGTTTTATTATTATTTTTTAATATAGATTTTTTTAATCAAATTAACAATTTTCAATTTTAATCATATGCAGGAGTCGAGAGTCAAATTTTCCATTTCGAAAGGACTTAACTTGAGAGCAGTGTCAATGAGAGAGATCCGGAAATCTGACTTTCACGACCAAAGGGAGCTTATCCCAAATGTTGTAATGACTGTAGACGCATGCACCAGAACTATATTGACCTCCAGATCTACATGATTAATTAGTTAACAAGTTGTGGAGAGGTGTAAGGGCAATGTTACCTTCCAAGCTCATACTATAAAGTATCAACATCGTCCAATGCCAATAAAAAATGACAGCTAGAACAGAAAACAAGCATAACATAAAAACATTGTCACCGTGCTCATCTACACATAACTCAATAGATTTATCATTAGACAATGCAAACAGGAGAGCAAAAAAACACAGAATAACTACAAATTTCATCAATTCCATTCAACCCCTACTGTTCCAAATTACATGATTACAACGCTATGATGTGGTCTATGTACACAGCCAGAAGATCAATTATGTTCCACAAACAAGGGGATCGGATCTTCCCTTGTCAAAACAAACCAGATCAAATTCAAATGCTTTGATCACTGGCAATGAAAGTAGCACCAGCACTTTGACCATAACGCATAAACCAGCTACATGAACCTGCAATCCCCACTGCAGGTCTGACAAAAATCATGTGCAGACACCCATGTGAAAATGGAAGGATAACAAAGTATAAACAAACAAAGCCCTGTCATGGCTGCGAGACCTTACAAACAACTGGCTCCTCCTACGACTACATTATTCTAGAACCCTATTAATTAAAATTCCAATTCTTAAAACGAAGAGACAATGTTGCTGCATAAAGAGCTGACAACACATACTAGTAGCATCCATCAACCACACCACAACATGAAGCAAAGCCCTAGCATCAAGAACCTGAAGCCATAAATCAGCTCCATCATCCTGTAACCCCCACTGAAAGTGTGACAAAAATCGCATGCAAACATCCATCTGAAAATGAAGCAGGGGGGGGGGACAAGGTCTAAAGGAATCCTTTTACAGGTTTGAAACGAGTAGCACAACAAATTCAAATACTTTGATGACTGCTAATGAAACTAGCACCAGCAATTTGACCATAAAACATAAACCAGACACCTGAATCTGTAATCCCCACTGAAAATCTGACAAAAATCCTATGCAAACATCCATGTGAAAATGGAGAGGTAACATGCTAAATTATTGTAGAACCCTATTAATTAAAATTTAAATTCTTAAAATAAAGAGACAATGCTTTAGTTATTATGTCCACTTCACTTGACAACACCATGGACAAAAAAAATAAACAGACGTAAGCAGACAACACCAGCAAACAGCTTTATCGCATGCTCATTTAAGGCAAAAAACACAACAGCTATTCGAACCCATCAACACCATTAATAACCAGAACACAACAAGGGACATAATCAAGTCTATGCACAATAACCTGTTTTCCAAATCTTGAAATTGAAACAGCGTTCAAACCACTTCTTCAACAAACCCACACAAAATCTCACCAGAATTTAAAACAGCATTTTTGCTAGGGTTCAATGCCAATGAAACACAGGGAAAAGCCTAACCCACTAACAAATGAAATTCGTTAATTCTCGTAGGAAAAACCCTAAACCCTGTTTTTTCCTTTCACTCAAAAACTGCACAAAAAAAAATCCAAACACATACCTAGTCCAGCGAACCAGCAACGAGACTCCAAACTGGCCGAAAGCAACAGCTCCAGAAATCGTCCAAACTCAGCAGCCAACACCAGAACTGAAAATCGCAGAGACCGCTGAAGCTGTAATGCCCATAAAACCATAAACAACTCGCAACGAAACGCCCATAAAACCATTAAACATCCACCATAAATTACAGCCATCTGAACCGAGGCCCGTGATAAAACCACCCAAAACCCGCCATTAATTACAGCCGGCCATGCCGGAATAAATGCCAAACGTAAATTCGCCATCTCGAAAAACTCTGAAATTAAATGCTGAACATTAAATTCAACCAGAAAACCGTGACATTGCCACCGGATTTAAACACAGATTTCCCATAGCCTCATACCGGCACCCACAGCAGCCGAACGACGAGCCACACCGCCACCTACAGGAGCCGAAGCACACACAACCTTGCACATGAATAAGAACAACAAACGAAACCCATAGCCGAAGGACGACCCACACCAGCACTTACAGGAGCCGAGGCACACCAAACCGTGTAGTTGAATCAGAACCGGAAACGAAACCCATAGCCGAAGATCGAGGCATAGGAAACCGCGAATACCAAAACGAAAACCCGTAGCCGAAGGACGACCCACACCGGCACCTACAGGAGCCGAGGCACAGGAAACAGCCCATATGCATGAACGAAACCCGCAGCCGAACGACGACCCACACCGGCCCCTACAGGTGCCCACGCACAACGAAACCCCAGCATATGAATAAGAACAAGATCAACCCCCGCATTAAACACCTCGAACAACGAAAATGAAAACCACCTCGAACATACAAAACCACCTTGGTCACACCAACCGATAACAATCAAACCATGCACCGTGACGCCATCACACCGCCGCCTCCTGGGCCACAGCGCCCGAGGCACTCGTCACCACGGACGGCACCAATCAGAACTCAACAAAACAACAATTAAACAATTAAAAAAAATACCAATTTTTGCAATTCTAAGGTTAAACACTATGTCTACCCCATATTTCATCAAACAGACCTCAACTAATGCCCCCGACCGAAAAATAGATGTCGGGGACATAATAAGTATTTAGGCAGAAGGAGATTTAAAATCTGCCGCATGATAAGTTATGATAATTTAATTTAGGTATTTTAATATTTTAAAATTAAATTAATAAATAATATAAAATTATTATCTTATATCATGATTATTTGTTTTGTGAATATTATTTATTTTTTATATATTGTAAATCTTTAAGACAACTTTATTCTTTTTTAGTATTTTTTTTCTAAAATTTCTAGTTTTTATTGGTAATAAAAGAATAATAAATGTCTAAAAAAATAATTAATTAACTTTTATTTGTATTAATAATAGATGAATAATAAATATCTAAAATAAAATTAAGAAATAATTTTAATTTTTATTATCAATAAGATAATAATAATTATTCAGAAGAAAATGATAATGAAAAAATAAAAATAAAACATTTAACACTAGCCCAATTATGAAATTGAATTTGGGTTGGGAGTTAAGAACACATATTAGTTCTAATAATAAGGTTGTAATATATTGCTCTCCTTTTCCAATATACATATTTTAGTTACCACACAATAATAATATACATTTAATTAAATGGGTTTATGAGATACCTTGCCATGAATACACTAGATACAGGTTTCTTATATACCATTTAATTTTATCTACAATCAACTTTATCTTGAAAGTTTTCAAGATGGTTATAACAAAACACCATCAATGAAATTTACATTTGATTTATTAGTTTTTTTTTCATTATTCATATAAGTGAAATGAGAGAGAAAGCACACATGAATGTATGTCGCATGGTCAAGTTTTAGTTCTTTTATGTGATTGTTAGATTTTAATTTATTTTGTTTAATTTTTTATTATAAATTGTTATGAAGTTAGATTTTTAAATTTAATAAAGATATAATTGAAATTTTGAAATATTTGTTTATATGTATAGGATAAAACTTTTAGTGTTTTTTTATGGATATTATTTAGTTTAAAAAGTATAAAGTATGACTTAACATTGTTTTTAATTGGTTAAAAACTAATCAACTATTTTAAATCATAAATTGATTATTTAAAAAAATTATTAATTTATAAATCATTATTTTAAAACAATAATTTGATTATTTAAAAATATTATTCATTTACAAACCATAAATTGATTATTTTAAAAGACAAAATATATCTTTGTAAGTTTTTTTATTCATTCATATATATATGTAATTTAAAAGTTAATCACATCAATATAATTTATTATACATCACATTTAATTACATAAAAATTTTAATAATAAAGATAAATTAATTTTAAGAGGTAAAATATTTTATTTTTTATATAAAAGTTATATCCCTGCTAAAATTTTATTCCTTTGTATAAAAATATATATCATCCAAATATTTAAATATTTAGATCACCACCATTGACATAAAAGAGATAAAATTCTCTAACAAAATATCAATAAAAATAAAAACAAATAAAGTCTAATTATAACATAAATAAAATAAAATCATAACCGACAAAAATTCAAATCAAGTTTCTGACAAACAATCCAATCATTACTAACCAACAACTCCAAACTCGAAACTCCACTACCTTCTCATATTTGTTGTCATTGTACGCTGAGAGAAAACCCTCCCTAGAACGTCAAATTTAAATTGTAAATATCCAACGTGGAAGGCATGTTTAAAAACCTTTACAGACGTCTACACCATCAGTGGTCGCGTTCACTCCGCGTTGTGGATGTCAGAATATTAAATCACAAAAGCAGCCTTAGTAACCGTTGTAACGGCATTCTTTATCCAAAAAGCCAACGGTGATTTATCAAATCGAAAAATCTTTAATCGAATCGGATCCAAGGGTGAGCGTACAGTTTGAAATTCAAACAGTTAGGTTAAAGAAAAGGCTTGTGATTGAGATTTGGAAGGAAAGATATTAGGGTCTCCGTTGATGCAGCTACAGTGGGCGAGGGGAGTGCCACCTTTGAAAGAACAGACTCGGCCGATGGGGCAAACCAGCAACTTTCTCAATAGCGGCTTTCTCGAGGTTTCTCCATTCATCTGAAGCATTTTATTTGGACGAGCAGTGTGAGATCAGGAGTGTTAGATGTGCAGCTCTATTCATATCTTTGGCAATACCCGCGATGTCCAAATTTGTGGTGGAGAAGAACAGTTTGAGAGTAATTTCTCTGGATAATTTGAAGGGAAATTATGATAGAGATATAGGAAGCTTTGGCATCCCACCATACGGCGGAACATTTTTGGGAGCTGTGATTTATCCCAAAAAAATTCAGAATGCTTGCAAACATGTTGGTTCCTTCACTTGCAAACAACTTCCTATCTTTTACTCGTTGATCGGGGAGATCGTTATTTTACTTTGAAAGTTGCAGCAGCAGCAGTCTTAGTTACTTGTTTCACTCGAGTCTTCTATCAATATTCTTTCCGACAGCCAATACTTTTTAAACATGTATCACAAGTATCACTATTTTCTGAACCGACTTCTGGAATTTAACAGTTGTGCACAGTGACATGTTACTCATCGGTCGATCCACAGATGGGACGAGCAACTTAGTGTAAGCAGGTCATGAATCCTTTCTATAAAGAAGAAGCATATGTCTTTGGTACCTCTTGCTCTTGGGGCTTGTTTAAAGATATGATGGAGAGGGCCGAGAAGAAGAATGCCTCTGCTATATCTGAAACTGCTGCGAAGCTTGACCTGAGCAGCCTTCAACTGATTAATGTACCAAAGTCCATACAATTAGCTTCGGCTCTTGAGAAGATGGACGTTGTTGTTCTTGCCCGAATGCGCGAGTCGACTTGTGAGTCTGAGAAGTCTGGATGTTGCTTCAAATCACCTCAAATCTCTTCTTGAGAAGTCTGGATGTTGAGGCGATTATTTGAAAATGTGCAGATTGGTTCTTCAACTTTTATCTTCAGAGTTTTTTAATTATCAAAATATAGTCGGTTGATGTGATTTTGAAAATGTGTATATCTGTTATTGCCGTTTCAATTTTAAACTTAACGGAAATATGAACACCTTGTGAACAGACTTTGTTGAAAGAAATTATTGACAATGTGCTCTTGGCGTTTCAATTTTAAACTTAATGGAAATATAAACACCTTGTGAACATACTTTGTTGAAAGAAATTATTGACAATGTGCTCTTGTTTTCCTGTGTTGCAGTAGAGATGAAATGCCAGAAATGGACGGGTAAAGGCATAAATATCTAGGTAAGGAAATTGAAAGAAGGAATGAAGCATGGCTATGTAAGGAAATGCAATTAAGTTTTAATATTTGAAGCATATTTTCAGCCCGATCGAGACATTCTGGGCAGCACGATTCCATTTCAGTGCAGAATTCAGAATTGGCCGTAGTTCAAGCTTGCTGGAAATTTGGTAGGTCATCATGATCACTCACTCTCACTAAATTGAATTTGGTATACTGATGTCATTTTTAATGGGTTTATTGTTGCTTCCATGGATTGTGTGTATATTTTTCTGGAAGTATTGATTTATGATAGAATGGTTGATTGGTGTAATATATGATTGCATCTATTCATATATAATTATTTGCTACTTTGATGAGCATTCATGAGTGATTAATTACTGAATCTTTCCCTCAGTTATTTTATTGGTGATAGGGTTTGTGTTTTTAGATCGTGCTTGTGGGTGGGATGTCAATGTGCCAATGATCAAGGGTGATTGCTAGTCAAGTTGTTCAAATTTATATATAATTTGACCTATGGTGCCCACTTTAGCAGAAGAATTAACAATATCTCACAGTAATAAAAATTCTTGTAGACCAGGTATTTTCCTATTTTACAGGTGTACATATAGAGTAACTAGAGTCAAGGAAACCTAGGAACGGACTTAAGATCACAAATATATACACAAATTTTAATGGTTTTCTTCCATTTTAAGGTTAACCACGTGAAGGACTTTGATAAGAAAATTTGGGGGGATATTCATGAATTTCAAATTAAGATATTTTATATTATTATTATCATTATTTTAAAATACTACTTAACTTGAACCTAAATCAAAACTAAATCGATCATGCCTTGCCTCTGAAGACAGAGCCACGTTCAAATGATCCAATGGATTCATCTTTCCAAAACACTCAAAAAGTTTATTGTTAGTCAAACAAATATGCCATATAGGATATCGCTTCCATCTTGGGGATGCTTGTTTGCTCATTGACTCTGTTAATTAAAGGTTGCAGTTAATATTTATTGTTGGGCGGGTAAAAAATGTCCCTTAGCATTCCTTGTTGAGTTCCTCTAATATTGGTTTAAAACAATTGGACATACCACTATTAGGCCATGAATCCATGCCTTTGTGTGATGATCTACACCCCAAACTATACCTGAAATTTCCATTTCAAACTAAGGATATATGTTGCTACCATTGCAACTTGAAGTTGAGAGGCGATCGTATATTTTTCATGGACAGATTAAAGAACTTGAATCCATTTCAAAGTAAGGTTATATGTGGTGATAGTTGCAACTTGAAGTTGAGAGGCGATCGTATCTTCGGAATGGACAGATTAAAGAACTTGAAAGAGAGCCTTCAAGTTGCATCGTCCAAGCATAGGGATATTCATCGTCCATAGCCTACTAAGAGGAGGTTATGATTTTCCAATCCCCATACATACAACTTTTTTAGAATAATTATTGTCTCCTGAGTAGCGAGCGCTATTGACATGAGCTGAGTTAAATATGAGAAATAAACACGGAAAGAATGAAGCCTCCTCTTTCATTTGATCTTGAATCTTTAGCAATTAGATACAGGACCAAGATTAATTATAGTGTTGCTTTTTGTTAGCCAAGAAATGGCTGGGATTCGAACTTGGTCCTACCCTCAACCTCGGAAGTTAATGCTTTTTTAATTATTATTATTAAATCCACACGGATTTTCTAAAATCCCTTTTTTAAACAATGTATTTCTGTAATTTATTTTTGACATCAGTTCCACTCTATGACTTAAATTACGCGGAGATTTCATTAGGTGGAAGGGATACAGATGGAGACAGTGAGCTTTACTAACATTGAGAATGTTAATACAGATAGTGTGGGCTTCTCTTCTTAATCTGATAATTTTTAGTTCATAAGTGTAGAATAGTCTAATGAAAATGTTCTAAAATGTTCATTAGCACATTTTCACTATTTTCGTAATGTTCATTTGCACATTTGCTCATTACGAAACGGAAGTTGGATGACTTAAAACTTAGGCCCATAGAAAGATTAGTCATATCAACCGTCTCTATTATGGGATCCGAGGGTTTGCTTGTAATTTGAAATTCAATGTTACTTGTTATTGTTTTTCTTATTCATATTTGTTCTATATTGTTTGAAGAATGCTTCTTAATGTTAATGAATTTCAGATTAATTATTTGGTTTGTAGATTTTGTACAGTATTTTAATGACATTGTGATTAGGTATTTTAATATATATATAAGAGAACCTTTGGCTAATATGTGGATGACATAGTTATTCTATTATGGGCATATGGTGCCATCGTCTCTGTGGTGAGTTCAGCTTCTTACTCATGTTCATAGTCTCTGTGGTGAGGTCAGCTTCTTACTCATGTTCATATGTTGTGGATAGTAAATGTTCTTATTTTGTGTACAATAATGGTTTACATCTGTAGTAAAAGTTTTGTTTTCATTTTAGATATAATTTTTTTAATAATTTAAGATTTAATTTTTTTTTAAATATATATATATATTTTTAATATATTTATTTAAAATAATTTTAAAATTTATCTCTATATATACAGGGTTTTATTTTGTTCTTATTTATTATTATTATTATAATATAACGATCTTTTTTATATGGTTAGATGATCACTATTTTTTTGAACATACAGAAAACTCGACTTACTTGATTTCATATTGGATGATTGAAACCTAAAGGTAACCACCTATATGATTAATGAAATAAAGAAAATAAAGGAAAATAATAGTGACTCACTAAGAGAACAACATGTACAAAAAATCTAGAGGATATCAATCATGGACACAATAATGCAAGCACACAAGAGACACAGAGTTTACTTGGGGAAAACCATAAAGGTGAAAAACCCCAATAACTTCCTCAGAGATAGATAGAGCAATGATACAACTAGAATACAAGAGATAGTTTTCTCCTAGCAGTAGAGCCTCCTCCTCATAAGTGCGCCACTCTCCAGAGTGTGAGTGAGAGAATAGAATGTGTAAAATGAGAGAGACACACTCTCTATTTATACACTAACTTGACTTGACCTTTACTCAACTAGGTCGGCCTCAACTTAACCACTTAACATAATGCTGACTGGGCCGACCCCCACTAGGGTGGTCTAATAACCCTTTGACCCACATGGTCGACCCCCCAATAGGGTGGTCTAATAACCCTTTGACCCACATGACTTATACAGGGCTAACCCTAACAAGGTGGTCTAATAACCCATAAAGTATAAGTTACGACACTTACAATATAAAAGATGACACTTCTGTATAGAGGAATAATAACATCTCTATAGGAATACAACATACATATACATGAAATACATTCTGAAGTTACATATACATCAACACTCCCTCTTAACTAGGAAGGTATTTCTCGACACAGGTCTTCTATCACAAGTCATCTTCTATGGATCATCGTCACTGGATAATCGTCATCGAGTCATCATCATCATCACTGCTGCTGCTATCTTAATCAATCTCTGAATCTACTCATCATAGGAAGTTCTATAGAGCCAGTCCTTTTTCATACTGGATGTAGGCCCACCACCTGCAGGTCTTTGTCATCACTAGCCATACTATGGAATGCTCAGGACTTATTACGTGCATCACAAAATCTTGCAAGAGCATCCCAGGACTTATTACGAGCACACATCCCAACCTATCGGATCTCCGAGGGAGCTATTACATGTGACCCTACCACAAAACCTCGAAAGAGAATCCCAGGATTGATTACGAGCAAACAGCTCAACCTATTGGATCTCCTAGGGCGCTATTATATGTGGTCACCACAAAACCTTGCAAGAGCATCCCAAGACTTATTACAGGAACACATCCCAACCTGTCAGATCTCCCAGGGCGATATTACATGTGGTCATGGCAAAAACTTGCAAGAGCATCCCAGGACTTATTATGAGCACACAGCTCAACCTATCGGATCTCCCAGGGCGCTATTATATGCCATAGGACAAAACCTCAAAAGAGAATCTGCCAGATATGCCAAGGAACTATTATATGCCAGCGGTAAAACCTTGCAAGACTATCTGCAGATCTCCCGGGGTGCTATTATATGTCCTCCCAAAGCAAAACCTCGAAAGAGCATTTGCCAAATCTCCCAGGGAGCTATTATATGCCAGTGGCAAAACCTAGCAAGAGAATCTGCAAACCTCCCAGGGCGCTATTACATGCTTATCTGCACAACCTATCCATGGCCACAGAGTATCAACCTGATACTCACCATACATCATCCTGATGTATACATGATCATCCTAATCATCATCACTGCAACATCCTGATGCATGTCATCTGGAGCAACATCCTAAAGCTCGTCATCCATGATCATCCTGATCATACAATGCATCTACCTGATGGATACCAAGTATCTACTTGATACATATCATCATACATGATCCACCTGATCATACCTGATACATATCAACATACATGATCTACCTGATCATACACAGTATCCGCCTGATACATATACAGATACATGGTCCAAGCATCCAACATGATGCATATACAAAACATATACAAATGATCCTACTGATCATATCCAACATCCAACATGATGCGTACATACATATACATATAAATGATCCAAGTGATCATATACAGCATCCAACATGATGCATACATATATAAATGATCCAACTGATCATATCTAGTATCCAACATGATGCGTACATACATATACATGTAAATGATCCAACTGATCATATCCAGCATCATCCTGATGCATATATAGAGTAGTAATTGGAGCATCATCCTGATGCTCATCATCTAGTGCTTACATCCACAGCCATGTGAAGGATCCTCCTTCCAACATGCTTGGAATGGCTTTTGCAAATGTGTCCATCACTTCTTCCTCGAAGTGTCATCAATCTGAAGAACACCAAGCCTCTCCCTAAAGTACTCGAACTTCACCCTGGCTAGTGGCTTCGTCAGCACATCTGCAATTTGCTCATCCGTCACAAGGTACATGAGCTTCACAGCTCCTCTCTACACCATATCCCTGATATAGAGATATCTGATCTCTACGTGTTTCGACCTGTCATGAAACACTGGGTTCTCGGACAGCTTCACACAACTCTGGTTATCACAAAAGATATCAGTAGCATCCAACGGGAGATCAAATAACTTAGACAATAGCTTTTGAAGCCATACTGCCTCACAACTAGATGAACAGGCTACAAAATACTCTACCTCAGCTGTACTCAGTGCTACATAGGACTGCTTCCTACTAAACCAAGAGATCACACTTGATCCCATACTGAAGCAGCATCCAGATGTGCTCTTCCTATCTGCAGCACTGCCAGCCCAATCTGAATCAACATAACCCTACAGGTTAAACTTTCGATTCACTTCATACTTGAGCCCATAATCCACTGTACCCTTCAGGTGCCTCAGAACATGCTTTACAACAATCAGATGAACACTCCTCGGATCTTGTCGAGAACTGACTCAATGTGTTCACAACAAAGCAAATATCTGGTCTCGTGTTCGTCAGGTACATGAAGGACCCAATCATCTGACGATACATAGAAACATCAACTGGCTCAGATGAAGCATCACATAAAAGCTTCAGATTCGATGCCATAGGTGTCTCTTCAGGACATCTACTGTGTACTTCCCTTGACCAAGGAAGATCCCACCTGCACTCTGCCACACCTCCATACCTAGGAAATAATGCATCATTCCCAAATCTTTCATATCGAACTCGGCAACAAGCTTCCTCTTAGTATCTGCAATCAATCTGTCATCTCCTATTACAAATAAGTCATCCACATACAGGAGTAGAATCACAGGATTCCCTTCCTCAACCTTGTAGTAAAGGTTGGAATCTGCTTTACTCTTGGTAAAGCCCAAACTGGATAGAAAGCTGTCTCTCCTACCATACCAAGTTCTGTACATATATGATTCCCTGTCATGCGTCTCAGAACCAAGTAGCTTCTCCACATACACTTCTTCTTCAACTACACCATTCAAGAAGGTTGTCTTGAAATCCATCTGGTGTGTCTTCCATTTCATCACTTTTATACTTCTCTATGCTATCATCTACAACATGCTTGATCTTGTATATCCTCTTGGAAGTCACTATAGACTCCACTTCAGGTCTTGGTACTGCATCCCAAACATCTTCATGATCGACTAGTACTCCTCGATCATGGCATTCTTCCCATATCCTGGGAACTTCAATATCTTCAATATTTTCAATAGATAACTTTGTTGCTTTGAACAAATGTTGTAGTCCTTCTTTTGTATGTGAAGGTATACAGTCTTTCCTACAAAACAAGTTAAATTGCATGATTAGAAACATCTCATAATTTTCAAAACAAATTCTTTCACATAAAGAAATATGTCATACAGTCATGCAATTGTTTTAGCCAATGCTTCAATACAACATTTATCCATAATCCATAACTTTCTAGATGCCTTCCAATCTCTACCAGAACATTGTTAAGAGTGTGCAGAACTCCTAACATGTCAGCAAAGACGTTACATTCTATATAAGTAGCAATGGAATGTTGTACAGTTCCATAGGCCACTTACCCATGTAT
Source organism: Larix kaempferi (assembly GCA_027924585.1). Lineage (NCBI taxonomy): Eukaryota > Viridiplantae > Streptophyta > Pinopsida > Pinales > Pinaceae > Larix > Larix kaempferi. The sequence continues at coordinate 1,616,805 of BSBM01000760.1, read as the reverse complement.
ATTAGTAGTATACTGTTCATCAATGAAACTATTCTAATATGCATAATACACAACCTAATTCTAGGAACACAAGCATATACATCATTGAATAACATTATGTAAGAAATGACAATTCAAATACTTATCTTTGTTTGGTTGCTGGGTGGACTCCCTCTGACTCTTTGCAACTCCATTCTGATGTGGATTGTGAGAAGTGGTCAACTCCCTCTAAATATCTGCATCCTTGCAAAAACTACTGAAGTGTGCTCCTTTGCTTTCTTGCAGGAACAACTTGAGTGTGCTCCCTCTTGATCTTTGCTTTCTAGATTACCTGTCCTTGAACTTACATCCATCCTTAATCACTATGCATGCTTATTAGTATCATCATTGTGTTATCCTTGAGGTCTCATACATAATCACAGATTTATTAGTATAATCGTAATACTATCAAAACACAATAATCTTAAACATGTATAGTCATGATCATTCAGAGATAATAAACATTAGTATTCAAGGTTTCAAGGAAGTCTTCTTTTACTCATGCATATTCTTATTTGATCATAGGACTCTTCTGATTAGTTAAATCATCAATTATGGTAAGAAACATAATATGCATACAGCCATGACTATTCAAACCTATGACTTCATGAATAATCATTATCAACAACACAACAGTATAAGATCCTAACACAAGGTAGGATTCTAGCTTGATATAGGAAAAACATACCTGGATTAGCATGCTAGCTAGTTATGTCTAACATACCCGCATAATGTCTTATGGTTCTCTTCAGTGACTTGTGCTAGTAACCTGCATGTCTCATAGCTTAACCATTGTAGGACCAAGTTATACATACCTCGAAAGTAGATCTTCTATGTGATCCATGACAATGGATGAATCTTTGTCTTCATGTCACCATGATCATATGTTCTTGAAGTAGAACATGATTTGTTTTCTTGGTGTACCTTTTATTTTAGCGAACAACATAAACCTCATACAACATCACAGTGCATTAGTACATTCATAAGTGTCAAAACCTTAATCAATGAATATCTTCTATTAAGGTGATATGACAAGTCTAGTAATTAATCAAGATTGTACTGTAATGATATGAAGACAAACATATGATAAACTTAACCATGAAACATACATGTAAGCCATACCTATCAAGATTTCTTGTAATCTTCTTATGGAAGGCCTTAGCCTCATCTCCCTCTGAGACAAGAACTTCTTCACTTATGCAGGTGACCATTCCATCTTCTTCTAGGATTAACCCAATCCACTTGATTTGCAAGAACTGGACCTCGAGCTGGATTAGGGTTTGTCAAAGAAACACCAAAAATTTAAACTTTGAATTTCAAACTTTCGAAAGGATAGAAATATGCACCTTGATGAGCTGATCAAGTTGGTATATTCAGAATTTGAAAACTGCAAAGTTTCACCCCTCAAAATTTCCTTTTAGATTATCGTATTCACTAGGAGGACCCTGAATTAGGGTTTGAGTTTCCCGGAGCTTCACCCAACCAAAATATTTGATTCAAAGCTCTAAGCTTCGATTTTTCTAAGGAAATTCCAGTCGTGGTCACAGATTTCCAAAATTCCAACTTTTGCAGAAGCCCTAATTTTCCATCTTTCCGATCAAAGTCCCGAACTGGGGTTTGATCAAGCCCGGCCTTCCGCCCAACCAAAAAATCTGATATTGGTCTCTAAATTTCGATTTTGATGAGTAGCATCCAGCTGTGGTCTCCGATTACAAAAATTCCAACTTTCTTCGAAGCCCTAAATTATGGAAGCCATGAATGAAGGTGCTCAAAAATAATTCTGTTTTGACAGAAATATGTACCTGATTGTTTCTGGTGTAACTCCAAAATTTTCGATCCACCGAGGCTGAAAATGTTTCCTGAGATATCCCGAATTGTTATCTTTCCATCCCTATAGGTCTGACCTCAATTGGATTCTTAGAGAGAGAGTTATGCCAAGTATCGCAACGTGACCTGTTTATGGCATAATACAGGAGAGCAAACTTGTACGGCATGCCATGTGTCACTGGTTCAACTTCGGCCTCTGAAAAGTTTTTCTGAGATATCCTGAACTGTTATCTTTCCATCCCAATAGGTCTAACCTCAATTGGATTCTCTGAGAGAGAGTTATGCCAAGTGTCGCAACGTGACCTATTTATGGGATAATACAGCAGAGTGAAATTGTACGGAATTCCACGTGTCACTGGTTCAACTTCGGCCTCTAAAAAATGTTTTATGAGATAGTACAGTCTATGTAATACCTGTCACTTTTTACGAAATTTCATTTGGAGCTTCTTATCTCAAGTTATGACCCCTTTCCCAAGGTCACCTAATTTTGACTCAGATCTGGAAGAGGCAGAAACCCTATATTGTACAAATCATAAATAACAAAGTACAACGAATTAGAGGTTGTCCTTTGGCCACAAGGTGCATGGGGATCTTATCTTCGAGCTGTAAAATTTTTAGCTCCAAAAAATTCACCAAAATGGATTTATAGCGAAAGTTTTACGATGACTGGTTTTTGCTATATCAAGCCCTAGCATCGTAAGTGCAACAAGTGTCATACATGCCATATCATGCCTTCTTTCAGGCTAGCTCTAATACCATGTTAAATTTTCAGAATTTACTTCAATTTGATCTAGGATCTTAACTGAGAGAACAACATTTACAACAAATTTATAGCATATCAATCATGGACACAATAATGTAAGCACACAAGAGACACAGAGTTTACTTGGGGAAAACCATAAAGGTGAAAAACCCCAATAACTTCCTCAGAGATAGATAGAGAAATGATACAACCAGAATACAAGATATAGTCTTCTCCTAGAAGTAGATCCTCCTCCTCATAAGTGTGGCACTCTCCAAAGTGTGAGTGAGAGAATAGAATGTGTAAAATGAGAGAGACACACTCTCTATTTATACACTAACTTGACTTGACCTTTACTCAACTAGGTCGGCCTCAACTTAACCACTTAACATAATGCTAACTGGGCTGACCCCCACTAGGGTGGTCTAATAACCCTTTGACCCACATGTCCGACCCCCCAATAGGGTGGTCTAATAACCCTTTGACCCACATGACTTATACAGGGCCAACCCCAACAAGGTGGTCTAATAACTCTTTGACCCACATGACTTATACAGGGCCAACCCCAACAAGGTGGTCTAATAACCCATCAAGTATAAGTTACGACACTTACAATATAAAAGACGACACTTCCATATAGAGGAATACTAACATCTCTATATGAATACAACATACATATATGTGAAATACATTCCGAAGTTACATATACATCAACACCACCTTTTATTGTCAAAGAAATGTAGATAAATATAGATATATCTGATCTATCCAGACACTTCTGCAACCGAGTCCTGGGTTCCTGCTCTTCACAATGACTTGGAAATTCCTCCAACATAAAAACATTTAGTGAATTCCTTTTAGGTCCCTCTCTCATGGCTCCTCCTTGTATTTATGGGACAAGGTAGGTAGTTGAATTCAAGAGGTGGTTGAATTGGGAGGTTGGGGAAGTTGCATAACCAACTTCAACTAATCCCAATTCATAATCTTAATATATTTTTTCATTTCATCTTAAGATGTGCACAGGTTTCATACAACGAGACTATCGCATAGTATGCAACTCTTGCATTTGACAACCATCGTTTGCAACATTTTAGGGGATGTGCAGAGGTTGTATTCAATAAGACAAGTCATGAAAACTGTAGAAAAAATATGTTTTTCAGCTTAAGAGTGTAGTCTCAGCAATAACTCATCCAGGGTCAACCTAGCTCTTCCATCGATAGTGTCCTTTTGTGTGATCAACAAAGCAATGTGATCACAGACGGAGAAGTGTAGATTTGACCTATAACAAATGATTATTATTATTTTTATTATTTTTGACTCAAAAGCAAAAAATAGAACAATTTGTATTGAGAATACTTTTATTTAAATAAAATATAATAAAGGAGGAGACCAAGAATGGATATAGTTGTTGAAGAGTGTTTGTTGAACTACAAGAGGAAAGGACAAATGGCTGAAGTTGTTATAGATGGAGGAGGCATCATCGCTAAAAATTAGGTCACCACTCCTAGTTGAGTGCTAAAGAGCAGGAGGCTCATAACTGACCAAGTCTTAGGAAAAATACTAGCAATAGTATGTCCATGAGCAGTAGGAGGCTAGCATTGGATAGGGATTGATATTGCAATGCAAGAGATGCAACATTGAGGAATTTTGCTCTTGTAGTTCAGCGAACTGGCTCAGGGGTTCTGGAGCTTGACTGCTCTAGGAATTGGTTGGGTGGAACAACATTACCATTCTTGTTTTCCTCAGCATTGGTGCCAGGTTCTTATTCTATATTTTAATCCATAAGGGATATGTCTAATTCGGTTATAGATCTGCAGTAATTTAATGTGAACTCAAAATTTATCCCTACTAAATTATTGGTTACTTATGCATTCTGAAAACTAGGAATTTTTTTATTTCTAAATTGCATATAAAAATCATATTACCGTCTATAAGATATTTTGTGTTTGTTTCCTTATAATGCCATAGTACCTGGCATAAATGAATGAAGACTCCATTCCAAGATTTTCTTCAATTACTTATACAGGTGTAGATTTACGTCTTATATTAGTGTTTTCTTCATGTATATAATTATAGTAAGTTCGGATCGAATAGGTTGTTACCGATTTCAGTACTGTTCCTTGGAACTTTAAAATGCAATCTCCAGTTAGGGTTTATCTCTACCCAAATCATAGTTATCTTAATAGGATTCCAAATTATTTTAAATTAGTCGAGATGACCTGCTAATCAAACGAAAACATTGTGATAAAACTGTAAATCCAATTAATTTACAGTCTTAATAAAATAGGCTTGATTTTCCATTAAAAGGCCATCTACTTAGTTTCGAACCTCACAGAGGTTCCAATCGAACATTAAGAACAACCATTGTTAAGACAGGTTAGAAAATGCACTACATATGCCCAGTTAGGGTCAAACTTCATATATATTATTAAATCTTAGTTACACTAAAATAGAGCATGTATCTCTACATTCAAAAGTGTAGTTAATCAACAAGTTAAGCGTTAAAACATCCAACTAATAAACCGAGTCATCAGCTTATTAAAGCCGTAATTATTTTACACACAACATTCGAGGTTCTTCAAAGCTATTCTTCAAGTTCGAAACTCACTAGGGATTATGGCAATCCATTCACAACGCTCACTAGATAAGCCCGGGGCTAGATAATTAATACATACTTATTACAGTCATCCTCTGAAACAGAACACCCATTTCCATTTTCAAATTAACACTGAAAAGATAATACAGTAGCATGAGAAACATCATAACCTAACAGATATTACCATAACAAAGTTGTTGAGGGTAACATTTTCATCTACTAAATGAAGAAGTAAAAACCATAAGAAAATTTCAGGTATTACTCTGAACCCTTCAAATAAATCTTATGAAGTCGAGACCAAAACAACAGACATTACAATCATATGAAGTCATATCCAAAATGCAAACATATCCATTGTAAGCCAAATATATATATATATATATATATATATATATATATATATATATATATACCAATGTGATTTCAAGTCTTATAATGAAAGTTTTCAAATCAAAATAACTGGAACCACATTGGGTGAAACCCCAATTTGGGCATCAAGGCCATAATCGGTTACAATAACTATGAAGCACAAAACTTAGCATCACGCCTTAAAAAAATTTCGAATGCAATACATTTTGATGGTAGTGCTTCATGACCTTCATAGGCAAAGTCCTCCACATTACTAAATGAGTAAGACCACACGTAATCAAAAACTGAGCATAAGAGGAAAAGGAAACCAACAAGCAAGACTAAGACTGTGGATAGACAACCGTCGGTCGGTCCTGTAACCCTCCTCCTCGCAGCGACCAAGAACTGAGGAAGCCAGGGAAGACCTCCCTGTCACCCATTGCATAATAGTTATCCACTTTTCACATAAAGAATTTATAAGTAAAAGAAAAAAAAAGGGAAATATCCATAAGGAGTTTTCAACCCACTTTACCTATGGAAATCAACCTCTCTGTTGTAACTGGAAGGTCCTAGGGATCTCACAACACAACATGGGTATCTGAGAATAACATGTTAACCATGAACTTTGTAGTGGTCAAAATTTCAATTCAGAACTTGGCACAGGGTTTCCATGGTAGCCAAGCGAGAGCTCAGCTCTCCAAATCCCTGTGTGAATAACCAGTTTCTTACCACCAGTGAGGGTTTAGCCCTTGAATCGCCTTGTGTGAAAATCACGTGCTAACATTTAATGAGCCAGCTGACTCCCACTCTTTAAAATTTGTTCGCCACCTTGTATAGTCTGTCACCCAGGTTATTGTTCCTTTTGAGTATATTGCTACCACCTTGAAACATTTACACATAAATGGCACATTAGTTGTATTACAATGCTTAGGACTGAAGCTCTTAGCCTAGGTCGCATCCGCATAGAGGATCTAGGCCACTTTATTGACTTACAAGCATTTATCTAGTAGCTTGTACTTTGACTCATTAAGGAAAACCATGACCTTATTAACCCTCTACATTGGAGACGCAACCTGTAACCTGTGCAAACATTTCAATATGCTTTAGCTTCATAAGCTAAGTAAGCCTCGGGGCTTGCTCGAGGAATCCGTTGTCACATAATAAGAAAATAATCACATTTAGTAAGTAAGTCATCACATACATTTAAACCTGTCTAAGCAACCATGAGTTCACAGCATCTTGAAACAAAATACTATTCAATGATAAGGTGTGTCATCTTTAGGATGTGCCCATTTACTTTTATCTAGTAATTTTTATATTTTGCACCATACATAATTTTTATTTTTTTTTTGTGAAATTGAGGGACATTACATAATATTTATGGGTTAATGCAATAGAAGCTAGATGTTATATGTGTATTAAGTTAAGTTTTACATTAAAAAGGCTTATAGAGGTCATAATTTAGGAGTTAATATTTATAAGGGTTAGGATTTATTTAGGATGGGGTTTAAGGGTTATATAGGTTAGGGATTAAGGGTCATATGGGTTATACAAGTTAAGACTAATTATATTTATGGGTTATATATATATGAGTCTTCTTGGTTAAAAAATATAAGAGTTATTGAATTTAGCAAATTCATAAATTAAAGTGGTTAAGGATAGTTGAGTTATAGGGGTTAGAATTAATACTTCTTAATGTAGTAAAGAGATATTGGTTTTAACGTTTAAAAAATTGTTAGTAGTTATATGTGTTAATATTTTTTTTTTTATTCGAATTATTAGTTATAAGTGTTACGTGGGTTGTGTGGTGAGGGTTTTTTGAAAATAATATTTCTAAAGTTTTAGTATCAAAGTTCATAAGACTTATAATGAGTAGGGGTGAGGCACGGGTCTTAACTTAGTTAAACTATCCCATATCCCTTTGTTCATGGGATATTAAAGAATACCGCTAATTTAGATATTGATAAATACCTACAAAAATCCTTTTGTTGATCCCCCCTCCCAATACATATTTCCAATTAGAAAAACCTTATTTTTATGATATATTACATATGTTTATTGGATACCCCTTTTTATACCCCCCAAATATCAATAAACCCTCCCCACACACCCAATACCTACAATATATTGACCTTATTGTTCACAATTAAAACCCCTCCGTTTATGAATGAGCGTGATAAGATATTGGTCACAAGGTGAATCCCCTATCGAGCGAGGTTGTAAAAATTAGGTTTTATATGTGTTAAGGATTATAGAGATTGCAATGGTTAAAAGCTACATAGATTTAGGACTTACAAACTTAAAAATTTGTAGGGTTTATAGGGGTTTTGTTTTAAGAGTTAGTGGCTAAAATTTATATGGATTAAATTATACAAGGGTCACAATAGATGATGTTTAGAAGGTTCATATGTTCAATGGTTTGGTTGTTATAGAGGTTAAAGTGGATAAGTGTTATAAATTATAGGTGTTATAATAAGGCATATGTATATATGCTCTATCTACTAAGGAAAGATATATTATCTCCTATGATGCTTGAATAGATCATTAACAAAGAGGGGCCCCTCGCTACAAAACTTTAAAAATATTGTCTATACACAACTGACCATCCAACTTGGGGCACATTGGGAGTGTTTCTATAGGAATTACCTCCCTCCACATATTACCGGTGTAATAGAATCCGAGTTCCTAGAAAGAACAAAAAGAACATGTATCAATGTTTTAGAAAATTGTTCTAAGGTAATTTCCCAAAATGGTCTTTTGGAGACAGACTTTCAATAAATGTACCCTTATGGCCAACATATTAATTTATACAATCTAAGTATACATTTAAAAACCTTATATACAATATTATTCTCATTTAAATATTCTAATTAAATTTTATATATAAAGAGAGCAAGAAGGATATCTTTAACTATTAAAAATACTATTAAAAAAATAATTTTCAAAACATCTCACAATCAAAATACTAATATTATAATTCACAATTAACAGTTATAATCTAATAAAAAATGAAACTATTTGAACACCCACACAATTCAATGTGCTATATATATATATATATATATATATATATATATAATCAATTCCATTAGAAATCAATTGCTAATATTTTGTAAACTCATTTACTAATACCATTTTTAATGAAATTTAATTACCAATTTAATGTGAAGCAAATTACTATCATATGTATAATTAGTTGTATCATTTATATGGAAGTGATAAGTATTATTGAGTATACTAAAAAGGAGTACAAAATGTAAGCATAGGTATTATATGATATGTGTATTCACAAATTAAATAACAAATTTCCATGTGACATCAAAGTGGGATTGGTAAAAGGGAAATGAAAAACACTACTTATTAGCTTTTGTGTTTATTCAAATTTTGAGTGTGACTAATTGTTGGATGTGAAATTAGATTCTGCATCCAATGTGTGCCCACTTAACATAATAAACCCTTGGAAAATACCCCACTACTCATTTTTAACCATTTAACAACTAGTGCAAAATGTGATCCTACAATCTAACCTCCCACTTAAAATATGGTTTGGGAGAAAATAAGGTGTGATTTTGAGATTGTTAAGTTTAATACCTCTATAGTGTTCAAGCATCTCTCATTTTTTTTATGTCATGTCATTAAGGAAGGGATTATCTATCAAGTAGAGATGCAAACTTTGTAAGTTCTATGAACCCTTTGGCTGTGTTTCATTTCAATATCGCATATTTTCATAGTTTGACTAAACTATTTTGGAAATAATTATTGTGTGTGATAAATTTGGATTGTATCATATATATATGCATCTTCTCAAGGCATATGATTAATGACAAACAAAAAAACATATTCAAAATAATTGTTCAAAATCGAATTTTAAGGAAAAGAGTTTCAATTAAGGAGCTTCAACCCCACTTGAGTTTTTATGATAATTTATATTTTTATTTCATTTATGAACATTATATTGTTTTACAAATTAGATTTTTTTAGATATATAAAATTATTAAAATAATGCTTTTTATATATATATATATATATATATATATATATATATATATATATATTATTTTTTAATTTAAAATATATTTATTTTTAAATAAAATAAAAACGTAAATAATTAAATTATTAATCTCCTTTTAAAAAGATCTTGAATAATTATAATGAGTAATTTATTTCACAATCCAAATGAAGTAAAAAATATGGAGTATAAGGGAAGAAAAGCTTCAATCTACCCATATCACAATTCAATGGAAATATTTGAATCTATTAGTTAGGAGTAAAGGGATAAAAATGAAAGGGTTATTTAGAAACTATAAAAGTTCCACTTGGTGATCACCCACATATGATGATTATACACTTAAGCTCACACGTGGGAGTAATTTTCCCTAGCGCCCACATGTGTGAAGACTAGGAAAAGGCATCAATCCACCTTTTGACGGGCGTCCTAGCTTTGGGGACACTTGATTTTGACAGAATGCTCAAATTGTTGCGAGATAAATGTCATTAGATACATAGTGGCTGTGGGATTTCCAAAAAGTGTTTAGAATATAAAATCCAACAAGAGCCACGAGTGGTGATGTCCCTGACAAAAGCATATGATCGGGGACATAATCTTTAATGATTTTACAAGGGATATAAAAGAATCCAAGAAAATGCTTTGAGCATTAGGAAGTATTTAAAGTTGTTAAAGCCATAGATGTAGAGTCAAGCTTCCATATAACAAAGTCGTTGAATGTGGGATAAATTTGTGATAAGAACTTAAGTGTTTTACAAGTAATCTAGGAATTTGAACAACAAATTCATTGTATATATATTTTATATTATGAAGAAGGAAATGTATACAGGAAGTTTGATTCTATAATGAAAAGATATTTTATATGTTCAAAGATTTTGTTAATTGCTAGATACATAAAGAATGTAGTGGACAAGGTTAGAGAACAAAGGAGCAATGCAAAAATCGTTTCAAAATGACGAAAATGTTCAACAATGTGACCTGTTGCCTAATGTAGTTTGTTGTGATCAAAGACATGTACATCGATGTTTGATTTAAAGGCTATAACATGATTATTTAAAAAAAAAAGTTATTGCTACAACAATAAAATCTTAGTATGTATCCGCTTCATATCCTTTAGCTTCTTTAATTAAAGAAAGAATAACTAGGTAATAATTGAACCATTTTTTAATAGCTTACAAAACATAGACAAAAAGATAATCCCATTTTCCAAAATATATTTACACTAAAGTTTCCAAACGAGCAATTCCAAAAATCATAGGTCAGGATCTCGGATCTTAGTAAAGTTCAAATATCATTGAGTAGAATTATTTTTCAATGTAATCTTTGTTAGGAAAAAGTTGCATATTCATATTAGACAAATTGCAAAGAAGATTTAGCAAAAGAGCTATCTTAGGATAGGTGGTTTAGTATTTGTAATTTAGGGCATGAAGCCTATGTCGATCTAGAAAAACGATTTTTTGTAAATAATGTCTTTGTGAAGAAGACCTTGGTAAATCACCAACAATGCAAACATCAGAAACTTGTACGCATTGTGCAATATCTTGATGCATGTTGTTAGTGAGATGACGCTATAATTTTTTCAGTTGCAGATAGTATTTACATATTGTTTTGTTGTGTCAAAGTTAAAGGTTATATCAATTTATCTTTGTAGACTATAAGGAAGTGATATAGATAAGATATTCCTTGATAATGCAATATGCATAAATATGAAAGTAAACAAATCTCATCTTCCGAATGCAACTCCATGTAAAGGATTATAGGGGGATGACTCGATAGAATGCAAAAGAGATGGTTGCAAGAAGCTGTGTTTTTGTTAAAGGATTGCTATAAATGACTAGTGTTGAATATAAATATTTTACTTATTTTGTTATTAAGTGGGGGGTATTATCTGTTGTTTCTTGATAGCATCTAAAAATGGTGAAGAAGGCGATGGTTGAGTCAAAGTTGGGAATAAGTCTATGTCTATAGAATGTGTTGGGAGGAATTTTTCATCAACGATCAAAAATATTGCAGGAGTATCAAAAAGGGGTTATGTGGTATGTTCTTATTATATTATTCTTGTGCAATCTATTATTATGTATACACTATTGAAGGAAAATTAAACATAAGTAAGCATTGTATGGCTTCTAGAGTAGGCTAGGAACTCAATAAGGGATTAGAAGAGGGAAAAGACTTTAAGTTGAAGAATTTATCTGAGAACTGTTAAGAGGGTTTTGATGTTGTATTGGTGATCATTGTATGATCTGTAGGCTAGCTTTAAGGCAAGAGAAATGTGGCATATGCACTAGAAGAATTTAAGAAATGGCATTGGTTTAAAGGGTCTGTAGTGGCATGGAATATACTATAAGTTGGCAACATTTTCCATTGAATTAAAATTTCTTAAACAATGAGACCATGGCCACTGCTTTGGCGTATGGTATTTACAAGACTGGTTTGTTGGAAAATGGTGCATTAAATGTTTTGTTTGTTGATATTGGGGATGTTAGTATTTAGGTTTGTGTTGTTTCTTTTAAAAAAGGCTTGGTGAAGATCCTGGCCCATGGGTTGGACAGATCTCTTGGTGGAAGGAATTTCGATGAGGTTCTTTTGAACTATTTTCTAAAACAGGGGCTAAAACCCTAGAAACCATGTTCATTTCTCAGTATTGCAATCCTTTTGTATGTATTCATTTTTTTCTTTCTTTGTGCTGATTTTTTTCCCTATGTATAAAACCTTTGAAGCCCTGCTGCGATTTTGAGGCTCGAAATTCTTTTGTATGTTGTCATTTTTATTGATTTTGGCAAAGCCAAATAAATCTGATGATCTGTATGAAACGTTATGAAACTGAATTGCGTTGATTGCAGCTTGGAAAGCGTTGAAACCGTAGCAATGAATGCTTTGTAATTGTAAACGCATTTTGTATGTATCCATTCATGTTCTTTGCAAAAAGATTAGATAATTTCGTGGATCTGTGTGAAAGTTTATTAAGGCAAATTTTGCTAGATCTATCTCAAGAGCCGTTGATATTAGCAATGAATCCTGTCTAGTTCCTGAAGCCGTTGCATATATATGATAAATGGCTCAAGTAAGGCTTTGTTTGTTCTTCCCAAGCTTCAATTCCTGTTCAAATATCTTGAACAATAGTTGTTACAATTCAATTTCCAGTGGAGTGGCTGAACTCGGAGCTTGTTCTCTGGATTGCTCCTTAGTGCACCCTTCTAAAAGCTCAAAGACTGTTGCCCTTGAAAAGATTAATGAAAGAATTGAGTCTCTTCTGTCTCTTGCCAATGTTGATTGCAGTGATTCCGGAATTGTGGTCCAATCTTCTGCAAGTGAGGCTTCCTAACCTGGCTATTTTGGCATGGTATGGGTTGTTGCAGGATGTCGGTAAGAATATGAGGTGTCAAGATTTTGGCTGGCGATATTGTAGACTATGGGATCTTCTTTTGCATGATAAAATGCAAAGAAATTGACAATGTCAAAACATTGTTATCGGAATTGATCCTGTTTTCTTGTGACTTTAGCCAGGGTCAAATTTTGGAGTATGGAAGTCTAGAATTGAATTGGAAGGGTTGTTATGAAGAGTATTTAGAAGAGAGGCATGTTTTACAAATGACAGAGAATGCTAATATATTCACTTAAGAAAACCATTTCACTGAACATTTTTGAAAAATCAGTAAAAGCCAAGTCCAATAAGGATTGCATTTGAATAATTTTTGGCAGCGATTTTTTTTTAATATGATTTCAATTCAGTGAATTTTTCCCTCATTTTGAAGCTGCATGAAAAATACGGCATGCCACTGCAGCTTTTTCAGAACGCTCCATCATTATAAGATAACTGTTGTAAGAACAATTGGTTTGTGTGACAACCAATAACTAAATTTTTAGAGAAATTCACTATGAGCTTTTTAATTTTTTAATGCATTCTTCTTTATAGGCAACAGATATCATGAAGAGATAACATTGGCTATGAGATTTCTAATTTTTCAATGCATTTTCGTTTATAGATAACAGAAATCATGAAAAGATAATTGTCAATATCTTGATGTATGACTTAAAAAAATACAACCAATAAGATTAAACTGTATCTATCATATGTAGCATAGCAAGAAGCCAATAGAAGAATTATTGTACCATGTCATAGATTTACGTGGAGATATCACTGTACATAATTGAAAGGAAATGAAAACATTAAAAATGTGCAAGTATTAAATAGACACTGATACATGTTTTTAGCATTTAAAACCATTGAAATCAATCTATTGGTGCTAAAACTTTATCATTATCAAGTTAGGCAGTTTAAGTTTCAAAACATGGCTATCATCTAGTTTCTCTGATTAGAAATGTTACAATAAATTTTTTTCCTGCAACGGTTAGAGTTGTATGTTTGCAGGCACATGAATTATCAGCGGTGGACATTTTCATTGTGGATGATGTGAATAACAAAGACAGTTTGCATATGGCTATGATTTAGAGATCTGATACCAAATGATTCATGGGAAATTACCAATTTCCATAGAATCGGAACTTGTACCTGTATCAATTTACTGCATGTTGAAAATTATATGCAAAACGCATAAAATCAAACAACAGACAAGCAATATAAATTACATTGCCATTTTGCAACTGAAATGATCGCAACCTAATTATATTTGACAAAAGAAGCAATGACATTGACGCAGTTCAAAATCATTGACATATACACTGCTCAGCAAAAAAATAGAAGCAGATGTAAGTATCGTATAAAAAATGCAAGAGAATTTGTATTGTTTTTTTCAAAAAAAAAAGTTCAATTTAAGTAACAGGTGCACTGTATTTGAACATAAAGCATTGAAAAACAATTGTTCTTGTGATTATCTGAGTTCTAATTCTATGTACGATTGCATTTTCAATGTCAGAAACAATATAAACCATGTTTTAGCACATGGAAATACTGAAAACTATTACAACGTTTTTATTGAAATGACAAAGGCACTAAAGCAAACATCATTTGGAGAGCAACTCTACACAAATGAAGTGTGCTGCAAGGTTATTGAACTTCAAACCAGGAGACAACAGAGCAAGTGCAAAGACTGTAGCTGATTACCATAGACATGAACGAAATATTGGCATTTGAGATGTTGGAAAGCCATGTATCTATCTATATTTGTAAACTATGAATAAGATCACAAAAGCTTATGGGTAGATTGTTTTCAAGTATGCGAAAAGGAAATATCAGTTGCTGAAGCATGAAAACTGTGTATCTGTTTTGGCATTCAGTGACTATGACTTTGCAAATTACACATGGAAAAGATAGTGACATTTGCAAAAATGCTGTGAAGCTATTCTGACGGATGCAGTAAATAACATTAAAAAAGTGAGCAATATATATAAGTGTTCTTGGTTGGTTTGTGTTTTCAACAAACTGTGGAAAAAAAGATGAACATCATTGACATTTTCAAGAGTTCTGTGCATATATCGATATCTATGCCTAGGAAAGGAGGTTAAGTTTGATAGAATATTTTTTTACACAATACCAGAAAACATAACTCAGAATCCAAAACTCTCGCAAAATATATTCCTGGAAATATTCTTGCATTGCTAGCTGTAGATTGCAAGTGATATGGAACGTTGCTAAGCTGTCAGCAGCTTCCATTTTCAAAATCTAGGAGATGCTGACTGTTAAAATTTTAAAATTCCGCAGCGGAGGATGGAACATGACAGAATGCAAGTCTGCACAAATTTACAAGATATAAATAAATAGCGATTTATTATCGTTGATTAGACATAAATAAACACAGGACAACGCACATATCTCATATACTTCTCATTTACATTGATGGAAGTAAATAGATTAGTCTTTGAAAATTGGCTGAATATCAAATATCTATCAACATCAAATGAATATGATGCATTACTGATGAAAATTGAAATCATTTCAACTAGAATCCTACAGAGTTCAAAGTTTAGAGTGGGCAATTTATTCATTTGTGTAGTCTCTTTATAGCTAGACTATCTGCCATTTGATCTCAGTTTCAGTCCTCATAATGGGGTCCTTGTTTGTTGACCTTTAGACTATATTTAAATGTTTAGATATTTGTAATTGTTGCTTTCTATCAAAGCTAGCTGCTGCTGCAAACTGCTACTAGTCAACATCTATAAGCATGTGATGTCATTGTTCACTAGTGTATACACAGCTGACAGTGCCGCCATCTTTTTCTCAGCAATAGTGACTTGTACATGCCTTCTTCAGATTTGTTGTAGTCTATGGATGTCTACAAATTCTGGGACAGACTCTGTATAAAAAATCGTGTGCATGAAAAAGCACTTTGAAACAATCAAATGCTTGAAACATATATAGCATGAAAGAGCAGAGTTGCAATCTTAAGACAAGTATGGACACCTGGACAAGCATTCAAATAAAGCTATGTTTCTTTATATATATTTATAGTTTTTTATCAAAATGATGACC
This sequence comes from Larix kaempferi, assembly GCA_027924585.1. NCBI lineage: Eukaryota > Viridiplantae > Streptophyta > Pinopsida > Pinales > Pinaceae > Larix > Larix kaempferi. The sequence goes on along the minus strand of BSBM01000760.1, from coordinate 1,600,838 downwards.
ACAAAAACTGTCAACATATCAGATCCATAGACTTTTGTTGTATATGTACTGATACAAAATCATGGCAGCCGATCATGGTGCATGTATAATCACATTGATTATATCAAAAATACAAAATTTCAATAAAGTTTTTTCTCTTTTTATATGCTAGCTATTGCACATGTACATAAGTATTTTCCAGGACTGGATATGATCTTTGCAAGCTATGAGTTGAAGTCATCATGATCACTGTAATGACAAGGGGTATTGAAGTTTGTTTCCTGTACATTGAAGAAAAGGAAAATATTAACACCAAAAGCAATTGATAATTGAAAACAAAACATGTTAGGAAAAATTAAAATGTGAAAGTGTTGAAAGCAGAACATGTTACATATGGACTTGAAGCTAAAATCTGATCACATTCATGAATATGTTAAATCTGTGTATAGTTTTTGCTATTGCTTTGACTAAGTCGAGAGAAATTAGTATGAATGCACAAAGAGATTACAGTGTAATAAAAACTATTTCATTGACACTTACATGAGATGCATAGTTTGAACTTCAAAAATTGTGCCTCTGAATCAAAGGATTTGAGAGAAAAGGTAAAAGCTTTGCGTCAGAAACACAATTGTATTATTAGATGAGTTGTATTCTAGAACATGATTAAATAAACTGTAAGCTAATAAAGGCAATACATGATGACATTAGCCTATCATCATTGAATGTGAAGACTATAGCTATTGATCATTGATAGTAAAAAAAACTAATTTTTATAGCAATTGAAAATTACAGATAGCAACAGTGGCTAAACTATCAACAAGAATTAAAAAATGTTATTGTTTTGTTGTTTCAAGAATTCAAAAAACTGTGAGTGCGAGCCAGTGATGAAATCTAGTACTTAGTTTATCTAGTCATAGTTCAAGTTTGAATATCAAATTGCAATGTTTTTATAAAAACATTTGCAGATGTTTGTTTAAGTCATTTGGAAGCGAACATATTTTTGTTTGAAACAAAATCTGTAAACAGACAAGGTATGAAATACAGCATACATATAATTGAGAAGGTTGTGTTTTTCCCTAGATTAACAGTTACTTGTGCATACCTTGTTTCTAGAGTTTTTTGCAGTTGACTATTCTGTTGTTCATTGCAAGAGTGAAAAGGCCTTGTTGATTGAATTTGCGCAGATGGCGAATAGTTGTTGTAACAGCCTGACAATATTGTTCATATGAAACAGCTGAGACAAATGGACAATATTCTTTGAGCTGTGCACCTCGAAGACTGCATTCAAGCATTCCTTGATCGGTTTCCAGTTTGCATTCCAAGATATGCTCATAGGCTGCAGCTGTTTCGTGATTACAAAAACTACAAAATGTGGTGCTCTGGATCATCGGGAGCTTGCATTCTGCGCATGTACATTGGAATGGCGGTGCAAAAGCATTTTTAATTTTGAGCACTCCATATATCTATTGCAATTTCCAAGATAGGAAATATACAGTGTATGAGATAGGTACAAGTATATAGAAATGTTGCAGGAGAAAGTACAAGTTGCAAAGAAGGAAGGGAGAAAAAAATTACACCTATCGCTAAAAGTATTGGAAAGAAAAGGTACGAAAAAAAGAAACAAGATCTCTTCTTTCTAAATACTGTAATAGTATAAATGCAAATAGGGTGTTGCAGAAGACATGGACCTATGCAAATGTTCTGGGACAATGTTGAAATAAGGTTTTTTGTAGCTATAACATAGTTGATTTCATGGATATGGATTCGGTAGATAATCTTATGGATTGTTTCTTGTTTACAATAAAATATAATGAACAAGCAAGTTTTAAAACCATTGATGAGAACTGGAAAGATAGAACATATGTCAAAAGACAAATAGACTATGTTATTTTTTCTTTTTTCTTGCTACGAATTAGAAGAATTGTTATAGTGATTTCATAGTTTAACAAAGAATGATGAAATGTATCTCTGACCTATGTCTTAGCTTCAACAATCATAAGCAAATCTTGAATCGCAAATTTATCATTGAGTGGATCAATAAATGTGGCCTGGCAGGCCTTTATCAGGTGACTGCCTTTTGGCTCTGGGCGAACAATGTTTTTGAATAAATAGAGCGTTGGCTCGTCCTGTGCAAGCTGTTGTTGTACTTGTAGAAAAAAGTTTTTATAAGTGTCGTTCACTTGAAACTGCGAGAATGAAAAAGAAAAAGTCAGGAAAAAATGTATAAATAATTTGCAATGGACAAATGCATATAAACTTAGAGAAAAGTGCAGTTGTATCAACAATTAACAATGAAATGACAGAAATAAAAAAATAATATGAACTTTGGAAAAAACAGAAGCAAGTTGACAGTACAGTTGCATAGTCATTTGGAGTTTTCCCATCCCTGATGTAGAAATCCAATTGCTTGTTTTTGTATTCGCATGCAACCACTATAGCAGCAACTGAACCAACGACATATGCCTCATCAGATGAAACTAGCTCATTAATTGTAGTGTCTGGAGGAAGACAACGTGTCTTGCATACTTGATCTATTGTTTCAATATGGCTGGAAGGTAATATTGCTATGGAGTTTATAACATCTCCACGATCATATTGGCCTCTTTTCTTTAATTCAAATCCAATAATTCAGACACTTTTTCCAGGCAACAAGAAGTTGCCAAATCTGTTTACAAGGTTATCATTCATGGTAAGAGTAATTGTCATGAAACCATGTTTATCTACAAGGTCTGCATGCAGAATCTTTGTTTTGATAGGCGAGTTTTGCGCTCGATTCTGTGCAGGGCCATAGACAGTTAAAATATCTCCCTCAAAAACATTGGCATGAGACATTGTACATAACTCCACAATAGATGAAGCTTGAACAAATGCCTGCTTTAATCTATGAACATAAGAAAATGGAACACAGAAAATAGCAATTAGATTTTACAATTGTCTATTGTTGGTAGCTATGTACACACAATCACATTATTTCTAGACAAGGACATGGAAAAGAATAGAGATTTTGTACAAGAAAATTGATGAAATGAATTAACTTAGATTTGAGTAGAAGAGAAAAAAATTAATAAGCAGAAATCCAAGACAAAGAAAAATCACTAGGTTCGATGCAAAGCAACATTACCTCTTTGGACTGGTGGTTTTTGCATTGGAATTGGGAAATGGCCCTATTGCAATTGATTCTGACGTTGCAACGTCTTGTGAACAAGAAATATTTCTGTCACCAGATGGGATGCTCGATGCAGGGTCCATTGCAACAATGATTCGCTTTTGGCAAATTTCTTTGTGCTGTATAGATTTTCTGAATACGCTTTTTTTTTAACCGATTCTGAAAAATGATCTAGATCTCAAACCATTAGTAGTCATATGCAAAAGATAGATGTTTATAGATATAGACTACAGCAAATTGAATCGTCAAGAATTTTTGAAAGGGATATTGCATTGGGTTTTGGCATTTAACAAAGAACAAACAAATGTGTTGATGTCAACAACTATGATTTGAATTTCTATGAATAGAAGTACATAAGATTGAAGTTTGTTTGAGTAATGTTTTTGATTAAACAATAGTTAATGAATGAAATAAAAGAATTGTAAAGAGTTTAGGTAACTGCATTTCAAACATAATGTTACAAAAGAATAAAACATTCATTCTTGTCTATTAAACCAGACAATAAGCTATTGTTTGATGTTTATAGCAGAAGCAACAGTGTCTTTATTTCTCTTGTTTTTTTTTCCCTAATTATTTTTTTTCAAATTATTGTGCATAGATAATAGTCAATGCATATTAGTGAGTGGTCGTTACAAAATAATGGATGGCATACCAGAGTATGCACAAGGAAAAAGAAAATTGGAGGTTGGAAAAGCAACGGAATTGAACAATACTTTGTTCATTGCAAAAGAAAAGAAAGAAGTTAGTTGCGAAGTGCTGGTTTGGTTTTTTATATAAACTTTTGGTTGTAGTTTTAAAAACTCAGAATCAATGTTTTTGAAATTTCAAAAACTCAAATAAAAGAAGACAAGGACAATATCATGGATATATTTTTTGAAATATGGAATGTAGGTAGATTATATTGAATCAAAAGGAATTGATAGAAAACAGCTAAAATGATCAGACCAATATGCATCTGAAATAGTAAATGAAATTGTATCAAGATCTAAATTTGTCCAAAAATGATCAATCATAGAGTCATAGCTAGTTGTAATATGACTTGTTTTTAATCTCAGTTTTCTTGCTTGCATATATGTCTGTATTAATTTTCTGGTCATTGTTTCCTTCAACATGTCGATGTTGAAGTCACCGGCAACAACAATAGGCATTTCCATATTATTGTTTTCTGGAAAAATGCAATTGAGTGCACAATTGACTTTGTCAAATACAGTATTTGGTTTGACATATATATTTATATTTTCATGGTGTTGCTACGAAGTTTAAGATCAATGACAATTGCCTCAATGAATTTTTCATTGTATGTTGCGGTGTGCAAGATTGGAATCTCTTTTTTGACAGCTATTACGAGACCATGCACTGAATAAGTTGTGATGCATGTGTATTGGTTTGTAAATGTAGTGTGCACCAGAGGCGAATGCAAATGGGTTTATTGCAGACATAGAATGTGTGATTCTAAAAGTTTAGTGTCATGTGCAATGTCCTCAATGTGCAGCACCATACTACGTGTATTAAGTGAACATATAATAAGGTGTTGATTACAAGGAATTGATTTTAGACCATATTGAAATTGCAATGATGCATCTTCTATTAATCTAGTTGATTCGACAAGCACTTTTGATGAAACAGTGAAGTTCTTTTGTTCCAATTTGTTTACAAGATAAAGAGATTCAATGCTTTTTACACGGGAAAGTGCAGTGTAAACAAGGCCATGCCTTGTAACCCCTTTTGGATCAAATGCAACTTTTTCAAGTGTCAAACCTTGTGCTCTATGGATTGTTCTAGCACATGCCAATTGAATTGGGAATTGTATCCTAACAAAATTTCTTTTATTTCCAACCAAGATCTGTGTTGATATTCTTTTGATAGGTGTCCAAGTATGGTTTATAAAATTGTTGTATAGACAATGCATATTAGTACGCGTAATGGCACCTATCTTTGGACTAGGAAACTCAAGGCAGATAACGTCTGTGCAGCTTTTGTCATAGTGCCAGAAAATATCTTCCGTTCCATTTACAAGTCCATCTTCAATGAGATAGTTTCTACCAATCAACTCAACAAGCATGTTTTTTTTCACTACAATTGATTGGGGAAGTTGATTTGTCTTTTTCCGTTCATAATTGACGTCGGCTTCATCAATTTTGTTGTCATGTGCTATGAATGTAAATGCTTCTGTTTCTACATATGACAACATTCTTGAATTATGGAAATCGACATCTTTGTTCCGATAATACAATAATGGAAATGTCGGATCAACAGGTGCTGGTCTATGGCAATGTGCATTTAAATATTGAATATCGCTAGCTGACTGTAGGCATTTTCTGATTCTATTTAAAATTGATATGAAAATGTCATTTTCTTGTCTAACAACCTTTGTAAGTTCATAATATTTTATATTGTCAAGCCAAAAACTATATGGGAATTTGTCTTGTCGAAAAGTTGGAAATTCAAAAATCCAAGAATCATGAACAGGTTCAGCTTGAAATAAATCTCCACAGAAAATTACATCAACATTTCCAAATGGATTTGTTGGAGCATGCTTGATCTCGCGCATACGTTTGTCTATGTTATAAAGCATATGCGAACCTATTAAAGACACTTCGTCAAGCAACAATACTTGAAGTTGATCCAAGTCTTTTGTAAGAATATCTAATGTATTTGAACTTAATGGGAGCAAGTTGCCAGAATTTAATGGAAGTTTAAAAGCAGAATGGACAGTGATACCGTCAACATTGTATGTTGCTTTTCTAGTAAGTGCTCCAATGAGCCCCTTTCTTTTCAATGGGTCACTTCCAAGTGCTTTATCATACAACAGAACAAGAGCATTGAAAAGAGCTTTTGCAGTGTGTGTTTTGCCTGTACCAGCACTTCCTGTTAAAAATAAGTGTATTGGCTTGGAAGGATTGGTTTTTTTTCTAGTAACAATTTCTTTTACTATAGACTGTTGTTCATTGTTTAGGTTTCTTCTTGTTGCAATATATTGTTCCATGTTAGGTAGAAAAAGGTTTTTCTTTGACATTGCAAAGGTTTAGGTCTTGTTGCATGCTAGTTCTTTTTTTATGAACAAGATCAGTGTGGATATCAACTTTTTGAAAAGCCATGCAATCATACATGGGTTCCGATGTTGCTTTAGAGCAATTAGCAACTTCCGATTGTGTTTCGACAATTTCCTTTGCAATGTCGAGATCTCCCCATTTGCTTGTTGCTTTAGGGAAGAATGTTTGCTTGACAATTGATATTTGTGACTTGTATTGCTCATATGCTTGTGTCCAAGTTTGAAGTGATTGAGTTAGAAAGCTGTCTAGGTGTCTAAAATGGACAAAGAGCAATAGCTTCTCCCGTGCAAAGTTTTCTGGATCTTTTTCTTGCCTATATCGAATATACCGAATAATGCATGGCCTATTTCTTTTGATTGTTCTCCCGTCTATGAAGCAATAGAAGGAAGCATACTCAGCAAGACTAAGAGTTTCAAGTTCATTAGGACGTTCAATGTATCTATCTATTATTGAAGGACAAAGTATGTCTTCAGATTCATCTGATTCTTTTTTCAATAGAGATGGTTTTTTCAAGGCAACAACTCGTTTATCATCAGGAGCAGTGTTGATGAAAATTGTTTTTCTTGATGATGAATGCAAAGGCAAAGAGAGAATAATATGGACCGCTTGTCTAATTGACATTTGTTGCATGTTTAAGAGCATGTTTCCTAATTTGCGTATTGTTTCAAGTTGTCCAGATTTGTTTGCAATTGACTCTTCCTTGATCTTTTTCAATGCCTTTGTCATAGGTCTGTCTAGTTTTGTTATATATGAGGTTACATATGTTGTCGTAGCATAAGCATCTAAAATGAATTGAGCATCAGTATTTGCTTGCCACAATTTTGGAATGTGCTTTGCAAATGGATTTATCCAAATATCCGATGGACGTCTTTTTAGCAATAGCGTGGGTTGGTTAATCAAGGAACGCAGTAGCACAATGTAGTTGTCCTTGTCCAAATCCAACTTTTGAAGAAATGCTTCAAAGCATATGTTTTTTTCATATTCACTAGATTCGAGAGCATAAGTAAGGAGTTTTGTTTTTTCATCGAGATTATTTGGTTCATTTTCAATGGGTTCTAAAATTGTTGTAGCATCGATCGGAAACATAGGAAATCAGAATCTGCAACTAGAACGTCGATGTTTTCTACATGCACGTGTGTGTCAATGGGTTTGAATCTTTTTTAATTCTTCAGTAAGCAAAGAAGAATCTGTTGAAATATATTTGTCAACAAAAGTTGTTATTTCATGCTTAGTATTTTTACCATATACTGGTGCATTCTCAATCCAAAGAAGACCATGATCATGTTCATTTCCTCTTTGTTGAAATTCGGTTGCGAAAAAGTAATCATTGACAGTTACAAAGAGAAATTTGTTTTTCAATATCAATGACTTCATCGAGTTCATTTTGTGTCTATAATAGCGACTGCAAATGACAGGATGGTTTCTAATCAAAGCATTGATATCATTTTGTGAGGAAAATAATGTTGAATTGGAATTGTTTTTTGTTTCAAGATGTTGTAAAGCATTGCACAATGGTTTCCATATATGTTTTGCAGAAGTGAAGCTAACAAAGAAAGTTGGTGGCCCTAGTTGCCTAACCATTGAAAAAATATCTTTCCTCATGTTTTCAAAATAGTCTGGAGATGTTCGAATAGTTTTCAAAGTACGAAATGCAATTGGAGACTTTACAATGTTCTCAAGATTGTTTTGTGACTTGACATCTTTTGCTTTTAGTTTTTTCCCTTTCAATTCACCTATGCGAATAGATATCCATCCAGCATTAGAAATTTGCTGTATCAATACTTTGACTGTCTTAAAGAACAAGTTTGTAGGATGAGTCTCAAAGGCCATACTTTTATGTTGTAGCTCCCATTGGAATATTTGCTGATGTCGATATCGCTTGTAGATGTCATCTGCTCGACTACATCCATAAAAAAGTGTTGGGAAATTAAGCTCCTCAGAAAATTTGTCCTGGAAAATGCCTAGAGGCTTATGATTTTCAGCAGGCGCAATTTCCAAAAGCTTGTTAGACAAATCGTCAATAAGATGTGTTTCCGCATAACCATGGACCAATGTTTCAGTTGTTGCATCAAACTCTGTGTCGGCAATGTTCTTGTTGCTTTTATCCGAGCTTGTGGAGCTGTTTTCGTTGTCAATGGAATTGTCAAATGGAAAGTCAATCGCCTCCTTCGTTGCTAGCTCTATGAACTTTGCCTCCCAATCAGGAACGATACAAATTTTTTCTAATTTGTAAAGATCCGTAGTACAAAGACTTTTCAATGCTACCATGACAATATTAGGACGCACATTTCCAGAGATGTAAGCGTTTTTGTATTCCAATCTTCGTTTCAACATAATTCCAATAGTCATGTCATCGTCAAGGTTTCTTGGCAAAACCTTTTGTATCTTGTCCAAAGACGAGCGGACATTTATAATTGCACCAGTCAAGCCTAATTGACCTCGTTTGTAACCAAGTTGACGTATTTGGGAAAATGCAATTCTTAGAGAAACAAGGCATTCTTCCAATGGCGTTAACATATCTACGGATGGCAATGAAGAGTTACGTCGAATATTTAATGGAACTGCAAATACAGGAATCTCTCTATTGGACACATTTTTTTTGCAAAATCTGCAAATGTATAGGTCAAGTGTGAAAGAAGCTACCATATTCATCCAAGGCAATGAGTTTAATGAAATTAGCGTTTTCTCGTTGATACAACGTATGTCTTTTCTAAAATGCAATCGTTCGCATATGCAACATGCATTCCTAGGTGTATCTTCAATTGCCTTTAAATATTGAATTGTGGCTTCTTCTGCTTTTTGTTTTTCTTTTTGTTTTTTGAAAGCTTCCATTGCTGCAAAACGCATATCACTTTTTATTGAGCGAAGTTTCTTGAATGGTTGCTTTGCATTATGCCCAAGTACATCGATATTTCCATCGCACCAGTCTACATTGATATCAAGCGTGGCTATTTTTATGTCCCATGTCTTTGTATCCGCTATCATTTGTTTTTTCATTTGACAATGTTTTTGTAAATTCTCATTTTTTTTTTTTTGTTCTTGTGTTTGTACATCTATTGGATATGTTCTATTTGCATTATGACTGGGAGGAATTTTTGATTGGTTGATATTGGCTTGTTCTAGTCCTTGTTTTTGTTTTTGTTTTTTGGAAGCTTCCATTGTTGCAAAACGCATATGATTTTTTGCTGAGCGAAGGTTCTTAAATACTCGGTTTGCATTTTTCCCAAGCATGTCGATATTTCCATCGACCCAGTCTACATTGATACTAGACATATTTTTTTTATGTCCAATGTGTTTGTATTCTGTATCATTTTTTTTTCCATTTGACAATGTTTTTGTAAATTGTCAAATGTTTTTCTTTTTTGTTGTGTTTGTGTATCTGTTGAATATGTCCTATTGATGTTATGAGCAGAAGGAATTTTTGATTGGTTGGTCTTGTTTTTATTACTTGCATCAATGTACAAGTCATTTGACATTGTTGTTTTCATGTTGAAAGAACCTATGTCAAAGGTTTTTTTAACTAGTGGATGGAAATGCAAATGACCTTTGCCTGTTTCATGTTGCAACAGGAAAATGTCTTTTGTAGATCTTTTTGTTGATTGATATTGATCTTGAACATTGCAAAAAGATGTGTCCCAGATGAAAATATTTATTTTCAACATCTCACACATCCATTGAATTGCAAATTTAGAACCTTGTATATGTCCAATGCTAAAAGGCTCAGCCAAATTTAGGACAAATGTTTGCCAACTAGAAATAGTACAAGTTTCATTTACCATATACAATGGCAAGTATGTAGACAGACATTTGAATGCTCTATTGTCATTGGATTGTATGCAATTGAAAAAGGATTGGGCTATTGTCTTTCGAAGACTGCTCATGTCAAAGATGTTAGACAACTTTGAAACTGATTCAAACAAAGAGTCAGAACAATGACCTTGAATGGTTGAGAACATGTCAAAATCTTGTTGTATAAGTATTTCTCTAAAAGATTGAATCTCTGTCCAGGTCTCTGGACAAGATTTGTTGAATATGTCAATTGATAATTCCCGAATTGCAATATTTTCAATGACACACGATTTGCAACTTAACAATGGTTCGAAGTGACCAGCAGAAGGTATATGACCATGAAACAAAATGTTGTAGCAGTAGCCAGGAAGAGTAGAATTGAAGTAGAGATATCTTCTTTTTGTTGAGAAAGACCAACCAGCGACAGGTGCATTCAACCAATTCGCAAACCATTTTATGCAAAATATATCACCCCATAATCCATATGCATTGTTACTATCTAGAGCGTAAGCTGATTGAGACATCCGTCATAGAGCGTAAGCTGATTGCAAATCATGAGTCAAAGCAAATACTAAATGCTAATACCAAATTGATTAATAAAACTCCTAGCCATTGCAAATCGTAGTCAGTGCAAGTGCAATGTCGATGACATTGTCACCTAATGGTTCTTGCAGGTGTATTGTCTTCCATGAAACCAGAATACGCACATGTAATAGAACTTGGTTGTAAATTTGAATGATTGACAATGCAATTTACCAATGTTGAATTGAATAAATGTCAAATGGTTGATGAGATCTAGGAAAACACCTATGAATTGCAAGTATGAATTTAATTAAAAATTATACTTCCATTGACATTTGATAAGCGGATCTGGAGTGCAAGATTATCACTATTGAAATGTAATGGCTGCCAAGTCTAGGTTTTGAATACCACATTCATTAATGTCAAGACGCCAATGTTTAAATTTAAACACTATAATCTTATTCATTCTAATCCTATGAATTATAGATAGTGGGTAGGATTGTCATAAATTCAGAATTATCACTTTTCACTTTCATTTCAATAGGCCTCATCTCAAATATTATATTTCTAAAACAAGGATAGTATTAGACTGCAAACTTAGATGATGAGTCAAGCATGGCTACTTCCCAGCTTATGATTACCATCACTCATCCTGGAAACGTCTTACCAATTCAACTTTAGTTTTACAGTAAGGTGAAGGTCAGCCACAACAGAATACCTATGCTGGGAGGTGTCTATCCATTCTGAATTAGATGCATTGAGGCTTTTCGAATTTGAGATGGCCATTCTGCGTCAAATGGAATACTGGGGAAATTTTTAAAGAAAGACAAACAAATCGCAAACATTAAATAAAGATTCAGGATTCGTTGCTTGATCTCGTATTGAGTCACAGAAAACTTTTAATTAAATATCAATGTGTAGCCTACAAACCCCCTTCAACACCAAACAGAAAATGCCAGAATTAATAGTCATAATACAACTAGTAATTCTGGAAATGTAGTTAAGTATTTGATGCGCAGAGTGTAATTATAGAGGAAGAGAAAATATAATTAAAAGTTTACAAATATGGAATTGTGTACTGGATTTCAATATAAAGAAGCACAGAACATGGTTTCTATCAATACGTACAAAGTAGGGCAAGCTGGCAAAAACGCCATCCGTTTCTCTGATCCTGAGATACAGATTCTGCCCTAAGCCAGGGAGGCTGTCTTCTTGACCTTCTGCAGCTCTATTAAGTGCAGCCATAGCTTACAGCAACTTTCAGAAGCCCTATTGAAGAGACCCTATAGTCACAACATTTTGCAGCAGGTCCTCCCTTATGCACATGATTTTTTATACAGAATCTGTCCCAGATTTTGTAGACATCCACATGCTACAACAAATCTGGAGAAGGCATGTGCAAGTTACTATAGCCTCCCAAAAGAGCACGGCACTGCCAGCTGTCTATACATTAGTGAACAGCAACATCACATGCTTGTACATATTGACTAGTGACAGTTTGCAGCAGCAACTAAGTTTGAAAGAAGCAACAACTACAAATAATCTAGGTATAAAGAGATTAGACAAATGAATAAATTCCCTACTCTAAACTCTGAATTCTGTATGAGTGTAGATGAAATCATTTCAATTTTCATCAATAATGTATCATATTCATTTCATGATAATAGATATTTGATAGCCAGCCAATCTTCAAAGACCAATTTATTTACTTCTATCAATGAAAACGAGAAGGATACGAGGTCTGTGGGTTGTCGTATGTTTATTTATGTCTAATCAATGATATTAAATCGCTATTTATTTATATCTTCTAAATTTGTGGGGACATGCATTCTGTCATGTCCCATCCTCTGGTGTCAAATTGTAAAATTTTAACACTCAACATTTCCTAGGTTTTGAAGATGGCAGCTGACAACAGGTTAGCGATGTTCCATATCACTTGCAATCTACACATACCAATGCAGCAAGATTCCCAAGAAGGAAAGCTTTGCAAAAAGTGCCTTATTGCAAGGAACCATTTTGCAAATGAGTCCCAATTCAATGGCAGGACCCTAGGCTTCTTCCACGTTCTTGATACTGGCAAAAAAAAACTAAAACAGGGAAACATTGGTTTTTTATTTGGTTCTTTTGAATAAACAAGATTTCAGTTATCGAATCAGGAAAATGTATCTTGTAAAACTGAACCATCTATGAATCAAAGAAAATTCCTCCATCTTTCAACATTTGCAAAATGCAGAAACAAAAGTACCCTCATATCTTTAGAAAATGCAGAAACATGGGTCACCTCAGGTCTTTGCAGATAGGTTCAAAAAAACATAAGCACACTCAACTTGTTCATATGTTATGCATAACTCTATACAAGAACCAAGATTTACATTTCAGAAAAAATATCATGCAAATATCCAAGAAATATAGGGAGTTTGAGAAATCTGATGAGCCCAATGAATCCAGAGCCTGAAACTCAAAATTGTATTTTCGTTGCAAGGGAAAGAGATCCAGCTGATTCAGATATCCAATCATTGGCAGACCAATTCATCAAAAAGTATTCAGATTGCTGATGGAATATGAAGACCAAATCACCAAAGGGAAACTTTTTGCTTTGGTTTTATTATTATTTTTTAATATGCATTTTTTTAATGAAATTAACAACTTTTCATTTTTGTCAATTTTGAATTTTAATGATACCCAGGAGTCGAGGGTCAAATTTGTCATTTCAAAAGGCCTTAGGTTGAGACCAGTCTGGATGACAAAGATCTGGAGACTTGACTCTCACGACTAAAGGGAATTTGTCCCAAATATTGTAATGACTGTAGATCCACGCACTGGAACTATACTGATCATCAGGTCTACATGATTAGTTAGCAAGTTGTGGACAGATATAAGGCCAATGTTACCTGCCAAACTGATACTATAAAGTATCAACGTTGTCCAATGCCAATAAAAAGTGAGGGCTAAAACAGTGAGCAAGGATAACATAGAAACCACTGTCACTATTCGCATCCATATATAACTCAATAGATTCATCAATAGACAATGCAAACAGCAGAACAAGAAACACACAAAATAACTAGAAATTCGATCAATTCCATTCAACCCCTCAGCATCCCCTAGATTTTGAAGATGGAAGCTGATGGCAGATTAGCAACATTCCATGTCACTTGCAATTTACAAATACCAATGCAGGAAGATTTCCAAGAAGGGAAGGTTCGCAACAAGTGCCTTATTGCAAGGGACCATTTTGCAAATGCGTCCCATTCCAATCACAGCCCCCAAGAATTCCAGTTATTTGATCAAAAAAATGTATCTTGTAAAATTGGTTTTTTATTTGCTTCTTTTGAATAAACAAGATTCCAGTTATTTGATCAAAAAAATGTATCTTGTAAAATTGAACCATCTATGAATCAAACAAAGTTGCGTGAACTTTCAACAATTGCAAAATGCAGAAACACAAGAACCCTCATGTCTTTACAAAATGCAGAAACATGAGTGACCTCAGACCTTTGTAGACCGCCTAAAAAAAACACAAGCACACTCAACCTATTCATATGCTATGCATAATTCTATACAAGAACCAAGATTTACATTTGACAAAAAATATCTTGCAAATATCCAAGAAATACGAGTTTGAGAAATCTGATGAGCCCAACGAATCTAGACACTGAAACTCAAAACTGTATTTTTATTGCAACGAAAATAGATCCAGGCGATTCAGATATCCAAGCAATGGAAGACTAACTCACCAAACAGTATTCAGATTGCTGATGGAATACGAAGACCAACTCACCAAAGGGAAACTTTTTGTTTTGGTTTTATTATTATTTTTTAATATAGATATTTTTAATCAAATTAACAATTTTCCATTTTGTCAATTTTCAATTTTAATCATATGCAGGAGTCGAGAGTCAAATTTTCCATTTCGAAAGGACTTAACTTGAGAGCAGTGTCAATGACAGAGATCCGGAAATCTGACTTTCACGACCAAAGGGAGCTTATCCCAAATGTTGTAATGACTATAGACGCATGCACCAGAACTATATTGACCTCCAGATCTACATGATTAATTAGTTAACAAGTTGTGGAGAGGTGTAAGGGCAATGTTACCTTCCAAGCTCATACTATAAAGTATCAACATCGTCCAATGCCAATAAAAAATGACAGCTAGGATAGAAAACAAGCATAACATAAAAACATTGTCACCATGCTCATCTACACATAACTCAATAGATTTATCATTAGACAATGCAAACAGGAGAGCAAAAAAACACAGAATAACTACAAATTTCATCAATTCCATTCAACCCCTACTGTTCCAAATTACATGATTACAACGCTATGATGTGGTCTATGTACACAGCCAGAAGATCAATTATGTTCCACAAACAAGGGGATCGGATCTTCCCTTGTCAAAACAAACCAGATCAAATTCAAATGCTTTGATCACTGGCAATGAAAGTAGCACCAGCACTTTGACCATAACGCATAAACCAGCTACATGAACCTGCAATCCCCACTGCAGGTCTGACAAAAATCGTGTGCAGACACCCATGTGAAAATGGAAGGATAACAAAGTATAAACAAACAAAGCCCTGTCATGGCTGCGAGACCTTACAAACAACTGGCTCCTCCTACGACTACATTATTCTAGAACCCTATTAATTAAAATTCCAATTCTTAAAATGAAGAAACAATGTTGCTGCATAAAGAGCTGACAACACATACTAGTAGCATCCATCAACCACACCACAACATGAAGCAAAGCCCTAGCATCAAGAACCTGAAGCCATAAATCAGCTCCATCAGCCTGTAACCCCCACTGAAAGTGTGACAAAAATCGCATGCAAACATCCATCTGAAAATGAAGCAGGGGGGGGGGACAAGGTCTAAAGGAATCCTTTTACAGGTTTGAAACGAGTAGCACAACAAATTCAAATACTTTGATGACTGCTAATGAAACTAGCACCAGCAATTTGACCATAAAACATAAACCAGACACCTGAATCTATAATCCCCACTGAAAATCTGACAAAAATCCTATGCAAACATCCATGTGAAAATGGAGAGGTAACATGCTAAATTATTGTAGAACCCTATTAATTAAAATTTTAATTCTTAAAATAAAGAGACAATGCTTTAGTTATTATGTCCACTTCACTTGACAACACCATGGACAAAAAAAATAAACAGACGTAAGCAGACAACACCAGCAAACAGCTTTATCGCATGCTCATTTAAGGCAAAAAACACAACAGCTATTCGAACCCATCAACACCATTAATAACCAGAACACAACAAGGGACATAATCAAGTCTATGCACAATAACCTGTTTTCCAAATCTTGAAATTGAAACAGCGTTCAAACCACTTCTTCAACAAACCCACACAAAATCTCACCAGAATTTAAAACAGCATTTTTGCTAGGGTTCAATGCCAATGAAACACAGGGAAAAGCCTAACCCACTAACAAATGAAATTCGTTAATTCTCGTAGGAAAAACCCTAAACCCTGTTTTTTCCTTTCACTCAAAAACTGCACAAAAAAAAATCCAAACACATACCTAGTCCAGCGAACCAGCAACGAGACTCCAAACTGGCCGAAAGCAACAGCTCCAGAAATCGTCCAAACTCAGCAGCCAACACCAGAACTGAAAATCGCAGAGACCGCTGAAGCTGTAATGCCCATAAAACCATAAACAACTCGCAACGAAACGCCCATAAAACCATTAAACATCCACCATAAATTACAGCCATCTGAACCGAGGCCCGTGATAAAACCACCCAAAACCCACCATTAATTACAGCCGGCCATGCCGGAATAAATGCCAAACGTAAATTCGCCATCTCGAAAAACTCTGAAATTAAATGCTGAACATTAAATTCAACCAGAAAACCCTGACATTGCCACCGGATTTAAACACAGATTTCCCATAGCCTCATACCGGCACCCACAGCAGCCGAACGACGAGCCACACCGCCACCTACAGGAGCTGAAGCACACACAACCTTGCACATGAATAAGAACAACAAACGAAACCCATAGCCGAAGGACGACCCACACCAGCACTTACAGGAGCCGAGGCACACCAAACCGTGTAGTTGAATCAGAACCGGAAATGAAACCCATAGCCGAAGATCGAGGCATAGGAAACCGCGAATACCAAAACGAAAACCCGTAGCCGAAGGACGACCCACACCGGCACCTACAGGAGCCGAGGCACAGGAAACAACCCATATGCATGAACGAAACCCGCAGCCGAACGACGACCCACACCGGCCCCTACAGGTGCCCACGCACAACGAAACCCCAGCATATGAATAAGAACGAGATCAACCCCTGCATTAAACACCTCGAACAACGAAAATGAAAACCACCTCGAACATACAAAACCACCTTGGTCACGCCAACCGATAACAATCAAACCATGCACCGTGACGCCATCACACCGCCGCCTCCTGGGCCACAGCGCCCGAGGCACTCGTCACCACGGACGGCACCAATCAGAACTCAACAAAACAACAGTTAAACAATTAAAAAAAATACCAATTTTTGCAATTCTAAGGTTAAACACTATGTCTGCCCCATATTTCATCAAACAGACCTCAACTAATGCCCCTGACCGAAAAATAGATGTCGGGGACATAATAAGTATTTAGGCAGAAGGAGATTTAAAATCTGCCGCATGATAAGTTATGATAATTTAATTTAGGTATTTTAATATTTTAAAATTAAATTAATAAATAATATAAAATTATTATCTTATATCATGATTATTTGTTTTGTGAATATTATTTATTTTTTATATATTGTAAATCTTTAAGACAACTTTATTCTTTTTTAGTATTTTTTTTCTAAAATTTCTAGTTTTTATTGGTAATAAAAGAATAATAAATGTCTAAAAAAATAATTAATTAACTTTTATTTGTATTAATAATAGATGAATAATAAATATCTAAAATAAAATTAAGAAATAATTTTAATTTTTATTATCAATAAGATAATAATAATTATTCAGAAAATGATAATGAAAAAATAAAAATAAAACATTTAACACTAGCCCAATTATGAAATTGAATTTGGGTTGGGAGTTAAGAACACATATTAGTTCTAATAATAAGGTTGTAATATATTGCTCTCCTTTTCCAATATACATATTTTAGTTACCACACAATAATAATATACATTTAATTAAATGGGTTTATGAGATACCTTGCCATGAATACACTAGATACAGGTTTCTTATATACCATTTAATTTTATCTACAATCAACTTTATCTTGAAAGTTTTCAAGATGGTTATAACAAAACACCATCAATGAAATTTACATTTGATTTATTAGTTTTTTTTTCATTATTCATATAAGTGAAATGAGAGAGAAAGCACACATGAATGTATGTCGCATGGTCAAGTTTTAGTTCTTTTATGTGATTGTTAGATTTTAATTTATTTTGTTTAATTTTTTATTATAAATTGTTATGAAGTTAGATTTTTAAATTTAATAAAGATATAATTGAAATTTTGAAATATTTGTTTATATGTATAGGATAAAACTTTTAGTGTTTTTTTATGGATATTATTTAGTTTAAAAAGTATAAAGTATGACTTAACATTGTTTTTAATTGGTTAAAAACTAATTAGCTATTTTAAATCATAAATTGATTATTTAAAAAAATTATTAATTTATAAATCATTATTTTAAAACAATAATTTGATTATTTAAAAATATTATTCATTTACAAACCATAAATTGATTATTTTAAAAGACAAAATATATCTTTGTAAGTTTTTTTATTCATTCATATATATATGTAATTTAAAAGTTAATCACATCAATATAATTTATTATACATCACATTTAATTACATAAAAATTTTAATAATAAAGATAAATTAATTTTAAGAGGTAAAATATTTTATTTTTTATATAAAAGTTATATCCCTGCTAAAATTTTATTCCTTTGTATAAAAATATATATCATCCAAATATTTAAATATTTAGATCACCACCATTGACATAAAAGAGATAGAATTCTCTAACAAAATATCAATAAAAATAAAAACAAATAAAGTCTAATTATAACATAAATAAAATAAAATCATAACCGACAAAAATTCAAATCAAGTTTCTGACAAACAATCCAATCATTACTAACCAACAACTCCAAACTCGAAACTCCACTACCTTCTCATATTTGTTGTCATTGTACGCTGAGAGAAAACCCTCCCTAGAACGTCAAATTTAAATTGTAAATATCCAACGTGGAAGGCATGTTTAAAAACCTTTACAGACGTCTACACCATCAGTGGTCGCGTTCACTCCGCGTTGTGGATGTCAGAATATTAAATCACAAAAGCAGCCTTAGTAACCGTTGTAACGGCATTCTTTATCCAAAAAGCCAACGGTGATTTATCAAATCGAAAAATCTTTAATCGAATCGGATCCAAGGGTGAGCGTACAGTTTGAAATTCAAACAGTTAGGTTAAAGAAAAGGCTTGTGATTGAGATTTGGAAGGAAAGATATTAGGGTCTCCGTTGATGCAGCTACAGTGGGCGAGGGGAGTGCCACCTTTGAAAGAACAGACTCGGCCGATGGGGCAAACCAGCAACTTTCTCAATAGCGGCTTTCTCGAGGTTTCTCCATTCATCTGAAGCATTTTATTTGGACGAGCAGTGTGAGATCAGGAGTGTTAGATGTGCAGCTCTATTCATATCTTTGGCAATACCCGCGATGTCCAAATTTGTGGTGGAGAAGAACAGTTTGAGAGTAATTTCTCTGGATAATTTGAAGGGAAATTATGATAGAGATATAGGAAGCTTTGGCATCCCACCATACGGCGGAACATTTTTGGGAGCTGTGATTTATCCCAAAAAAATTCAGAATGCTTGCAAACATGTTGGTTCCTTCACTTGCAAACAACTTCCTATCTTTTACTCGTTGATCGGGGAGATCGTTATTTTACTTTGAAAGTTGCAGCAGCAGCAGTCTTAGTTACTTGTTTCACTCGAGTCTTCTATCAATATTCTTTCCGACAGCCAATACTTTTTAAACATGTATCACAAGTATCACTATTTTCTGAACCGACTTCTGGAATTTAACAGTTGTGCACAGTGACATGTTACTCATCGGTCGATCCACAGATGGGACGAGCAACTTAGTGTAAGCAGGTCATGAATCCTTTCTATAAAGAAGAAGCATATGTCTTTGGTACCTCTTGCTCTTGGGGCTTGTTTAAAGATATGATGGAGAGGGCCGAGAAGAAGAATGCCTCTGCTATATCTGAAACTGCTGCGAAGCTTGACCTGAGCAGCCTTCAACTGATTAATGTACCAAAGTCCATACAATTAGCTTCGGCTCTTGAGAAGATGGACGTTGTTGTTCTTGCCCGAATGCGCGAGTCGACTTGTGAGTCTGAGAAGTCTGGATGTTGCTTCAAATCACCTCAAATCTCTTCTTGAGAAGTCTGGATGTTGAGGCGATTATTTGAAAATGTGCAGATTGGTTCTTCAACTTTTATCTTCAGAGTTTTTTAATTATCAAAATATAGTCGGTTGATGTGATTTTGAAAATGTGTATATCTGTTATTGCCGTTTCAATTTTAAACTTAACGGAAATATGAACACCTTGTGAACAGACTTTGTTGAAAGAAATTATTGACAATGTGCTCTTGGCGTTTCAATTTTAAACTTAATGGAAATATAAACACCTTGTGAACATACTTTGTTGAAAGAAATTATTGACAATGTGCTCTTGTTTTCCTGTGTTGCAGTAGAGATGAAATGCCAGAAATGGACGGGTAAAGGCATAAATATCTAGGTAAGGAAATTGAAAGAAGGAATGAAGCATGGCTATGTAAGGAAATGCAATTAAGTTTTAATATTTGAAGCATATTTTCAGCCCGATCGAGACATTCTGGGCAGCACGATTCCATTTCAGTGCAGAATTCAGAATTGGCCGTAGTTCAAGCTTGCTGGAAATTTGGTAGGTCATCATGATCACTCACTCTCACTAAATTGAATTTGGTATACTGATGTCATTTTTAATGGGTTTATTGTTGCTTCCATGGATTGTGTGTATATTTTTCTGGAAGTATTGATTTATGATAGAATGGTTGATTGGTGTAATATATGATTGCATCTATTCATATATAATTATTTGCTACTTTGATGAGCATTCATGAGTGATTAATTACTGAATCTTTCCCTCAGTTATTTTATTGGTGATAGGGTTTGTGTTTTTAGATCGTGCTTGTGGGTGGGATGTCAATGTGCCAATGATCAAGGGTGATTGCTAGTCAAGTTGTTCAAATTTATATATAATTTGACCTATGGTGCCCACTTTAGCAGAAGAATTAACAATATCTCACAGTAATAAAAATTCTTGTAGACCAGGTATTTTCCTATTTTACAGGTGTACATATAGAGTAACTAGAGTCAAGGAAACCTAGGAACGGACTTAAGATCACAAATATATACACAAATTTTAATGGTTTTCTTCCATTTTAAGGTTAACCACGTGAAGGACTTTGATAAGAAAATTTGGGGGGATATTCATGAATTTCAAATTAAGATATTTTATATTATTATTATCATTATTTTAAAATACTACTTAACTTGAACCTAAATCAAAACTAAATCGATCATGCCTTGCCTCTGAAGACAGAGCCACGTTCAAATGATCCAATGGATTCATCTTTCCAAAACACTCAAAAAGTTTATTGTTAGTCAAACAAATATGCCATATAGGATATCGCTTCCATCTTGGGGATGCTTGTTTGCTCATTGACTCTGTTAATTAAAGGTTGCAGTTAATATTTATTGTTGGGCGGGTAAAAAATGTCCCTTAGCATTCCTTGTTGAGTTCCTCTAATATTGGTTTAAAACAATTGGACATACCACTATTAGGCCATGAATCCATGCCTTTGTGTGATGATCTACACCCCAAACTATACCTGAAATTTCCATTTCAAACTAAGGATATATGTTGCTACCATTGCAACTTGAAGTTGAGAGGCGATCGTATATTTTTCATGGACAGATTAAAGAACTTGAATCCATTTCAAAGTAAGGTTATATGTGGTGATAGTTGCAACTTGAAGTTGAGAGGCGATCGTATCTTCGGAATGGACAGATTAAAGAACTTGAAAGAAAGCCTTCAAGTTGCATCGTCCAAGCATAGGGATATTCATCGTCCATAGCCTACTAAGAGGAGGTTATGATTTTCCAATCCCCATACATACAACTTTTTTAGAATAATTATTGTCTCCTGAGTAGCGAGCGCTATTGACATGAGCTGAGTTAAATATGAGAAATAAACACGGAAAGAATGAAGCCTCCTCTTTCATTTGATCTTGAATCTTTAGCAATTAGATACAGGACCAAGATTAATTATAGTGTTGCTTTTTGTTAGCCAAGAAATGGCTGGGATTCGAACTTGGTCCTACCCTCAACCTCGGAAGTTAATGCTTTTTTAATTATTATTATTAAATCCACACGGATTTTCTAAAATCCCTTTTTTAAACAATGTATTTCTGTAATTTATTTTTGACATCAGTTCCACTCTATGACTTAAATTACGCGGAGATTTCATTAGGTGGAAGGGATACAGATGGAGACAGTGAGCTTTACTAACATTGAGAATGTTAATACAGATAGTGTGGGCTTCTCTTCTTAATCTGATAATTTTTAGTTCATAAGTGTAGAATAGTCTAATGAAAATGTTCTAAAATGTTCATTAGCACATTTTCACTATTTTCGTAATGTTCATTTGCACATTTGCTCATTACGAAACGGAAGTTGGATGACTTAAAACTTAGGCCCATAGAAAGATTAGTCATATCAACCGTCTCTATTATGGGATCCGAGGGTTTGCTTGTAATTTGAAATTCAATGTTACTTGTTATTGTTTTTCTTATTCATATTTGTTCTATATTGTTTGAAGAATGCTTCTTAATGTTAATGAATTTCAGATTAATTATTTGGTTTGTAGATTTTGTACAGTATTTTAATGACATTGTGATTAGGTATTTTAATATATATAAGAGAACCTTTGGCTAATATGTGGATGACATAGTTATTCTATTATGGGCATATGGTGCCATCGTCTCTGTGGTGAGTTCAGCTTCTTACTCATGTTCATAGTCTCTGTGGTGAGGTCAGCTTCTTACTCATGTTCATATGTTGTGGATAGTAAATTTTCTTATTTTGTGTACAATAATGGTTTAGATATGTAGTAAAAGTTTTGTTTTCATTTTAGATATAATTTTTTTAATAATTTAAGATTTTTTTTTTTTTAAATATATATATATATTTTTAATATATTTATTTAAAATAATTTTAAAATTTATCTCTATATATACAGGGTTTTATTTTGTTCTTATTTATTATTATTATCATAATATACTAATCATTACGATCTTTTTTATATGGTTAGATGATCACTATTTTTTTGAACACACAGAAAACTGGACTTACTGGATTTCATATTGGATGATTGAAACCTAAAGGTAACCACCTATATGATTAATGAAATAAAGAAAATAAAGGAAAATAATAGTGACTCACTGATATATTCACCTTGATTGCTTCATCTTATAATTGTATGTTACTTTGATATATGTTTTTAGTTTGTTGTGCTTGTAATGAAAAGGCATGTTAATATTAATGGATTTCAGATTTCTTATTTGATTTGTTGATTTTATGCAGTATTTAATTGGTACTAGTCCAAGACTTATCATCCCTTATGCGATGAGGTTACACTTTTAAGGTATGCTTATATTTTGTGTATACTAACTAAATGTTAGGATTTTTATTTTTATTTTGGATAGAGTAGTTTAAGTGATGTTAGGATTTTTATTATTTTTTATTTTTTAATATACTAAGTAGCTGTAACAGTAATTTTGTGGTTACTAAGGTGATGAGGTCATTTTTTTAAAGTATGTTCATATTTTGTATATACCAAATGTTAAATGTTTAGTTTAGTCAGTATTGTAGTAAATTTTTTATTTTTATTTTGGATAAAAGAGTTTCAATAATGTTAAGATTTTTTTACTGTTTTTTTTTTTGTGATTTAGTAATATACTAAATAGTTGTTGCAGTGATTTTATGGTGACTAAGTAGTTTTTCTTTTAGTATTGTCGTCATAGTAATAATTAATATTTTATTTCTATGTGTTTTTTCATATAATTAGATGATAGTACAAAAGATACAATTTACTGAATTTCACAATACTAGATTTAATGAATTTCATGTTCGATGACGGACATATAGAGGTAGGTATATTTATCCATAATTTCTTTAGAAATGTATTCTACAACACAGCACGCGACTCTTTTTTGAACATGGATTGCATTTTTCATTTTGATCTTGTTTCATAGATCGCATTTTTTTTAATCAATTTCGTCTGAGGGAATTTAATTAGAAGGTAAGAGATATCTTCTTCACTTTATGAATTGCAATTTTTTTATCAATTTCGTGGGAGGGAAGTTAATGGCAATTTTTTTATCAATTTTTTTATCCATGAAAACAGACCCAAACCTTCTTCAGTCGACATCGACATCTTTCAGAAATGTGGAATTGAAAAATCCAGGAAGTACAATGGGTGGAACTGCTAGGTGCCAAATTTTGAGAGGATCGTGCTGTGATTTTCTGTAGGAAATTGTGTTTACAGGCTCCCACCCACAAACAATCATATAGCCGAGCTGTTTAAAGCCATGGCATCAAAACGCTGGCCATGGTCAATGGAATCCTCGCCATCCTTATAGACTTCATAGGAGGGTTTCCCATTGGCCACTCCAAAGGGATCCATGCTGATCGAAAAGTTGCATAAATATCATATCAAAAGTTGCACTTCTCAATAAAAACGAGGCATTAAAAAAAAACTATAATGACAAATTCATTATCTGATTAATCTCTACCTTGGACGAAAACGAGCCCCCAGCCTCAGCCTTACACTTGTGTTTTCTCTCCATAGATCATTAACGTCTGGTAAATTTCTGTTAGCCTCTGTCCTGTCCTCATCTAAATTGTGTGGATAGTTGGTCTTCACACTCATAATTGTGATCCGCTGTTTATGGCCATGGGTGCTCTTTGCTTCCACCAATTCAGATCATAGCCACCAACTTCAGCTTCGTGTCCAGGCTCCTTCGTACTTGAGATGGGTGCAGTTTAAATGTTATCGAATGGGCCGTACTATTTAGTGTCATGGATGGATTCAGTTTTCTACCTCTGGGGGACTGGATATTCCAGATGGAGCCCTAGACATGAGATCTCCATAGATCGTTTTTGGTTATGTTTTGGTATGTTGCTCATCCACTATCTATGAGTGGAGAGTGGTGTTGAATTCTTTCCTTTTTGATTACCAAGGATCTCATGAAAGTATTTACCTTGGCTTTAGAGTGAAAGCCGTTGTATATACAGATGGTGCCGTTGTATATACAGATGGTTGGGTAGGCTCTAGCTCCTTGTGTCTTTGCACGTAGCTTCTGACTGTAGCTTGAGCGTTTCTCATCAGCTAATTTGGGATTGAAAATATATTTAGCTCTTCTCCCACTCAAATCGCAGCCTGAAAATAAAAGGCAGTAGTGTAAGGTGGAGGACCTGAAACACTAGTAGTATCAAGTGATGACAAACTAGTGAGGAGTTGTACCTTTAATTTTGGGGGCAAACCGTGGAACTTTTCCTGAAGAAGGTCCCGATTCAAGAGTAGTAGCTCCATTCTTTCTGGAAATGAGAATATCGCCCTATGGAATCTGGCTCGTAATTAATAAAACGTGTTTCATTCCAGAGGCATACCATTGAATTAGCTCTGGGAAGCTGAAAACCTGTGGCACAACTAGCTGAGCTAAATGCGATCTCTACAGATTCAACATGTCATTCGAGTCTATAGAATTCTGCATGGCCATGATGAGAAGGGTCCTGAATTTCACAGTCCCTATCCATCACATTTTCTTCATTCTTCTCGTCACTTTTCAGGGTTGTGACCACGCTTGGACTAGCCTCCAGTGACAAAAGTTTAGCTTGACTAGAGTTTGGTATTGAGCCAATTGGAGACTCAATTCAGCTACTATGAGGTGTGTTACTGCATCGATTTGATGTTGAGTGGGTTTGTGTGACGATTAAGAGAGCCTTGTTGATGAAATCGATTGAAATTAATCAATTCAAAGATAAGGAATTTCAATTTGAACTGTGCAATGCAATTCTATATGAATTTGAATTTGAGAAATTTGTAAATCTCGGAGGTGGAGTAGAGTCATCGCGGGTTTCAAATATGTTAAAATGGCAGGCCATATAGAATAAAATTTTGGTTGGCACACGTGTCATGTGTTATTTGACCAAAATTAGGGTTGGCATCATGGTGTATCCTGTTGCATATTCCCAAGTGGCGCCATGTGGCAGTGTCTAATTTGAGGGATGTGTTGACGTCACCCCTGTTGACATGGCATTGGTCCCTAAGCGAAGAGATGTGCCATGTGGTGGTTGTTCATTCACTAGAACTTGCCACCGCATTCAAAATATTTACACACTCCTCATGAATGGTTTTTGAAAATCGTTTTTGGGTGCACATGTGCTCTGCACCTGCCACGTGTCCCTTATCATTCGGGCAAGTTTTGGCATGGTGAAATGTGGACGGTCGGATCAGAAGACTCCGTGCCGTCCAATCGGGCCGTCGAGTAACTCTCTCAAGCGTTTGCTTTCGGGCATGTGGACACAATGCAAAGGTGCCAATCGGGCTGTGTTCCCCTTTTCATGCCCAATTAACCCTCGATGGTGATTTCAACGCTGGATTTCATACAAGGGACGCCTCGATTGATTATATTGACTACAGTAAGCCCTCTTGAGTACGCATGATGACTTAACCTGGAACGTTGATGTAAATCCCACTGAGTTGATCTTTAGAATCTGATGCATCTGACTTAAAATGCTATTGCAAATCAAGATCCGGCAACAGAGGAGAGACAAGGTCAGTATCAGCTATTAATATAAGTTATTAATATTTAGCAATATATAATAATTACATTTGAAGTTTAAATGCAAACATCAGCTATAATGCGAGTATTAGAAGTTTAAATGTGAAATGTTGGCCTAACTGAGTCTGTCGGTTCTTCCCTCAAGGGATGCACTAACTGATCCTTATATAAATGCTTGAACTGTTTACGTGGCAGAATAGTTGATGTTATGCGGTAATAGTTTGTATGTTGGGTGTCGATCTTCTCTTTCCCGGGTTAATTGCTTTGTTTCCTGATACACTTAATATTATTATTTTTCATAATTTTCTCTTATTAATTTAAATTATTTTATTATTTGATATTTGATATTTTTATATTTTTATTTTATTTATTTATATTTTATAATGATTTTTTTTTTTTTATGTTTTCTTAACAATTATAAATTTAATTTCATTATATTTCTGGATTCAATAAATAAATTTTGTGTTTATTTTATATTTTATATTTTTATATTTTTACTAAGCATTGTGAAATTTTAATAATTTTTTCCTACTAATTTAAAAATGAACATTTAATTTTTCATATTGTTTTCATGTATAGAATTTTATGACATGTGAAAAGTAAATTTTCTTGTAATTAATACTATGAAGTGATAACTCTAGACTTTTGTATTCTTGGTTAATGTTGTCCTTAATAAAAAAAATTTCCATATTAAAGTAGTTTCAATTAATAATTAAGAGTTTGTTTAAATAATTTAGAGTTCAAGTTAATAATTAAGAGTTTGTTGAAATAGTTTAGAGTTTTTTCTTAGTTTAAAGGTTTGTTCTATTATAAATTGATATCTTGTTTACTTTTGGTAAACTGTTTTCAATGTTTTGCATGCTTATAAATATAAATTTAATTGGAATATTTAAATTAGAATAATTTATATTTTATGAATAGTAAATTGTATGCACATTTTTTTATATTAGTATGTTGACCATAGGGGTTCTTTTGAAAGTCTTGTATAGAGTGTTCTCAAAGGACCATTTTGGGAAATTGCTTGGAAACAATTTCCTAACTCGGAATCTTGACACATGTGCCTTTGTTGTAGCTGGAAACTGGGACGTCGTTGCGCTAGTAATAGGTGGAGGGAGGTAACTCCCAGAGAAGCCCTCCCAGTACGCCCCAAGTTGGGTGGTCGACCATGTATACAGAAGGTTTTTAAAGTGATCTAACGAGGGACCCCCCTTTGTTGACACTCTATTCATGCAACCTAGGAGTTAGGATTTCTTTCATTTGTAATTCTAACTTTAACATTCTCTAAACCTTAACTACTTTAGTCACTCTAATCCAACCCCTATAACATGTAACCACTAACTTTTACATCATAACACTTATAAATCATACAAATTTCCCCATATCTAAGTCCTAAAACCATGTACATGTATATAGCACAAAAATCAAATTATCTTATGTACTTTAACACATGTAATAATAACACCTAAAATTTGTTCTCTTTAACTCAACTCCTATCTCTCTCTCTAAACCCCTAACTCACAATCGCTCTCTCTCTCTCTCTTTGTGTGTGTGTGTGTATAAACCCCTAACACCCAATCTCTCTCTCTCTCTAAAACTGTAACTCTAAATTTCTATTTCTCTAAACCCCTAACCATAAATCCCTCTCTCTCTCTCTCTCTATAAACCCCTGACCCCCAATCTCTCTATCTCTAAAACCCTATCCCTCAATATCTCTCTCTATAAGCCCTTAACATGGAATCTCTCTATCTCTCTCTAAACCCCTAACCCCTAATATCTCTCTACCTAGACCTCTAACCCCAAATATCTCTCTTTCTATCTCCCTCTCCCTAAACCACTAACCTCCAATATCTATCTCTTTATCTCTACACTCCTAATGCCAATTCTCTCTCTTTCTCTCTCTAAACCCCTAATCCTCAATCTTTCTCTAAACACCTAACCCCAAATCTCTCTCTACCTCTCTCTCTTTAAACCCCTAACCTCCAATCTCTCTCTCTCTCCCTCTCTCTAAACACCTGAGCCCTAATCACTCTCCCTCTCTATAACGTTAATCCCCAATCTCTCTCCCTCTCTCACTAAACCCCTAAATCCAATTCTCTCTCTTTCTGTCTCTCTCTCTAAACTACTAATTCTCAATCTCTCTCACTCTCTCCCTATCTCTAAATCCGTAACCCCCAAATGCTTTCTCTAAACCTTTAGCCCCAAATCTCTCGCTCTATGTCTTTGTCTCTATCTCTCTCCCTCTCTCTCTCTCTCTTTAAACCCATAACACAATTCTCTCTCTCTCTCTCTCTCTCTCTCTCTCTCTCTCTCTCTCTTTACACCCCTAACACCCAATCTATCTATCTCTAAACTCTTAACCTCCAATAACTCTCTCTCTAAAACCCTAACCCCAATCACTCTCTCACTCTCTAAACCCCTAACCTTCAATCTCTCTCTCTCTCTTTAAACCTGTAACCCCTAATATCTCTCTCTAAACCCCTAAAACCATTATCCACAATCTCCCTCTCTCTTTATCTCTAAACCCCTAACCACCAATCTCTCTTTAACAACCTAACCTCCAATCTCTCTCTCTCTCTCTTTCAAACCTCTAACAACTAGTCTCTCTCATTCTATCTTTCTCACTCTAAATGCCTAAACCCCTCTCTTTCTCTCTCTCTCTAAACCCTAACCTCTCTCTCTCTCTCTATATATATATATATATATGTATATCTCTCTAAATGTATTCTCCTTATTCTCACTCTCCCTCTCTCTCTAAACCTGTCACCCCCAATATCTCTCTCCCTCTAATCTCCTAACCCCTAATATCTCTCTATCGATCTATCTAAACCACTAACCACCAATCTCTCTCTCTCTCTCTCTCTCTCTCTCCCTCTCTCCCTCTCAATCCCCACCCTCCAATTTTTATCTCTCTAAACCCCCCACCCTCTAATTTTTATCTCTCTAAACACGTGAAATCCTATCTCTCTCTCTCTAAACTACTAATCCCCAAAGTCTCTCTCTAAACCCCTATGCTATAGTATTTTTCTCTCTCCCTCTCCTCTCTCTCAATCTCTCTTTAAATCCTTAACCCCCAATCTCTACCCCCTCTTGCTCACCTCTTAAATTTTGAAACCCTAACCTTTAACACCTAATCTCTCTCTCTCTCTCTAAATATCTGACCCCCCAATCTCTCTCTATCCCCCCTCCCCCTCTCTCTATAACCCTAACACCTAATGCCCACTCCCTCACTCTCTCTCTAAAACCCTAAACCCCAATCTCTCTCTCTCTCTCTCTCTCTCTCTCTCCAAACCCCAATATATATCTCTCTCTATAAACCCCTAACCCTTAATATCTCTATCTCTAAAACCCTAGCCATAAATCTCTCTCTCTATTAAACCTTAACACCAGTCTCTCTATCTCTCTCTAAACCCCTAACCCCTAATCTCTCTCTTCCTAGACATATAACCCCAAATATCTCTATTTCTATCTCCCTCTCTTTAAACCACTAACCTCAAATCTCTGTCTCTCTCTTTATCTGTACATTGCTAACCCCAAATCTCTCTCTTTCTCTCTCTAAACCCGTAATCCCCAATATTTCTCTGAACACCTAACCCCAAACTCTATGTACCCATCTCTCTCTAAGCCCCTAACCTTCAATCACTCTCTATATCTCTCTCCCTCTCTCTCTAAACACCTAAGCCCCAATCTCTCTCTCTCTCTCTCTCAAACCCTAACCTCCATTCTCTCTCCCTCTCTATAATGCTAATCCCCAATCTCTCTCCCTCTCTCACTAAACCTCTAACCCCCAAATTTCTCCCCCTTTCTCTCTAAACTCCTAATGCTAAATCTCTCTCCCTCTCTCCCTATCTCTAAATCCGTAACCCCCAAATCTCTCTCTTTGTCTTTGTCTCTCTCCCTCTCTCTCTCTCTCTCTCTCTAAGCCCATAATACAATTCTCTCTCTCTCTCTCTCCCCCTCCCTCTCTCTCTTTACACCCCTAACACCTAATCTTTCTCTCTCTCTATCTAAACTCCTAACCTCCAAAAAATCTCTCTCTCTAAAACCCTAACCCCAATTACTCTCTCACTCTCTAAACCCCTAACCTTGAATCTCTCTCTCGTTAAACCTATAACCCCTAATCTCTCTCTCTAAACCCCTAAACCCATCATCCACAATCTCCCTCTCTCTCTATCTCTAAACACCTAACCACCAATCTCTCCATCTCTCTCTAAAATCCTAACCCCCAATCTCTCTCTCTAAACCTCTAACCACCAAACTCTCTCTCTCTCTCTTTAAACCCCTAACCCTGAATCTCTCTCTCTCTAAACCCATAACCCCTAATCTCTCTCTCTCTCTGTTTCTCTCTAAACCCCTAAAAACCAATCGCTCTACCTATATCTAAAACCCTAACCCCCAATCTCTCTCTCTCTCTATCTAAACCCTTAACAAAAATCTCTCTATCATTCTATAAACCCCTAACCCCCAATCTATCTCTCTCCAACACCCTAAGCCCAAATATTTCTCTTTCTATATCCCTCTCTCCTTCCCTCCTTCTCTCTCTCTCTCTACACCGCTAACCCTCAATCTCTCTCTATCTAAACCCCTAACCCCCAATCGCTCTCTCTAAGAAACTAATCTCTCCCTCTCCCTCTCTAAACCCCTAACTTCCAATCTCTCTCTCTCTCTCTCTCTCTCTCTCTCTCTAAACCCCTGAACCCCAATATCTATTTTTCTCTCTCTAAACCATTAACCTCCATTCTCTCTCTCTCTCTCTCTCTCTCTCTCTAAACTCTAAGCCGCATTCTCTCTCCCTCTCTCACTAAATCGCTAACCCCAAATCTCTCTCTCTCTCTCTAAATACCTAACCCCCATTCTCTTTCTATATAAACCACTTACCCCAAATATCTATCTCTTTAAACCCCTAACTTGGAATCTCTCTCTCTCTCTCTCAAAACACCTAATATCCAATATCTCTCTCTTTCTTTAAGCCCCCAACCCCCAATATATATATATATATAAACTCCTAACCCACAATATGTTCCTCTCTCTCTCTCTCTAAATCCCAAAACCAAAATCTCTCTCTCTCTGAAGCAATATCCCCCAACCCCTCTCTCTCTCTCTCTTTCTCTCTATAGATATATATATATATATATATATAACCCATAACCATCAATCTCTCTCTTTCTACATATCTCTCAATTTCTCTCTCTCTTTAAACACCTAACTCCTAATCCCTCACTCTCTCTAAACCTCTAACCACCAATCTCTCTTTAACCCCCTCACCTCCAATCTCTCTCTCTCTCTCTTTCAAACCTCTAACAACTAGTCTCTATCATTCTAGCTCTCTCACTCTAAATGGATAAACCCCTCTCTATCTCTCTCTCTCTAAACCCTAACCTCCCCTCTCTCTCTATATATATGTATATCTCTCTAAATTGATTCTCCTTAATCTCTATCTCTCTCTCTAATCCCATAACCCCCAATATCTCTCTCTCTCTAATCCCCTAATCCCTAATATATCTCTATCGATCTATCTAAATCACTAACCACCCATCTCTCTCTCTCTCTCTCTCTCTCTCTCTCTCTCTCTCTCTCTCTCTATCTCTCTCTATAAACCCCCATCCCCCAATTTGTATCTCTCTAAACCTGTCAACTCCTATCTCTCTTTAAACCCCTAGGCAACAATATTTTTCTCTCTCCCTCTCCCTCTCTCTCTCAATCTCTCTCTAAACCCTTAACCCCTAATCTCTCCCCCCTCTCTCTCTCTGCTCCTAAATTCCTAAACCCTAACCTATAACAACTAAACTCTCTCTCTCTCTCTAAATATCTGATCCCCACTCTCTCTCTCTCTCTCTCCTCCTCCCAAACCCCAACTCCTCACACTCCTACCCCTCCCCCCTCTATATGTCTATCTCCTTCCACTACCAGCCATCCATACACCCCTCATGATCTCTCTTTATATCTAAACGAGTGTTAACACCCTCTCTCTCTCTCTCTCTGTAAAACCTTAACCACCAGCCTCTCTCTCTAAAACCCTAACAAAAAAACTCTCTCTCTCTCTAAGCCCCTAACCTCCAATCTCTCTCTCTCTCTAACTCTTTGTCTTGCTCTCTAAACGTATAACCCTGAACCTCCCTCTTTCAATATCTCTCTCTCTAAACCCCTAACACCGAATCGATCTCTCTCTAACATAAAATATCTCTCTATCTCTATAAAACCCTGACCATCTCTCTATTTCTCTCTCTCTCTTTGTCTCTAAATAGAAAACTAGAAATCTCTCACTCTCCTTCTCTCTCTCTCTATAAAACCCTAACACCCGATCTCTCTTTCTCTAAACCTCTAACCACTAATATCTCCTTATCCCTCTCTCTAAACACATAAAATCCAATCTCTCTCAACCCATAACGTCAATCTCTCTCACTCTCTCTCTAAACCACTAAAACCCAATTGCTCTCTCTATCTCTAAAACCCTAACCCCCAATATCTTTCTCTCTAAAACATGAACACCAAATTTCTCTATCTCTCTCTAAACACATAATCTCCAATCTCTCTCTCTCTTTCTATACCCCTAAAACCAAATACCTTTCTTTCTATCTCTCTCTCTAAACCCCTAACCCCTAACCTCCAATCTCTCTTTCTCTCTCTCTATCTCTAAACCCCTAATCCAAAATCTCACTCTCTCCCACCCTCTATATATACACACCTAACCTCCAATATCTCTCTCTCTCTCTCTCTCTCTCTCTCTCTCTCTCTCTCTAAATCCCTAAACCCCAACCTCTATTTCTCTCTCTCTCAACCCCTAACATCCATTATCTCTCTACCTTTATGCCCCTAATCCCTAATATCTCTCCCTCTCTCACAAAACCCCTAACCCTAAATTCCAGTCTCTCTCTCTCTCTCTCTCACTTTTCAAACCCATAACACCCAATCTCTCTCTCCCTCTCAATATCTAAACCCCTAACCCCCAAACTCTCTCAATCTCTAAAACCCTAATCTCGAATCTCTCTCTCTCTCTCTCTAGAATCATAACCCCCATTCACTCTCCCTCTCTCTCTCTCTCTCTCTCTAGACCTCTAATATCTCTCTCTCTAAACATGTAACCCCCAATCTCTTTCTATAAACCCCTAACCCCCAATCTCTCTTTCTCCCCTACCTCTTTATCTCTCTCTAAACACCTAACCCCCAATCTCTCTTTCTCTCACTCTCTCTTTATCTCTTTCTAAACTCATCACCGCCAATATCCCTCTCTCTCTATCTATAAACCCCTAACCTTCAATCTTTCCCTTACCCCCAATATCTCTCTCTCTCTGTAAACCCCTAACCCCTAATATCCCACTCCCCCCTCTCTCTCTAAACCCCCAATCCCTAATCTATTTTTTCTAAATCTCTAACCTCAACTCTCTCTCTCTCTCTCTCTCTTTCTCTCTCTCTAAGCACCTAACCCCTAATCTCTCTCTCTCTCTCTAAACACCTAACCCCCAATGTTTCCTTCTATAATCCCATAAAATCTGAACCCCCAATTTATCTCTCTCTCTCTCTCTCCCTAAATTTCCAAACCCCTAAAACCCATTCTCTCTCTCCCTCTCAATATCTAAAACCCTAACCCCCAAACCCTCTTCCTCTCTAAAACCCTAACCTCCAATCTCTCTCTCTCTCTCTAGAATCCTAACCCCCATTCACTCTCTCTCTCTCTCTCTAAACCTCTAATATATCTCTATGTTTAAACCTGTAACCCCCAACCTTTTCTATAAATCCCTAACCCCCCATCTCTCTTTCTCTCCCTATCTCTTTATCTCTCTATAAACCCCTAACCCCCAATCTCTCTTTCTCTTACTCTCTCTTTATCTCTCTCTAAACCCATCACCCCCAATATCCCTCTCTCTCTATCTATAAACCCCTAGCCTCTAATCTCTCCCTTACCCCCAATCTCTCTCTCTCCCTCTCTCTCTCTCTCTCTCTCTCTCTAAACCCCTAACCCCCAATATCTCACTCCCTTTCTCTCTCTCTAAACCCCTAATCCCTAATCTCTTTTTTTGAAATCGCTAACCTCAACTCTCTCTCTCTCTAAACCCCTAACCCCTAATCTCTCTCTCTCTCTCTCTCTAAACACCTAACCCCCAATGTTTCCTTTTATAAACCCATAAAAACCTAACCCTCAATGTTTCCTTCTATAAACCCATAAAAACCTAACCCTCAATGTTTCCTTCTAGAAACCCATAAAAACCTAACCCCCAATCTCTCTCTCTCTCTCTCTCTCTCTCTCTCCAAACTCCAAACTCCAACTCCTCACGCTGCTAGCCCTCCCCCCTATATATGTATATCCCTCTCCACTACCAACCATCCATACAACCCTCATGTTCTCTCTTTATATCTAAATGCCTATTAACACCCTCTATCTTTCTCTCTAAACCCTTAACCACTGGTGTCTTTCTTCCTAAAAACCTAAAAACAATCTCTTTATCTCTCTCTCTCTCTAAGCCCCTAACCTCCAATCTCCCTTTCTCTCTAACGCTCTGTCTCGCTCTCTAAATGTCTAATGTTGAACCTCTTTCTTTCAATCTCTCTCTCTCTAAACCCCTAACACCCAATCAATCTCTCTTCCTAACCTAAAATATATCTCTATCTCTATAAAACCCTTACCATCTCTCTATTTCTCTCTCTCTCTCTCTCTAAATAGAAAACCAACAATCACTCTCTCTCCCTCTCTCTCTCTCTCTAAAACACTAACCCCTAATCTCTCTTCCTCTAAACCTCTAACCACCAATCCCTCTCTCTCTCTCTAAAACCATAACCCCTAATCTCTCTCTCTCTCTTTCTCTCTCTCTCTGTCTAAGCCCCTAAAACCAAATCTATCTATATATTTCTAAACCCCTAACACCCAATCTCTTTCTCTCTAAAACCTAATCCCCAATCTCTAACTCTCTTTTTGAACCCCTAAAACCAAATATCTCTCTTTCTATCTCCCTCTCTCCAAACCCCAAACCTCCAATCTCTTTTTTTGTCTCTCTCTCTAAACCCCTAACCTCCAATCTATCTTTCTCTTTCTCTCTCTCTCTCTCTCTACCCCCCCTAACCCCGATTCTCGCTCTCTCTCTCTAAACCTTTAACCACCAATTTCTCTCTCTAAACATCGAATCCAAAATATATCTCCCTGCCTCTTTCTCTATAAAACCCTAACCTACAATCTCTCTCTCTCTCTCTATAAACCCTTATATCCCATGCTCCCTTCCTATCTCTCTCAACCCCTAACCTCCAATCTATCTTTCTCTTTCTCTCTCTCTCTCTCTCTCTCTACCCCCCTAACCCCGATTCTCGCTCTCTCTCTCTCTAAACCTTTAACCACCAATTTCTCTCTCTAAACATCGAATCCAAAATATATCTCCCTGCCTCTTTCTCTATAAAACCCTAACCTACAATCTCTCTCTCTCTCTCTATAAACCCTTATATCCCACGCTCCCTTCCTATCTCTCTCAACCCCTAACCAACAATTTCTCTCTCTAAACACCCAATCCAAAATATCTCTCTCCCCATCTCTCTCTATAAAACCCTGACCTACAATCTCTCTCTCTCTCTCTCTCTCTCTCTCTCTCTCTCTCTCTCTCTAAACCCATATATCCCAGCCTCTCTTCCTATCTCTCTCAACCCCTAACCTCCATTCTCTCTCTGCCTCTAAGCCCCTAATCCCCAAACTCTCTTCCTCTCTCACTAAATGCCTAAAACCTGAATTTTAGTCTCTCTCTCTCTCTCTCTCTCTCTCTCTCTCTCAAAACCCATAACCTACAATCTGTCTCGCGCTCTCAACCCATAACCCCCAGCCTCTCTCTCTAAACCCCTAAAACCCAATCTATCTATTTATCTATAAACCTCTAACCCCCAATCTCTCTCTCTAAAACCTGAAAACCAAATTTATCTATCTCTCTCTAAACCCCTAATCCCCAATCTCTCTTTTTCTATCTCTCTTTTTAACTCTCTCTCCCTAAACCCATCATCCACAATCTCCCTCTCTCTCAATCTCTAAAGACCTAACCATCAATATATATCTCTCTCTCTAAAATTCAAACCCCGAATCTCTCTCTCTCAAGCTCTAACCATCAATCTCTCTCTCTCTCTCTAAACCCCTAACCCTGAATCTCTCTCTCTCTCTCTCTAAACCCATAACCCATAATATCTCTCTCTTTCTCTCTCTCTCTCTCTCAAACCCTAACCCCCAATCGCTCTATCTATCTCTAAACCCCTAACCCCCAAACTTTCTCTCTATATAAACCCATAACAACCAATCGCTCTATCTATCTCTAAACCCCTAACCTCCAATCTTTCTCTTTTTCTAAACCCTTAACACCAATTCTCTATCTCTATCTAAACCCCTAACCCCCGATCTATCTCTCTCCAAACCCCTAAGCCCAAATATTTCTCTTTCTATATTCCTCTCTCTAAATCCATAAGATCCAATTTCTCTCTCCCTCTCTCTCTTGCTCACTACACCCGTAACCCTCATTCTCTCTCTCTATCTAAACCCCTAACCCCCAACCTGTCTCTCTAAAAAACTAATCTTGAATCTCTCCCTCTGCCTCTCCCTCTCTAAACTGCTAACCTCCAATATCTCTCTCCCTCTCTATCGATCTAAACCCATGAACCCCAATATCTATTTCTCTCTCTCTGAACCACTAACCTCTCTCTCTCTCTGTAAACTCCTAAACCCAAAAATCTCTCCCTCTCTCACTAAACCCCTAACCCAAAATCTCTCTCTCTCTCTCTAGCTCTATTTCCAACTCCCTATCTCCAAATCTCTCTCCCTTTCTCTCTCTCTCTTTAAACTCCCAACCTATAAAAAACTCTCTCTCTAAACCCCTAACCCCTAAACTCGCTCTCTCTCTGAACCCCTAGCACATAGTCTCTCTCTCCCTCTATTTATCTCTCTCTATCTCTAAACTCTTAACGTCCAATCTCTCTCTCTCTCTCTCTAAAACCCTAACGCCCAATCATATTCTCACTCTCTAAACTTTTAACCTCCTTTCTCTCTCTCTCTCTGAACCCATCACCCCTAGTCTCTCTCTCTAAAACCCTAACCTCCGATATCTCTTTGTTTCTCTCTAAATCCATCACCCCCAATCTCCCTCACACTCTATCTCTAAACCCTTAAACTCCAATATTTCTCACTCTCTGAACCCCCAATCAATAATTGCTTTCCTTCTGAATCCCTCAACTACAATCTCTCTCTCTCTCTCTCTCTCTCTCTCTCTCTCTCTCTCTCTCTAAGCCCCTAATCCCCAATCTCTCTTTCTCTCTCTCTCTCTCTCTCTTTTTAACTCTCTCTCCCTAAACCCATCATCCACAATCTCCCTCTCTCTCAATCTCTAAAGACCTAACCATCAATATATATTTCTCTCTCTAAAATTAAAACCCCGAATCTCTCTCTCTAAATCTCTAACCACCAAAATCTCTCTCTCTCTCTAAACCCATAACCCATAATATCTCTCTCTCTTTCTCTCTCTCTCTCTAAACCCCTAACCCCCAATCACTCTATCTATCTCTAAACCCCTAACCCCCAAACATTCTCTCTATCTAAACCCCTAACACCCAATCATGCTATCTATCTCTAAACCCCTAACCTCCAATCTTTCTCTTTATCTAAACCCTTAACACCAATCTCTCTATCTCTATCTAAACCCCTAACCCCCAATCTATCTCTCTCCAAACCCCTAAGCCCAAATATTTCTATTTCTATATTCCTCTCTCCGAATCCATAAGATTCAATTTCTGTCTCCCTCTCTCTCTCTCTCTCTCTCTCCCACACACACACAAAAAAAAAATATATCTAACACTGAATTTCTCTCTCTCTCTCTCTCTAAATCCATAACCCCCAATCTCTTTCCCTATAAACCACTTACCCAAAATATCTCTCTCTATAAACCCCTAACTTGCAATCTTTCTCTCTCTCTCTCTCTCTCAAGCCTCTAACAACTAGTCTCTCTCATTCTATCTCTCTTAGCCTAAACCCCTCTCTTTCTTTCTCTCTCTCTAAAATCCTAACCCCTCCCTCTCTCTCTCTCTCTATATATATATATATGTATATCTTTCTAAATGGATTCTCCCTAATCTCTCTCTCTCTCTAAACCCATAACCCCCAATCTCTCTCTCTAATGCCCTAACCCCTAATATCTCTCTATCAATCTATCTAAACCACTAATGACCAATCTCTCTCTCTCTCTCTCTCTAAACCCCCAACCCCCAATTTTTATCTCTCTAAACCCGTGAACTCCTATATCTCTTCGTCTAAACCCCTAAGCCCCAATGTATCTCTAAAAACCACTAGGATAAAATATGTTTCTCTCTCACTCTCCCTCTCTCTCTCAATCTCTCTCTAAACCCTTAACCCCTAATATTCCCCCCCCTCTCTCTCTTCTCCTGAATTCCTAAACTCTAACCTCTAACACCTAATTTCTCTCTCTCTAAATATTTGATCCCCAATCTCTCTCTCTCTCTCTCTCGTCCCCCCTCTCTCTAAATCCCTAGCACATAATACCCACCAACTTTTACATCATAACACTTATAAATCATACAAATTTTTCGATATATAAGTCCTAAAACGATGTACATGTATATAACACAAAAAACAAATTATCTTATGTACTTTAACCCATGTAATAATAACACCTAAAATTTGCTCTCTTTAACTCAACTCCTCACTCTCTCTCTAAACCCCTAACCTGCAATCGCTCTCTCTCTCTTTATGTGTGTGTGTGTATAAACCCCTAACACCGAATCTCTCTCTCTCTCTAAAACCGTAGCTCCGAATTTCTCTTTCTCTAAACCCCTAACCATAATCGCTCTCTCTTTCTCTCTATAAACCCCTAACCCCCAATCTCTCTATCTGTAAAACCCTAACCCTCAATATCTCTCTCTATAAACCCTTAACATCGAATCTCTCTATCTCTCTCTAAACCCATAACCCCTAATATCTCTCTGCCTAGACCTCTAACCCCAAATATCTCTCTTTCTATCTCCCTCTCCTTAAACCACTAACCTCCAATATCTATCTTTTTATCTCTACACTCCTAACCCCAATTCTCTCTCTTTCTCTCTCTAAACCCCTAATCCTCAATCTTTCTCTAAACACCTAATCCCAAATCTCTCTCTACCTCTCTCTCTCTAAAACCCCTAACCTCCAATCTCTCTCTCTCTCTCCCTCTCTCTAAACACCTAAGCCCCAATCTCTCTCCCTCTCTATAACGTTAATCCCCAATCTCTCTCCCTCTCTCACTAAATCCCTAAATCCAATTCTCTCTCTCTCTCTCTCTCTCTCTCTCTAAACTACTAATTCTCAATCTCTCTCTCTCTCCCTATCTCTAAATCCGTAACCCCCAAATTCTTTCTCTAAACCTCTAACCCCAAATATCTCTCTCTATGTCTGTCTCTATCTCTCTCCCTCTCTCTCTCTCTTTAAACCCATAAACCCAATTCTCTCTCTCTCTCTCTCTCTTTACACCCCTAACACCCAATCTATCTCTCTCTAAACTCCTAACCTACAATAACTCTCTCTCTAAAACCCTAACCCCAATCACTCTCTCACTTTCTAAACCCCTAACCACCAATCTCTCTTTAACCCCCTAACCTCCAATCTCTCTCCCTCTCTCTCTTTCAAACCTCTAACACCTAGTCTTTCTCATTCTTTCTTTCTCACTGTAAACACCTAAACCCCTCTCTTTCTCTCTCTCTCTCTCTAAACCCTAACCCCTCTCTCTCTCTCTTTATATATATATCTATATCTCTCTAAATGGATTTGCCTTATTCTCACTCTCCCTCTCTCTCTAAACCTGTAACCCCTAATATCTCTCTCTCCGTAATCCCCTAACCCCTAATATCTCTCTATCGATCTATCTAAACCACTAACCAACAATCTCTCTCTCTCTCTCTCTCTAAACCCCCACCCTCCAATTTTTATCTCTCTAAACTCGTGAAATCCTATCTCTCTCTCTCTAAACCCCTAATCCCCAAAGTCTCTATCTAAACCCCTATGCTACAATATTTTTCTCTCTCCCTCTCCCCTCTCTCTCAATCTCTCTTTAAACCCTTAACCCCTAATCTCTCCCCCTCTCTCTCTCCTCTTAAATTCTGAAACCCTAACCTTTAACACCTAATCTCTCTCTCTCTCTCTCTCAAAATATCTGACCCCCAATCTGTCTCTCTCCCCCCTCCCCCTCTCTCTATAACCCTAACACCTAATGCCCACTCCCTCTCTCTCTCTCTAAAACCCTAACCACCATTCTCTCTCTCTCTCTCTCCCCAAATCCCAATCTCTCTCTCTCTCTCTCTCGCTCTCTCTCTCTAAACCCCTAACCCCTAATATCTTTATCTCTAAAACCCTAACCATCAATCTCTCTCTCTATAAAACCTTAACACCAATCTCTCTATCTCTCTCTAAACCCCTAACCCCCAATCTCTCTTTGCCTAGACATATAACCCCGAATATCTCTCTTTCTATCTCCCTCTCCTTAAACAACTAACCTCCAATCTCTATCTCTCTTTATCTCTACATTCCTAACACCAATTCTCTCTCTTTCTCTCTCTAAACCCCTAATCTCCAATCTTTCTCTAAACACCTAACCTCAAACTCTATGTACCCATCTCTCTCTAAGCCCCTAATCTCCAATCACTCTCTCTATCTCTCTCCCTCTCTCTCTAAACACCTAAGCCCCAATCTCTCTCTCTCTCTCAAACCCGAACCTCCATTCTCTCTCCCTCTCTATAACGCTAGTCCCCACTCTCTCTCCCTCTCTCACTAAACCCCTAACCCCAAATTTCTCCCTCTTTCTCTCTAAACTCCTAATGCTAAATCTCTCTCCCTCTCTCCCTATCTCTAAATCCATAACCCCCAAAAATCTCTCTCTAAACGTCTAGCCCCAAATCTCTCTCTCTGTCTTTGTCTCTCTCCCTCCCTCTCTCTCTCTCTCTCTCTCTCTAAGCCCATAATACAATTCTCTCTCTCTCTCTCCCTCTCTCTCTTTACACCCATACCACCCAATATTTTTCTCTCTTTATCTAAATTCCTAACCTCTAATAACTCTCTCTCTCTAAAACCCTAACGCCAATTACTCTCTCACTCTCTAAACCCCTAACCTCGAATCTGTCTCTCTTTAAACCTGTAACCCCTAATCTCTCTCTCTAAACCCTTAAACCCATCATCCACAATCTCTCTCTCTCTCTATCTCTAAACCCCTAACCACCAATCTCTCCATCTCTCTCTAAAATCATAACCCCCAATCTTTCTCTCTAAACCTCTAACCACCAAGCTCTCTCTCTCTCTCTGCAAACCCCTAACCTTGAATCTCTCTCTCTCTAAACCCATAACCCCTAATCTCTTTCTCTCTCTCTCTATTTCTCTCTAAATCCCTAACAACCAATCACTCTATCTATATCTAAAACCCTAACCCCCAATCTCTCTCTCTCTATCTAAACCCTTAACACCAATCTCTCTATCATTCTATAAACCCCTAACCACCAATCTCTCTCTCTCCAAACCCCTAAGCCCAAATATTTCTCTTTCTATATCCCTCTCTCCTTCTCTCCCTCTCTCTCTCTCTACACCTCTAACCTTCAATCTCTCTCTCTCTAAACCCCTAACCCCCAATCGGTCTCTCTAAGAAACTAATCTCTTCCTCTCCCTCTCTAAACCCCTAACCTCCAATCTCTCTCTCTCTCTCTCTCTATAAACCCGTAAACCCCAATATCTGTTTTTCTCTCTCTGAACCACTAACCTCCATTCTCTCTCTCTCTTTAAACTCCTAAGCCCCATTCTCTCTCCCTCTCTCACTAAACCTCTAACCCAAAATCTCTCTCTCTCTCTCCAAATACATAACCCCCAATCTCTTTCTATATAAACCACTTACCCCAAATATTTATCTCTCTAAGCCCCTAACTAGGAATCTCTCTCTCTCTCTCTCTCCAAACACCTAATATCCAATATCTCTCTCTTTCTTTAAGCCCCCAACCCCCAATATATATATATATATAATCCTAACCCACAATATGTTCCTCTCTCTCTCTCTCTAAATCCCAAAACCAAAATCTCTCTCTCTGAACCAATATCCCCCAACCACTCTCTCTTTATGTCTCTCTCTCTAAACCCCTAACCTTTAGTCTCTCTCTCTCTCTCTAAAGAACTGACCCCAAATATATATATATATATATATATCCCCCCACCTCTCTCTCTCTCTAAACCCATAACCCCCAATCTCTCTCTCTCTCTCTCTCTCTCTATATATATATATATATATATAACCCCTAACCATCAATGTCTCTCTTTCTATGTATCTATCTGTAAAACACTAACTCTCAATTTCTCTCTCTCTTTAAACACCTAACTCCTAATCCCTCACTCTCTCTAAACCTCTAACCACCAATCTCTCTTTAACCCCCTCACCTCCAATCTCTCTCTCTCTCTCTTTCAAACCTCTAACAACTAGTCTCTATCATTCTAGCTCTCTCACT
Organism: Larix kaempferi; assembly: GCA_027924585.1. NCBI lineage: Eukaryota > Viridiplantae > Streptophyta > Pinopsida > Pinales > Pinaceae > Larix > Larix kaempferi. The sequence goes on along the minus strand of BSBM01000760.1, from coordinate 1,557,905 downwards.
CTAAATGGCTAAACCCCTCGCTATCTTTCTCTCTCTAAACCCCTAACCCCCCCTCTATCTCTATATATATGTATATCTCCCTAAATGGATTCTCCTTAATCTCTATATCTCTCTCTAAACCCATAACCCCCAATATCTCTCTCTCTCTCTCTCTCTAATCCCATAATCCATAATATCTCTCTATCGATCTATCTAAATCACTAACCAGCCATCTCTCTCTCTCTCTCTAAACCCCCAGCCCCCAATTTTTATCTCTTTAAACCCGTCAACTCCTATCTCTCTTTAAACCCCCACGCAACAATATTTTTCTCTCTCCCTCTCCCTCTCTCTCTCAATCTCTCTCTAAACCCTAAACCCCTAATGTCTCCCCCCCTCTCTCTCTGTGCTCCTAAATTCCTAATCCCTAACCTATAACAACTAAACTCTCTCTCTCTCTCTCTAAATATCTTATCCCCACTCTCTCTCTCTCTCTCTCCCCTCCCCCCTCTCTCTAAAACCCTAACACATAATTCCCACCCTCTCTCTCTCTCCTCCCCCCAAACCCCAACTCCTCACGCTCCTACCCCTCCCCCCCTCTATATGTCTATCTTCTTCCACTACCAACCATCCATACACCCCTCATGATCTCTCTTTATATCTAAACGAGTGTTAACACCCTCTCTCTCTCTCTCTCTGTAAAACATTAACCACCAGCCTCTCTTTCTAAAACCCTAACAAACAAACTCTCTCTCTCTCTCTCTAACTCTTTGTCTTGCTATCTAAATGCCTAACCCTGAACCTCCCTCTTTCAATATCTCTCTCTCTAAACTCCTAACACCCAAATGATCTCTCTCTAACATAAAATATCTCTCTATCTCTATAAAACCCTTACCATCTCTCTATTTCTCTCTCTCTTTGTCCCTAAATAGAAAACTAGAAATCTCTCACTCTCCCTCTCTCTCACTCTAAAACCCTAACACTCGATCTCTCTTTCTCTAAACCTCTAACCACTAATATCTCCTTATCTCTCTCTCTAAACCCATAAAATCCAATCTCCCTCAACCCATAACCCCAATCTCTCTCTCTCTCTCTAAACCCCTAAAACCCAGTCGCTCTCTCTATCTCTAAAACCCTAACCCCCATTATCTTTATCTCTAAAACATGAACACAAAATTTCTCTATCTCTCTCTAAACACATAATCTCCAATCTCTCTCTCTCTTTCTATACCCCTAAAACCAAATACCTTTCTTTCTATCTCTCTTTCTAAAACCCTAACCTCCAATCTCTCTCTCCCCCTCTCTCTCTACACCCCTAACCCCCTTTCTCTCTCTCTATCTTTAAACCCCTAAACACCTAATGCAAAATCTCGCTCTCTCCCACCCTCTCTATACACACCTAACCTCTAATCTCTCTCTCTCTCTCTCTCTCTCTCTCTCTCTAAATCCCTAAACCCCGACCTCTATTTCTCTCTCTCTAAACGCTTAACCTCCATTCTCTCTCTACCTTTAAGCCCCTAATCCCCAATCTCTCTCCCTCTCTCACCAAACCCCTAACCCTAAATTCTAGTCTCTCTCTCTCTCTCATTTTTCAAACCCCTAACACCCAATCTCTCTCTCCCTCTCAATATCTAAACCCCTAACTCCCAATCTCTCTCCCTCTCTATAACCCTAGCCTCAAATCTCTCTCTCTCTCTCTCTCTCAAATCATAACCCCCATTCTCTCTCTCTCTCTCTCTCTCTCTCTCTCTCTCTAGACCTGTAACCCCCAATCTCTTTCTATAAACCCCTAACCCCCAATCTCTCTTTCTCTCACTCTCTCTTTATCTCTCTCTAAACCCATCACCCCCAATATCCCTCTCTCTCTACCTATAAACCCTTAACCTCTAATCTCTCCGTTACCCCCAATCTCTCTCTCTCTCTCTCTCTCTAAACCCCTAACCCCCAATATCCCACTGCCTCTCTCTCTCTAAACCCCCAATCCCTAATCTATTTTTTCTAAATCTCTAACCTCAACTCTCTCTCTCTCTCTCTCTAAACCCCTAACCCCCAATCTCTCTTTCTCTCCCTATCTCTTTATCTCTCTCTAAACCCCTAACCCCTAATCTCTCTTTCTCTCACTCTCTCTTTATCTCTCTCTAAACCCATCACCCCCAATATCCCTCTCTCTCTATCTATAAACCCATAACCTCCAATCTCTCCCTTAGCCCCGATCTCTCTCTCTCCCCCTCTCTCTCTCTCTCTCTTTCTCTCTCTCTCTAAACCCCTAAACCCCAATATCTCACTCCCTCCCTCTCTCTCTAAACCCCCAACCCCTCATCTCTTTTTTCTAAATCGCTAACCTCAACTCTCTCTCTCTTTAAACCCCTAACCCCTAATCTCTCTCTCTCTCTCTAAACACCTAACCCTGAATGTTTCCGTCTATAAACCCATAAAAACCTAACCCCCAATTTCTCTCTTTCTCTCTCTCTCCAAACTCCAAAATCCAACTTCTCACGCTGTGTTAAGTCAGTAAATTTTCCTTCATTTTTGAGTTATTTTCTCCAATTTTGGTTTGTTTTTGAATCCACCTCAGTTAAATTTTTGGTTTTGAGTTTTAGTTTTACTCTCCTTAGAAACTATATGGGTGATTGAATAAGTTTTGAACACATCCCTTATTGATTTTATTTGATTTTGGTGATCTTTTATGCTTTAAAGGGGTTAAAGAAAGTCATATTTTCAAAGATTGACTCATTAATGTGTTGAGAGAGCAGTCATAATCATTCCTTAAATCAAGTAGCTTTTAAAACCTCCGACAAATTAGCATAAAGTGAAAAAACTGCTAAATTTTGGCATAGCAGCTATTCCTGTAGCGCTGGGCAAAATTTTAACAAAGAGCGCGCTACAGGAATATCGTGGCTTGATTTTTTTGCAATTTTCGATCTGTTTTCAATCATGATGCAGAATGGGAGTGTCTAATCGCCTTGTGTGAGTGTTTTAACACATGTTTGCAGCAATTTGAGCATGATTTTTGTTGGTTGCTAATCACGAAGACAAATGAGTTCATCATGGCATGGTATGCGGGATCAGTTGCACAGAAGCCAGCAAATTCCGGTTTAGCTGTTAGTTTTCTCTTGTTACAGGCATCATTGCAGGAGAAGTAGTGTTTGTGAAGGAGAGTTCACTGTTAAAGGGTGGATTGCGTTGCTGTGGAAAGGAGACAGGTGTGTTCCATCGCCAACGAAAATTGGGGCTTTTTTATTCATTCACCAGTGGCTAAAGAAACGACATGAGGACACCTGTGCTCGAAGGAGAACATCATTGACACCCCAAATTGAAGACATTAAGCCACAATGGACGAGTAATTGACAGGTATTCCGTTATAACCCTTATAGCTGGAAAATTTGGGTTTTTTGTTGCTGCATACGATTTTCTGGAAAAATTGGTTGCTGAGGAGGATATAATAGATTGTAAAATGAAGAATTCACCACAGCAACAGTTATCTGAAGCTCGTTAGGAGAAATGTGCACGAATGTTTTCCTCATGACCTAATGTCATTAAACATTAGAATATACAGAATTGGGCGTTGAAAAGACTCACAGAGATTTCTGTAGTACTCAGTTTTTACACAGAAGGGAATTTGCTAGTTGGTACAGGAGTTACACAGAAGGGGTCTGATAATTTGTGCAAGTGGTTTAAATATCACTGAAAATTGTTATAGCCTGTAAAGTTACTTACTCAGAAAACATTGATTTAAAGGATTGTCCAGGAGTGTGCAGAAAACAGCTTATAAAACATTTTTGAAACCTGAAACTAGACTGTGCTTGTTCCCTGAAAAGAAGGATATGGGAAAAGGTAGTAAAAGTGGTAAGGTTAACAGGGATGAGCCCACAGACTGACAAGGGAAAAGTAATGATACAAAAGTTAGGTCATTCAGTCAAACTTGCAAATAAAAATGACATTAAAGCTAAGAAGGGGACAAAACAGGTAGCAGATGAAGGACAGAATGATAGTCAGCCTCAAGAAATTCCAGATCACAGTAAAGTCAAGTTCTCATTATTTGAAGACAAAAAGGAATTGCTTGAAAAGAAGTCACCACCTACAGCAGATTCTCAAGAAGAGAAGAAAGTTGATATCAAAGTGATTCCTGTAGCTAAAGAAGAAGTCCATAATCAGCCAAGAAGCCCCATCACAGTCCTCTCAGATGATGAGGGGTATATGTTAGAAGAAGAGCAGTTTATTCCTGAGATTGAGGTTAAAACTGAGATTAAAGAAAATCAAGTTATAGAGGATAAAACCACAAAGCCTAAGAAGAAAATCAAAAAGCTAGAAGTGGTAGAGTTAGCATCTATACAACACCAAGGGAAGGAATTAAAAATGATGGGAGAGGCAGCTACTTTCTGGAGACCTAAAACTAGGTCGAAAAACAAATTAAGATTAAATATGAAAAAGCTGTTAAATCCAAAATTGAAGACTGATAAGGTGACTATCTCTGATGAAGAGCCCATGGAGGAGGAGAAATCAAAGAAAGATGAATTGCAGTCAAATAAAAGAGAGAAGATTAGGTCAGTAAAAGTAGCAGGAGAGGAAAGCTCTAAGTCCATCATTGAAGACAATTCTGGAAAATTGTTGACAGAAGAGATTAAGTCAGTACAGGTAACAAATGTTTCAAATCCTATCATTGAAGATACTGCTGTGAAGCCATTGACAGAGGAATTAATATTTAAGAAGTTTGACATGTTTTGGAAACCAAATGAAGAGCAAGATGCTGCAATAGAAAAACTGGTCAATTCTGACAAGGAGAATTTGAAGAAGACTGTCAAACAGTATAAACAGCAAATGAATTACATACAGGAGAAGTCTGATATGGCAATAAAGGAATGCTACAATGTGAGAGACATGGATGAAGCTGCTCTGTGTATGGATGAGATCAACGCCCCATGGTTTCACTCAGATATGGTGTCACAGTGGGTTACAGTTTCCTTTGATAGGAATGATAAAGAAAGAGAAAAATGCTTTCAACAGGGTATTTGGCACAGAATTCTGCTCTATTTTCTCCTGTTTGAGTGATTGAAGTCAAATGCATACCACAAGCTGATGGAGAGGAATTTTTGAAAACCAAAGGAGGTTTTTGTTCCTAAGATACTCATCTACAAAAACCTCTCTCAGTTTTGCAACAGCTGTCAAGGTTTGAAAGATTCGGTTTAATCTTTGCAGCCTATTTTCCAGGGATTTTAAATATTTAATATTTTCCTGTTTTAGTGTTCATTTTACGGGGCCGATTTTGATTGATTGGAGATGAATTTTGAAAAACCAAGAGAGGTTTTTGTCCATCACGGACCCATTAACAAAACCCTCTCTCATATTTTACACAGGTGTCACCAATTGAGAGATATGGAAGCTTCTTTGACACCTGTTTTCCAGAAATTCGCCACATTTGCCAGGAATCCGATTTGCTATTTTTAGTCAATTAGTTGAGTTAGTTAGTTAATGTAACTGCTGGGTAGTTTCAATTTCGACCTAATGAAGGGGAGATGAAACTACTTCTTTGTAAAGATAAAAGAGGGATAGAGGGACGGAATGAGGGTTCGAATTTTTGGAGAGCTTTAGGAGGTCTGCAAGCTGTTGGTTCTTCCAGACTTGTTCACTGCTAAGTATTGCAAACTCTCATATGCATTTTTGATGAAACTATGAATATATGACTCCTTATCCCACTTCTGATATGTATTGGCTTCATTTTGAACTTATATAGTTTCTTGATTGACAATTTCATTTCTGGTTTTATGTGTAATTTCCAGTGATGCTTGTCTTTTATTGTATGAACTTCATTGCAATCTTTTGTTGGATTCCTGAGATATATATGCATCTTCATGGATATATGTGTATGAATTAGTTTTTACTTATCTGTTGAATGTATTCCCTTATTCTCTTGAAGTTTCTAACCAAAACCTACAAAACAAAACCCTAAAAACCTAGTTTGAATTGATTTCAACTCTTGAGATTGTGTTGGCTTGTTACCCTAGCCTTAGTAACAATTTCTGACACAAACATCTTTGGCGCCGTTGCCGGGGACGAAGCTGAAGCATATCTTCCCTGGGATACTCATCGTTTTCCTGGTTTAAGAGGTGGACTTAAACCAGCATTTTGAAGGCTATATTTTCACCAGGTTTGACAGAGTGGCTGCTAGAAGAATTAGAAGGTTTCAGTCATGCCTAGCTTTATACAGCCTTGATTAATTTGAGCTACTGTCACTCCTTTTTCTTTTTGAGAAGAAGAAACAAAATCTCTCTTGACAAATTGATTGGCGACTCCACTATTTCAGCATGCAGAGATCGATGTCCATGGGAGCTATTCTGGCTCGAAGGTTTGCCCCTTTCAATTTTTCTGATATTCCAGGTTTTCCAAATCCAGTACCTATAATGGATGTTTGGGGAGATTGTCTTCCACGGTTTAGAGAAAGCAAAGAGGATAATCCTTCAGATCACCTCATCAAATTTCATCAATGTATGGTCCATTTAAATATCCAGTATGAAGATGTGCTCATGAAGATGTTCATGTATTCACTTGAAAAAGATGCACGAGATTGGTATTTTTCTCTTCCCGCTGCTAGCATCTCCTCACTGAAAGAATTTCACACATGTTTTCAGAAACATTGTAAGTATCTATTCCCAGCTGAACTCTTTTTAAAAGATTGTTGTGAGCAGGCTGATGTTTATCATACATTTCCTGATTTAAAAAACCATGATGATGAGTACAGACAAGAGTTCAAAACATGTCATGAAAAAGTTGAAGTTTCAGAATTTGTTGAAGATGAGAAGGTAATATTTTTAGATACTGCTGTCAAGGAAGAATGCTATAATCATTGTGATAACCAGGTTGTTGTTTTAGGACAGTTTGAGGATTGTACAAGTGATGAGATCAGTACAGACAGTTTGAAACATTCTCATAACAATTTCAACAGCCTTAATAGCAGTTTGAATGATAGCCCTGTTGAAGATCAATCTCTAGTTCAACAAACTTTTGAAAATCAGTGTTGTGTTAAAGATCAACTTTGTATTGAAGAAAAAGATGAACCTTTAGCATCATCATTAGAAATTCTTCAAATTACTCCTTGCTATGATGAAGAGATTAGGTTTCCAAGTCAAGAAATTTGTGATGAATTAGATCCTATTCCTCTTGATTTTGATACTAAAATTGATGAAGGTCAGGCTGGTCACAATTTTTCAGAAGTGGTTTTTATTCATGGTTATGATAAATCTGCTGTTCAAAATCATTATGAAGATGGTCTAATTTTTAATAAATATGATGATGAAATTGAAAAGAAAGACCCAGAAATCTGTGAGGAGTGTAATATGTTACAATCTAATCAGCAGATTCAAGTATGCATTCAATCTATTATTCTCGAACAGCAAAAGCCCATGCATGATAGTCATTTATTGGAAGACAGTGTGGAAAAGGAGGTTCAAAGTGTTGACATTATTGGTGATACTATTCAAAAATTTCTGGAGCAAATTCAGGCTGACCCTGATGTCTTTTATCGCCAATGCCTGATTAATATTCATGGAACAAAATATTCTCATGGAAAGCTTGTCTTTTTCATAGAGCAGGAAGAGGTAACTTGTGGAAGTTTTTATGATCCAGTAGCAGATTATTTAGAGTCAATACCAGGTTATAAATCTGTTATTTCAGAGAAACTATTTGATGAAGGTGGGTATAAGTTGTTAAATCTCTGCTCTTCATGTTTTCCAATATTTCTGATTATATATATATTTGGAGTTGGAAACAAGTTTTGGTGGGTTGACCAAATTTTTTCTTGGTTACATTGGAAATCGGATTTCGATTTGATTCAGTAGATGGAAGGTTCCTCAGAGAAAGAGATTTGATTTTCATTGTATATACCGGTGTGAGTGAGATTGAATAAAGACTCCATAGCCCAATGGAAGTTTGCAGGCAGTTAGATTGAAGACAGAAGGCACTGGTCTACAGGTTCTTGAAGCCTCACAGGGAGGACTTCATCCCGCAGCTGGAGCCAGATGTTAAGTCAGTAAATTTTCCTTCATTTTTGAGTTATTTTCTCCAATTTTGGTTTGTTTTTGAATCCACCTCAGTTAAATTTTTGGTTTTGAGTTTTAGTTTTAGTCTCCTTAGAAACTATATGGGTGATTGAATAAGTTTTGAACACATCCCTTATTGATTTTATTTGATTTTGGTGATCTTTTATGCTTTAAAGGGGTTAAAGAAAGTCATATTTTCAAAGATTGACTCATTAATGTGTTGAGAGAGCAGTCATAATCATTCCTTAAATCAAGTAGCTTTTAAAACCTCCGACAAATTAGCAGAAAGTGAAAAAACTGGTAAATTTTGGCATAGCAGCTATTCCTGTAGCGCTGGGCAAAATTTTAACAAAGAGCGCGCTACAGGAATATCGTGGCTTGATTTTTTTGCAATTTTCGATCTGTTTTCAATCATGATGCAGAATGGGAGTGTCTAATCGCCTTGTGTGAGTGTTTTAACACGTGTTTGCAGCAATTTGAGCATGATTTTTGTTGGTTGCTAATCACGAAGACAAATGAGTTCATCATGGCATGGTATGCGGGATCAGTTGCACAGAAGCCAGCAAATTCCGGTTTAGCTGTCAGTTTTCTCTTGTTACAGGCATCATTGCAGGAGAAGTAGTGTTTGTGAAGGAGAGTTCACTGTTAAAGGGTGGATTGCGTTGCTGTGGAAAGGAGACAGGTGTGTTCCATCGCCAACGAAAATTAGGGCTTTTTGATTCATTCACCAGTGGCTAAAGAAACGACATGAGGACACCTGTGCTCGAAGGAGAACATCATTGACACCCCAAATTGAAGACATTAAGCCACAATGGACGAGTAATTGACAGGTATTCCGTTATAACCCTTATAGCTGGAAAATTTGGGTTTTTTGTTGCTGCAACGATTTTCTGGAAAAATTGGTTGCTGAGGAGGATATAATAGATTGTAAAATGAAGAATTCACCACAGCAACAGTTATCTGAAGCTCGTTAGGAGAAATGTGCATGAATGTTTTCCTCATGACCTAATGTCATTAAACATTAGAATATACAGAATTGGGCGTTGAAAAGACTCACAGAGATTTCTGTAGTACTCAGTTTTTACACAGAAGGGAATTTGCTAGTTGGTACAGGTGTTACACAGAAGGGGTCTGATAATTTGTGCAAGTGGTTTAAATATCACTGAAAATTGTTATAGCCTGTAAAGTTACTTACTCAGAAAACATTGATTTAAAGGATTGTCCAGGAGTGTGCAGAAAACAGCTTATAAAACATTTTTGAAACCTGAAACTAGACTGTGCTTGTTCCCTGAAAAGAAGGATATGGGAAAAGGTAGTAAAAGTGGTAAGGTTAACAGGGCTGAGCCCACAGACTGACAAGGGAAAAGTAATGATACAAAAGTTAGGTCATTCAGTCAAACTTGCAAATAAAAATGACATTAAAGCTAAGAAGGGGACAAAACAGGTGGCAGATGAAGGACAGAATGACAGTCAGCCTCAAGAAATTCCAGATCACAGTAAAGTCAAGTTCTCATTATTTGAAGACAAAAAGGAATTGCTTGAAAAGAAGTCACCACCTACAGCAGATTCTCAAGAAGAGAAGAAAGTTGATATCAAAGTGATTCCTGTAGCTAAAGAAGAAGTCCATAATCAGCCAAGAAGCCCCATCACAGTCCTCTCAGATGATGAGGGGTATATGTTAGAAGAAGAGCAGTTTATTCTTGAGATTGAGGTTAAAACTGAGATTAAAGAAAATCAAGTTATAGAGGATAAAACCACAAAGCCTAAGAAGAAAATCAAAAAGCTAGAAGTGGTAGAGTTAGCATCTATACAACACCAAGGGAAGGAATTAAAACTGATGGGAGAGGCAGCTACTTTCTGGAGACCTAAAACTAGGTCGAAAAACAAATTAAGATTAAATATGAAAAAGCTGTTAAATCCAAAATTGAAGACTGATAAGGTGACTATCTCTGATGAAGAGCCCATGGAGGAGGAGAAATCAAAGAAAGATGAATTGCAGTCAAATAAAAGAGAGAAGATTAGGTCAGTAAAAGTAGCAGGAGAGGAAAGCTCTAAGTCCATCATTGAAGACAATTCTGGAAAATTGTTGACAGAAGAGATTAAGTCAGTACAGGTAACAAATGTTTCAAATCCTATCATTGAAGATACTGCTGTGAAGCCATTGACAGAGGAATTAATATTTAAGAAGTTTGACATGTTTTGGAAACCAAATGAAGAGCAAGATGCTACAATAGAAAAACTGGTCAATTCTGACAAGGAGAATTTGAAGAAGACTGTCAAACAGTATAAACAGCAAATGAATTACATACAGGAGAAGTCTGATATGGCAATAAAGGAATGATACAGTGTGAGAGACATGGATGAAGCTGCTCTGTGTATGGATGAGCTCAACGCCCCATGGTTTCACTCAGATATGGTGTCACAGTGGGTTACAGTTTCCTTTGATAGGAATGATAAAGAAAGAGAAAAATTCTTTCAACAGGGTATTTGGCACAGAATTCTGCTCTATTTTCTCCTGTTTGAGTGATTGAAGTCAAATGCATACCACAAGCTGATGGAGAGGAATTTTTGAAAACCAAAGGAGGTTTTTGTTCCTAAGATACTCATCTACAAAAACCTCTCTCAGTTTTGCAACAGCTGTCAAGGTTTGAAAGATTCGGTTTAATCTTTGCAGCCTATTTTCCAGGGATTTTAAATATTTAATATTTTCCTGTTTTAGTGTTCATTTTGCGGGGCCGATTTTGATTGATTGGAGATGAATTTTGAAACACCAAGAGATTTTTTTGTCCATCACGGACCCATTAACAAAAACCTCTCTCATTTTTTACACAGGTGTCACCAATTGAGAGATATGGAAGCTTCTTTGACACCTATTTTCCATAAATTCGCCACATTTGCCAGGAATCCGATTTGCTATTTTTAGTCAATTAGTTGAGTTAGTTAGTTAATGTAACTGCTGGGTAGTTTCAATTTCGACCTAATGAAGGGGAGATGAAACTACTTCTTTGTAAAGATAAAAGAGGGATAGAGGGACGGAATGAGGGTTCGAATTTTTGGAGAGCTTTAGGAGGTCTGCAAGCTGTTGGTTCTTCCAGACTTGTTCACTGCTAAGTATTGCAAACTCTCATATGCATTTTTGATGAAACTATGAATATATGACTCCTTATCCCACTTCTGATATGTATTGGCTTCATTTTGAACTTATATAGTTTCTTGATTGACAATTTCATTTCTGGTTTTATGTGTAATTTCCAGTGATGCTTGTCTTTTATTGTATGAACTTCATTGCAATCTTTTGTTGGATTCCTGAGATATATATGCATCTTCATGGATATATGTGTATGAATTAGTTTTTTACTTATCTGTTGAATGTATTCCCTTATGCTCTTGAAGTTTCTAACCAAAACCTACAAAACAAAACCCTAAAAACCTAGTTTGAATTGATTTCAACTCTTGAGATTGTGTTGGCTTGTTACCCTAGCCTTAGTAACAATTTCTGACACAAACACGCTGCTAACCCTCCAGCCTCTATATGTATATTTCTCTCCACTACCAACCATCCATACAACCCTCATGTTCTCTCTTTATATCTAAATGCCTATTAACACCCTCTATCTTTCTCTCTAAACCCTTAACCACCAGTGTCTTTCTCCCTAAAAACCTAAAAAACAATCTCTTTATCTCTCTCTCTCTCTCTAAGCCCCTAAGCCCCTAACCTCCAATCTCTCTTTCTCTCTAACGCTCTATATCGCTCTCTAAATGTCTAATGTTGAACCTCCTTCTTTCAATCTCTCTCTCTCTAAACCCCTAACACCCAATCAATCTCTCTTCCTAACCTAAAATATATATCTCTCTCTATAAAACCGTTACCATCTCTCTATTTCTCTCTCTCTCCCTCTCTCTCTAAATAGAAAACCAACAATCGCTCTCTCTCCCACTCTCTCTCTCTCTCTAAAACCCTAACCCCCAATCTCTCTTCCTCTAAACCTCTAAAACCCAATCTCTCTCTCTCTCTCTCAAACCATAACCCCTAATCTCTATCTCTCTCTCTCTAAGCCCCTAAAACCAAATCTATCTATCTCTCTCTAAACCCCTAACACCCAATCTCTTTCTCTCTAAAACCTAAACACCAAATTTCACTATATCTCTCTAAACCCCTAATCCTCAATCTTTGTCTCTCTCTTTGTGAACCCCTAAAACCAAATATCTCTCTTTCTATCTCCCTCTCTCTAAACCCCAAACCTGCAATCTGTCTTTCTCTTCTCTCTCTCTAAACCCCTAACCTCCAATCTATCTTTCTCTTTCTCTCTCTCTCTCTCTCTCTACACCCCTAACCCCCATTCTCCCTCTCTCTCTCTAAACCCTTAACCACCAATTTCTCTCTCTAAACACTGAATCCAAAATATATCTCCCCCCTCTCTCTATAAAACCCTAACATACAATCTCTCTCTCTCTCTATAAAACCCTATATACCAGCCTCTCTTCCTATCTCTATCAACCCCTAACCAACAATTTCTCTCTCTAAACACCCAATCCAAAATATCTCTCTCCCCATCTCTCTCTTTAAAACCCTAACCTCTCTCTCTCTCTCTATCTCTCTCTCTCTCTATAAACCCCTATATCCCACCCTCTCTTCCTATCTCTCTAAACCCATAATCTCCATTCTCTCTCTTCCTCTAAGCCCCTAATCCCCAAACTCTCTTCCACTCTCACCAAATGCCTAAACCTGAATTTTAGTCTCTCTCTCTCTCTCAAAACCCATAACCTACAATCTGTCTCGCGCTCTCAACCAATAACACCCAATCTCTCTCTCTAAACCACCAAAACCCAATCTATCTATCTATCTATAAACCTCTAACCCCCAATCTCTCTCTCTCTAAAACCTGAACACCAAAATTATCTATCTCTCTCTAAACCCCTAATCCCCAATCTCTCTTTTTGTCTCTCTCTCTTTTTAACTCTCTCTCCCTAAACCCATCATCCACAATCTCCCTCTCTCTCAATCTCTAAAAACCTAACCATCAATATATATTTCTCTCTCTAAAATTCAAACCCTGAATCTCTCTCTCTAAAGCTCTAACCACCAAACTCTCTCTCTCTCTCTCTCTAAACCGATAACCCATAATATCTCTCTCTCTCTCTCTAAACACCTAACCCCCAATCGCTCTATCTATCTCCAAACCCCTAACCCCCAGACTTTCTCTCTATCTAAACCCCTAACACCCAATCGCTCTATCTATCTCCAAACCCCTAACCTCCAATCTTTCTCTTTATCTAAACCTTTAACACCAATCTCTCTATCTCTATCTAAACCCCTAACCCCCAATCTATCTCTCTCCAAACCCCTAAGCCCAAGTATTTCTCTTTCTATATTCCTCTCTCTGAATCCATACGATCCAATTTATGTCTCCCTCTCCCTCTCTCTCTCTCACTACACTTGTAACCCTCATTCTCTCTCTCTCTCTAAAACTCGAACCCCGAACCTGTCTCTCTAAAAAACTAATCCTGAATCTCTCCCTCTGTCTCTCCCTCTCTAAACTGCTAACCTCCAATATCTCTCTCCCTCTCTATCTATCTAAACCCATGAACCCCAATCTCTATTTCTCTCTCTCTGAACCACTAACCTCTCTCTCTCTCTCTAAACTCCTAAACCCCAATCTTTCTCCCTTTCTCTCTCTCTTTAAACTCCTAACCCATAAAAAAATCTCTCTCTAAACCCCTAACCCCCAAACTCGCTCTCTCTTTGAACCCCTAGCACATAGTCTCTCTCTCCCTCTATTTAGATCTCTCTCTCTCTAACCTCCTAACCTCCAATCTCTCTCTCTCTCTAAAACCCTAACACCCAATCATATTATCACTCTCTAAACTTCTAACCTCCTCTCTCTCTCTCTCTCTGAACCCATCACCCCTAGTCTCTCTCTCAAAAACCCTAACCTCCTATATCTCTTTGTTTCTCTCTAAATCCATCACCCCCAATCTCCCTCGCACTCTATCTCTAAACCCTTAACCTCCAATATTTCTCACTCTCTAAACCCCCAATCAATAATCGCTTTCCTTCTAAATCCCTAACCTACAATCTCTCTCTCTCTCTGTCTCTCTAAACCCCTAACATCCAATCTCCCACTCTCTCTCCCTTTAAACCCCTTATCCCCAATCTCTCCCTCCCTCCCTCTCTCTCTCTCTCCCCCCCCACACACACACAAAAAAAAAATCTCTAACACTGAATTTCTCTCTCTCTCTCTCTCTCTAAATCCATAACCCCCAATCTCTTTTCCTATAAACCACTTACCCAAAATATCTCTCTGTATAAACCCCTAACTTGCAATCTCTCTCTCTCTCTCTAAACACCTAATATCCAATATATCGTTTTTTTTTAAGCCACCAACCCTCAATATATATATATATATATATATATATATATATATATATATAACCCCTAACCATCAATCTATGTCTTTCTATATATCTCTCTATAAAACACTAACTCCCAATTTCTCTCTTTCTTTAAACTCTTAACTCCTAATCCCTCACTCTCTTTAAACCTCTAACCACCAATCTCTCTCTAACCCCCTAACCTCCAATCTCTCTCTCTCTCTCTCTCAAACCTCTAACAATCTCTCTATAAAACACTAACTCTCAATCTCTCTCAGTCTAAAACCCTAAACCCCTCTCTTTCTTTCTCTCTCTTTAAACTCCTAACCCCTCTCTCTCTATATATATAAATATGGATATCTTTCTAAATGGATTCTCCCTAATCTCTCTCTCTCTCTAAACCCATAAGCCCCAATATCTCTCTCTCTAATGCCCTAACCCCTAATATCTCTCTATCAATCTATCTAAACCACTAACAACCAATCTCTTTCTCTCTCTCTCTCTAAAACCCCAACCCCCAATTTTTATCTCTCTAAGCCCTTGAACTCCTATATCTCTCCGTCTAAACCCCTAAGCCCCAATCTATCTCTCTAAACCCCTAGGATAAAATATTTTTCTCTCTCACTCTCCCTCTCTCTATCAATCTCTCTCTAAACCCTTAACCCCTAATATCTCCCCCCCCCCTCTCTCTTCTCCTAAATTCCTAAACCCTAACCTCTAACACCTAGTTTATCTCTCTCTCTAAATATATGATCCCTAATCTCTCTCTCTCCCCCCATCCCCCCTCTCTCTAAAACCCTAACACATAATTCCCACTCCACTTCTCTCTCTCTCTAAAAACCTAACCCCCAATCTCTCTCTCTCTCTCTCTCTCTCTGTCTCTCTCTCTCTCTCTCCCCAAACCCCAACTTCTCATGATCCTACCCCTCCCCCCGCTATATGTCTACCTCCCTCCACTACCAACTATTTATACACCCCTCATGATCTCTCTTTATATCTAAACGCATGTTAACACCCTCCCCCCCTCTCTCTATAAACCCTTAACCACCACTCTTTCTCTCGAAAATCTTAACAAACAATCTCTCTCTCTCTCTCTAAGCCCCTAACCTCCAATCTCTCTCTCTCTCTCTAACTCTCGGTCTTTCTCCCTCAATGACTAAACCTAGACCTTCCTCTTTCTATCTCTCTCTCTAAACCCCTAACACCTAATCGATCTCTCTCACTAACGTAAAAAAAAATCTCTCTCTATAAAACCCTTACCATCTCTCTATATCTCTCTCTCTCCATATCTAAATAGAAAACTAGTAATCTCTCCCTCTCTCCCTCTCTCTCTCTCAAACCCTAACCCCCGATCTCTCTTCCTCTAAACCTCTAACCACCAATCTCTCTCTCTCTCTCTCTCTCTCTCTAAATCCATAACATCCAGTCTCTCTCTCTCTCTCTCACCTAACCTGTAATCCCAATCTCTCTCTTTGTCTCTCTCTCTAGACCCGTAAGACCTAGTCTCTCTATCTATCTATAAAACCCTAACCCCCCAATATATATCTCTCTCTCTAAAACATGAACACCAAATTTCTATATCTCTCTCTAAAACCCTAACCCCCCCTCTCTCTCTAAACCCTAAAACCAAATCCCTCTCTTTCTATCTCCCTCTCTCTACACCCCTAACCTCCAATATCTCTTTCTTTCTCTCTCTACACCCCTAACCCCCATTCTCTCTCTCTCTCTATCTCTAAAACCCTAAACACCTAATCCCAAATCTCTCTCCCCGCCTCTATCTATAAACCCCTAATCTCCAATCTCTCTCTATCTCTCTCTAAACCCCTAAACTCCAACCTCTTTTTCTCTCTCTCTCAACCCCTAACCCCCATTCTATATCTCCCTCTAAGCTCCTAATCCCCAATATCTCTCCCTCTCTCACTAAACCCCTAACCCAAAATTTTAGTCTATCTCTCTCTCTCACTCTCCAAACCCTTAACATCCAATCTATCTCTCCCTCTTAATCTCTAAATAGCTAACCCCCAAACTCTCTCCCTCTCTAATACTCTAACCTCCAATCTCTCTCTCTCTCTCTCTCTCTAAAACCCTAAACCCCATTCACTCTCTCTCTCTCTAAACCTCTCATCAATCTCTCTCTAAACCTATAACTCATAATATCTCTCTCTAAACCCCCTAATCCCAATCTCTCTTTCTCTCCCTATCTCTTTATCTCCCTCTAAACCCCTAACCCCTAATTTCGCTTTCTCTCCCTCTCTCTTTATCTCTCTCTAAACACATCACCCTCAATTTCCCTCTCTCTCTATCTATAAACCCATAACCTCCAATATCTCTCTCTAAGTCCCTTACCCCCCAATGTCTCTCTCTCTCTCTCTCTCTCTTTATAAACCCCTAACTGCCAATCTCTCTCTCCTTTTCGCTTTGTCTCTCTCTAAACCCCTAAACCCTAATAAGTTTATCCCCCCCTCTCTCTCTCTAAACCCCCAATCTCTAATATCTTTTTTTCTAAATCTCTAACCTCTATTTGCTCCCTCTCCCACTCTCTCTCTCTGAAACCCTAACCCCGAATCTCTCTTCCTCTAAACCTCTAACCACCGATCTCTCTCTCTCTCTCTCTCTAAAACCATAACCCTTAATCTCTCTCTCTCTAAGCCCCTAAAACCAAATCTATCTATCTATCTCTAAACCCCTAACACCCAATCTCTCTCTCTCTAAAACTTGAACACCAAAATTTCATATCTCTCTATAACCCCCTAATCCCCAATCTCTCTCTCTCTTTCTGAACCCCTAAAACCAAATATCTCTCTTTCTATCTCCCTCTTTCCAAACCCCAAACCTCCAATCTCTCTTTCTCTCTCTCTCTCTAAACCCCTAACCTCCAATCTTTCTCTCTTTCTCTCTCTCTCTCTCTCTAAGCCCCTAACCACCAATTTCTCTCTCTAAACACCCAATCGAAAATATCTCTCTCGCCCTTTCCTCTCTATAAGACCCTAAGCTAAAATCTCTCTCTCTCTTTCTATAAACCCTTATATCCTAGCCTCTCTTCCTATCTCTCTCAACCCCTAACTAGCAGGTTCTCTCTCTAAACACCCAATCCAAAATATCTCTCTCCCCCGCTCTCTCTATGAAACCCTAACCTACAATCTCTCTCTCTCTTTATAAACCCTCTATCCCATCCTCTCTTCCTATCTCTCTTAACCCCTAACCTCCATTCTCTCTCTGCCTCTAATTCCCTAATCCCCAATCTCTCTTCCTCTCTCACCAAATGCCTCAACCTAAATTTTAGTCTCTCTCTCTCTCTATAAACCCATAACCTACAATCTCTCTTACACTCTCAACCCATAACCCTCGATCTCTCTCTCTCTTCAAAACCTGAACACCAAATTTATCTATCTCTCTCTAAACCCCTAATCCCCAATCTCTCTTTCTCTCTCTCTCTCTCTTTTTAACCTTTAAAACCAAATACCTCTCTTTCTATCTCCCTCTCTCTAAACCCAAAATCTTCAATCTCTCTTTCTCTCTCTCTCTAAACCCCTAACCTCCATTCTATCTTTCTCTTTCTCTCTCTCTCTCTCTACACCCCTAACCCGCATTCTCTCTCTATCTATCTCTAAACTTGTAATCACAAATTTCTTTCTCTAAACAATTAATAAAAAATATCTCTCTCCCCTCTCACTCTATAAATCCCTAACCTCAAATCTCTCTCTCTCTCTCTCTCTAAACCCCTATATCCCAACCTCTCTTCCTATCTCTCTAAACCCCTAGCCTCCATTCTCTCTCTGCCTCTAAGCCCCTAACCCCCAATATCTATTCCTCTCTCACCAAAAACCTAAACCTAAATTTCAATCTCTCCCTCTCTCTCTCTCTCCAAACCCCTAACACCTAATCTCTCTGTCCCTCACAAACATTAAGCCCCTAAACTCCAAACTATATCCCTCTCTAAACTCTAACCTTTAGCATATATCTCTCTCTAAAACCCTAACCCCCATATCACTCTCTCTCTCTAAGCATGTAACCTCCAATCTATCTCTCTAAACCCCTAACACCCAATTGATCTCTCTAAATCCGTAACCCCCAATCTATCTTTCTCTCACTCTCTCTTTACCTCTCTCTAAACCCATTACCCTCAATCTCTCTCTCTCTCTCTACCTATAAACCCCTAACATCCAATCTCTCTCTCTAAGCACCTTACCCCCAATCTCTCTCTCTCTCTCTCTCTCTCTCTCTCTCTCTAAACCCCTAACCTCCAATCTCTCTCTCTCTCTCTCTCTCTCTCTCTCTCTCTCTCTCTTTCTCTTTCTCTCTCTCTAAACCCCTAACCTCCAATCTCTCTCTCTAAACCCCTAACCTCCAATCTCTCTCTCTCTCTCTCTCTCTCTCTCTCTTTCTCTTTCTCTCTGTCTTAACCCCTAACCTCCAAAATCCATGTCCCTATCTCTCTCTAAAATCCCAATCCCTAATCCCTTTCTTTCTAAATATCCAACCTCCATTCTCTCTCTCTCTATAAACCACTAACCCCAATCTCTCTTTCTCTCTCTAAAAATCTAACCCCCAATGTTTCATTCTCTAAACCCATAAAACCCTAACCCACAATCTCTCTCTCTCTCTCTCTCTCTCTCTCCCTCTTTAAAGACCTAACCCTACCTCTCTCTCTCTCTCTCTCTAAAATCCCATATCTCTCCCTCTCTCCCTAAACCCTTCATCCACAATCTCCCTATCTCTCAATCTCTAAACACCTAACCACCAATATATATATATATCTCTCTAAAATTCTAACCCCGAATCTCTCTTTGTAAAGCTCGAACCACCAAACTCTCTCTCTCTAAACCCCTAAACCTAAATCTCTCTCTCTCTCTCTAAAACTATAACCACTAATATCTCTCTATCTCTCTCTCTAAACCCCTAACACCCAATCATTCTATCTATCTCTAAACCCATAACCCCCCATCTTTCTCTTTATCTAAACCCCAAACACCCAATTGCTCTATCTATCTCTAAACCCCTAACCCCCAATTTTTCTCTCTATCTTAACCCTTAACACCAATATCTCTATCTCTCTCTAAACCCTAAACCCCCAATCTCTGTCTCTCCAAACCCCTAAGACCAAATATTTATCATTCTATATTCCTCTCTCTGAATCCATAAGATCCAATTTCTCTCTCCCTCTCTCTCTCTCTCTAAACCCATAAACCCCAATCTGTCTCTCTAATCTTGAATCTCTCCCTCTCTGTCTCCCTCTCTATCTATCTAAACCCCTAAACCCCAATATTTATCTCTCTCTCTTTGAACCACTAACCTCTCTCTCTCTCTCTCTGAACCCATCACTCCTAGTCTCTCTCTCTAAAACCCTAACCTCTGATATCTCTTTGTTTCTCTTTAAATCCATCACCCCCAATCTCCCTCACACTCTATCTCTAAACCCTTAACCTCCAATATTTATCACTCTTTAAACCCCCAATCAATAATCGCTTTCCTTCTAAATTCCTAACCTACAATCTCTCTCTCTCTCTCTCTCTCTAAACCCCTAACTTGCAATCTCTCTCTCTCTCTCTAAACACCTAATCTCCAATATATCTCTTTTTGTTTAAGCCACCAACCCCCAATCTATATATATATAATCCCTAACCATCAATCTATCTCTTTCTATATATCTCTTTATAAAACACTAACTCCCAATTTCTCTCTCTCTTTAAACTCCTAACTCCTAATCCATCACTCTCTTTAAACCTCTAACCACCAATCTCTCTCTAACACCCTAACCTCCAATCTCTCTCTCTCTCTCTCAAACCTCTAACAACTAGTCTCTCTCATACTATCTCTCTTAGTCTAAACCCCTCTCTTTATTTCTCTCTCTCTAAACTCCTAACCCCCCCCTCTCTCTCTATAGATATGTATATCTTTCTAAATGGATATTCCCTAATCTCTCTCTCTCTCTAAACTCATAACCCCCAATCTCTCTCTCTTGCTCTAATCCCCTAACCCGTAATATCTCTCTATTGATCTATCTAAACCACTAACCACCAATCTCTCTCTCTCTCTCTCTAAACCCCCAACCACCAATTTTTATCTCTCTAAACCCGTGAACTCCTATATCTCTCCCTCTAAACCCTTAAGCCCCAATCTCTCTCTCTAAACCCCTAGGATACAATATTTTTCTCTCTGACCCTCCCTCTCTCTCTCAATCTCTTTCTAAACCTTTAACCCCTAATCTCTCCCCCCTCTCTCTCTCCTTATAAATTCCTAAACCCTAACCTCTAACACTTAATATCTCTCTCTCTCTAAATATCTGATCCCCAATCTCTCTCTCTCTCTCCCCCCCTCCCCCCTCTCTATAAAACCTTAACACCTAATTCCCACTCCCTCTCTCTCTCTAAAACCCTAACAAACAATCTCTCTCTCTCTCTTTAAGCCCCTAACCTCCAATCTCTCTTTCTCTAACTCTCTGTCTTTGTCTCTAAATGGCTAAACATGGACCTCCCTCTTTCTATGTCTCTCTCTCTTAACCCATAACAATTAATCGATCTCTCTCACTAACATAAAATATATATATCTGTCTCTATAAAACCCTTACCATCTCTTTATTTCTCTCTCTCTCCGTCTTTAAATAGAAAACTAGTAATCTCTCTGTCTCTCCCTCTCTCTCTCTAAAACCCTAATCCTCGATCTCTCTTCCTCTAAACCTCTAACCACCAATCTCTCTCTCTCTCTCTCTCTACCCATAACCCTAATCTCTCTCTCTCTCTCTAAACCCCTAAAACCTAGTCTCTTTATCTATCTCTAAAAATCTAATTCCCAATATATCTCTCTCTCTAAAATATGAACACCAAATTTCTCTATCTCTCTCTAAGACCCTAACCCCCAATCTCTTTCTCTCTCTCTCTCTAAACCCCTAAAACCAAATACCTCTCTTTCTATCTCCCTCTCTCTACACCCCAAACCTCTAATATCTCTTTCTGTCTCTCTCTCTACACCCCTAACCCCTATTCTCTCCCTCTCTCTATCTCTAAAACCCTAAACACCTAATCCCAAATCTCTCTCTCCCCCCCTCTATCTATAAATCCCGAATCTCTAATCTCTCTCTATCTCTCTCTAAACTCCTAAACCCCAACCTCTATTTCTCGCTCTCTCAACCCCTAATCCCCAATCTCTCTCCCTCTCTCACCAAACCCCTAACCCTAACATTTAGTCTCTCTCTCTCTCTCCAAACCTTTAACATCCAATCTCTCTCTCCCTATCAACCTATAAACAACTAACCCCCAAACTCTCTCCCTCTCTAATCCCCTAACCTCCAATCTCTCTCTCTCTCTGTAACACCTAACCCCCATTCACTATCTCTCTCTCTCTCTCTAAATCTCTCTAAACCTGTAACCCATAATCTCTCTCTCTAAACCCCTAACCCCCGATCTCTCTTTCTCTCCCTCTCTATTTATCTCTCTCTAAGCCCCTAACCCCCAATATCTCTTTCTCTCCCTCTCTCGACACACATCACCCCCAATCTCTCTCTATCTCTATCTATCAACCCCTAACCTACAATCTCTCTCTCTAAGTCCCTTACCCCCAATCTCTCTCTCTCTCTCTAAACCCCTAACTGCCAATCTTTCTCTCCTTTTCTCTTTCTCTCTCTCTAAACCCCTAACCCCTAATATTTGTATCCCTCTCTCTCTCTCTCTAAACCCCCAATCTCAAATATCTTTCTTTCTAAATCTCTAACCTCCAGTCTCTCTCTCTCTCTCTCTCTCTCTCTCTCTAAACCCCTAACCCCCAATCTCTCTCTCTCTCTAGGACCCTAATCTCCATTATCTCTCTCTCTAACTCTATCTTTCTCTCCAAATTCCTAATGCTGAACCTCCCTCTTTCTCTCTCTCTCTAAACCCCGAACACCCAATTGATCTCTCTCCATAAACTAAAATATGTATCTCTCTCTATAAAACCCTTACAATCTCTCTATTTCTCTCTACCTCTCTAATTATAAAACCAACAATCTCTCCCTCTTTCACTCTCTCTCTCTAAACCCCTAAAACCCAATCTATCTCTCTATCTCTAACCCTGAATCTCTCTCTCTAAAAAATGAACACCAAATTTCTCTATCCCTCTCTAAACCCCTAATCCCCACTCTCTCTCTCTCTCTCTCTCTAAACCCTTAAAACCGAATACCTCTCTCTCTATCTCCCTCTCTCGAAACCCAAAACCTCTAATCTCTCTTTATCTCTCTCTCCAAACCACTAACCTCCATTCTATCTTTCTCTTTGTCTCTCTCTCTCTCTACACCCCTTACCCCCATTCTCTCTCTCTCTCTCTCTCTCTCCATCTCTAGCCCCTAATCACCTATTTCTCTCTCTAAACGCCTAATCCAAAATATCTCTCTCCCCCTCTCACTCTATAAACCACTAATCTCCAATCTCTCTGTCTCTCTAAACCCCTATATCCCAACCTCTCTTCCTCTCTCTCTCAACACTTAACCTCCCTCCTTTCTCTGCCTCTGAGCCCCTAATACCCAATCTCTATTCCTCTCTCACCAAATGCCTAAACCAAAATTTTAGTCTCTCCCTCTCTCTCTCTCCAAACCCCTAACACCTAATCTCTCTCACTCCCTCTAAATATCTAAACCCCTAAACCCTAATCTCTCTCCCTCTATAAACCCGCAACCTTTAATATATCTCTCTCTCTAAAACCTTAACCCCCAAATCACTCACTCTCTCTAAAACCCTAACCCCCAATCTATCTTTCTCTCCCTTTCTCTTTATCTCTCTCTAAACTCACTACCCTCAATCTCCCTCTCTCTATCTATAAACCCCCAACCTCTAATCTCTCTCTCTAATCCCCTTACCACCAATATCTCTCTCTCTTTCTCTAAACCCCTAACCACCAATCTCTCTCTCTCTCTCTTAACCCCTAACCATAAAAATCATTGTCCCTTTCTCTCTTTCTAAACCCCCAATCTCTAATCTCTTTATTTCTAAATCCCCAACCTCCATTTTCTCCCTCTCTCTAAACCCCTAACCCCCAAT
Organism: Larix kaempferi; assembly: GCA_027924585.1. Classification (NCBI taxonomy): domain Eukaryota; kingdom Viridiplantae; phylum Streptophyta; class Pinopsida; order Pinales; family Pinaceae; genus Larix; species Larix kaempferi. The sequence goes on along the minus strand of BSBM01000760.1, from coordinate 1,534,519 downwards.
CTCTCTCTCTCTCTCTAAAAAGCTAACCCCTAATGTTTCATTCTCTAAACCCATAAAACCCTAACCCACAATTTCTGTGTGTGTGTGTGTGTGTGTGTGTGTGTGTGTCCCCCTTTAAAGTCCTAGCCCTACCTCTCTCTCTCAACCACTTATCCCCAATTTCTCTCTCTTTCTCTAAACCCCTAACTCCCAATCTCTTTCTCTATTAACCCCTAACCCCAAATATCTCTCTATCTCCGAACCCCTAATTTCCAATCTCTCACTCTCTCGCTTGCTCTAAAACCTTGAGATCCAATATCTCTCTCTTTCTCTAAAACCCTAACTCCCGATGTCTCTCTCTCTCTAAGCCCACAACCTACAATATCTCTCTCCCTCTCTCTCTCTCTATCTCTCTCTCTCTCTTTCTCTCTAAATCCAAATCTCTCTCTCTCTCTCTAAACCCAAATATATCTCTCTCCATAAACCCCTAAACCCAAATATCTATTTCTCTCTCTATGAACCACTAACCTCCATTCTCTCTCTCTCTCTGCAAATTGCTAAACCCCATTCTCTCTCCCTCTCTTACTAAACCGCTAACCCCAAATCCCCCTCTCTTAACCAATAACCCGCAACCACTCTCTCTTTATGTCTCTCTCTCTAGACCCCTAACCTCGCATCTCTCTCTCTCTCTCTCTCTCTTTCTCTTTCTCTCTCTCTTAACCCCTAACCTCCAAAATCCATGTCCCTATCTCTCTCTAAACCCCCAATCCCTAATCCCTTTCTTTCTAAATACCCAACCTCCATTCTCTCTCTCTCTAAAAATCTAACCCCCAATGTTTCATTCTCTAAACCCATAAAACCCTAACCCACAATCAATCTCTCTCTCTCTCTCTCTCTCTCTCTCTCTCTCTCTCTCTCTCTCTTTAAAGTCCTAACCCTACCTCTCTCTCTCTCTAAAATCCCTTATCTCTCCCTCTCTCCCTAAACCCTTCATCCACAATCTCCCTCTCTCTCAATCTCTAAACACCTTACCACCAATATATATCTCTCTCTCTAAAATTCTAACCCCGAATCTCTCTCTCTAAAGCTCGAACCACCAAACTCTCTCTCTTTTTAAACCCTAAACCTAAATCTCTCTCTCTAAACCCATAATCACTAATATCTCTCTATCTCTCTCTCTAAACCCCTAACACCCAATCGTTCTATCTATCTCTAAACCCCTAACCCTCATTCTCTCTCTCTCTCTAAACCCATAAACCCCAATCTGTCTCTCTAATCTTGAATCTCTCCCTTTCCCTCTCCCTCTCTAAACCTCTAACCTCCATTCTCTCTCTATCTATCTATCTAAACCCTGAACCCCAATATCTACTTGTCTCTCTTTGAACCACTAACCTCTCTCTCTCTCTCTCTCTGAACCCATCACTCCTAGTCTCTCTCTCTAAAACCCTAACCTCTAATATCTCTTTGTTTCTCTTTAAATCCATCACCCCCAATCTCCCTCACACTCTATCTCTAAACCCTTAACCTCCAATATTTATCACTCTTTAAACCCCCAATCAATAATCACTTTCCTTCTAAATCTCTAACCTACAATCTCTCTCTCTCTCTCTAAACCACTAACTTGCAATCTCTCTCTCTCTCTCTCTCTAAACACTTAATCTCCAATATATCTTTTTTTGTTTAAGCCACCAACCCCCAATCTATATATATATAACCCCTAACCATTAATCTATCTCTTTCTATATATCTCTTTATAAAACACTAACTCCCAATTTCTCTCTCTCTTTAAACTCCTAACTCCTAATCCATCACTCTCTTTAAACCTCTAACCACCAATCTCTCTCTAACCCCCTAACCTCCAATCTCTCTCTCTCTCTCTCAAACCTCTAACAACTAGTCTCTCTCAGCCTAAACCCCTAAACACCTCTCTTTATTTCTCTCTCTAAACTCCTAACCCCCCCTCTCTTTATAGATATGTATATCTTTCTAAATGGATATTCCCTAATCTCTCTCTCTCTCTAAACTCATAACCCCCAATCTCTCTCTCTCTCTAATCCCCTAACCGCTAATATCTCTCTATTGATCTATCTAAACCACTAACCACCAACCTCTCTCTCTCTCTCTCTTTGAACCCCCAACCACCAATTTTTATCTCTCTAAACCCGTGAACTCCTATATCTCTCCCTCTAAACCCTTAATCCCCAATCTCTCTCTCTAAACCCCTAGGATACAATATTTTTCTCTGTGACTATCCCTCTCTCTCTCAATCTCTCTCTAAACCCTTAACCCCTAATCTCTTTCCCCTATCTCTCTCCTTTTAAATTCCTAAACCCTAACCTCTAACACCTAATATCTCTCTCTCTCTCTCCCCCCCTCCACCCTCTCTATAAAACCTTAACACCTAATTCCCACTCCCTCTCTCTCTCTAAAACCCTAACAAACATTCTCTCTCTCTGTCTCTAAGCCCCTAACCTACAATCTATCTTTCTCTAACTCTCTGTCTTTGTCTCTAAATGGCTAAACGTGGACCTCCCTCTTTCTATCTCTCTCTCTCTTAACCCATAACAATGAATCGATCTCTCTCACTAACATAAAATATATATATCTCTTTATAAAACCCTTACCATCTCCTTATTTCTGTCTCTCTCCATCTCTAAATAGAAAACTAGTAATCTCTCTATCTCTCCCTCTCTCTCTCTAAAACCATAATCCTCGATCTCTCTTCCTCTAAACCTCCAACCACCAATCTCTCTCTCTCCCTCTCTCTCTCTCTCCCTCTCTTTAAACCTAAAATTCCCAATCTCTATCTCTCTCTCTCTCTCAATCCATAACCCCAACCTCTCTCTCTCTCTCTCTACCCATAACCCCAATCTCTCTCTCTCTCTCTAAACCCCTAAAACCTAGTCTCTCTATCTATCTCTAAAACCCTAACCCCCAATATCTCTCTCTCTCTAAAACATGAACACCAAATTTCTTTATCTCTATCTAAAACCCTAACCCCCAATCTCTCTCTCTCTCTCTCTCTCTCTCTTTAAACCCCTAAAACCAAATACCTCTCTTTCTATCTCCCTCTCTATACACCCCTAACCTCCAATATCTCTTTCTGTCCCTCTCTCTCTACACCCCTAACCCGCATTCTCTCCCTCTCTCTATCTCTAAAACCCTAAACACCTAATACCAAATCTCTCTCTCCCCCCCTCTATCTATAAACCCCTAATCTCCAATCTCTCTCTCTATCTCTCTAAACTCCTAAACCCCAACCTCTATTTCTATCTCTCTCAACCCCTAATTCCCAATCTCTCTCCCTCTCTCACCAAACCCCTAACCCTAACATTTAGTCTCTCTCTCTCTCTCTCTCCAAACCCTTAACATCCAATCTCTCTCTCCCTATCAACCTATAAACAACTAACCCCCAAACTCTCTCCCTCTCTAATCACCTAACCTCCAATCTCTCTCTCTCTCTGTAACACCTAACCCCCATTCACTCTCTCTCTCTCTCTCTAAACCCCTAACCCCCGATCTCTCTTTCTCTCCCTCTCTATATATCTCTCTCTAAGCCCCTAACCTCCAATCTCTCTTTCTCTCCCTCTCTCTAAACACCTCACCCCCAATCTCTTTCTATCTCTATCTATCAACCCCTAACCTACAATCTCTCTCTCTAAGTCCCTTACCCCCAATCTCTCTCTCTCTCTCTCTAAACCCCTAACTGCCAATCTTTCTCTCCTTTTCTCTTTACCTCTCTCTAAACCCCTAACCCCTAATATTTGTATCCCTCTCTCTCTCTCTCTCTCTAAATCCCCAATCTCAAATATATTTCCTTCTAAATCTCTAACCTCCAGTCTCTCTCTGTGTCTCTCTCTCTCTAAACCCCTAACCCCCAATCTCTCTCTCTCTCTAATCCCCTAACCTCCATTATCTCTCTCTCTAACTCTCTGTCTTTCTCCCCAAATTCCTAATGCTGAACGTCCCTCTTTCTATCTCTCTCTCTAAACCCCAAACACCCAATTGATCTCTCTCCATAACCTAAAATATATATCTCTCTCTATAAAACCCTTACCATCTCTCTATTTCTCTCTACCTCTCTAATTATTAAACCAACAATCTCTCCCTCTCTCGCTCTCTCTCTCTAAACCCTTAAAACCCAATCTATGTATCTATCTCTAAATCTCTAACCCCCAATCTCTCTCTAAAACTTGAACACCAAATTTCTCTATCTCTCTCTAAACCCCTAATCCCCAATCTCTCTCTCTCCCTCTCTCTCTCTAAACCCTTAAAACCAAATACCTCTCTTTCTATCTCCCTCCCTCGAAACCCAAAACCTCTAATCTCTCTTTATCTCTCTCTCCAAACCCCTAACCTCCATTCTATCTTTCTCTTTGTCTCTCTCTCTCTCTTTACACTCCTAACCCCTATTCTCTCTCTCTCTCTCTGTCTCTCCATCTCTAGCCCCTAATCACCAATTTCTCTCTCTAAACACCTAATCCAAAATATCTCTCTCCCCCTCTCTCTCTATAAACCCCTAATATCCAATCTCTCTGTCTCTCTAAACCCCTATATCCCAACCTCTCTTCCTCTCTCTCTCAACCCTTAACCTCCCTCCTTTCTCTGCCTCTGAGCCCCTAATCCCCAATCTCTATTCCTATCTCACCAAATGCTTAAACCAAAATTTTAGTCTCTCCCTCTCTCTCTCTCCAAACCCCTAACACCTAATCTCTCTCACTCCCTCTCAATATCTAAACCCCTAAACCCTAATCTCTCTCCCTCTATAAACCCCTAACCTCTAATATATCTCTCTCTAAAACCCTAACCATGAAATCACTCTCTCTCTCTAAACCTATAACCCTTAATCTCTCTCTCTAAAACCCTAACCCCCAATCTATCTTTCTCTCCCTCTCTCTTTACCTCTCTCTAAACCAACTACCCTCAATCTACCTCTCTCTATCTATAAAGCCCCAACCTCCAATCTCTGTTTCTAAGCTCCTTACCACCAATATCTCTCTCTCTTTCTCTAAACCCCTAACCACCAATATCTCTCTCTCTCTCTCTTAACCCCTAACCATAAAAATAATTGTCCCTTTCTCTCTCTCTAAACCCCCAATCTCTAGTCTCTTTATTTCTAAATCCCCAACCTCCATTTTCTCCCTCCCTCTAAACCCCTAACCCCCAATCTCTCTCTCTCTCTCTCTCTAAAAAGCTAACCCCCAATGTTTCATTCTCTAAACCCATAAAAACCTAACCCACAATTTCTCTGTGTGTGTGTGTGTGTGCGCGCACGTGTGTGTGTGTGTCTCTCTCCCCCTTTAAAGTCCTAACCCCACCTCTCTCTCTCAACCCCTTATCCCCAATTTCTCTCTCTTTCTCTAAACCCCTAACTCCCATTCTCTTTCTCTATTAACCCCTAACCCCAAATATCTCTCTCTCTCGCTCGCTCTAAAACCTTGAGATCCAATATCTCTCTCTTCCTCTAAAACCCTAACTCCCAATGTCTCTTTCTCTCTAAGCCCACAACCTACAATATCTCTCTCTCTCTCTCTCTATCTCTCTCTCTCTTTCTCTCTAAATCCAAATCTCTCTCTCTCTCTCTAAACCCAAATATCTCTCTCTCCATAAACCCCTAAACCGAATATCTATTTCTCTCTCTATGAACCACTAACCTCCATTCTCTCTCTCTCTCTCAGTCTCTCTCTCTCTCTGCAAACTGCTAAACCCCATTCTCTCTCCCTCTCTCTCTAAACCACTAACCCCAAATCTCTCTCTCTGAACCAATAACCCCCAACCACTCTCTCTTTATGTCTCTCTCTCTAAACCCCTAACCTCCAATATCTCTCTCTCTCTTTCTCTTTATCTCTCTCTTAACCCTTAACCTCCAAAATCCATGTCCCTATCTCTCTCTAAACCCCCAATCCCTAATCCCTTTCTTTCTAAATACCCAACCTCCATTCCCTCTCTCTTTATAAACAACTAACCCCCAATCTCTCTCTCTCTCTCTAAAAATCTAACCCCCAATGTTTCATTCTCTAAACCCATAAAACCCTAACCCACAATCTCTCTCTCTCTCTCTCTCTCTCTCTCCCTCTTTAAAGTCCTAACCCTACCTCTCTCTCTCTCTCTCTAAACTCCCATATCTCTCCCTCTCTCCCTAAACCCTTCATCCACAATCTCCCTCTCTCTCAATCTCTAAACACCTAACCACCAATATATATATATCTCTCTCTAAAATTCTAACCCCGAATCTCTCTCTCTAAAGCTCGAACCACCAAACTCTCTCTCTCTCTAAACCCATAACCACTAATATCTCTCTATCTCTCTCTCTAAACCCCTAACACCCAATCGTTCTATCTATCTCTAAATCCCTAACCCCCCATCTTTCTCTTTATCTAAACCCCTAACACCCAATCGCTCTATCTATCTCTAATCCCCTAACCCCCAATATTTCTCTTTATATTAACCCTTAACACCAATATCTCTATCTCTCTCTAAACCCATAACCCCCAATCTCTGTCTCTCCAAACCACTAAGACCAAATATTTATCTTTCTATATTCCTCTCTCTGAATCCATAAGATCCAATTTCTCTTTCCCTCTCTCTCTCTGTCTACAACTGTAACCCTCATTCTCTCTCTCTCTCTCTAAACCCATAAACCCCAATCTGTCTCTCTAATCTTGAATCTCTCCCTCTCCCTCTCCCTCTCTACACCCCTAACCTCCATTCTCTCTCTCTCTCTCTATCTAAACCCCTGAACCCCAATATCTATTTCTCTCTCTTTGAACCCATCACTCCTAGTCTCTCTGTCTAAAACCCTAACCTCTAATATCTCTTTGTTTCTCTTTAAATCCATCACCCCCAATCTCCCTCACACTCTATCTCTAAACGCTTAACCTCCAATATTTATCACTCTTTAAACCCCTAATCAATAATCGCTTTCCTTCTAAATTGTCAACCTACAATCTCTCTCTCTCTCTCTCTAAACCCCTAACTTGCAATCTCTCTCTCTCTCTCTAAACCGCTAACTTGCAATCTCTCTCTCTCTCTCTAAACACCTAATCTCCAATATATCTCTTTTTGTTTAAGCCACCAACACCCAATCTATATATATATAACCTCTAACCATCAATCAATATCTTTCTATATATCTCTTTATAAAACACTAACTCCCAATTTCTCTCTCTCTTTAAACTCCTAACTCCTAATCCATCACTCTCTTTAAACCTCTAACCACCAATCTCTCTCTAACCCCCTAACCTCCAATCTCTCTCTCTCTCTCAAACCTCTAACAACTAGTCTCTCTCATACTATCTCTCTCAATCTAAACCCCTAAACCCCTCTGTTTATTTCTCTCTCTCTAAACTCCTAACCCCCCCTCTCTCTCTATAGATATGTATATCTTTCTAAATGGATATTCCCTAATCTCTCTCTCTCTCTAAAGTCATAACCCCCAATTTCTCTCTCTCTCTATCCCCTAACCCCTAATATCTCTATATTGATCTATCTAAACCACTAACCATGAATCTCTCTCTCTCTCTCTCTCTAAATCCCCAACCACCAATTTTTAACTCTCTAAACCTGTGAACTCCTATATCTCTCCCTCTAAACCCTTAAGCCCCAATCTCTCTCTTTAAACCGATAGGATACAATATTTTTCTCTCTGACTCTCCCTCCCTCTCTCAATCTCTCTCTAAACCCTTAACCCCTTATCTCTTCCCCCCCCCCCTCTCTCTCTCCTTCTAAATTCCTAAACCCTAACCTCTAACACTTAGTATCTCTCTCTCTCTAAATATCTGATCCCCAATCTCTCTCTCTCTCTCCCCCCTCCCCCTCTCTATAAAACCTTAACACCTAATTCCCTCTCTCTCTCTCTCTCTCTAAAATACTAACAAACAATCTCTCTCTCTCTCTCTAAACCCCTAACCTCCAATCTCTCTTTCTCTAACTCTTTATCTTTGTCTCTAAATGGCTAAACGTGGACCTCCCTCTTTCTATCTCTCTCTCTCTCTCTTAACCCATAACAATTAATTGATCTCCCTCACTAACATAAAATATATATTTCTCTCTCTATAAAACCCTTACCATCTCTTTATTTCTCTCTCTCTCTCCGTCTCTAAATAGAAAACTAGTAATCTCTCTGTCTCTACCTATCTCTCTCTAAAACCCTAATCCTCAATCTCTCTTCCTCTAAACCTCTAACCACCAATCTCTCTCTCTCTCTCTCTCCCTCTCTCTAAACCCAAAATGCCCAATTTCTCTCTCTCTCTCTCTCTCTCTCTCTCAATCCATAACCCCAATCTCTCTCTCTCTCTCTCTCTCTACCCATAACCCCAATCTCTCTCCCTCTCTCTAAACCCCTAAAACCTAGTCTCTCTATCTATCTCTAAAACCCTAACCCCCAATATCTCTCTCTCTCTCAAACATGAACACCAAATTTCTCTCTCTCTCTTTAAAACCCTAACCCCCAATCTCTCTCTCTCTCTCTAAACCCCTAAAACCAAATACCTCTCTTTCTATCTGCCTCTCTCTACACCACTAACCTCCAATATCTCTTTTTGTCTCTCTCTCTAACCCCTAACCCCCATTCTATCCCTCCCTCTATCTCTAAAACCCTAAACACCTAATCCCAAATCTCTCTCTCCCCCCCTCTATCTATAAACCCCTAATCTCCAATCTCTCTCTATCTCTCTCTAAACTCCTAAACCCCAACCTCTATTTCACTCTCTCTCAACTCCTAATCCCCAATCTCTCTCCCTCTCTCACCAAACCCCTAACCCTAACATTTAGTCTCTCTCTCTCTCTCTTTCTCCAAACCCTTAACATCCAATCTCTCTCTCCCTATCAACCTATAAACAACTAACCCCCAAACTCTCTCCCTCTCTAATCCCCTAACCTCCAATCTCTCTCTCTCTCTGTAACACCTAACCCCCATTCACTCTCTCTCTCTCTCTCTCTCTAAATCTCTAATCAATCTCTCTCTAAACCTGTAACCCATAATCTCTCTCTCTAAACCCCTAAACCCTGATCTCTCTTTCTCTCCCTCTCTATTTATCTCTCTCTAAGCCCCTAACCCCCAATCTCTCTTTCTCTCCCTCTCTCTAAACACATCACCCCCAATCTCTCTCTATCTCTATCTATCAACCCCTAACATACAATCTCTCTCTCTAAGTCCCTTACCCCCAATCTCTCTCTCTCTCTCTCTAAACCCCTAACTGCCAATCTTTCTCTCCTTTTCTCTTTCTCTTTCTCTAAACCCCTAACCCCTAATATTTGTATCCCTCTCTCTGTCTCTCTCTAAACCCCCAATCTCAAATATCTTTCTTTCTAAATCTCTAACCTCCAGTCTCTCTCTCTCTCTCTAAACCCCTAACCCCCAATCTCTCTCTCTCTAAGACCCTAACCTCTATTATCTCTCTCTCGAACTCTCTATCTTTCTTTTCAAATTCTTAATGCTCAACATCCCTCTTTCTATCTCTCTCTCTAAACCTCGAACACCCAATTGATCTCTCTCCATAACCTAAAATATATATCTCTCTTTATAAAACCCTTACCATCTCTCTATTTCTCTCTACCTCTCTAATGATAAAACCAACAATCTCTCGCTCTCTCTCTCTAAACCCCTAAAACCCAATCTATCTATGTATCTCTAAATCTCTAACCCCCAATCTCTCTCTCTAAAACTTGAACACCAAATTTCTCTATCTCTCTCTAAACCCCTAATCTCCTCTCTCTCTCTCTCTCTCTAAACCCTTAAAACCAAATACCTCTCTTTCTATCTCCCTCTCTCGAAACCCAAAACCTCTAATCTCTCTTTATCTCTCTCTCTCTAAACCCCTAACCTCCATTCTATCTTTCTCTTTGTCTCTCTCTCTCTCTCTACACCCCTAACCCCCATTCTCTCTCTCTCTCTCCATCTCTAGCCCCTAATCACCAATTTCTCTCTCTAAACACCTAATCCAAAATATCTCTCTCCCCCTCTCGCTCTATAAACCCCTAATATCCAATCTCTCTGTCTCTCTAAAACCCTATATCCCAACCTCTCTTCCTCTCTCTTTCAACCCTTAACCTCCCTCCTTTCTCTGCCTCTGAGCCCCTAATCCCCAATCTCTATTCCTCTCTCATCAAATGCCTAAACCAAAATTTTAGTCTCTCCCTCTCTCTCTCTCCAAACCACTAACACCTAATCTCTCTCACTCCCTCTCAATATCTAAACCCCTAAACCCTAATATCTCTCCCTCTATAAACCTCTAACCTCTAATATATCTCTCTCTCTAAAACCCTAACCCCCAAATCACACTCTCTCTCTAAACCTGTAACCCTTAATCTGTCTCTCTAAAACCATAACCCCCAATCTATCTTTCTCTCCCTCTCTCTTTATGTCTCTCTAAACCCACTACCCTCAATCTCCCTCTCTCTATCTATAAACCCCCAACCTCCAATTTCTTTCTCTAAGCCCCTTACCACCAATATCTCTCTCTCTTTCTCTAAACCCCTAACCACCAATATATCTCTCTCTCTCTTAACCCCTAACCATAAAAATCATTGTCCCTTTCTCTCTCTCTAAACCCCCAATCTCTAGTCTCTTTATTTCTAAATCCCCAAACTCTATTTTCTCCCTCTCTATAAACCCCTAACCCCCAATCTCTCTCTCTCTCTCTAAAAAGCTAACCCCCAATGTTTCATTCTCTAAACCCATAAAAACCTAACCCACAATTTCTGTGTGTGTGTGTGTGTGTGCATGCGTGTGTGTGTGTCTCTCTCTCCCCCTTTAAAGTCCTAACCCTACCTCTCTCTCTCAACCCCTTATCCCCAATTTCTCTCTCTTTCTCTAAACCCCCAACTCCCAATCTCTTTCTCTATTAACCCCTAACCCAAATATCTCTCTATCTCTAAACCCCTAATTTCCAATCTCTCACTCTCTTGCTCACTCTAAAACCTTGAGATCCAATATCTCTCTCTTTCTCTAAAATCCTAACTCCCGATGTCTCTCTTTCTCTAAGTCCACAACCTACAATATCTCTCTCTCTCTCTCTTTCTCTCTAAATCCAAATCTCTCTCTCTCTCTAAACGCAAATATCTCTCTCTCCATAAACCCCTAAACCCGAATATCTATTTCTCTCTCTATGAACCATTAACCTCCATTCTCTCTCTCTCTCTCTGCAAACTGCCAAACCCCATTCTCTCTCCCTTTCTCACTAAACCGCTAACACCAAATATCTCTCTCTAAACCAATAACCCCCAACCACTCTCTCTTTATGTCTCTCTCTCTAAACCCCTAACCTCCAATCTCTCTCTCTCTATAAACCACTTACCCCAAATATATATATATATATATGTATGTATGTATATATATGTATATATATATATCTAAACCCCCGCACCTCCAATCTCTCTCTAAACCCCTAACCCCCAATCTCTCTATCTAAACCTATAACTCTCAATCTCTCCCCCCCTCTCTATGTAAACCTCTATCCCTCGATCTTTCTCTCTCTCTCTCTATATATATAAATAACCCCTAACCATCAATATCTCTATTTCTATATATCTCTCTGCAAAACACATTAGAGGAAATTTGGGTTAAAAACGGGCCTCCTAAGGAAATAATAAAATAATAATAGAGAGAGAGTAAAAAAACTACTTTTTTGGATTGTATTTTCAACTTATCTCCTTGTAGGTTTACACAAATTTCAAGTGGGATGACTCGTTGGATTCATAATTAAATTATGCATCCAACGAGTACCCATGTTGCATACTTTTAACAACACCCACACCATGAAAAAATGAAAATACATTAAAAAGAGTGTTTCTAGTAAGAGAACACATTTTTTAATGTATTTTTGATTTTTCATGGTGTTGATGTTGTTAAAAGTATGTAACATGGGTACTCGTTGGATGCATAATTTAATTTTGCATCCAACGAGTTCTCCTGCTTGAACTTTGAGTAAACCTACAAGGAGATAAGTTGAAAATACGATCCAAAAAAAGTAGTTTTTATTTTTTCCCTCCAATATTTTTACATGCACCTTGTTTGAATTTTAAAGCATTTTGATTGGCTAATATGTGATGACAAGATATTGTACTTTAGGGTTAAAAGGCCCATTTTTCATCCAAATTTCCTCTATTTCTAACTCTCAATTTCTCTCTCTATGTAAACTCCTAACTTCTAATATCTCACTCACTCTCTCTCTCTATTTAAACTCCTAACTTCTAATCTCTCACTCTCTCTCTCTCTCTCTTTCAAACCTCTAACAACTAGTCTCTCTCATTCTCTCTCTCTCACTCTAAATGCCTAAACCCCTCTCTTTTTCCTTCTCTCTCTCTAAACTCTAACCCCCCCTCTCTCTCTATATATATGTATATCTCTCAAAATGGATTCTCAATCTCTCTCTCTCTCTATCTCTAAGCCGATAACCTCTATAGCTAGGGTTTTCACCATAGCTTGTGCAAATGAGCACCTACTAAGGAGAAGGGACTCCTTAGTAGCAGTTCAGATAATACAGTAAATAAAAGATAGTAAATAAAATAGTAACTACTCTAAGCATGTGCATAAAATAACAGAAAGATAATAAAAATTGTTTTTTGTATTAAAGATTATACCTCCAATGTGAAGGTTGATGAAGCCTTTGCAGCAGTCCAAGAGGGTTGCTCCAAGCTCCAGTGTTGTTCCTTTCTCTTTCTCCAAAGGGTTTTGGAAATGGGCCAAAGAGGCACTCAAATGTGAAAGTAGCTCAAGGGTGAGTTAGGGTTTCAGGAGTGATTTTGGCAGAGTAAGGGTGTGGTTAACTATGGATATGAAATGAGGGGCCTCCATCACCTATTTATAGGTTTTTTAGTGGTGTAGTGCTGGCCCATGGTTTTTGGCACCACATGGTTTAAGTCAGATCTATAGGGTTTTTGCTTCATTTTTTCCCTCTTTTTCCTCTTTTTTGTATTTTTTATTCCCTTTTTAGAGGCTTTTTGCTATTTTGGAGGAATTTTGGATTATTTTGGGGGGAAAAGGGGTTTTTTGGCCTTTTGGAGGCTTTTTAATGGCATTTTAAGGTTTTGGAGGCAAATATGGTAGGAAATATGGACAAATGAATCATGTAATGGGGTATATGAGGTAGTGAGCACTTTTTGGGTGTTAACAGATTGCCCCTTGATGTGTGAGGGCAGGAGCTCATCGTATGACTGATAGACATCATAAGTCTTTTATGGTTTTCCTGGGGTGTGGAGAGGAGAAGAAACGAACTAGAGCCCGGAACAATAGTCCCGAACAAGCTACAAAAACTGAAAGTACACAACCTTAATAATGAATGAGGAATAATCTGAACATATCGATGAGGCGGGCATTCCCATGCTCGTATCAAGATATAGAACAATAACTAGGGGGTCCAATAAATGGGGACTTGAAATATACATGGCCTCGAAGGAGGAAGAATCCCAATATATGGACGAGGTGGGCATACCCATGCTCGTATCAAGATATATAAAACATAACAATGAGGCCCGAATAGGGGGACCTATAAGATACATAGAGAACCACTGTGTACATCATAAGGGTCCAGAGGGGACACAAATCTGGGACATACTACTGGGATGACCATGTCTGAGCTGAAGAACTGATACACTAGAATGACAACAATGCTACTGAGTGTGATACTAGAGGAACTGATGAACTGTTGGATCATAGTGACGGGGACTCATATCCTCAATGGTACACTGAACTAGAACTGAGCTGGGTACTCAAGGAAGCATATAACTGGATGGCTTCCGAATACAATATGCCAACGCAACCCGGACATCCACGGGAACATATAACTGGGTGTTCCAAAGTGACTCACCAATGTGCTAGAGTCGGGGGAAATCCGGGGTCTTTGACCAATAACTGAAGGGATATATACCCTGCGCGATTCTCAACGATGCGATTAAGGTGTTGAAGTCGAGCATGTGAGAGACAACCACTCGGAGAGGCAATGATGACTCCTCTCAAAATGGTCCGTAGGCACTCACCATAGATGGTGATGGGTCCAAGGCGCAGGGACCCCTTGGTCTATCCTCTGGAATAGAGGGGCTTTCGTCGACAGAGGGAGACTTGCAACTAGCAAGGCAATGATGTTTCCTTGATAGGAGCACGAGGTGGAGAATCGAAGTGTGAGAGTACTGATGGTAGGACTATCATACTATGGGGGATAACTAGGCAAGTAGAGTGGGTGGACTCAAACTTCCTTTGTTCATAGTATGATGGCGGGGATGATCGGGCCGCATATGAAACTGACTGGTGGGAAAGGGATCATAGCTGTAATGGATCAAGGATAGTGACTGGGGTGAGTGATACTCAAGTTGGTGTAAAATGGCAAGAGACTGTAGAATACTCTGAACAAAGGCAACCTTATTGGGGGTGCTTCCGAGATGATAGATCATAGTGCCGAGAGGCACGAGGGAAACTTCTTCATGGGTTAAGGAACTAGAAGAAGTGTATTTAAAATGGTACTGTTGTGTGGATTTATAAGAGCCCAAGACAATTCATGCTCGTGATTGCTTTCAATTTTAAGGAGTCTGAAAGCGATAAGAAGACTCTGAAATAATGGAATGGTACTGTCGTGTGGATTTGTACGAGCCTAGGATAGTTCATGCTCGTGGTTGCTTTCAATTCTAGAGAGTCTAAAAGCGATAAGAAGACTCCAGGGGGTTTCTTTTTTGTGTGTTAGTCTCCAAGGCCCGAAGAAGCATAAAAGAATGCAATGAAGAACTCTTCTAGTCGGTGTGACTAGAGTATTGCTTTTTTGTAATTAGTCTACTAGGTCCGGAAAAAGGGGTACACTTATACCAGATAGATGCCCTTTCAAGTACTTTAACAACCATTAAAGGAAGCAAGATTGCTCGGCGATCTTTTCATTGTTTTAGGAGTCAAAAAAGAGCTTAACAGAAACTCCCTAAGTGCCTTTTTCGTAAAGGACTTGTTCGGCCCGAAAAAGGGATAAAATTATACTGAACAAAAGGAATAGTCAGGCAAGGAGGAAGTGCTCAATCAAGGAACATTGATGATGACCAAGAACGAGGGTAGGGGAGAACACTGGTGGGCCTCCTTGTGGGATAATGAATGGTGGAAAAATAACGAAATAATTGCAGTATGAAAGGAGTGAATGGATCATGTAAAAATGCGAAACAATCTGATGGTGGTCGATGTGGTGTGCAAATCGAGACAGCAAGGTGTTGAGAGACAATGTTGAAATTGTACCTGGTGAGAGCGAGAAATGATCTCAAGCATCATCACAAGCTTGGAAACCTGGATATGGTGATATAAAAAGTGTCAAAAATGGATAATGACCGATGTGGCACACAAACTGAGGCGATGGGGGTCATTTTGAAAAAAAAACAAAAAAATATGTGGGTGAGAGCGAGAAATGATCTCAAGCATCATCACGGGCTCGAAAAAATGAATCCGATGATATAAAATAAATCAAAAATGGAGAGAATCCAAAGTGGCACGCAAACCAAGGCGACTAGTGGTGTCTAAAAAATGCTCAAAAAATGATGTGGAAAAAATAAGAAAACGAGTCAACCATCATGACGGTCTCGTCGTGTTGATTCCAGTGGTGGAAATGGTTTGAAAAATGGACTCCGTATGGGTTCAGAATGGCCAAAACAAGAAAAAGTCAACGGACTATAAATAGTAAGTGGGTCCAACATGACAAGTGTCATTTGGACCTGTTGACTTTGACTAGTGATTAGAGTGGACCAAAGCTGAGTTGGTGTTTCTAGACGATCCAACCAGCTGTTTTCAGATCCAGGAGTTATAGTTATTCCGATAAACTCATACTTGCATTTTTCATTAGGTTCGGGAGGGTAGTGGGTCCCAGGGGATTTTTTTTGTACAGTCCACGTGGGGTGGACTGCGGGTTTGTGGGGTGGAACCATAGTTGGGGACTGCGAGTTTCAGGGCTGATCACGCGGAAGGGATCGCGAGTTCTGGGTCAGAACACGCGGTCCTAGACCGCAAGTCCCAAGGTTGGACTCGCAGTTAAGGACTGTGATTTCAGCTCCTACAGGTGTGGTCCCAGACCGCAACTGTAGCCTTGATAGCCGCGGTCTGAGACCGCAGCAAGGGTCCCTAAAGCCGCGATTGGGATCGAGCTTTAGGGTTTTCCCAAGCGGGGAAGGGTTATTTCTTCGACATGAGTCTGATGAGTGTGCATTGTTTGATTGACAGGATGCCATCAGTGCTATGGAAAGAGCGGGATGTCCCAGATGACATAGTGGATGTCATCCAGAGGGATCGGCATGTGCGGTCGACGTTGGGGTTGTGCAGTTTGCTAAAGTTCGCACAGGTGCCCATGATGCATTTAGCAGCAGCGCTGCTGAACCAGTTAGTGAGATTTTGGGAGCCTGACATACATGCGTTCAGGGTGCAAGGAGAGAGGGTGGATCTCACCCTCGCAGATGTATATTTCTAGAGGGGGTTTCCCTGTCTAGGTAGGGTGGCTAATACGCAACCACGAGTATCCGCAGATGTGGATATTGAGGATATGTTGGAGCAGTACTACGGTCCGGAGGCTAGGGTGTAGAGGAATGCACTCCGGGCGGTGGACCTACGGGAGCCATCAGTACAGGAGATCGTGGCTTGTGTGGTTCAGGTTTTGGGGTCCCATTCACTTGAGAAGGTGTCAGGGGGCCAGATGCAGCTGGTGGAGTGGGTGTTGGATGGTGTATACTATGCCTAGGGCCAGATGTTCCTTAATTATGTTCAGTGGCAGCTGACCTTGGTGAAGGAATCTAGCAAGGGATTCAGTTATGGATCATTTCTTTGTGCCTTCTTCATGGAGAGGGTACCTACACTGCGGCCACGGGTGCCGATCAGGGAAGTAGAGCCTATGGAGCCGCGCATGGTGCAGTGGGGAGATATGATGCACCGACGGGGTGGCAGTGAGGTTGGTAGGTACTTCACTCAGGAGCTCTACCTACAGTGGTTGCAGATGTCGCTGACACTGGCTGGTTATCCATACAGAGAGATGGACTACACCAGGGATCCAGAGGCACCATGGCCACTAGGGCAGGCGTGGGGACCAGATGGTATGTATTGATTTGCTTGATTGTTGTTTAGGTCAGGTTTTGTGTATGATAGGTTTTAGATGTTGATATGTTGTTACTGACTGATGTATGATCTGTAGATGTTGGCCCAACACCACCACCAGGACATGTAGCTCACAGGGGGCATGTGGTGATACCATCCCTGCCAGGCCGAGGGGAGGTGCGTCGACAGGACACTGAGCGGACTCTGGAGTCCATACAAACGCTTCTCGATCATTTGCTGGTTGGAGTGACTGATGATGGGTGGCGGGACGTGGATCCGGAGGTGATTCAGGACTGTCTGAGTGTTAACACCCAAAAAGTGTTCACTACCTCATCTACCACATTATATGGCTCATTTGTCCATTTTCCTACTATATTTCCCTTAAAAACCAAAAAAATCCCACTAAAAAGCCTCCAAAAGACCACAAAACCATCAAAATAGCCTCAAAAAGGCTAAAAAACCCCTTTTTCCTCCGAAAATATCCAAAATTCCTCTAAAATAGCAAAAATCCCCTAAAAAGGGAATGAAAAATATAAAAAAAGGAGGAAAAGGAGGAAAAAAACCCTATACAGCTGCCCTAAACCATATGGTTCCCAAAACCATGGGTCAGCACTCCACCACCAAAAAACTATAAATAGGTGATGGAGATCCCTTATTCCACATCCACAATCAAGTATACCCTTACTCTGCCAAAATCTCTCTTGAAACCCTAGCTCACCATTGAGCCACTTTCACCTTGAGAGACCCTTTTGGCCCATTTCCACCATTGGAGAAAGAGAAGGAGCACATTGGAGCTTGGAGCAACCCTCTTGGACATTGCAAGAGCTTCACCAACCTTCACATTGGAGGTAATATTAATACAAAAACCATTATTTACATCTTGTTGTTTATGTTTCATGCACATGTTTTAGAGTAGTTTACATTTCAGTTTTAGCATAATAATTTCCATTTACTGAACTGCTACTAAGGAGTCCCTTCTCCTTAGTAGGTGCTCATTTGCACAAGCTAGGGGTAAAACCCTAGCTACAGTTTTGGTGACTCCCCTAGGTTTGAATTTCTGGTTTTCGTTTAAAAAATTGTTAGTTTTTTGCAATAATTTCCCCTTTTTTCCTTTCGGCTGTCCCTTTCGGCCGCTGTACACCGCGTATTTTCCCTTTGTAGTCACGTCCCAACCGCGTCTTCCAGGCCCTTACCTGCGACCCGACTGTGGCTCTCAGACTGTTTTCGACGCCCTGCCGACGGATTCAAGTCTGTTACCTGCGATCCGACCGCGGCTAATTAGCCTGTTTGCTGCGATCTGATTGCGCCTGTTGGCCATTTTCCCGCGTCCCGACTGCAGCTTTCAGCCCCTTTCCTGTGTCCCAACTGCGTCTGTTATCCTTTTTCCCGTGACCCGACTGTGTCTTTTTCCCTGTTTCCTGCGTCCCGACTGCCTCTGTCGGCCCAATAGCCGCGACCTGTCCATGTCTGTTTCCCTTAAACCCGTTGTCCGCCTGGTCTGATTCGCCACAGACCCGCAGTTTGATTTCTGCATTTTTTCCCTAATTTGAGCCCAGCCCCTTTTGCTGCAATATTTTCTGCATCTGAACAGCCCTCTGTCCTACCTGCAGCCCCACTTCCCTACAACCTTTCTGCAACATAATTTCTGTTCCCTTTACAGAATCTTTTTAAAATTTCAGCATTTTTAATTCAGAAAATTTTGCAAGTTAAAGTTTCAATTTCAGTATTATTGATAGTTAGAAGTTGCCCCCCTTGTGGCACTTCTATTTTTGGTTCATCACCTCACGAGCACACACTCTGTCACATAATTCAAGTGAGTCTTAAAATCTACTTAACTCAACCAATATTCTAACCCCACTTGGGGAACTCAAAAGAATCTTTGTAGTTAGGTAGGATCAGGGGGATAGGCTTCCAATAACACCCCTCGGTTACTTACACTTGAGACATAGTTGTTGTCCAAATAGGGAACCAAAATCCCCTAGTACTTTTTGGCACGGTCATGACCAGTTTATTAGATGGCCTCTCCCTTAGGAGGGTTGAAGTCGGGAGACTGGTTCCGGAGGCCTGAGTGGAATACCACACTCCATTCAGTAATCGAAGGGCTACCTCTCGCAGTTCTCGGGATATCCCTGTATAGGGGTATTGCGGTTAAAGGACCAAATGATAGATTCACCTTTCTGGACGTGTCATGAACGGGGTATCTTAGTTGCCATTCTTCTAGGATTGACTACCCGGTGTCCCTCCCGGTAGGGGGATATCTTAGCCACTTGGATTTCCTATTCATATTGTTTGACTTGGATTTCATCACCTTGTAGAGGATATGTCTAGTTGAGTTAGAATACTTTTTAGTTAGGTGTTTGCATGCTCCTTTACCTCCTTTTGGTCTAGTGAGTCCACCATTTCTTATTTTTAGGAAACCTGCTGCTTGTTGGCATTCTGACCATCTTTGTTGATACTCCACTTATTGTAGCACAGCTGTTACAGTCGGTGTTTTGAGTTGGTTGTTGGCCTGAGTGCCTTGTTTTTTGAGCTCTCCTTCTGCACACTTGGTTGCATTAGGGTTTTTGAGTTGTTTTTCTACTCACCTCAACCCACAGAGATTTGACACCATCTGTCACCATTGAGTCCCCAAGACATTCTCGGTGCCTCAGGGGCGAGCCCCCATAGCACGGTTCACTTGACACCACTCGTCATCGCCACAGATCATCATCACTTGATACTACTTATCACAGATCTAGAGCCTTGTCACTTGACTCCACTCGTCAGCGGCATAGGACTCCGTCACCAGATATTGACACTCCTTACTTTACCTCTGATTCTGAGGTAGAGTCTGAGAACCCCATTTACACTTCCCCTACTAGCCCCATGGCTGGCATGACTTCCACTCCTTTTGTTATAGGGACCATTGGTGGCACATCCACCACTACACCAGTTACTACACCTGCTTTGGGTATGCTCTCCATGGGGCCCCCATCTACCGTTTCCCTCACGGCACCTATTCCCGCAGCGGGAATACCTATCCCCACTCCATCAGTGGCTCACACTACCCATGGTGGTGCAGGCCCATCCTATACTACCTATGTTCCCCCACTTGGGGGCACCATCCCAAATCCTGTCCCTCCACTTGGGGGCATTGGCCCCAACTTGGTCCAACCCACTACTGTGTCACATCCTTCTTCCAGTTTTCCATTCATGGCTAGCCTCAACCTACCTGACCTGGCCAGATTGACCAACGACCCTATCCGACACGACCCTGCATGGCCTCATATGCCTACCAAGCTCCCCTCTGACATCCCTAAGTTCGAGGGCAAGGTCGGTGAGGACCCACAAAACCATATCATGTCTTTCCACCTATGGTGTTCCTCCAAATCCATAGTGGATGACTCTGTTCGCCTCCATCTCTTACAGCGCACCTTCACTGGCTCTGCAGCCAAGTGGTATATCGAGCAACCCCATGGGACCCACGCCACCTTTGCTTCCCTTGCCTTGACTTTTCTGCAGTTCCTCCAGTTGCCTGTCCGCTATGACGCGGGCGTTGAGATCCTCCTATCCTGCAGACAAAACACGGTTACCCACATCACGGACCACATCCATGAGTGGCGTCGACGCCGTAGCTTATGCAAGATCAAATTAGATGACCGTATCTTCCTAGATTGGTTCCTCAAGTCCCTTCTCCCTATCATTGCTAAGGATGTGGCATCAGAAAGACCCTAGTCTGAAGAAGAGGCCATCCTTAAGGCCCAACAGTTTGACCTCATTTACGCCCAGTCGGGTTACCTTTATACCATTGTACCTGACGCCCCTCGCAGATATTCCTCCTAGCACGATGCGCCGGGGGCATCCCACGCTGCCAACGGCATCATTGGCCGTGTTTCTTCGCATCCCCAACCATTTTCTATAGCACGTCCTACCCCTGGCCCCGACCTTTCACGGGCTACCTCACAGTCTGGAGCAACCAACTCGTATGCTCCCATGACACATCACCACCATTCCCATGGACCCTCATGTCCACCTCAGTGCTTCGGTCATGCGAATCCTGCTTATGCTCCCCCAGTCGCACCTCAGCCCTACTACCACCAGCAGGCTGCTCCAGCTCCTGTGCCTTCATAAGCACAACCCGCTTATTATCCGCCACAGGTAGCCCCTACGGCAAACCCACAACTCGCTCCGCAGCCATATCAGCAACCCCCTCAAGTTGCTGCACCTGCGCAGCCTCCACCTACATATCATCCACCGCAGCCTGCTCCAGCACCTGCGCAACCTCAGAATCCACCTGCTGCCCAAGGGCAAGTTTACGCCCAACAAAACCCGCAGCAAAACCAGAACAACCAATGCAACTAGGGCCAACAAAACCGCAACAAGGGCCATAATCGGGGGAACAACCAACTTGCAGACCAAGCTGGTGAACCGGCTAATACCCCCGACAACACTAATGCGGCCCCTGCTAACCAAAACCCTGATCGCCCGCCCAAGCAGGCTAAGAACCCCAATTTGCGAACAAACCATCCTTGTTCAATTTGCGGGGTCTATGGCCACTATACACATGCTTTCCCACACTTGGAGTGAGCGTGGCAAATTTGGATTGATGATGCCCATCGCCAAGGGCATGCATCTCCTCAAGCACCGCCCAACCCCCCACAGCCTCAGTAGCCACCTTTGGTTCTGCAAAACCCCTTACCAACCCAAGGCATAGTGAACACTCAGCCATTGGCTCCCCCTCAAGCCAACACGCCACCCCAACAACAAATCACTTACGCCGCCCTTGATCAACCCATGTTTGACTCAGGAACCCACCACTTGTTGATGATGTCATCCACTGACGTCAACCTCCAGACTCGTCGGAACCAATATGGCTCCACCACTGAAGCCCCTCCTGCTAAGAAAACCCCTAACGCTCATCCCACCGATCAAGCGTTACGCATACCCCCCGCCTCCAATAGAGGGCGCTCCCAAAGCACCTCGTTTCCCGCTTCACCGTATCAACAATAACCCCAATGCGCGGGCTGCGTCAAACTACAACATTGTCGATGACTTAGCCCAATCTCCCGTAGCCATGTCTGCATTAGAAGTCTTGAAAAACTGCCCTTCCCAGCGCAAGACTTTACTCTCCGCCATTGGGGCGATTGACCCACATGATTCGAATTTAATGGCATTTGATTTGGACCAATCTGAACCACGCCTGCCTTCCTCCTTAGCATTCCAAGTTTCTGTTTCCGTTCGAAATCTTGTCATCCATCGATGCATCATCGATGAAGGTGCCTCCACATGCATTATGTCTACATTCGTATGGCAGAAGTTGGGATCCCCTACTCTCCAGCAGTCCACCATTGCATTACGTGCCTATGACGGTCGGTCGGCTCCAACCCCAAGGCCTCCTACCTAATGTCCCCATCCAGTTAGGTGGCAAAACAATACTTATCGACATCAAGGTAATCAATGCCCAATTGGATTATAACCTTTTACTTGGCCGCAGTTACATGTATGCCATGCGGGTGGTTGCCTCTTCTGTTTTTCGCACCATGATGTTCCCCCACGAGGGACGCATGGTCAAGGTTGACCATCTCACCTACTATGATCCCAGTGCTCCCGCAGCACCCAAAAATGTTCTCCCCATGGTTGAACAACCTATTTCTCGTGCCACCACCTCGTTTGTTTCCTCTACGGGACCTGGAGTTTACTCAGATGCGCCGATGACCTCCACCTTCCAATCCATTCCTCCACCGTCATCTACACCCGAAGTGTCTGACTTATGTACCTTGTCCCACGATAACCAACCACCTAACAATCAACCACCCTTGTTTCCTAAACTGGTACCTGGCCACATTGGTGTTACACCTATCCATACAATCCCCTTCCTAGTCCCTCCATCGGGAGTAGTAAGCGCCCCAGTTATGGCTACCCTTAGCCTCCCTGGGCTAACTTTGGGATTACACGTCTGGTACCTTTCGCCTCCCGTTCCCCCACCGACACCAAGCGTCGTCCTCCAACTAGTGCAACCCATGGCTACTACCACTCAGCCACCCCGCGGTGTCTCTACCCTTCGTCCTCCACGACTCCCCCTCCTACTCCCAAACCCACTAGGGGCAGAGGGCCACAACCTTACACTGCTGTACCACCTCCCAAGACAGTCAAAAACCCTCTAGTCTTTTGTGCTCCTCCCAAATGCTCGTTGTGCGATGAGTTAGGCCATGCAACTCATCAGTGTCCACAGTTACCAGCATTACAGAAACACATGCAGATGCTCGACGATGACCCCAACATCCCGATTGTCGAACTAAACCCCACCCCCAAACCTAAAGACAAATCGCTGCGTACCAACCACCCCTGTGCCATATGTGGTGTTTACGGGCATTACTCCCATCATTGTCCCGATCTCCCGGATTACAGAGTGGCTCTCTATGAGATGAACAATTTGGATCTTGAGACGGCACCACCCACCATTGAGGAGATCTACCCCCCGGTCTCTTCCCCTTCAGGAGAGGTTAATACCATTTATATGATCTCTTCCACCACTACCCCCTCATCAACCGATTTGACGACGCAAACTTTCCGTACTGATGAGGAGATTCTTGAGGCCCTCACTGCCTCGGATTATCCCTGGGATGATATGCATCATCGTTCCTACTTCATTCCAGAAGAACCTTCCTCTAGCACAGCTACCCAATTCACGGTTGAATCCAAAGACTTCCTTCCCACCAAGGTCGACTGGTTCAAGGACCCTATTCCTGCTCCTAACGCCTTCGAGGAGGGTAACATGGCCAACATCTCACCTGTCATCCAAATTGATATCGCTGCCCCAGGATGTGCCCCTGAACTCATCACTTTAGGAGCCTTCTGCAGTAAGCAAGAGATTGAGGACTACCAAACCCTTTTCAGAGAATTTCGTGATGTCTTTGCCTGGTCCTATACTGAAATGCCCAGTCTTGACCCCACCATTATAGAGCACCACATTGACACATGGCCTGATGTACCCCCCGTTCGTCAGAAACAGCGTCCCATTCATCCCTCAAAGCTCCCAGCTGTCAAAGCAGAGATTGAGAAACTGCGCAAGGCAGGATTCATTTATCCTATTGCCTATACCACTTGGGTTTCAAACCTCATTCCCGTTAACA
Organism: Larix kaempferi; assembly: GCA_027924585.1. Lineage (NCBI taxonomy): Eukaryota > Viridiplantae > Streptophyta > Pinopsida > Pinales > Pinaceae > Larix > Larix kaempferi. Next base: position 1,510,390 of record BSBM01000760.1, on the reverse strand, counting down.
AAAAGCAAGGCACCATTAGATTATGCACTGACTTCCGCGATTTAAACCGTGCTTGTCCCAAGGACAACTTCCCCACGCCATTTATCGACCAGCTCATAGATGTGTGTGAGGGGCATGAAGTCCCCTCCTTCATGGATGGTTTTTCTGGATACAACCAGATTCAGATCCGTAAGGAAGACCAGTACAAAACTGCCTTTGCTACCCCATGGGGCACCTTTTCCTATCGCGTCATGCCTTTCAGCCTCAAAAATGCTGGTGCCACCTTCCAGTGGGCCATGACCTATTACTTTCACGACTTGGTCCATATCCTGCTAGTCTACCTTGATGACCTTATAGCTCGTTCCCGGAAACGATCAGACCACCTTAACAACCTTCGGCAAGTTTTTCTGCGTTGTCGCAAATACCAAATTCACTTGAACCCACACAAGTGTGTCTTTTGTGTTCCGGTAGGCCGATTGTTGGGTTTCATTGTTTCCCAGAAAGGAATTACTGTTGATCCTCTGAAGTCCAAGCCATCTTAGACCTTCCCTCTCCTTGCACACTACGACAGCTACAAAGTCTGCAGGGGTGATCCAATTTCCTTTGCCGCTTCGTTCCTGATTACACCACTACCATTCACGATTTCTTGCGCCTGCTCTGTACCCACATACCCTTCATCTGGGATGAGCAAGCAGAAGCTGCATTCGAAGCCCTCAAGAAAGCTCTCACACAAGCCCCTCTGATCTCCCCTCCGGATTTCTCCCAGGACTTCATCGTATACGTCTCAGCATCCGAGCATGCCGTGTCCGGAGTCTTGGTTCAAGAAGACGCTTCTCATCAGGAGCATGTCATTTACTACGTCAGCCAGACCTTGTCTGGTCCACCCCTACATTACCCCTATGAGGAGAGACTAGCCCTAGCAGTGGTCTTTTCTGACCAAAAATTACGACACTACATCTTAATGAGTCATACCACAGTCGTCGCCGACTCTAACCCCATGGTCTATCTCCTAAACCGGTGGCTACTACAAGGTCGTGTTGATAAATGGGTCATTATCCTCCAGGAATATGACCTTACCTTCAAAACACCTAAGAGCACTAAAGCCCTCGCGCTTGCCCAGCTCATTACTGATCTCCCTTCCCTTCTCCTGGCCAAACCAATCTTTGATGAGTTAGCTGACAACCATTTGTTTACTATCTCATCTGATGACCCATCCTACAGTGATATTTTGTTATACCTGCGCACGCAGAAGTTCAGACCCAAAGTCACCCGTAATGGATGTCGTTGCATCCGTCACTAGGCCTCTCGATATCTCCTCTTAGGCGATGTCCTTTACCCGCGAGGGGTTGACACCATTCTTCGTCATTGCCTTGCACACGAGGAAGCTGAACACGTCCTTAATGACTGTCATAGTGGTGCTTGCGGAGGCCATTTCTCAGGGATGGCCACTACCCAAAAGACTGTCCGTGCCAGATACTTCTGGCCCACACTTTTCACTGACTGCATCACTGCGGTCAAGCATTGCCATAACTGCCAACTTTTTGCCCCCAAGGCCCGGACACCACCTGCTCCATTACACCCAGTCATCACCGTTGGTCCCTTTTGTAAGTGGGCCATCGACTTCATGGAGTGTAGACCCCCGTCTTCCAACGGCCACAAGTATATCACTGTCGCCGTGGATTACTTCACCAAATGGGCGGAAGCCATGCCCACCTTCAATTGTACCGCTGACACCGCTGCCCATTTCTTTTTCAACCATGTTACCACTCGATTCGGGGTCCCTAAACAATTGGTGTCAGACCATGGTTCACACTTCGAAGATGTCGTCTAGTGTGAGTTATCCACCCTACTCAAATTTGAACACCAATTTTCTTCTGCTTACTACCCCCAAGGGAACGGCCAAGTAGAGGCCATCAACAAAATCCTAAAAACCATCCTCCAACGAACTGTTGACAAGCATAAGTCCAATTGGCACCACATGCTGTTCCCCACCTTGTGGGCTTACCATACATCCACTAAGACCGCCACTGATTTTACCCCATTCCATTTAGTTCATGGTGTAGAGTCTTTCCTCCCCATCGAATGTCAGATTCCTACCTTACACATCATCATTGATCTTCTCCCCGACACTTCCCCCCTCGAGCAGCGTTTGCTGACACTCGAACAAGCTGATGAAGACCATCGTGCCACTCTCCAGAACATCGAGGCTGCCAAGAACCGGTCCAAAGCTGGTTATGACAAACATGTTCACCCTCGAACTTTCCATGAAGGGGACCTCGTCCTCGCCTATGACCAAGCCCATGACGAAACCGGTAAAGGGAAGTTTGAATCCATGTGGCAAGGCCCTTACATCATGCAGACCTGTCTCGGTAAGGGGGCATACATCTTAGCCGACTTCGAAGGCCATCCTTTGCGCAACCCCCGTAATGGGTTGTACCTTAAGCATTTTTACCCATAAATGAAACCGCGGCCTCATTGGTCCGCATTGTACAGTTTTCTCTCTTTTTTGTTTTTCACCTTTTTTACCATCATCTCACAATCATCATTTTCGCATGACCACAGATGGACCATCTTCCACCTTGTTACGCTGGCTTCGCTGATGGTGCAAGCCGCTGGCCTCCCAACCTGGCTTCCGCAGCATGGGTCTTGTACTCCCCTTCCAATGAGATGATTCACCTTGACGAAATATGTATAGGCGCTGCTACCAATAACCAGGCGGAGTATGATGTTGTGACCGGTCTCCTGACTGCTGCCCTCCAGATGGGCATATGTCACCTTCATGTGTTCCTTGACTCCCAGCTACTTGTCTCCCAGCTTAACAACTGCTACCAGGTGCATGATCCCTGTCTTTTTAGAAAATTCCTGCGCGCAAAACAACTCAGCCGACAGTTTGAATCCATAACATTCACACATGTCCCAAGAGCCCAAAATAGTGTCGCAGATCAAATGGAAAAACAACATCCTAGATTGGCATATCAATCACACCATGTAACATCATGCATCATCATCCCATAACATCTCATAAAAATATATATAAAAACCCCAAAAAGATTGCATCGCATCAACATTTGCATCCATGTACATAAACCATAAAACCACATGTCTATCCATAAGGGCATCCACGTGCCTAATCATATACGCATCATGTTGCATCACATAAAAAACACAAGGGGCATCCACGTGCCCAACATCCTATACTACTTGCATCCACATGCAGTACAAACATATCACACATCATAAAAGCGCATCCACGTGCGTACAACTAAAACAACATCATAAAAAGGCGCATCCACGTGCATATATATATATATCAAAAAATACATGTTCAGTGCTATACATGTCCTGAGTACCCCTGTACTCAACTATACAAAAAATGGCTATACATCCCTAAAGCCTCATAAAATACATGCCGTAGCTACAAAACTCGGGGGGAGTCCCCTGCACTCCCTAATGAGAGTCATACCCTGCATCGACTACCTCTGAGTCCTCCCCTCGCTCCTCCTTCAGCAATTCCTCATCTCCTATGGGATCCTGTGCCCGTGCCCGGTCCACCAAGATCGCCACCCGGATCGCTATGGATCTGAACTCTCGGGGTGCCATCATGCAATCCTGAACCACGTCTGGATCGACGTCCCGCCACCCCTCGTCGGTCACCCCTATTAGCAAACGGTCTAGTAGTGCCCGTACGGACTCTAGTGTCCCCTCCGCATCGCGGCGACAGACCTCCCCTCGCCCAGGAAGAGCTGGAACGGCCACAATCCCCCTCCGTGCCATATGTCCTGGCGGCGGCCTCGGGCCCACATCTGCAGATCACCCATATGTCAGTCACAGTATATTAATCTACTATCATATATATAAAACTTGACATCCATAACATGCAAGCAAACACATACATACCATTGGGTCTCCATGCCTGTCCTGGTGCTCGTGGCGCCTCTGGATCTCCCGTGTAGTCCATGTCCCTATATGGGAAGTCATCTAGTGTCAATGGTATCTGGAGCCACTGCAGGTACAACTCCTGCGTAAAATACCTACCCACGTCGCCGCCACCACGGTGACGCATCATCTTTCCCCACCGCACCATCCGCAGCTCCCTCAAACCTCCTGCTCTGATCAGCACTTGCGGCCATAGTGTGGGTATCCTCTCCATAAAGAAGGCACACAAGAAGGAACCATAGCAAAATCCCTTGCTAGCTTCCTTCGCTGCTGTCAGCTGCCGCTGAATGCAGGTGAGGAACATCTGGCTCCACGCATAGTACACCCCATCCAACACGCACTCTACCATCTGCATCTGGCCCCCCGACACCTTCTCAAGTGACTGGGACCCCAATACCTGAACCACGCATGCTACCATGGCCTGCACTGATGGCTCCTGTAGGTCCCTCACCAGGAGTGCATTCCTATGCACCCTCGCCTCGGGACCACAGTATCTCTCCAGCATGTCCTCCATGTCTACATCTATGGCGACCCGCGGCTGTGTGTCTGCCACCCTGCCCAGACAGGGAAACCCCGTCAGAAAGTATACATCGGTCAGGGTGAGGTCCACCCTCTCACCCTGTACTTGGAAAGCCTGTATGTCCAGCTCCCAGAAACTAATCAGTCGGTTCAGCAGCAACGCTGCTGACCATATCATGGGTATCTATGCGAACTTTAGTAGTCCACACAGTCCCAGCACAGATCGCACATGGCGATCCCCTCGGATCACGGCCACGATCTCATCAGGGATCTCCCGCTCTCTCCATAGAACCTGCGGCATCCTGTCAATCACACAAAGTAGACTCATCAGACTCATGTCAAATAAATAAGTCCTTCCCCTTCCCCCCGAAAGACCCTAATAGCTCGACCCAAAACTACGGCTTTAGGGCTCCCTGCCACGGTTTCTGACCGCGACTGTCAGGCCTACACTCGCGGTCCTTAACTGCGTCTATTTGACCTAACCTCACGGTTTGGCACCACGTGTTCCTCCCTGGAACACGCAGTACCAGACCACGTATCCAGCCGAGAAACACGCGGTACCCAACCGCGTGGTTCACCCTGAAACTCACAGTCGCCAACTGCGGTTCATCGCCCTAACCCACGATCCACCCCACGTGGACCGTACAAATAACCTTGGGACCCACTACCCAACCCCCGACCCTAAAAAACATGCAGGTATGAGTTTGACGGAATGCCTGTATCTCCCGGATCTGAAATCGGCCGGTCGGATCGTTCAGAAATGCCACCTCAGCTCTGGTCCACTCTGATCACAAGTCAAAGTCAAATAGTACAAATGACACATGTCATGTTGGACCCACTCACTATTTATAGTCAGTTGACTTTTTCTTGTTTTGGCCATTCTGACCCCATATGGAGTCCATTTTTCGAACCGTTTCCACCATTGGAATCAGCACGATGAGACCGTCATGATGGTCACCTCGTTGCATTATTTTTGCCCCGTCATTTTTTGCCCATTTTTCAGACACCTCTAGCTCCTCGATTTGCGTGCCACATCGGCCGTTCTCCATTTTTCACATATTTTATATCATCAGGTTCATTTTTCTGAGCCGGTGATGATGCTTAAGATCAGTTCTCACTCTCACCCCCATATTGTTCGGGTATTTTTCCAAAACGCCCTTGTCGCCTCGGTGTGCGTGCCACATCGACCGTTACCCGCTTTTGACACTCTTTATATCGTCAGATTCATTTTTCTGAGCCCGTGATGATGCTTGAGATCATTTCTCGCTCTCACCTAGTACAATTTCAACACTATGTCCCAACACCTTGCTGCCTCGATTTGCGCACCACATCGGCCACCATCGGATTGTTCCACACTTTTACATGAGCCATTCACTCTTGTCATATTGTAAATGTTTCGTTATTTTTCCACCATTCCATTCACCCCGCAAGGAGGCCCACCAGTGTTCCCCCCTACCCTCGTTCTTGGTCATCATTACTGATCCTTGATTGAACATTTCCTCCTTGCCTGGCCATTCCTTTTGTTCGGTATAATTTTATCCCTTTTTCGGGCCAGACAAGTCCTTTACGAAAAAGGCACTTAGGGAGTTTCCGTTAAGCTCTTTTCTGACTCCTAAAACAATGAAAAGATCGCCGAGCAATCGTGCTTCCTTTCATGCTCGTTAAAGTACCTGAAAGGGCATCTATCTGGTATAAGTTTAACCCTTTTCCGGACCTGGTAGACTAATTACGAAAAAGGAATACTCTAGTCACATAGGCTAGAAGAGTTCTTCATTGCATCCTTTTATGCTTCTTTGGGCCTTGGAGACTAAACATACGAAAAAGCATCCCCCTGGAGTCTTCTTATTTGCTTTCAGACTCTCTAAAATTGAAAGCAACCACGATCATGAACTGTCTTGGGCTTGTAAAATCCACACGACAGTACCATTCCATCATTTCAGAGTCTTCTTATCGCTTTCAGACTCCTTAACATTGAAAGCAACCACGAGCATGAACTGTCCTGGGCTCGTATAAATCCACACGACAGTATCATTTTACACACACTTCTTCTAGTTCCTTAACCCATGAAGAAGTCCCCTCCCGTGCCTCGTGGCACTATGATCAATCATCTCGGCAGCACCCCCAATCAGGTCGCCTTTGTTCAGAGTATTCTGCAATCTCCTGCCCTATTATACCAGCTTGAGTCCCCCTCAGCCCAGTCACCATCCTTGATCCAATATAGCTATGATCCCTTTCCCCTCAGTCAGTTTCATATGCTGCCCAATCACTCCCATTATCATACGCTGAACAAAGGAAGTTTGAGTCCACCCACTCTACTTGCCCAGTTATTCCCTCCCAGTTTATCGGTCCTGCCATCAGTACTATCACATTTCGGTTCTCCACCTCGCGCTCCTGTCAAGGAAACATCATTTCCTTGATAGGGACAGGTCTCCCTCTGTCGACGACAGCCCCTCTATTCTAGAGGATAGGCCCAGAGGTCCCTACACCTTGGACTTATCACCATCTGTGATAAGTACCTATGGACCATTCTGAGAGGAGTCATCATTGCCTCTCCGAGTGGTTGTTTCTCACATGATCGACTTTAGCACCTTGATCGCATTGTCGAGAATCACGTAGGGTTACATTCCTTTAGTTTCTAGTCGAAGACCCCGGATTTCCCTCGACTCTAGCACATTGGTGAGTCACTTCGGAACGCCCAGTTATATGTTCCCGTGGATATCCGGGCTACGTTGGCGATTGTATTCTGAAGCCATCCAGTTATCTGCTTCCTTGAGTACCCAGTTCCATCCCAGATCAGTTCTAGTTCAGTGTACCATTGAGAGTATGACCCTAGTCACTCTGGTCCAGCAGCCCATCAGTTCCTTTGGTACCACATTCAGTAGCACTGTCATCATTCCAGTGTATCAGTTTTTCAGCTCAGACATGGTCAGCTTAGCAGTATGTCCCAGATTTGTGTCCCCTCTGGACCCATATGATGTGCACAGTGGTTCTCCATGTATCCTATAGGTCCCCCTTTTTGGGCCTCACAGTTACTTTCTATGTATCTTGATACGAGCATGGGTATGCCCGCCTCGTCCATATATTGAGATTATTCCTCAGTAGGTAATTGAGGTCATGTATATTTCAGGTCCCCATTTTTTGGACCCCATTGTTATTATTATGTTATATCCTGATACGAGCATGGAATGCCTGCCTCGTCCATATGATCAGATGATTCCTCATCCATTATTGAGGTTATGTACTTTTAGTTCTTGCAGTTTGTTCGGGATCGTTGTTCCGGGCTTCAGTTTGTTTCTTCTCTTCTCTCCACACCCCAGGAAAACCATTCATGACTTATGATGTCCATCGGCCATACGATGAGCTCCTGCCCTTGCACATCAGGGGGCAATCTGTTAACACCCAAAAAGTGTTCACTACCTCATCTACCACATTATATGGCTCATTTGTCCATTTTCCTACCATATTTCCCTTAAAAACCCAAAAAATCCCACTAAAAAGCCTCCAAAAGGCCACAAAACCATGAAAATAGCCTCCAAAAGGCTAAAAAAACCCCTTTTTCCTCCAAAAATATCCAAAATTCCTCTAAAATAGCAAAAATCCCCTAAAAAGGGAATAAAAAATATTAAAAAATGAGGAAAAGGAGGAAAAAACCCTATACAGCTGCCCTAAAACCATATGGTTCCCAAAACCATGGGTCAGCACTCCACCACCAAAAAACTATAAATAGGTGATGGAGATCCCTTATTCCACATCCACAATCAAGTATACCCTTACTCTGCCAAAATCTCTCTTGAAACCCTAGCTCACCATTGAGCCACTTTCACCTTGAGAGCCCCTTTTGGCCCATTTCCACCATTGGAGAAAGAGAAGGAGCACATTGGAGCTTGGAGCAACCCTCTTGGACATTGCAAGAGCTTCACCAACCTTCACATTGGAGGTAATATTAATACAAAAACCATTATTTACATCTTGTTGTTTATGTTTCATGCACATGTTTTAGAGTAGTTTACATTTAAGTTTTAGCATAATAATTTCCATTTACTGAACTGCTACTAAGGAGTCCCTTCTCCTTAGTAGGTGCTCATTTGCACAAGCTAGGGGTAAAACCCTAGTTACACTGAGGACGCCACGGGAGTTCCAATCGATCACGATCTAAGTGGCCATTTTGGCGGATAGGGGTCGGGCACAGGAGCTTGCAGGGGATGAGGAGCTGTGAGAGGAGGAGCGTGGTGAGGACTCGGAGGCAGCTGATGCAGGTAGTGACGGAGGGTATGAATCTCAGTAGGGAATGTAGGGGACTCCCCCCCTGATTTTGTAGCTATGGCATGTATTCTATGAGTCTTATTGATGTATAGATATTTTTTGTATAGCTAAGTATGGGGGTACTCAGGACATGTGTAGCACATTGACATTTATTTTTTGATATATATATATGCACATGGATGCACCTTTTTGCGATGATGATTTAGTGTACACACGTGGATGCGCTTATGGTTTGTTATATGTTCGTACTGCACGTGGATGCAAGTAGTGTAGGATGATGGGCACGTGGATGCCCCTTGTGTATTTTATGGTATGTATTGCACATGGATGCAACATTATGTATGTAGGATAGGCACATGGATGCCCTTGTATAGTAATGTGTTTATGTTATTTGCACATGGATGCAAATGTTTATGTGATGGTAGGCATGTGGATGCCCCTTGCAATCTTTTTGGATTTTTTTATATATTTTTTATGAGTTGATATGGGATGATGATGCATGATTGAGGTTTTACATGGTGTGATTGATATGCCAATCTATGATGTTGTTAGCCATTTGATCTGCGACACTATTCTGTGCTCTTGGGACATGGGTGAATGTTATGGATTCAAATTGTCGGCTGAGTTGTTTTGTGCACAAGAATTTTCGAAAGAGGTAGGGATCACACACTTGGTAGCAGTTGTTGAGCTGAGAGACAAGTAGCTGGGAGTCAAGGAACACATGAAGGTGACATACGCCTATCTGAAGAGCAGCAATCAGGAGACTGGTCGCAGCAACATACTCTTCCTACTTATTGGTAGCAGCGCCTATACATATTCCATCAAGGTGAATCAACTCATGTGAAGGGGAATATAAGACCCATGCTGCAGAAGCCAGTTTTGGAGACCAGCGGCTTGCTCCATCAACAAAGCCAATGTAATGAGGTGGAAGATGGTCCATTTGTGATCATGCAAAAAATGATGAATGTAAGGTTGTGGTAAAAAAGGTGGAAAACAAAAAGAGAGCAAACTGTACAATACGGACCAATGGGGCCACGTGTTTGTTTTAAGTATAAAAGCATTCAAGATACAACCCATTACGGGGGTTGCGCAAAGGGTGACCTTCTGAGTCAGTTAAAATGTATGCCACATTTTCGAGGCAGGTCTGCATGATGTAAGGGCCTTGCCACATGGATTCAAACTTTCCTTTACCAGTCTTGTTGTGGGCTTGGTCATAGGCGAGGACGAGGTCCCCTTCATGAAAAGTTCGAGGGTGGACATGTTTGTCGTAAGCATCTTTGGAGTGGTTCTTGGCAGCTTCAATGGTCTAGAGGGTGGCAGAATTTGATCGATTGGGGAGGTGTCTGGGAGAATCTCAACGGCGATGTGTAAGGCAGGTATCTGACACTCGATGGGGAGGACAGACTCTACACCATGAACTAAATGAAATGGGGGTAAAACCGATGGTGGTCTTGGTGGATGTACGGTAAGCCCATAATACAGGGAAAAGCATGTGATGCCAATTAGACTTATGCCAGTCAACAGTGCATTGGAGGATGGTTTTTAAAATTTTGTTAATGGCCTCTACTTAGCCGTTCCCTTGGGGGTAGTAAGCAGAGGAATACTGATGTTCAAAATTCAGGAAGGTGAATAACTCATGCCAAATGGAATCTTTGAAATGTGAACCATGGTCTGAGACCAACTGTTTGAGGACCCTGAATCATGTGATAACATGGTTAAAAAAGAAATGGGCAGTGATGTCAGCTTTACAATTGAAGGTGGGCATGGCTTCAGCCCATTTGGTGAAGTAGTCGATGGTGACAATGATGTACTTATGGCCGTTGGCAGATGAGGGTTTACATTCCATGAAGTCAATGGCCCATTTACAAAAGGGGCCAACATTGACGACTGGGTGTAACGGAGTGGGTGGTGTCCAAGCCTCAGGGGCAAAAAGTGGGAAATTATGGCAATGTTTGACGGCTGTGATGCAGTCAGTAAAGAGTGTGGGCCATAAGTATCCGGCGTGGATGACCTTTTGGGCGGTGGCCATTCCAGAGAAATGTCCACCGCAGGCACCGCTATGACAGTCATTGAGGACTTGTTCGGCTTCCTCGTGTGTAAGAAAAATGATGGAGAATCATGTTGACCCCTTGCCAGTAAAGGACATCGCCTAAGAGGAGATATCAAGAGGCCTGGTGATAGATACGACGGCGTCCATCATGATTTATGTTGGGTCGAAACTTCTATGTATGAAGGTATAACAAAATATCACCGTACCATGGGTCATCAGACGAGATGATGAACAAGTGATTGTCGGGTAACTCATTGGAGATTTGTGGGGACTGCAAAAGGGATGGGAGATCGGTGATGAGCTGGGAAAGCACGAGGGCTTTAGTGCTCTTAGGGGTTGTGAAAGTGAGGTCATATTCTTGGAGGATAATGACCCATTTAGCAATGCGACCTTGCAGGAGGTGCCGGTTCAAGAGATAGACCATGGGGTTAGAGTCGGTGACAACTGTGGTTTGACTGAGTAAAATGTAATGTCGCAATTTTTGGATGGAAAAGACCACAGCAAGGGCTACTCTTTCCTCATAAGGGTAATGTAGGGGTGGTCTAGACAAGGTCTAGCTGACGTAATAAATGACATGCTACTGGCGAGCAGCATCTTCTTGAACAAGGACTCCGAACACAGCATAATCGGATGCCGAGACATAAACGAGGAAGTCCTGAGAGAAATCCGGAGGGGAGGTCAAAGGGGCTTGTGTGAGAGATTTCTTAAGGGCTTTGAATGCAGCTTGCACCTGGTCATCCCAAACAAAGGGTATGTGGGTACGAAGCAGGCATAAGAAACCATGAATGGTGGTGGCATAATCAGGAACAAAGCGATGGAGGAAATTAGATCTCCCCTGCAGACTCTAGAGCTGCCGAAGCGTGCGAAGAGCAGGAAGGTCTATGATGGGTTGGACTTTCAGGGGATCAACAGTGATTCCTTTCTGGGAAACAATGAAACCCAACAACCGGCCTGCCGGAACGCAAAAGACACACTTGTGTGGGTTCAAGCGGATTTGATATTTGTGACAACGCAGAAAGACTTGCCAGAGGTCGTTAAGGTGGTCTGATCATTTCCAGGAACGAGCTATAAGATCGCCAAGATAGACTAGCAGGATATGGACCAAGTAGTGAAAACAATAGGTCATGGCCCGCTAGAAGGTGGCACCACCATTTTTTAGGCCAAAAGGCATGATGCGATAGGAAAAGGTGCCCCAGGGGGTGGTAAAGGCCATCTTGTATTGATCCTCCTTGCGGATATGAATCTGGTTGTATCCAAAAAAATCGTCCATGAAAGAGAGGACTTCATGCCCCGCACACACATTGATGAGTTGGTCAATTAATGGCATGGTGAAGTTGTCTTTGGGTATAGGCCCAGTTTAAATCGTGAAAGTCAGTACATACTCTGATGGTGCCTTGTTTCTTGTTAACAGGGATAGAGTTAGAAACCCAAGTGGTATATGCAATAGGATAAATGAATCCTACTTTGCAAAGTTTCTCAATCTTTGCTTTAACGGCGGGGGAGCTTTGAGGGATGAATGGGGCACTCTTTCTGGTGAATGGGAGGTACATCTGGCCATGTGTCAATGTGGTGTTCTATAATAGCGGGGTCAAGACCAGGCATTTTGGTATAGGACCAGGCAAAGACATCATGGAACTCTTGGAAAAAGTTTTTTTGTACTCTTCGATCTCATATTCACTACAAGAGGCTCCTAAAGTGATGAGTTCAAGGGAACCTCCTGGGGTAGAGATATTTATTTGGATGATGGGTGAGATGTTGGCCATGTTACCTTCCTCAAAGGCATCAGGAGTGGGAATGGGATCCTTAAACCAGTTGACTTTGGTGGGAAGGAAATCTTTGGACTCAACCGCAAATTGGGTGGTTGTGGTGGAGGAGGACTCTTTTGGGAGGAAATAGGAATGATGGTGCATGTCTTCCCAGGGATAATCCGGGGCAGTGAGAGCCTCTAGAATCTCCTCATCATTGCGGAAACTTTGAGTTGTCAAATTGATTGACAAGGAAGTGGTAGTCGAAGAGATCATATAGATGGTGTTAATCTCTCCGGATGAGGGTGATACTGGGGGGGTGGATCTCCTCAATTGTGGGAGTTGTTGTCTCAAGGTCCAAATTATTCATATCGTAGAGAGCTGCTCTATAATCTGGGAGATCAGGACAGTGATGTGAGTAATGGCCATAAATACTGCATATTGCACAAGGGTGGTTGATACGCGGTGATTTATCATGAGGCTTAGGGGCTGGATCGAGTTGGACAACCGGGATGTTGCGGTCATCGTCAAGCATTTGCATGTGTTCCTGGTATGTAGGTAATTGTGGACATTGGTGAGTCAGATGTCCTAACTCATCACATAATGAGCATTTGGGAGGAGCACGAAACACAGGGGGGGTTTTAACTGTTTTTGGGCAGGGGTACAGCAGTGTATGGTTGTGGGCCTCTGTCCCCCAATGTGCTTGATAAGAGGGGGGGGGATTCGTAGATGACGAAGGGGTAGTGACACCAAGAGGTGGTTGACTAGTAGTTGCAATGGGTTGCACTGGTTGTAGGATGACATTTGGTGTTGGCAGGGGAACGGGAGGCGAAATATACCACACGGGTAATCCTAAGGTTAACCTGGGGAGGTTGAGAGTAGCCATAACCGGGGGCGCTTACTACTCCCGAGGGAGGGAATAGGTAAGGGATTGTGTGGATGGGTGTAACACCAATGTGACTAGGTACCAATGGTGGTTTGGGTAACAAGGGCAGTTGATTGTTGGGTGTTTGTGTATTGTGGGAAAGGGTACATAGGTAAGATATTTCAGTCGCTGGTGATGGGGGTGGAATGGATTGGAATGTTGAGGTCATTGGCATATCTGAGTAAAGCCTAGGTCCCACGGAGGAAACCAATGAGGTAGATGCAACTCAAACAAGTTGTTCAACCATGGGGAGAACATTTTCGGGTGCAGCAGGGGCATTGGGATCGTAATAGGTGAGTTGATCGACCTTGACCACGTGTCCATCATAGGGGAACATCATGGTACGAAAAATGGATGAGGCAACTACCCGCATGGCATACATGTAGCTACAGCCAAGTAAGAGGTTATAATCAAGTTGGGCATTGATGACCTCTATGTCAATGAGCACAATTTTTCCAGCCAACCTGGACAAGGACATTAGCTAAGAGGCCTTGGGGTTGAGTTGAATGGTCATCGTAGGCTCGCAACGCAGTGGTGGATTGCTGGAGCCTAGGGGATCCCAACTTCTTCCAAATGAATGTGGACATAACGCATGTAAAGGTACCTTCATCGATAATGCACCAGTGGATGACAAGATTCCGAACGGATACAGAAACTTGGAATGCTAAAGTGGAAGGCAGGCGTGGTTTAGATTGGTCCAAATCGAAGGCCATCAATCATGAATCATTTGGTTCAATAGCACCAATGGCAGAGAGCAAAGTCTTGCACTGTGAAGGACAGTTTTTTAAGACCTCTAATGCAGACATGGCTTCGGGAGACTGGGCTAAGTCATCTACAATGTTGTAATTAGACGCAGCATGAGCATTGGGATTATTGTTGATGCGACGAAGTGGGGAAGCGAGGTGCTTTGGAGGCACCATCTAGTGGAGCCGGAGGTATACATAATGTCTGATCAATGGGATGAGCATTAGTGTTTTTGTCGGCGGGAGGGGATTTAGGGGTGGAGCCATATTGGTTCCGATGGGTTTGAAGGTTGACATCGATGGATGACATCATTAACAAGTGGTGGGTACCTGAGTCTATCATGGGTTGATCAGGAGCAGCATAAGTGATTTGTTGTTGTGGTGGCACGTTTCCTTGAGGGGGAGCCAACGACTGAGTGTTCACTACGCCTTGGGTTGGTAAGGGGTTTTGTAACATCAAGTGTTGATACTGAGGTGGTGGGGGGTTGGGTAGCGCCTGAGGAGCCGCGTGCCCTTGGCGGGTAGGCATCATCAGTCCAGAGTTGCTAAGCTCGCTCCAAATGTGGGCAAGCATGTGTGTAGTGGCCATAGACCCTGCAAATAGAACAAGGATGGTTTGTTCGCAAATTAGGAATTTGTGGCTTGTTTGGGGCGAGCCGATCAAGGTTTGTGTTGGCAGGGGCCACGTTATTGTTGTTTGGGGGGATTGGGAGGTTGACCGCCTTGGTCTGGAGGGGGGTTGTTCCCACGATTACAGCCTTTGCCATGGTTCTGTTGGCCCTGTTGGCATTGGTTATTTTGTTTCTACTACGGATTCTATTGGGCGTACACTTTCCCTTGGGTAGCAGGTGGGTTTTGGGGTTGTGCAGGTGTGGGAGCAGGCTGTGGTGGATAATAAGTAGGTGGAGGTGGTGCAGGTGCTGAACCTTGTGGGGGTTGCTGATATGTCTGCGGAATGGGTTGTGGGCTTGCTGCAAGGCCTGCCTGTGGCGGGTAATAAGAAGGTTGGGCTTGAGAGGACACAGGAGCTAGGGTAGCTTGGTGGTGGTAATATGGCTGAGGTGCGACTGGTGGGGCGTAAGCGGGGGCAGCATGGCCAAAGCACTGAGGTGGACACGAGGGTCCATGGGAATGATGGTGATGTGCCATGGGAGCATACGAATTGGTTGCTCCAGACTGAGATGTAGCCCGCGAAAGGTCGGGGCCATGGCTAGGACATGCTATGGAAAAGGGTTGGTTATGTGAGGCTATACGGCCAATGATGCCATTTGCGACATGGCATGCCCCCGATGCATCGTGTCCGAGGGGCATCAGGTATGATGGAATACAGATATCCCAACTGGGCGTAAATATGGTCGAATTGCTAGCTTTGAGGATGGCCTCTTCTTCGGACTGGGGTCGTTCGGATGCCACATCCTTGGCAATGACAGGAAGGAGGGATTTTAGAAACCAATCTAAGAAGATACGGTCATCTAACTTGATTTTACAGAGGCTATGGCGTCGACGCCACTCATGAATGTGGTCAATGATGTGGGTAGCTGTGTTCTGTCTACAAGACAATATGATCTCAACTCCTGCATCATAGCAGATAGGTAACTGAAAGAACTGTAGGAAAGTCAAGGCAAGGGAAGTAAAGGTGGCATGGGTCCCATGGAGCTGCTTGATGTACCACTTAGCTACAGAGCTAGTGAGGGTGCGCTGTAATAAACAGAGGTGGACAGAGTCGTCCACTATGGAGTTGGAGGAAACACCATAGATGGAAGGACATAATATGGTTCTGGGGGTCTTCACCTGTCGTGCCCTCAAACTTAGGGATGTCGAAGGGGAGCTTGGTGGGCATGTGAGGCCACACAGGGTCATGTCTGATGGGATCGTTAGTTAGTCTAGCTAGGTTAGGAAGGTTGAGACTAGCCATGAATGGCAAACTAGTAGAAGGATGTGACATACTAGTGGTTGTGACCATGTTGGGGCCAATGCCCCTAAGTGGAGGGGCTGGGTTTGGGATGTCTCCCCCAAGTGGAGGAACGAAAGTGGTATGGGATGGTCCTGCATCGCCAAGGGTAGTGTGAGTCACTAATGGAGTTGTGATGGGTATGCTAGCTACTGGAATGGGTACAGTGACTAGAATGGTAGATGTGGGCCCCATCGAGGGCATACCCAAAGCAGGTGTGGTAGCTGGTGTGGTGGTGGATGCTCCACCAATGGTCCCTACAAAGAAAGGGTTGGTTGTCATTCCAGCCATGGCGCTGGTTAGTGCAGTGTATGTGGGGATTCTTAGACTCTGCCTTAGAATCAGAGGTAAAATAAGGGGTGTCTAGATCGGGTGACGGAGTTCTATGCCGTTGACGAGTGGAGTAAAGTGACAAAGCTCGAGATCTATGATGAGTGGTATCAAGTGATGAAGATCTACATCTATGACAGGTGATGTCAAGTGAACCGTGTTGTGGGGGCTCACCCCGGAGGTGCCGAGAATGTCTCTGGGGACTCAATGGTGACAGATGGTGTCAAATATATGGGGGTTGTGTTGAGTGAAAAATAGCTCAAATCCCTAATGCAACAGAGTGTGCAAAAGGAGAGCACAAAAAATATGGCACTCAGGCCAACAGCCAACTCAAAACACTTATTGTAATAGTTGTGCTACAATAAGTGGAGTATGAACAAAAAATGGTCAGAATACCAACAAGCAACATGTTTCTAGAAAATAAAAATAGTGGACTCGTTAGACCAAAAGGAGTTAAGGGAGAATGCAAACAACAAGCTAAATAGTTTTCTGACTCAACTAGACATATCCTCTACAAGGTGATGAAATCCAAGTCAGACAATATGGAGAGTAGAGCCAAGTGGCTAAAGATATCCCCCTACCGGGAGGGACACCGGGTAGTCAATCCTAGAAGAAAAGCAACTAAGATACTCCGTTCATGACACGTTCGGTTGGGTGAATCTGCTGTTTGGTTCTATCGCCGATGTATCCCCATATGGTGATACACCAAGAACTACGAAAGGTATCCTTCAGTTACTGAATGGATTGCGGTATTCCACTCAGGCTTCCAGAACCAGTCTAGTGAATTCAACCCTCTTAGGGGAGAGGGCCTTCCCAATAAATTGGTTTTAAACCGTGGTCAAAAAATACTAGGGGATTTTGGTTCCCTAATGGATAACAGCTATGTCTTAAGTGTAAGCAACTGAGGGGTGTTATTTGGATGCTTATCCCCCCGATCCTACCTAAGTACAAAAATTATTTTGTGTTCCCCAAGTGGGGTTAGAATGTTGGTTGTGTTAAGCATTATTTTAGGGCTCACTTGAACTAGGTGACAGAGTGTGTGCGTGTGAGATGATGAACCCAAGTAAAAAGTACCATGGGGTGGGCAACTTTCTAACTAAAAATATCAATGCAGAAATTAAACTTTGAAATGCAAAATTTCTCTTTTCAATTAAAATGCTAAAATTTTAAAAAATACTATAAATGGAACAGAAAGAATACTGCAGAAAATAGGTTGTAGGGAAGTAAGGCTGCAGATGGACAGATGGCTGTGCAGGTGCAGAAAATATTGCAGCAAAGTGCTAGGTTCAAAACATGAAAAAGTGCAGAAAACAGACCGCAAGTCTGTGGCAAATCTAAGCGGTCGGACCGTGGGAAACAGGTCTACAGTCATGGGCAGGTTGCGGGAACTTGGGCTGAAAGATGCAGGTGGACCGTGGGAAAAGGGGCCAAAATTCATAGGTGGATAGCAGGTAAATGGCTGAAAGTCATAGGCGGGATGCGGGGAAAAGGCCGAAAGACGCAGGCGGATGGCAAGAAAATGGCTGAAAACTGTAGGCGGGATGCGGGAAAAAGGCCGAAATGTGTAGGCGGGTAGTAGAAAAAGGGCTGAAAGCTGTAGATGGATGCGGGAAAAAGGCTGAAATGCGCAGGCGGGTAGCAGAAAAAGGGCTGCAAGCCACAGACAGCCTGTAGGAAAATGGGTTAACAATAGCGGTCGGACCGCACGAGACAGGCTGATAGCCACGGTCAGATCACAGGTAATAGACTGAAAAACTACCGGTAGATTGCCGGAAATAGTCTAAGAGCCGCAGTCATATTGCAGGTAAAAGTCTAAAAGACATGGTCGGAAGCGTAACTGCAGGTGGGCAAAAGACACGGTTTATGGCAGCCGAAAGGGATAGCCGAAAGGAAAAAACAGAAAAATATTGCAAAAAATAAAAAATGTTTAAAACTATAACCAGAAATTCAAAGGAACACAAGGGGAGTCACCAAAATTGTAGCTAGGGTTTTCACCCTAGCTTGTACAAATGAGCACCTACTAAGGAAAAGGGCCTCCTTAGTAGCAGTTCAGAAAATACAGTAAATAAAAGACAGTAAATAAAATAGTAACTACTCTAAGCATGTGCATAAAATAACAGAAAGATAATAAAAATGGTTTTTTGTATTAAAGATTATACCTACAATGTGAAGGTTGATGAAATCTTTGCAGCAGTCCAAGAGGGTTGCTCCAAGCTCCAGTGTTGTTCCTTTCTCTTTCTCCAAAGGGTTTTGGAAATGGGCCAAAGGGGCACTCAAATGTGAAAGTAGCTCAAGGGTGAGCTAGGGTTTCAAGAGTGATTTTGGCAGAGTAAGGGTGTGGTTGACTGTGGATATGAAATGAGGGGCCTCCATCACCTATTTATAGGTTTTTTAGTGGTGGAGTGCTGGCCCATGGTTTTGGGCACCATATGGGTTTAGGTCAGCTGTATAGGTTTTTGCTTCCTTTTTTCCCTCTTTTTCCTCTTTTTTGTATTTTTTTATTCCCTTTTTAGAGGGTTTTTGCTATTTTGGAGGAATTTTGGATTATTTTGGGTGGAAAAGGGGTTTTTTTGGCCTTTTGGAGGCTTTTTTAATGGTTTTTTGACCTTTTGGAGGCTTTTAATGGTATTTTAAGGTTTTGAGGCAAATATGGTAGGTAATATGAACAAATGAGTCATGCAATGGGGTAGATGAGGTAGTGAGCAATTTTTGGATGTTAACAACCTCCAATATCTCTCTCTCTCTCTCTAATTCCCTAACCCCTAATATCTCTCTATCAATCTATCTAAACCACTAACCACCAATCTCTGTCTTTCTCTCTCTCTCTCTAAACCCCCACCCTCCAATTTTTATCTCTCTAAACTTGTGAATGCCTATCTCTCTCTCTCTAAACCCCTAAGACCCAAAATCTCTCTCTACACCCCTATGCTGCAATATTTTTCTCTCTCCTCTCCCTCTCTCTCTCAATCTCTCTCTAAAACCCTTAACCCCTAATCTCTCCCTCTCCTCTCTCTCCTCCTAAATTATGAAACCCTAACCTCCAACACCTAATCTCTCTCTCTCTCTAAATATATGGTCCCCAATCTCTCTCTCTCTCCCCTCCACCTCTCTCTAAAACTCTAACACCTAATTCCCAGTCCCTCTGTCTCTCTCTCTCTAAAACGCCAACCCCAAATATCTCTCTCTCTCTAAACCCCTAACCCCTAATATCTCTATATCTAAAACCCTAATCGTCAATCTCTCTCTCTATAAACCATTAACAACCCAATCTCTCTATCTCTCTCTAAACCCCCTAACCCCCAATCTCTCTCTTCCTAGACCTCTAACCCGAAATATCTCTCTTTCTATCTCCCTCTCCTTAAACCACTAACCTCCAATCTCTCTCTCTTTATCTCTAACTCCTAACCCCAATTCTCTCTCTTTCTCTCTCTAAACCCCTAATCCTCAATCTTTCTCTAAACACCTAACCCCAAATATCTCTCTACTGTCTCTCTCTAAGCCCCTAACCTCCAACCACTCTCTCTCTCTCTCTCTCTCTCTTTGAACACCTAAGCCCCAATCTCTCTCTCTCTCTCTCTCAAACCATAACCTCCATTCTCTATCCCTCTCTATAACATTAATCCCCATTCTCTATCCCTCTCTCACTAAACCCCTAACCCCAACTTTCTTCCCTCTCTCTCTAAACTCCTAATGGTCATCTCTCTCCCTCTCTAGCTATCTCTAAATCTTTAACCCCAAACTTTCTCTCTAAATGTCTAGCCCCAAACCTCTCTCTCTCTTTGCCTCCGTCTCTCTCCCTCCCTCTCTCTCTCTCTTAAAAACCATAACACAATTCTCTCTCTCTCTCTCCCTCTCTCTGTTTACACACGCTAACACCCAATCTCTCTCTCTCTCTAAACTCCTAACCTCTAATAACTCTCTCTCTCTCTTAAACCCTAACCCCAATTACTCTCTCACTCTCCAAAACCCTAACCTTCAATCTCTCTCTCTCTCTAAACCTGTAACCCCTAAACCCATCATCCACAATATCCCTCTCTCTCTATCTCTAAACCTCTAACCACCAATCTCTCCATCTCTCTCAAAAATCCTAGTCTCCAATCTCTCTCGCTAAACCTCTAACCACCAAACTCTCTCTGTCTCTCTCTAAACCCCTAACCTTGAATCTCTCTCTCTCTCTCATCCTCTCTCTCTCTCTCTCTCTCTCTCTCTAAACCCCAAACAACCAATCACTTTATCTATCTCTAAAACCCCTAACCCACAATCTCTCTCTCTTTCTAAGCCCTTAACACTAATCTCTCTATCTTTCTATAAACCCCTAACCCCCAATCTATCTCTCTCCAAACCCCTAAGCCCAAATATTCTCTTTTTATATCCCTGTCTCTAAATCCATAAGATTAGTTTCTCTCCCTCTCTCTCTCTCTACACCCCTAAACCTCATTCTCTCTCTCTCTCTCTAAACCCCCTAACCCCCAATCGCTCTCTCTAAAAAACTAATCTCTCCCTCTCCCTCTCTAAACCCCTAACCTCCAATCTCTCTCTCTCTCTCTCTCTATCTCTCTATCTCTTAACACCTGAACCCTAATATCTATTTTTCTCTCTCTGAACCACTAGCCTCCACTCTCTCTCTCTCTTTAAACCCCTAACCCCAATATCTCTCTCTAAACCTGTAACTCTCCCTCTCTCTCTCTCTCTCTCTCTATATATATATATATAAACCCCTAACCATCAATCTCTCTTTTTCTATATATCTCTCTGTAAAACACTACTCTAAACCAATCTCTCTTTAACCCCCTCACCTCCAAAATCTCTCTCCCTCTTTCAAACCTCTAACAACTAGTCTCTCTCACTCTATCTCTCTCACTCTAAATGGCTAAACCCCTCTCTTTCTCTCTCTCAAACCAACCTTAACCCCCCTTTCTCTATATATATATATCTATATCTATCTAAATGGATTCTCCTTAATCTCTCTCTCTCTCTAAACCGTAACCCCCAATATCTCTCTCTCTCTCTCTCTAATCCCCTAACCCCTAATATCTCTCTATCGATCTATCTAAACCACCAACTACCCGTCTCTCTCTCTCTCTAAACACCCACCCCCCAATTTTTATCTCTCTAAACCTGTCAACTCCTATCTCTCTCTAAACCACTAGGCTACACTATTTTTCTCTCTCCCTCTCCCTCTCTCTCTCAATCTCTCTATAAACCCTTAACCCCTAATATCTCTCCCTCTCTCTCTCTGCTCTTAAAATTCCTAACCCTAACCTCTAACAAGTAATCTCTCTCTCTGTCTCTAAATATCTGATCCCCACTCTCTTTCTCTCTCCCTCCCCCCCTCTCTCTAAAACTCTAACACCTAATTCCCACTCCCTCTCTCTCTCTGTAAAACCCTAACCCCCAATCTCTGTCTCTCTCTCTCTCTCCAAACCCAACTCCTCACACTCCTACCCCTCCCCCCTCTATATGTCTATCTCTCGCCAGTACCAACCATCCATACACCCCTCATGATCTCTCTTTATATCCAAAACACGTGTTAACACCCTCTCTCTCTCTCTATAAAACCTTAAGTACTAGTCTCTCTCTCTAAAACCCTAACAAGAAATCTCTCTCTCTCTCTCTCTCTAAAGCCCCTAACCTCCAATCTCTCTCTCTAACTCTTTGTCTTTCTTTCTAACTCTCTCTCTCTAAACCCCTAACACATGTTGATATAATTGTAACTTTGGAATGTATTTCACATATATGCATATTCTATTCCTATAGAGATGTTATTATTCCTATATACGGAAGTGTCGTCATTTATATTGTAAGCATCGTAACTTATACTTGATGGGTTTATTAGACCACCTTGATGGGGTCAGCCCTATATAAGTCATGTGCGTTAAAGGGTTATTAGACCACCCTATTGGGGGTTGGCCATGTCAGCATTATGTTATGTCGTTAAGTTGAGGCCAACCTAGTAAAGGTTATTAGGCAAGTCAAATCATGTATAAATAGAGTGCGGGAGGCACTCTATTTGATCATTCTATTCTTCACTCACACACTCATTTATGAGTGTCGCACTAGTGGAGGAGGAGAAGCTACTTCTAGGAGGAATATCTCTTGTACTTGGGTTGTATCATTGCTCTATCTATCTCTAAGGAAGTTGCAAGGTTTTTCACCTTCTTGGTTTTCCCCAGTGAAACTTTGTGTCTCTTGTGTGCTTGCATTATTGTGTCCACGATTGATATGCTGTAGATACGCTGTACATGTTATTCTCTCAGTTAATATCCTAGATCAGATTGAAATTTCTGAAAAACCGACATTCTATCAGAGTTATCCTGAAAGAAGGATGGTATGGCATTTATGACACTTGCTGCACTTACGAAGCTAGGGCTTAATATAACAAAACCCAGTCATCATAGCACTTTCACTATAAATTCATTTTGGAAAAGTTTCTCAATCTAAAATTTTAACAAGTCGAAGATAAGATCCCAATGTACCTTTTGTCCGAAGCACAACATCTAATTCACTATACTTTTTGTTTTATGGTCCATACAATCTAGGGTTTTTGTCTCTTCTAGATATCAGTAATAAACATGTGATATAGGAAAAAAGGTCACAAATTGGGCTAGGAATATCCAAATGAAATTTCATAATAAGTGGCAGGTAGGGAACAGACTGTACTTTCACAGGTCCGATTTTCAAAGGCTGAAATTGAACCAGTGACATATGGCACTCCGTACAAGTTCGCTCTCATGTTTTATCCCATAAACAGGTCACGTTGTGACACTTGACATAACTCTCTCTCAGAGAATCCATTTGAGGTCAGACCTATGGGGTTGCAAATATAACAAGTCAGGACATCACAGGCCGAATTTTCAAACCCTGTAGAACTGAAATTTCAGAGTTATACCAGAAACAATTAGGCACATATATCTGTCAAAACAGAATTGGATTTTGAGCACCTTCATTCATGGCCACACCTATGGCATCGAACTTGAAGCTTCTGTGTGATGCTTCATCTGAGCGGGTTGATGATACAATGTATCATCAGATGATTGGATCCCTGATGCACCTGACGAATACAAGACCAGACATCTGCTTTGCGATGAACACCTTGAGCCAGTACTTGAAAGATCCGAGACATGTTCACCTGATAGCTGCAAAGCACATTCTGAGGTATCTGAAGGGTACAACTGATTATGGGCTCAAGTATGATGCGAATCAAAAGTTTAACCTGTAAGATTATGTTGATTCAGACTAGGCTGGCAGTGCTGCAGATAAGAAGAGCACTTCTGGGTGCTGCTTCAATATGGGATCAGGTCTGATCTCTTGGTTTAGTAGGAAGTAGTCCTGTGTAGCACTGAGTACAGTTGAAGCAGAGTATGTTGCAGCTTGTTCAGCTAGTTGTGAGGCAGTATGGCTCTAAAAGCTACTGTCTGAGTTATTTGATCTCCCATTGGAGGCTACTAGTATCTTTTGTGACAACCAAAGTTGTGTGAAGCTGTCTAAGAACTCAGTGTTCCACGACAGGTCAAAGCACATTGAGATCAAATATCACTATATCAGGGATATGCTGCAGAGAGGAGCAGTGAAGCTCCTGTATGTTGCGATGGATGAGCAGGTTGCGGATGTGTTGATGAAACCACTAGCCAGAGTGAAGTTCAGGTACTTCAGAGAGAGGCTTGGTGTTCTTCAGATTGACGACACTTCGAGGAAGAAGTGATGGACACATTTGCAGGAGCCATTCCAAGCATGGTGAGAGGAGGTTCCTTCCCATGGATGTGGATGTAAGCATTGGATGATAAGCATCAGGATGATGCTCCAGTTACTGCTATGTATATGCATCATGTTTGATGCTTTGTATGATCAGTTGGATCATGTATATGTATATGCATCATGTTGGATGCAGGATATGATCAGTTGGATCATGTATATGTATATGCATCATGTTGGATGCATGATATGATCAGTTGGATCATGTATATGTATATGCATCATGTTGGATGCTGGATATGATCAGTTGGATCATGTATTTGCATATGTTTCAGGTGGATACTTTGTATGATCAGGGAGATCATGCATGATGATATGTATCAGGTAGATACATTGTATGATTAGGTATATCATGTATGATGATATGTATCAGGTAGATACATTGTATGATCAGGTAGATCATGTATGATGATATGCATCAGGTAGATACTTTGTATGATCAGGATGATCATGGATGATGAGCTTCAGGATGTTGCCCCAGATGATATGTATCAGGACGATGCTGTGATGATGATCAGGATGATCATGTGATGATGTACATTAGGATGATGCATGGTGAGTATTAAGTTGATACTCTATGGCCGTGGACATGTTGTGCAGATGAGCATATAGACCTGGGAGATTCGATAGATTGGGTTGTGTGCCTGTAATAAGTCCTAGGATTCTCTTTCGAGGCATTGATCTAGGAGGACATATAAGTAGACCTGGGAGATCCTATAGGTTGGGTTGTGTGCTCGTAATAAGTCCTGGGATGCTCTTTCGAGGAATTATCCTATGGCATATAAGTAGACCTGGGAGATCTGATAGGTGGGGTTGTCTGCCGGTAATAAGTCCTGGGATTCTCTTTCGAGGCATTGCCATGACCACATGTAAGTAGACCTAGGAGATATGATAGGTTGGGCTATGTACCCATAATTAGTCCTGGGATTCTCTTTCGAGGCATTGTGGTGACCACATGTAAGAAGACCTGGGAGCTTCGATAGGTTGGGCTATGTGCCCGTAGTAAGTCATGGGATTCTCTTTCAAGGCATTGTGGTGGGAGTCACATATAAGTAGACTTGGGATATCTTGTCGGTCGTGCTTCGACACATAAAAGGTCCTGCGATACTCTTTCGAGGCATTGTGACGAACGTAATAAGTCTTGAGGATTCCACAGTATGGCCAGTGATGATGAAGACCTACAGGTGGTGGGCCTACATTCAACATGAAAAAGGGATGGCTCTATAGAACTTCCTATGACGAGTAGTTCAGAGATTGATTAAGATAGCAGTAGCAGTGACGATGATGATGATTTGATGTTGATGATCCAGTGACGATGATCCAGAGAAGAATACTTGTGCTACCAAATCTATGTCAAGAAATACCTTCCTAGTTAAGAGGGAGTGTTGATGTAATTGTAACTTCGGAATGTATTTCACATATATGCATATTGTATTCCTATAGAGATGTTATTATTCCTCTATACAGAAGTGTCGTCATTTATATTGCAAGTATCGTAACTTATACTTGATGGGTTATTAGACCACCTTGATGGGGTCAGCCCTGTATAAGTCATGTGGGTTAAAGGGTTATTAGACAACCCTATTGGGGGTCAGCCCTATCAGCATTATGTTATGTGGTTAAGTTGAGGCCAACCTAGCAAAGGTCATTACGAAAGTCAAGCCATGTATAAATAGAGTGCGAGAGGCACTATATTTGATCATTCTATTCTTCACTCACACACTCATTGGAGAGTACCGCACTAGTGGAGGAGGAGAAGCTATTGCTAGGAGGACTATCTCTTGTACTTGGGTTGTATCATTGCTCTATCTATCTCTGAGGAAGTTGTGGGGTTTTTCACCTTCTTGGTTTTCCTAGTGAAACTCTATGTCTCTTGTGTGCTTTCATTGTTGTGTCAATGATTGATATGTTGTAGATATGCTGTACATGTTATACTCTCAGTTAATATCCTAGATCATATTGAAATTTCTGAAAAACTAACAACACTGATTCGATCTCTCTCCCTAACATAAAATATATCTCCCTCTCTATAAAACCCTTACCATCTCTCTATTTCTCTCTCTCTTTGTCTCTAAATAGAAAACTAGAAATCTCTCACTCTGCCTCACTCTCTCTCTAAAACCCTAAATCTCGATCTCTCTTTCTTTAAACCTCTAACCACTAATCTCTATCTCTCCCTACCTGTAAACCCATAATAGCCAATCTCTCTCAACCCATAACCCCAATCTTTCTTTCTCTCTCTAAACCCCTAAAACCTAGTCTCTCTCTATATCTCTAAAACCTTAGCCCCCAATATCTTTCTCTCTAAAATGTGAACACCAAATTTCTCTATCTCTCTCTAAACCCGTAATCTCCAATCTCTCTCTCTTTCTATACCCCTAAAACCAAATACCTCTCTTTCTATCTCTCTCACTAAACCCCTAACCTCCAATTTCTCTTTCTCTCTCTCTCTCTCTACACCCCTAACCCCCATTCTCTCTCTCTATCTCTAAACCCCTAAACACCTAATCCCAAATCTCTCTCTCTCCCCCTCTCTCTATAAACCCCTAACATCCAATCTCTCTCTCTCTCTCTCTCTAAAATCCTAAATCCCAACCTCTATTTCTCTCTCTCTCAACCCCTAACATCCGTTCTCTCTCTACCTCTAAGCCCCTAATCCCCAATCTCTCTCCCTTCTCTCACAAGACCCCTAACCCTAAATTTCTCTCTCTCTCTCTCTCTCTCTCTCCCCCTCACTTTCCAAACCCCTAACACCCAATCTCTCTCTCCCTCTCAATATCTAAACCCCTAACCCCCAAACCCTCTCCCTCTCTAAAACCCTAACATCCAATTGCTCTCTCTCTCTCTCTCTCTCTCTAGAATCTGAACCCCCATTCATGCTCTCTCTTTCTAAACCTATAATATCTTTCTCTCTCTAAACCTATAACCCCCAACCTCTTTCTATAAACCCCTAACCCCCAATCTGTCTTTCTTTCCCTATCTCTTTATCTCTCTCTAAACCCCTAACCCCAATTTCTCTTTCTCTAACTCTCTCTTTACCTCTCTCTAAACCCATCACCCCTAATATCCCTCTCTCTCTATCTAGAAACCCCTAACCTCCAATCTCTCTCTCTCTCTCTCTCTAAAGCCCTAACCCCCAATATCCCACTCCCTCTCTCTCTCTCTAAACCCCCAATCCCTAATCTCTTTTCTCTAAATCTCTAACCTCAACTCTCTTTCTCTCTCTAAACCCCTAACCCCTAATCTCTTTCTCTCTCTATCTCTAAACACCTAACCCCCAATGTTTCCTTCTATAAACAAATAAAAACCTAACCCCCAATTTCTCTCGCTCTCTCTCTCTCTCTCCAAACTCCAACTCCTCACTCTCCTAGCCCTCCCCCCTCTATATGTATATCTCTCTCCACTACCAACCATCAATACAACCCTCATGTTCTCTCTTTATATCTAAATGCCTATTAACACCCTCTCTCTCTCTCTCTCTCTATAAACCCTTAACCACCAGTGTCTCTCTCTTTAAAAACATAAAAAATAATCTCTTTATCTCTCTTCTCTCTAAGACCCTAACCTGCAATCTCTCTTTCTCTCTAACGCTTTGTCTCTCTCTCAAAATGTCTAACGCCAAACCTCCCTCATTCTATCTCTCTCTCTCTAAACCCCTAACACCCAATAAATCTCTCTCCCTAACCTAAAATATATATCTCTCTCTATAAAACCCTTACCATCTCTATATTTCTCTCTCACTCTCTCTAAATAGAAAACCAACAATCACTCCTTCTCCCAGTCTCTCTCTCTAAAACCCTAACCCCCAATCTCTCTTCCTCTAAACCTCTAACCACCAATCTCTCTCTCTCTCTCTCTAAAACCATAACTCCAAATCTATCCACCTATCTCTAAACCCTAACACCCAATATTTCTCTCTCTAAAACTTGAACACCAAATTTCTCTATCTCTCTCTAAACCCCTAATCCCCAATCTCTCTCTCTCTTTATGATCCCCTAAAACCAAATATCTCTCTTTCTATCTCCCTCTCTCCGAACCCCAAACCTACAATATCTCTTTCCCTCTCTCTCTAAACCCCTAACCTCCAATCTATCTTTGTCTTTCTCTCTCTCTCTCTCTCTACACCACTAAACCCCATTCTCTCTCTCTCTCTCTCTAAACCCCTAACCACCAATTTCTCTCTCTAAACACCCAATCCAAAATATCTCTCTCCCCTATCTCTTTATAAAACCCTAACCTACAATCTCTCTCTCTCTACATAAACCCCTATATCTCAGCCTTTCTTCCTATATCTCTCAACCCCTAACTAGCAATTTCTCTCTCTAAACACCCAATCCAATATATCTCTCCCCCCCTCTCTCTATAAAACCATAACCTCCAATCTCTATCTCTCTATAAACCCCTATATCCCAGCCTCTCTTCCTATCTCTCTCAAACCCTAACCTCCATTCTCTCTCTTCCTCTAAGCCCCTAATCCCCAATCTCTCTTCCTCTCTCACCAAATGCCTAAACCTAAATTTCAGTCTCTCTCTCTCTCTCTCTCTCTCTCTCTCTCTCTCTCTAAACCCATAACCTGGAATCTCTCTCGTGCTCTCGACCCATAACCCCCAATGTTTCTCTCTCTAAACCCCTAAAACCCAATCTATCTATCTATCTATAAACCTCTAACCACCAATCTCTCTCTCTCTCAAACCTAAACACCAAATTTATCTATCTCTCTAAACCCCTAATCCCCTATCTCTCTTTCTCTCTCTCTCTTTTTAACTCTTAAAACCAAATACCTCTCATTCTATCTCCCTCTCTCTAAACCCAAAAACTCCAATCTCTCTTTCTCTCTCTCTCTAAACCCCTAACATCCATTATATCTTCCTCTTTCTTGCTCTCTCTCTACACCCCTAACCCTCATTCTCTGTCTCTCTCTCTCTATCTCTAAACCCCTAATCACAAATTTCTCTCTCTAAACAACTAATCCAAAATATCTCTCTCCCCTCTCACTCTATAAACCCCTAACCTCAAATATCTCTCTTTCTCTAAACCCTTGTATCCCAACCTCTCTTCCTCTCTCTCTCAACCCCTAGCCTCCATTCTCTCTCTACCTCTAAGCCCCTAATCCCCAATCTCTATTCCTTGCTCACCAAACGCCTAAACCTAAATTTTAGTTTCTCCCTCTCTCTCTCTAAACCCTAACACCTAATCTCTCTCTCCCTCTTAATATTTAAACCACTAAACCCCAAACTATCTCCCTCTCTAAACCCCTAACCTTTAATATAAATATCTCTATAAAACCCTAACCCCCAAATCACTCTCTCTCTAAACCTGTAACCCCCAATCTATCTCTCTAAACCCCTAATTGACCCCTAATCTATCTCTCTAAACCCCTAATTAACCCCCAATCTATCTCTCTAAACCCCTAACCCCCAATCTATCTTTCTGTCTCTCTCTCTTTACCTCTCTCTAAACCCATTACCCTCAATCTCTCTCTCTCTCTCTCTATCTATCTATCTATAAACCCCTAACCTCCAATCTCTTTGTCTAAGCCCCTTACCCACAATCTCTCTCTCTCTCTATAAACCCCTAACCGCTAACTAATATCTCTCTCTCTCTCTTCCTCTTTATCTCTCTCTTAACCCTTAACCCCCAAAATCCCTGTCTCTTTCTCTCTCTAAACCCCCAATCCCTAACCTCCTTCTTTCTAAATACCCAACCTCCATTCTCTCTCTCTCTCTATAAACAACTAACCCCCAATCTCTCTATCTCTCTAAAAAGCTAACGCCGCATGTTTCATTCTCTAAACCCATAAAACCCTAACCCACAATCTTTCTCTCTCTCTCTCTCTCCGCCCGTTTAAAGTCGTAACCCTACGTCTCTCTCTCAACCCCTTATCGCCAATTTCCCTCTCTCTCTCTCTAAACCCACATATCTCTCTCTCTCCTTAAACCCATCACCCACAATCTCCCTCTCTCTCAATCTCTAAACACCTAACCACCAATATATATATCTCTCTCTCTAAAGCTCTAACCACTAATCTCTCTCTCTCTCTATAAACCCCTAACCCTGAATCTCTCTCTCTCTCTAAATCCATAACCCCTAATATATATGTATCTCTCTCTCTCTCTCTAAACCCCTAACACCAAATCGCTCTATCTATCTCTAAACCCCTAACCCCCAATCTTTCTCTCTATCTAAACCCATAACACCCAATTGCTCTATCTATCTCTAAATCCTTAACCCCCAATCTTTCTCCCTATCTAAACCATTAACACCAATCTTGCTATCTCTCTCTAAACCCCTAACCCCCAATCTATCTCTCTCCAAACCCCTAAGCCCAAATATTTCTCTTTCTATATTCCTCTCTCTGAATCCATAAGATCCAATTTCTCTCTCCCTCTCTCTCTCTCTGTCTACACCCGTAACCCTCATTCTCTCTCTCTCGCTCTCTAAACCCCTAACCCCCAATTTGTCTCTCTAAAAAACTAATCTTGAATCTCTCCCTCTCCCTCTCCCTCTCTAAACCCCTAACCTCCAATCTCTCTCTCTCTCTCTCTCTCTCTCTCTCTCTCTCTATCTATCTATCTATCTATCTAAACCCCTGAACCCCAATATCTACTTCTCTCTCTCTGAACCACTAACCTCTCTCTCTCTCTCTCTCTCTAAACTCCTAAACCCCAATCTCTCTCCCTCTCTCACGAAAATCCTAACCCCAAATCTCTCTCTCTCTCTCTCTCTCTCTCTCTCTCTCTCCAAATACCTATCTCCAAATTTCTCTCCCTTTCTCTCTCTCTTTAAACTCCTAACCCATAAAAAACTCTCTCTGTAAACCCCTAGCAAATGGTCTCTCTCTCCCTCTATTTATCTCTCTCTCTGTGTCTAAACCCATAACCACATTCTCTCTCTCTAAACCCCTAACCCCCAATATCTCTCTCTCTCTAAACTCCTAACCTCCAATCTCTAGTCTCTCTCTCTAAAACCCTAACCTCCGATATCTCTTTGTTTTTCTCTAAATCCATCACCGCCAGTCTCCCTCACACTCTATCTCTAAACCCTTAACCTCCAATCTTTCTCACTCTCTAAACCCCCAATCAATAATCACTTTCCTTTTAAATCTATAACCTACAATCTTTCTCTCCCTCTCTCTCTCTAAGCCCCTAAAACCCAATCTCTCAGTCTCTCTCCCTTTAAACCCCTAACCCCCAATCTCTCTCTCCCTCTCTCTCCCTCAACCCCTTATTACCAATTTCTCTCTCTCTCTCTCTCTCTCTCCACCCCACACACACAAAAAAAAATTCTCTAACACTGAATTTCTCTCTCTCTCTCTCTCTCTAAATCCATAACCCCAATCTCTTTCCCTATAAACAGCTTACCCAAAATATCTCTCTCTCTAAACCCCTAACTTGCAATCTCTCTCTCTCTCTCTCTCTCTCTAAACACCTAATCTCCAATATATCTCTTTTTCTTTAAGCCACCAAACCCCAATCTATATATATATAACCACTAACCATCAATCTATCTCTTTCTATATATCTCTCTATAAAACATTGACTCCCAATTTCTCTCTCTCTCTTTAAACTCCTAACTCCTAATCCCTCACTCTCTTTAAACCTCTAACCACCAATATCTCTCTAACCCCCTAACCTCCAATCTCTCTCTCTCTCTCTCTCTTTCTCTCAAACCTCTAACAATTAGCCTATCTCATTCTATCTCTCTCAGTCTAAACCCCTAAACCCCTATGTTTCTTTCTCTCTTTCTAAACTCCTAACCCCCCCCTCTCTTTGAAAGATGGGCCTTGATGAGCTGATCAACCTGGTATACTCAAAATTTGAAAACTGCAAAGTTTCACACCTAAAAATTGCCTTTGAGACTTCTGGATCTTATGGACAAGATCCCGAACTAGGGTTTGATAAATCTGACCCTTTTTCCCAACCAAAAGGTTCAATCCAAAGCTCTAAAATTTGATTTTTCTGAGGAGCTTCCAGCCGTGGTCACGGACTTCAAAACTTCCAACTTTTGCAAAAGCCCTAATTTTCCACTTTTCTGATCAAAGTCCCGAACTAGGGTTTGATCAAGCCTAGCCTTCTACCCAACCAAAAAATTTGATCTTGGTCTCTAAATTTTGATTTTGATGAGTAGCATTTAGTCGTGGTCTCCGATTACAAAAATACCAACTTTCTCTGAAACCCCAATTCCTGGAGCCATGAATGAGGGTGCTAAAAAATAATTATGCTTTGACAGAAATATGCACCTAATTGTTTCTGGTGTAACTCCGAACTTTCCGATCCAGAGGGTCTGAAACATCTACTTGTGGTAACCAGACCTGTCATCTTTCCAACCCCATAGGTATGACCTCAATTGGATTCTCTGAGAGAGATTTATGCCAAGTGTCGCAACATGACCTGTTTATGGGATAAAACAGGAGAGCGAACTTGTATGGCGTGCCACATGTCACTGGTTTAGTTTCAGCCTCTAAAAATGTTGCCTAAGAAATTAAAGTTCGTGCACTACCTGTCACTCTTTATGAAATTTCATTTGGAGCTTCCTAGCCAAAGTTATGAACATTTTTCCTAGGTCACATCTTTATGACTCAGATCTGGAGGAGGCAAAAACCCTAGATTGTACAGATCATAAAACACAAAGTATAGCGGATTAGAAGTTGTCCTTTGGAAACAAGGTATATGGGGATCTGATCTTCGACTTGTAAAAGTTTAAGATCCAAAAACTTTGCCAAAATGGATTTATAGCGAAAGTGCTACAATGACTGGTTTTTGGTATATCAAGCCCTAGCATCGCAAGTGCAACAAGTGTCATACATGCCATACCATGCCTTCTTTCAGGCTAGCTCTGATACCATGTTAGTTTTTCAGAATTTACTTCAATCTAATCTAGGATCTTAACTGAGATAACAACATGTACAACATATCTACAGCATATCAATCATGGACACAATAATGCAAGCACACGAGAGACATAGAGTTTACTTGGGGAAAACTATAAAGGTGAAAAAACCCAATAACTTCCTCGGAGATAGATAGATAAATGATACAACCCAAGCATAAGAGATAGACATCTCCTAGTAGCAGCTTCTCCTCCTCCACAAGTGTGCCACTCTCCAAAGAGTGTGTGAGAGAATAGAATGATCAAATAGAGTGCCTCCCGCACTCTATTTATACATGACTTGAATTGGCTGATAACCTTTACTAGGTCGGCCTTAACTTAACCACCTAAAATAATGTTGACTGGGCCGACACCCAACAGGGTGGTCTAATAACCCTTTGACCCACATGGCTGACCCCCGATAGGGTGGTCTAATAACCCTTCGACCCACATGACTTATACAGGGCTGACCCCAACAAGGTGGTCTAATAACCCATCAAGTATAAGTTACAACACTTACAATATAAATGACGACACTTCCATATAGAGGAATAATAAAATCTCTATAGGAATACAAACACTTCCATATAGAGGAATAATAACATCTCTATAGGAGTAAAATATACATAGATGAAATACATGGGTGAAATACATTCCAAAGTTACATATACATCAACACCCCCCCCACACATACACCAAAAAAAAAATTCTCTAACAGGGAATTTATCTCGCTCTCTCTCTCTCTAAATCCATAACCCCAATCTCTTTCCCTATAAACAACTTACCCAAAATATCTCTCTCTAAACCCCTAACTTGCAATCTCTCTCTCTCTCTCTCTCTCTCTCTCTAAACACTTAATCTCCAATATATCTCTTTTTCTTTAAGCCACCAATCCCCAATCTATATATATATGTAACCACTAACCATCAATATATCTCTTTATATATATCTCTCTATAAAACACTAACTCCCAATTTCTCGCTCTCTCTTTAAAATCCTAACTCGTTATCCCTCACTCTCTTTAAACCTCTAACCACCAATATCTCTCTAAACCCCTAACGTCCAATCTCTCTCTCTCTCTCTCTCTCTCTCTCAAACCTCTAATAATTAGTCTATCTCATTCTATCTCTCTCAGTCTAAACCTCTAAACCCCTGTGTTTCTTTCTCTCTCTCTATGAACTCCTAACCCCCCCTCTCTCTCTCTATATATAGGTATATCTCTCTAAATGGATTCTCCCTAATCTATCTCTCTCTAAACCCATAACCCCCAATCTTTCTATCTCTCACTAATCCCCTAACCCCTAATATCTCTCTATCGATCTATCTAAACCAATAACCACCAATCTCTCTCTTTCTCTAAACCCCCAACCCCCAATTTTTATCTCTCTAAACTCATGAACTCTTATATCCCTCCCTCTAAACCCCTAATCTCCAATCTCTCTCTCTCTCTCTCTCTCCCCCCCTCTCTCTAAAACCGTAACACCTAATTCCCACTCCCTCTCTCTCTCTCTCAAACCCTAACCCCCAATCTCTCTCTCTCTCTCTCTCCCCAAACCCCAAATTTTCATGCTCCTACCCCTCCCCCCTCTATATGTCTATCTCCCTCCACTACCAACCATCTATAGACCCCTCATGATCTCTCTTTATATCTAAACGCATGTTAACACCCTCTCTCTCTCTCTGTAAACCCTCAACCACCACTCTCTCCCTCTAAAACCCTAACAAACAACTCTCTCTCTCTCTAAGCCCCTAACCTCCAATATCTCTCTCTCTAACTCTTTGTCTTTCTCTCTAAATGACTAAACCTGGACCTGCCTCTTTCTATCTCTCTCTCTAAACCCCTAACAACTAATTGATCTCTCTCCCTAACATAAAATATATATATATCTCTATATTTCTCTCTCTCTCTCCATCTCTAAATAGAAAACTAGTAATCTCTTCCTCTATCCCTCTCTCTCTCTAAAACCCTAACACCTGATCTCTCTTCCTTGAAACCTTTAACCACTAATCTCTCTCTCTCTCTTTCTCTCTCTCCCTATCTCTAAACCCATAATTCCCAATCTCTTTCTCTGTCTCTCAGTCAACCCATACTCCCAATCTCTCTCTTTCTCTCTCTAAACCCCTAAAACATAGTCTCTCTTTCTATCTCTAAAACCCTAACCCCTAATATCTCTCTCTCTCTAAAACATGATAACCAAATTTCTTTATCTCTCTCTAAAACCCTAACCCCCAATCTCTCTATCTCTCTCTCTCTCTCTAAACCCCTAAAACCAAATACCTCTCTTTCTATCTCCCTCTCTCTACACCCCTAACCTCCAATCTCTCTTTCTCTCTTTCTCTCTACACACCTAACCCCCATTCTCTCTCTCTCTCTCTCTCTCTCTCTCTCTCTCTCTCTAAACCCTTAAACACCTAATCCCAAATATCTCTCCCCCCCTCTATCTATAAATCTCTAACCTCCAATATCTCTCTATCTCTCTCTAAATCGCTAAACCCCAACCTCTATTTCTCTCTCTCTCAACCCCTAACCCCCATTGTCTATCTCCCTCTAAGCCTTTAATCCCCAGTATCTCTCCCTCTCTCCCCAAACCCCTACCCTAAATTTTAGTCTCTCTTTCTATCACTCTCCAAACCCTTAAAATCCAATCTCTCTCTTCCTCTCAATCTGTAAACAACTAACCCCCAAACTCTCTCCCTCTCTAATCCCCTAACCTCCAATCTCTCTCTCTCTCTCTCTCTCTCTCTCTCTCTCTCTTTCTCTCTAAAACCCTAACCCCCATTCACTCTCTCTCTCTCTAAACATATAATCAATATCTCTCTAACCCATAATCTCTCTCTCTAAACCCCTAACCCCTAATATATGTATCCCTCTCTCTCTCTCTCTAAGCCCCTAATCTCTAATATCTTTCTTTCTAGATATCTAACCTCCATTCTCTCTCTCTCTCTCTCTCTCTCTCTCTAAACCCCTAACCCCCAATCTCTCTCTCTCTCTCTGTCTCTCTCTAAACACCTAACCCCCAATGTTTCCTTCTATAAACCCATAAAACCCTAACCCCCAATCTCTCTCTCTCTCTCTCTCTCTCCAAACCCCAACTCGTCATGATACTAGACCTCCCCCCTCTATATGTATATCTCTCTCCACTACCAACCATCCATACACCCCTCATGTTCTCTCTTTATATCTAAACGCCTATTAACACCCTCTCTTTCTCTCTTTCTATAAACCCTTAACCATCAGTCTCTCTCTCTAAAAACCTAGCAAACAATCTTTCTCTCCCCCTAAACCCCTAACCTCCAATATCTCTCTCTCTAACTCTCTGTCTTGCTCTCTAAATGCCTAACGCTAAACCTCCCTCTTTCTATCTCTCTCTCTAAACCCCTAACACCCAATCGATCTCTCTCGGTAACCTAAAATATCTCTCTCTCTCTATAAAACCCTTACCATCTCTATATTTCTCTCTACCTCTCTAAATAGAAAACCAACAATCTCTCCCTCTCTCCCTCTCTCTCTATAAAACCCTAACACCCTATATTTCTTCCTTGAAACCTCTAACCACCAATCTCTCTCTCTCTCTCTCTCTCTCTCTCTCTCTCTCTCTCTAAACCCATAACCCAGAATCTCTCTCGCACTCTCAACCGATAACCCCAATATCTCTCTCTCTAAACCCATGAAACCCAATATATCTATCTATATCTAAAAATCTAACCCCCAATCTCTCTCTCTCTACAGCTTGAACACCAAATTTCTCTATCTCTCTCTAAACCCCTAATCCTCTCTCTCTCTCTCTCTCTCTCTCTCTCTCTCTCTCTCTCTAAACCCTTAAAACCAAATACCTCTCTTTCTGTATCCCTCTCTTGGAACCCAAAACTTCCCATCTCTCTTTATCTCTCTCTCTAAACCCCTAACCTCCATTCTATCCCTCTTTG
This sequence comes from Larix kaempferi, assembly GCA_027924585.1. Taxonomy (NCBI): domain Eukaryota; kingdom Viridiplantae; phylum Streptophyta; class Pinopsida; order Pinales; family Pinaceae; genus Larix; species Larix kaempferi. The sequence goes on along the minus strand of BSBM01000760.1, from coordinate 1,473,402 downwards.
TCTCTCTCTCTCTCTCTCTCTCTCTACACCCTTAACCCCCATTCTCTCTCTCTCTCTCTCTCACTCTCTCTCTCTAGCCCCTAATCACCAATTTCTCTCTCTAAACACCCAATCCAAAATATCTCTCTCCCCCTCTCACTCTATAAACCCCTAACCTCCAATCTCTCTCTCTCTCTCTAAACCCCTATATCCTAGCCTCTCTTCCTCTCTCTCAACCCCTAACCTCCCTTCTCTCTCTTCCTTTAAGCCCGTAATCCCCAATCTCTATTTCTATCAGACCAAACATCTAAACAGAAATTTTAGTCTCTCCCTCTCTCTCTCTCCAAACACCTAACAGCTAATGTCTCTCTCCCTCTCAATATCTAAACCCCTAAACCTCAATCTCTCTCCCTCTATAAACCCCTAACCTTTAATATATCTCTCCCTCTAAAACCCTAACCCCAAATCACTCTCTCTCTCTAAACCTGTAACCCCCAATATCTCTCTCTAAACCCCTAAACCCCAATCTATCTTTCTCTCCCTCTCTCTTTACCTCTCTCTATCTATAAACCCCTAACCTCCAATTTCTTTCTCTAAGCCCCTTACCCCCAATATATCTATCTCTCTCTAAACCCCTAACCACCAATATCTCTCTCTCTTTCTTTCTCTTTCTCTCTCTTAACCCCTAACACCAAAAATCCTTGTCCCTCTCTCTCTCTAAACCCACAATCCCTAATCTCTTTCTTTTTAAATCCCCAACCTCCATTCCCTCTCTCTCTATAAACCCCTAACCCCCAATCTCTCTCTCTCTAAAAAGCTAACTCCCAATGTTTCATTCTCTAAACCCATAAAACCCTAACCCACAATCTCTCTCTCTCTCTCTCTCTCTCTCTCTGTCTCCCCCTTTAAATTCCTCACCCTACCTCTCTCTCTCAACCCCTTATCCTCAATTTCTCTCTCTTTCTCTAAACCCCTAACTCCCAATCTCCTTTTCTATTAATGCCTAACCCCAAATATCTCTCTATCTCTAAACCCCTAATTTCCAATCTCTCTTTCTCTCGCTCTAAAACCTTGAGATCCAATATCTCTCTCTTTCTCTAAACCCCTAACTCCCAATATCTCTCTCTCTCTAAACCCACAACCTACAATATCTCTCTCTCCATCTCTCTCTCTCTATCTCTCCCTCTCTTTCTCTCTAAACCCAAATATCTCTCTCTCTCTCTCTCTTTCCATAAACCCCTAACTCTAGTCACACACACACACACTCTCTCTCTCTAAACCTGTAACCTTCAATATCTCTCTCTCTAAAATACTGACCCCCAATCTCTCCATCCCTCTCTCTCTAAACCTCTAACCCCGATATCTCTCTCTATCTCTAAACCCGTAAAAACCAATATCTCTCTTTTAATATCTCTCTCTCGCAAACCCTAACCCCCAATTTCCTTATCTCTCTCTAAAACTCTAACTCGTAATCCCTCACTATCTCAAAACCCCTAACCACCAATCTCTCTCTATGTCTCTAAAACTATAACAACTTGTCTCTCTTTTTCTATCTCTCTTGCTCTAAACCGCTAACCAATACATCTCTCTCTCTCTAAACCCATAACCCCCCCTCTCTCTCTATATATATATACGTATGTATCTCTCTCTAAACCAATAAACCAATAACCCTCAATCTCTCTCTATCTCTAAACCCCTAAAGCTTAATATCTCTCTCTCTCTCTATCTAAGCAACAAACCCTGAATCTCTCTCTATACGCCTCTAAACTCCTATATATCTCTCGCTCTCCAAACCCCTAAACCCTAATCTCTCTGTTTAAATCTCTCATCTACAATATTTTTTCCTCTCTGAATCCCTCTCACTCACTCACTCACTCTCTCTCTCTCCCCAAATTTGTAAGCCCTAACCTCATACACCTAATCTCTCTTTCTCTCTCTCTCTCTAAATATATGATCCCCAAACTCTCTCTCCCTCCCTCCCCTTCTTTCTCTAAAACCCTAACAGCTAACGCCCTCTCCCTTTCTCCCTCTCCATCTCTCTCTCTCTCTCACACTCTCCAAAACCCACCACCTCACCCTCCTACCCCTCCCCCCTCTCAAAGTATCTCTCCCCATACCACTAACCATCTATACACCCCTCATCATCTCTATCTCTAAAACCCTAACGCTGAATCTCTCTCCCTCTCTCTAACCTCCATTTTCTCTCTATATATTTATAAACATCTTACCCCATATCTCTCTATTTATAGATCCCTCTATAAACCCCTAAACCCTAATCTCTCTCTCTCTCTATATATATCTCTAAACCCCTAACCCCCAAACTCTCTCTCTATCTTTAAACCCCTAACACTTAACCCTAATCTTTGTCTCTCTATCTCTAAACCCCTAACCCCCAATCTCTCTCTCTCTCTCTATCTTTAAACCCCTAACCTCTAACCCCCAATATCTCTCACTAAACCCTTAACAACAAGTTTGTCTCTCTCTCCAAACCCCTAACCTCCAATATCTCCCTCTCTAAACCCCTCTATCTCTCTCTCTAAATCTCTAACCCACAATATCTCTCTCTAGACACCTAACCTCAAATCTCTCTCTCTCTAAACCCTAAAACCCTAACCCATGACTGTCAATCTCTCTCTCTTCCTCTATTGAAACCCCTAACCCCCAATATCTTTCTCTCTCTAAACCCCTAACTCCCAATCTCCCTCTCTCTCTCTCTAAGCCTCTAACCCTTAATTTCTCTCACACTCACTCTCTCCCCAAATCCCCACACGTCACCCACCTACCCCTCTCCTCTCTCAATGTCTCTCTCCTCCCAATCACTAACCATACATACTCCCCCAGTGATCTCTCTCTATCTCTACACACCTATTCACCCCCAATATCTCTCTCTCTCTCAAAACCCTTAACCCCAATACATATCTCTCTTAACCCCAATACCTCTCTCTCTCTAAACCCCTAGCCTCCAATCTTTATATGCCTTTAATCCCCTAATATCCAATCTCTCTCTATATCTCTCTCAAAACACCTAGCCCCCAATATCCCTCTCTCTCTCTCTCTCTCTATCTATAACCTTAACACCCAATCAATATTTTTCCTCTAACCTCCAATATCTCTCTCTCTAAACCCCTAGCATCGAACCTCTTTCTCTCTCTCTCTAAACCCATCTCTCTCTATCTATATATCTATCGATCTAAACCTCTAACACCCAATATATGTCTATCTTTCTCTCTCTCTCTCTCTCCATCTATTTATATATCTAAACCCCTAACCCCAATCTCTCTCTCTCTAAACCTCTAACCTCCAATCTCTCTCTTTTTCTCTTTGTCTAAACCCCTAACCACCAATATCTTTATTTATTTTTCACTCTCTCTCTAAGACCATAATCTTGAATCTCTGTATATCTCTCTAAACCTCTAACCCCCAATCTTCGTCTCTCTCTAAACCTCTAAACACCAAACTTTATCTCTCTCTACACCACTAACCTCCAATGTCTCTCTCTCTCTCTCTAAACTCGAAAATCCTAACCCCAAAATTCTCTCTCTCTCTCTCTCTCTCTCTCTCTCTCTCTATCAACATCAAACCTACAATCTCTCTCTCTCTCTCTCTCTAACACCCTAACCCCAATCTCTCTCTCTCTCTAAACCTATAACCTCCAATCTTTCTCTTTTTCTCTCTGTCTAAACCCCTAACCACCAATATCTTTCTTTATTTTCCACTCTCTCTCTAAAACCATAATCCTGAATCTCTGTATATCTCTCTAAACCTATAAAGCCTAATCTTTATCTCTCTCTGTATCTCTCTAAACCTGTAGTCCCTAACCTCAAAATTCTCTCTCGCTCTCTCTTTATAAACCCCTATCCCCCAAATTCTATCTCTCTCTCTACCCCCATCAAAACACCCTCTGCACACCCAATCGATTTATGTCTCTCTCTAAACATCTAACCCCCAATCTCTCTCTTTTTCTCTCTCTAAACCCTTACACTCCAATATCTCTCTCTCTCTCTAAACCCTTAACCCCCAATCTCTCTCTTTCTCTCCTTTTCTCTCTCTAAACCACTAATGCTCAATCTCTCTCTCTCTCTCTCTAAACCATTAACCCCCAATCTCTCTCTCTATAACCCTGACCCCCATTATGTCATTCTCTCTAGCTATCTATCTAAACCTATAAACCCGAATCTCTCTCTCTCTCTCTCTAAGCCACTAACCACCAATATATAGCTCTCTAAACCCTTAAACCCTAGTCTCTCTCACTCTAAACGCTTATCCACCAATCTCTCCGTCTCTATCCCTTTAAACCCCTAACGAACTAATTCTCTTTCTATATATCTCTCTCTAAATCCCTAACCCCCAATCTTGTTGGTTATGGAGCCTGATCTTCCAGTCTCATAAATGATGTTGTTTCACCCATCTTTGTACCCCAGGTTTGGTTATGATCTCAACACGCGCATCAGGGGTTCTGCACTTTTTGTCCAACAAATTATCAGACCATGGTTTTGGGTAGCATGTGGTATTTCCCCATGGTATTTCCCCTTTAAAAGGAAGACATTGTAATATGTCTGTGAAAGGTATTGTAGAATTGTAAAGATCTATGAGATCGTGTAAGCGAGACTGAGAGAGAGTGAAGAGGAAGTTGCAGCGGATTGTGTTGTGAGTTGTATCCCTTCATTTGCTGGATGGTGTAATAATAAGGACTGAAAATTTCTATGTGGACGTAGCCCATCTTGGATGAACCACGTTACATTTGTGTCTGTCTTGTAATGTGTTTGTGTAATTTATATTTGCATCTTGTTTATTGTTATTGCTCTACCATCTTGTTTTTATAAGAAATCTCTCCCTCTCTAAACCCTTAACAACCAGTCTCTCTCTCTCCAAATACCTAACCTCCAATATCTCCCTCTCTAAACCCATCTATCTCTCTCTATTTAAATCTCTAACCCCCAATATATCTCTCTAAACCCCTAACCTCCAATCTCTTTCTCTCTCTCTCTTTAAACCCTAAAACTCTAAACCATGACCACCAATCTATCTATCTCTCTTAAAACCCCTAACCCCCAATCTCTCTCTCTCTCTAAACCCTTAAACCCTAAATCTCAATATACCCCCCTCTCTCTCTTTCTTAGCCCGTAACCATTAATTTCTCTCAATCTAACTCACACCTCAAATCCCAACACCTCACCCACCTACCCCCCCTATCAATGTTTCTCTCCTCCCAATCATTAACCATCCATACTCCCCTAATGATCTCTCTCTATATCTAAACACTTATTTGCCCCCAATCTCTCTCTCTCTCTCAAAACCCTTAACCCCAATACATATCTCTCTGTCTGAAAACCCTTAACCCCAATACCCCTCTCTCTCTCTCTCTCTCTCTCTATCTTTTTCTATCTCTCTCTCTAAGACCCTAACCCCTAATATATATCTCTATGTCTCTCTAAATTCCCATTATCCAATCTCAACCTCTTTAAACCCCTAACACCCAATCTCTCTGGCTAAGCTCATTACCACCAATATCTCTCTCTAGAAAACCCTATCCTCTAAACTCTATCTTTCTATCTTTCTCTAAACCCCTATACCCCAATCACTCTCTCTCTCAATCTAAACCCTTGACCCTTAACCCCCTATCTCTCTCTAAATTCCTAACCCCTAATCTTTCTCTATCTCTCTAAACCCTGAACCCCTAATCTCTCAATCTCTCTATAAACCCCTAACTCACAATCTCTCTCTCTCTCTCTTTATCTAAACCCCTAACTCTCAATCTCTAACTATAAACCCTTAACCTCCAATCTCTCTCTCTGTATCTCTAAACCCCTAACCTCAAATCAACCTCTCTCTCTCTCTTTCTAAAACCCTAAACCATAATATTTATAAACCCATAACCTCCAATATCTCTATCTCCCTCTATTTATATCTCTCCGCCAAAACACATAAACCCTAACCCCTAACCTTAATCTCCCATTATCTTTCTCTAAATACCTAACATCCAATCTCTCTCTCTCTCCCTCTCTCTCTAAACCCCTAACTCGTAAACCCCACTACATCTCTCTATATCTATCTCTCTCTAAACCGCTAACCCCAAATCTCTCTCTCTCTCTCTCTCTCTCTCTCTCACACGCGCGCTATACACCTAACCCCCATTCTCACTCTCTATAAACCCCCAACTCCCAATCTTTCTCTCTCTAAACCCATTGCCCCTAATCTCCCTCTCTCTCTATCTCTAAACCCTTAACCTCCAATTTGTCTCCCTCTATGAACATGATTAACCCGCAATGTATTTGTCTGTCTCTAAACCCCTAACCCCCAATCACTCACTTTATCTATCTCTATATTTGTCTCTTTGTCTCTCTCTCTAAGCCCTTAATCACCAATATCCATCTCCATCTCTCTCTCTCTCTAAACCTTTAAACCCCATCATTTCTCTCTCTCTAAACCCTTAACCCCCCACCTTTCTCTCTCTCTAAAATCCAAACCCCTAATCTCTCTCTCTCTCTAAACCCCTAATTCACAATCTATCCATGTCTCTCTCTCTAAACTCCTAACCCCAATCTCTCTATCTCTCTAGACGCTTAACTTCCAATCTCTAACTCTCTCTAAACAATAAACCCCAAGATATCTCTCTCCCTGACTCTGTGAACCCTAACCCTCGATCTCTCTCTTCTCTCTCTCTCTCTCTAAATCCCTAAAACCTAAACCAAAAAATCTCTATCTCTCTCCCACCAAAACACCCTCACCTCACCCACCTATCCCACTGCCCCTCTATATGTCTCTCTCCCTCCCACCACTAACCATCCATAATCCCCCCATGATCTCTCTCTCTCTATAAACCCCTATTAACCCCCAATCTCTCTCTCTCTCTCTAAACCCTTACCCTCCAATCTCTCCCTCTTTGTAAACCCTTAACCTACAATCTCTCTCTCTCTCTAAAACCCTAACCGCTAATCTTCTTATTTTTATCTCTCCCTCTATCTATCTAAACCCCTAACACCCAATCGATTTCTATCTCTCTATCTCTCTCTCTCTCTAAATACCTAACCCCCAATGTCTCTCTTTATCTATCTGTCTAAAACCCTACCCTCCAATGTCTCTCTCTCCAAGCCCCTAACCCCAATATCTCTATATCTCTAGACCTCTAACTCCCAATATCTAACCCTCTCTAAAAAATAACCCCTAAAATCTCTGTCTCTCCTAACTCTGTGAAACTCTAACCCCCAATCTCTGTCTTCTCTCTCTCTCTCTCTCTCTCTCTCTCTAAATCCCTAACCCCTAAACCCAAAAATATTTATCTCTCTCCCCACCAAAACACCCTCTCCTCACACACCTATCCCACTACCCCTCATTATGTCTCTCTCCCTCCCACCACTAACCATCCATAATCCCCCCATGATCTCTCTCTATCTATAAACCCCTATGAGCGCCCAATATCTCTCTCTCTCTCTCTCACTAAACCCTTACCCTCGAATTTCTCCCTCTCTGTAAACCCTTAACCTATAATGTCTTGCTCTCTCTAAAACCGTAACCCCCAATCTCCCTCTTTCTATCTCTCCCTCTATCTATATAAACCTTTAACACCCAATCAATTTCTCTCTCTCTCTCTCTAAATAACTAGCCCCCAATGTCTCTCTTTATCTCTCTTCCTAAACCCCTACCCTCCAGTGTCTCTCTTCCTCTAAACCCTTAACCCCAAAAATCTCTCTTTCACTCCCACTCTCTCTATCTAAACCCCTAATGCCCAATCTCTCTCTCTCTAGACTCTTAACCTTTAATCTCTCTCTCTCTCTCTAGACCCCTAACCCCCAATATCTCTCTCTCTCTCTAAACCCCTCACTCCCACTCTCTCTTTCTCTCTAAATGCGTAACCCCTAATCTCTCACTTTCTCCCTTTCTCTCTCTCTTTGAACCTTAATCCCTATTCTCTCTTTCTCTTTAAACTGTAAACCCACCCACTATATCTCCTCTAAACTCCTTATCCTCAATCTCTCTCTCTCTATCTAAAACCCTAAACGCTAAATATCTCTCTCTTTCTAAACTGCCAACCCCCATTCTCTCTCTTTTCTAAACCATTATCCCCCAATCTCTCTCTCTATGTGTTGCTAAAACCCTAACCTCCAATAGCTCTCCCTCTCCCTAATCCCCATCCCCCAATCTCTCTCTCTCTCTCTCTCTCTCTCTCTCTCTCTGTCAATCTAGCTCTCTCTCTCTAAACCCCTGACCCCCAATATTTCTTGATCTCTCTCTATAAACATCGAATCCCCAATCTCTCTCTCTCTAAGACCCTAACCATTAATATCTCTCTCTTCCTAAGATCCTAACCCCTAATCTCTCTCTCTCAACCCTAACCTCCAATCTTTCTCTTTGGATCTCTGTATAAACCCCTAAGCACCAATATCTGTCTTTATTCTTCTCTCTCTCTCTAAAACCATAATCTCCAATCTCTGTATCTCTCTCTAAACCTCTCACCCCCAATCTGTCTCTCTCCAAACCACTAACCCTCAATATCTCGCTTTCTATCTCTCTCTCTCTCTAAACTCCTAATTGCCAATCTCTCTCTATATCTATCTCTATATCTATATCTATCTCTATCTCTATCTCTCACACTCTCTCTCGCTCTCTCTTTATTTCTCTCTCTAAACCATGAACTCCCAATATATATCTGTTTAAACCCCTGACACCCAATCTCTCTCTCTCTAAATACCTAGCCTTCAATATCCCTCTGGCTCTCTCTATAAATCCCTGACCACCAATCTCTATCTCTCTCTAAACCCCTAACCCCCAATCTCCATCTCTCTCTAAACCAATAACCACCAATATCTCTCTTTCTACTTCTCTCTCTCTAAACCAATAGCCACCTATATCTCTCTTTCTACTTCTCTCTCTCTAAACCCCCAAACCCCAATATTTGACTCTCTCTAAACCAATAACCCCTAATCTATCTCTTTCCATCTCTCTCTCTCTCTAAACCCCTATCCTTCAATATCTCTCTTTCTCTCTCCATTTATGTAAAACCCTAACCCCTAATATATACTCCTAGCCCCCTATCTCTCTTTTTGTCTAAACCCCTAATCCCCATTCTATATCTCTCTCCCTCTCTCTCGATCTATCTACCTATCTAAATCTCTATCCCCTAATCTCTCTCTCTCTCTCTCTAAATTCCTAACCCCCAATCTCTCTCTCTCTCTCTCTAAATCCTAATCTTGAATCTGTCTCTCTCTAAACTCACAATCCCCAATATCATTCTCTCTAAAACCCTAACCTCTAATATCTCTCTCTCTCTAAACCCCTATCCCCAAATCTCTGACTCTCTCAACCCCTAACCCCAAATCTCTCTCTCTCTCTAAACCCCTAACCCTAATCCTTTCCTTTCTATCTCTCTCTCTAGAGCCCTAACCTAAAATATTTAACTCTCTATCTCTTTAACCTCCAATATCACTCTATCTAACCTCCAGTCTCACTCTCTCTCTAAACCCACAACCCGCAATCTCTTTCTTTCTAAATCCCCAACCTCTAGTCTCTCTCTCTAAACCCCTAACCACCAATCTTTCTCTCTCTCTCCCCCATAGCTCTTAACCCCGCCTCTGTCTCTCTATCTAAACACTTAACCCCTAAACTCCCTCGCCCTAAACCACTATCCCCCAATCTCTCTCTCTCTCTAAACCCCTAACCACCAGTATTTCTCCCTCTCTCACACACACACACTCTCTCCCACTCTCTCTAAGCGCATAACTCCTAATCTATCTCTCTCTAAATCGATAGCCCCCAATCTCTCTCTCTCTCTCCCTCTCTCTCTCTATACATACCTATATATACATATACACATATATACATATGTACATATATACATATGTACATATACACACACACACACACACACACACACACACACATATGTATATATATATATATAAACCCCAAACTCCCAATCTCTATATCTTTCTCTAAACCCCTAACCCCAAATCTCCCCTTTTCTCTCTCTAAAGCTCTAAACACCAATATCTCTCTCTAATTCCCTAATCCCCTATATATTTGATTCTCTAAATCCTCACCTCCAATCTCTTTCTCTAAACCCCTAATACCCAATATCTTTCTCTCTAAACCCATAATGTCCAATCTCTCTCCCTCTCTCTCTAAAACCCTAAACCCCAATCTCTCTCTCTCTCTCTCTAAATCCCTAATCCCCATTCCTCTCTCTCTCTCTCAACCTCTAACCCCTAATCTATGTCTTTCTATCGTTGTTTCTTAATACAATTAACATAAAATCTCTCTCTCTATCTCTCTCTCTATCTCTCTCTCTCTAAATCCCTAATCTCCAATCTCTCTCTCTCTCTAAACCGCAAATCCCCAATCTGTTTCTTTCTAAATCGCTAAATTAGAATATCTCTCTAACTCTTGTTAATTTTTTAGCATTAATTCAACATAATCTAGTATCTTTACTGAGAGAATAACATGTACAACATATCAAGCATATCAATCACAATAAGCAATCACATGAGACAATAGACACACAGAGTTTCCTTGGGGAAAACAATAAAGATGAAGAACCCCAATAAGTCCCTCAGAGATAGATAGAGCAATGATACAAAACCCAAGAATAAGAGATAGTCTCCTAGAAGTAGCTTCTCCTCCTCCACTAGTGTGCCACTCTCCAATGAGTGTATAAGTGAGAAAGTGAATGATCAAATAGAGTGCCTCCCACAGTCTATTTATACTTGACTTGACTTGTCTAATAACCTTTACTAGGTCGGCCTCAACTTAAACCACATAACATAATGCTGACAGGGATGGACCCCAATAGGGTGGTCTAATAACCCTTTAACCCACATGACTTATATAGGGCCAACCCCATCAAGGTGGTCTAATAACCCATCAAGTATAAAGTACGACACTTACGATATAAATCACAACACTTCCGTATAGAGGAATAATAACATCTCTATAGGAATACAATATACATGTGTCAAATACATTCTGAAGTTACAAATACATCAACACTCCCTCTTAACTAGGAAGGTATTTCTTGACACAGATCTGCTAGCACAAGTCTTCTTCTCTAGATCATTGTCATAGGAGCATCATCATTGTCACTACTGTTTCTATCTCAATCAATCTCCGATCTACTTGTCATAGGAAGTTCTATAGAGCCAGTCCTTTTTCATACTAGATGTAGACCCACCATTTGCAGGTCTTCATCATCAATGGCCATACTGTGGAATCCTTAGGACTTATTACGTGCATCACAATGCCTCGAAAGAGTATCCCAGGACCATTTATGTGTCGAAGCACGACCGGCAAGATCTCCCAGGTCCACTTACATGTGACTGTCACAAAACCTTAAAAGAGTGTCTAGCATAACAAGAACTCTAAAGAGAATCTAAGGAATTTTACGTGACTAGCACAACCTGTCCTGATCTCTGGGACGTATTACATGTGACCCCACCACAAAACCTTAAAAGAGTGTCAATCAAGAACTCTAAAGAGCATCTGAGGCGTTTTACGTGACTAGCACAACATATCCAGATCTCTAGGACTTATTACATGTGGTCATGGAAATGCCTCTAAAGAGAATCCCAGGACTTATTACAGGCACACAGCCCAACCTATCGGATCTCCTAGGTCTACTTATATGCCATAGGACAATTCCTCGAAGAGCATCCCAAGACTTATTATGGGCACACAGCCCAACATATCGGATCTCCCAGGTCTACTTATATGTCCTCCCAAAGCAATGCCTCGAAAGAGAATCCTAGGACTTATTAAGGGCACACAGCCCAGCCTATCAGATCACCTAGGTCTACTTATATGCTCATCTGCACAACCTGTCCATGGCCACAGAGTATCAACCTGATACTCACCATACATCATCCTAATCACCGTCAGTGCATCGTCCTGATGTATGTCATCCAGAGCATCACCCTGATCATCATAGCATCATCCTGACACATATCATCTGGAGAAACATCCTGATCATACAATGTATCCACCTGATACATATCATCATACATGATCTACCTGATCATACAATGTATCCACCTGATACATATCATCATAGATGATCTACCTGATCATACAATGTATCCACCTAATACATATCAAATACATGATCCAACTGATCATAACAAGCATCCAACATGATGCATATACATATACATGATCCAACTAATCATAACAAGAATACAACATGATGCATACAAAGTAGTAACTGGAGCATTGTCTTGATGCTTATCATCCAACGCTTACATCCACAGCCATGGGAAGGAACCTCCTCTCACCATGCTTGGAATGGATCCTGCAAATGTGTCCATCAGTTCTTCCTTGAAGTGTCGTCAATCTGAAGAACACCAAGCCTCTCTCTGAAGTACTCAAACTTCACTCTGACTAGTGGTTTCATCAACACACCCGCAACCTGCTCATCCATTGCAACATACAGGAGATTCACTACTCCTCTATACACCATATTCCTGATATAGTGATATTTGATCTCAATGTGCTTTGACCTGTTGTGGAACACCAGGTTCTTAGACAGCTTCACACAACTTTGGTTGTCACAAAAGATACTAGTAGCCTCCAATGGGAGATCAAATAACTCAGACAGTATCTTCCTCAGCCATACTGCCTCACAACTAGCCGAACAAGCTGCAACATACTCTTCTTTGGCTGTACTTAGTGCTACACAAGACTGCTTCCTACTAAACCAAGAGATCACACTTGATCCCATACTGAAGCAGCACCTTCAAGTGCTCTTCCTATCTGCAGCACTTCCTTCCCAATCTGAATCAACATAATGTTCTAGGTTAAACTTTTGATTTGCATCATACTTGAGCCCATAATCAACCCTACCCTTCAGGTACCTCAGAATATGCTTTACATCAGCCAGGTGAACACCTCTTGGATCCATCAGGAACTGGCTCAATGTGTTCACCGCAAAGCAAATATCTAGTCTCATGTTCGTCAGGTACTTCAAGGACCCAAACATCTGACGATATACCATAGCATCAACCGGATCAGATGAAGCATCACATAGATGCTTCAGGTTCAATGCGATAGGTGTGGCCATGGCCTTGCAGTCCATCATCTCGAACCTCTTCAGTATCTCTACTACATACTTCCTTTGTCTAAGGAAGATCCCATCTACACTCTGCCACAGCTCCATGCCTAGAAAATAGTGCATCATCCCCAAGTCCTTCATCTCAAGTTCAGTAGCAAGCTTCCTCTTCGTGTCGGTGTTAACACCCAAAAAGTGTTCACTACCTCATCTACCACATTATATGACTCATTTGTCCATTTTCCTACCATATTTCCCTTAAAAACCCAAAAAAATCCCACTAAAAAGCCTCCAAAAGGCTTAAAATGCCTCCAAAAGGCCACAAAACCATCAAAATAGCCTCAAAAAGGCTAAAAAAACCTATTTTTCCTCCAAAATATCCAAAATTCCTCTAAAAATAGCAAAAACCCCCTAAAAAGGGAAGAAAAAATATAAAATAATGAGGAAAAGGAGGACAAAACCCTATACAGCTGCCCTAAACCATGTGTTTCCCAAAACCATGGGTCAGCACTCCACCACCAAAAAACTATAAATAGGTGATGGAGATCCCTTATTCCATATCCACAATCAAGTATACCCTTACTCTGCCAAAATCTCTCTCGAAACCCTAGTTCACCATTGAACTACTTTCACCTTGAGAGCCCCTTTTGGCCCATTCCCAACATTGGAGAAAGAGAAGGAGCACATTGGAGCTTGGAGCAACCCTCCTGGACATTGCAAGGAGCTTCATCAACCTTCACATTGAAGGTAATATTAATACAAAATCATTGTTTCCAAATTGTTGTTTATGTTTCATGCACATGTTTTAGAGTAGTTTCTATTTCTGTTTTAGCTTAATTATTTACATTTACTGAACTGCTACTAAGGAGTCCATTCTCCTTAGTAGGTGCTCATTTGCACAAGCTAGGGGTAAAACCCTAGCCACAGTTTTGGCGACTCCCCTAGATTTGAATTTCTGGTTTCGGTTTAAAAAAAAAAAAAAAAAAATTCCTTTCGGCTGTCCCTTTCGGCCACCGTACACAGCGTATTTCCCCTCTGCAGTCGCGTCCCGACCGCGTCTTTCAGTCTGTTACTTGCGATCCGACCGTGTCTAATCAGCCTGTTTGCTGCGATCTGACTGTGCCTGTCGGCCATTTTGCCGCGTCCCGACCGCGGCTGTCAGCCTGTTTCCCGCGACCTGACTGTGCCTTTTTCCCTGCTTCCTGCGTCTCGACCGCATCTATTTTCCAAAAATCCTCGACCTGACCGCGTCTGTTTTCCTCAAACCCATGGTCCGCTTGTTCTGATTCGCCACAGACTCGCGGTCTGATTTCTGCATTTTTTAACTAATTTGAACCCAGCCCCCTTTTTGCTGCAATATTTTCTGCATCTGAACAGCCCTTTGTCCTACCTGCAGCCTCACTTCCCTACAGCCTTTCTGCAACATAATTTCTGTTCCCTTTACAGAATCCTTTGAAAATTTTAGTATTTTTAATTCATAAAATTTTGCAAGTTAAAGCTTCAATTTCAGTATTATTGATAGTTAGAAGTTGCCCCCCTTGTGGCACATCTATTTTGGGTTCATCACCTCATGAGCACACACTCTGTCACATAATTCAAGTGAGCCTTAAAAAGTACCTAACTCAACCAATATTCTAACCCCACTTGGGGAACACAAAAGAATCTCTGTAGTTAGGTAGGATCGGGGGGATAGGCTTCCAATAACACCCCTCGGTTACTTACACTTGAGACATAGTTGTTGTCCAAATAGGGAACCAAAATCCCCTAGTACTTTTTGGCACGGTCACGACCAGTTTATCAAAGGGCCTCTCCCTTAGGAGGGTTGAAGTCGAGAGACTGGTTCCAGAGGCCTGAGTGGAATACCGCACTCCATTCAGTAACCGAAGGGCTACCTTTCGCGGTAAACGGACTAAACGACATATTCACCTTTCTGGACGTGTCATGAACGGGGTATCTTAGTTGCCATTCTTCTAGGATTGACTACCCAGTGTCCCTCCTGGTAGGGGGATATCATAGCCACTTGGCTTTCCTATTCATATTATCTGACTTGGATTTCATCACCTTGCAGAGGATATGTCTAGTTGAGTCAGAATACTTTTAGTTAGGTGTTTGCATGCTCCTTTACCTCCCTTTGGTCTAGTGAGTCCACCATTTTTTATTTTTAGGAAACCTGCTGCTTGTTGGTATTCTGACCACCTTTGTTGATACTCCAGCTATTGTAGCATAGCTGTTACAGTGGGTGTTTTGAGTTGGTTGTTGGCCTGAGTGCCTTGTTTTTTGAGCTCTCCTTCTGCACACTCGGTTGCATTAGGATTTTTGAGCTGTTTTTCACTCACCTCAACCCACAGAGATTAGACACCATCTGTCACCATTGAGTCCCCGAGACATTCTCGGTGCCTCAGGGGCGATCTCCCACAGCACGGTTCACTAGACACCACTCGTCACCATCACAGATCATCATCACTTGATACCACTTATCAGAGATCTCGGGCCTTGTCCCTTGACTCCACTTGTCAGTGACGTAGGTCTCCGTCACCAGATATTGACGCCCCTTACTTTACCTCCGATTCTGAGACGGAGACTGAGAACCCCATTTACACTGCCCCTACTAGCCCCATGGCTGGCGTGACTTCCACTCCTTTTGTTGTAGGGACCATTAGTGGCATATCCACCACTACACTAGTTACTACACCTGCTTTGGGTATGCCCTCCATGGGGCCCCCATCTACCGTTCCCCTCACTGCACCCATTCCCACAGCTGGGATACCTATTCCCACTTCATCAGTGGTTCACACTACCCATGGTGGTGCAGGCCCCTCCTATACTACCTCCGTTCCCCCACTTGGGGGCACCATCCCAAATCCTGTCCCTCCACTTGGGGGCATTGGCCCCAACTTGGTCCAACCCACTACTGTGTCACATCATTCTTCCAGTTTGCCATTTATGGCTAGCCTCAACCTACCTGACCTAGCCAGATTGACCAACAACCCTATCAAACACAACCCTACATGGCCTCATATGCCTACCAAGCTTCCCTCGGACATCCCTAAGTTCGAGGGCAAGGCCGGTGAGGACCCACAAAACCATATCATGTCTTTCCACCTATGGTGTTCCTCCAACTCCATAGTGGATGACTCTGTTCGCCTCCGTCTCTTACAGCGCACCTTCACTGGCTCTGCAGCCAAGTGGTATATCGAGCACCCCACGGGACCCACGCCACCTTTGCTTCCCTTGCCTCGACCTTCCTGTAGTTCTTCCAGTTGGCTGTCCGCTATGACGCGGGCGTTGAGATCCTCCTATCCTGCAGACAAAACACGGCTACCCACATCACGAACCACATCCATGAGTGGCGTCGATGCCATAGCTTATGCAAGATCAAACTAGACGACCGTATCTTCCTAGATTGGTTCATCAAATCCCTTCTCCTTGTTATTGCTAAGGATGTGGCATCAGAAAGACCCCAGTCTGAAGAAGAGGCCATCCTTAAGGCCCAACAGTTCGACCTCATTTACGCCCAATCGGGTTACCTTTATACCATTATACCTGACGCCCCTCGCGGCGAGTCCTCCTAGCACGATGCACCGGGGGCATCCCATGCCGTAGACGGTATCATTGGCCGTGTTTCTTCACATCCCCAATCATTTTCCATAACACGTCCTACCCCTGGCCCTGACCTTTCAAGGGCTACCTCACAGTCTCGAGCAACCAACTCGTTTGCTCCCATGACACATCACCACCACCATGGACCCTCATGTCCTCCTCAGTGCTTCGGTCATGCGACTCCCGCTTATGCCCCCTCGGTCGCACCTCAGCCTTACTACCACCAGTAGGCTGCCCCTGCTCCTATGCCTTCACAAGCCCAACCCGCTTATTACCCACCACAGGCAGCCCCTGCGGCAAACCCACAACCTGCTCTGCAGCCATATCAGCAACCCCCTCAAGTTGCTGCACCTGCTTAGCCTCCACCTGCATATCATCCACCGCAGCCTGCTCTCGCACCCGCGCAACCTCAGAACCCCCCTGCTGCCTAAGGGCAAGTTTACACCCAACAAAACCTGCAGCAAAACCAGAACAACCAACGTAACCAGGGCCAACAAAACTGCGGCAAGGGCCGTAATCGGGGGAACAACCAACCTACAGACCAAGCTGGTCAACCGGCAAATCCCCCCGACAATAATAATGCGACTCCTGCTAACCAAAACCCTGATCGCCCACCCAAGCAGGCTAAAAACCCCAATTTGTGAACAAACCACCCTTGTTCTATTTGCGGGGTCTATGGCCACTATACACATGCTTGCCCACACTTGGAGTGAGCTAGGAAACTCTAGGTTGACGATGCCCACCGCCAAGGGCATGCAGCTCCTCCAGCGCCACCTAACCCTCCTCAACCTCAGCAGCCACCTTTGGTGCTGCAAAACCCATTACCAAACCAAGGTGTCGTGAACACGCAGCCGTTGGCTCCCCCTCAAGCCAACGCGCAACCCCATCAACAACAAATCACTTACGCTGCCCCTGATCAACCCATTTTTGACTCAGGGACCCACCACTTGTTGATGATGTCCTCTGCTGATGTCAACCTTCAGACCTGTCGGAACCAATATGGCTCCACCACTGAAGTACTTCCCATTGATAACCCTACTCATGCTCATCCCACTGATCAGGCGTTACGTATACCTCTGCCTCCTCTAGACGGTGCTCCCAAAGCACCTCGTTTCCCACTTCGCTGTATCAACAATAACCCTAATGCGCGCGCTGCGTCAAACTACAACATCGTAGATGACTTAGCCCAATCTACCGCAGCCATGTCTGCGTTAGAGATCTTGAAGAACTACCCCTCCCAGCGCGAGACTTTACTCTCAGCTATTGGGGGGATTGACCCAAATGATTCAAAATTGATGGCATTTGATTTGGACCAGTCTGAACCTCACCTGCCTTCCACCCTAGCATTCCAAGTTTCTGTTTCCATTAGGAATCTTGTCATCCATCGATGCATCATCGATGAAGGTGGCTCCACATGCGTTATGTCTACATTCATATGGCAGAAGTTGGGATCCCCTACTCTTCAACAGTCCACCACTGCATTACGCGCCTACGACGGTCGGTCGGCTCAGCCCCAAGGCCTCCTAGCCAATGTCCCCGTCCAGTTAGGTGGTAAAACTGTCCTTGTCGACATCGAGGTAATCAATGCCCAATTGGATTATAACCTTTTACGTGACCGCAGCTACATGTATGCCATGCGGGTGGTCGCCTCTTCCGTTTTTCACACCATGATGTTCCCCCATGAGGGACGCATGGTTAAGGTTGACCAACTCACCTACTATGACCCCAGTGCTCCCGCGGCACCCGAAAATGTTCTCCCCATGGTTGAGCAACCTGTTTCTAGTACAACCACCTTGTTTGTTTCTTCTACAGGGCCCGAAGTTTATTCAGACGCATTGATGACCTCCACCTTCCAATCCATTCCTCCCCTGGCATCTACGCCCGACATGTCTGACTTATGTACCTTATCCCATGATAACCAACCTCCTAATAGTCAACCACCCTTGTTGCCTAAACCACCATTGGTACCCAGCCACATTGGTGTTACACCTATCCATACAATCCCCTTCCTAGTCCCTCCATCGGGAGTAGTAAGCGCCCCAGTTATGGCTACCCTTAGCCTCCCTGGGTTAACCTTGGGATTACCCGTTTGGTACCTTTCGCCTCCCGTTCCCCCGCTGACACCAAGCGTCGTCCTCCAACCGGTGCAACCCATGGCTACTACCACTCAGCCACTTCCCGGTGTCTCTACCCCTTCGTCCTCCATGACTCCCCCTCCTACTCCCAAACCCACTGGGGGCAGAGGTCCACAACCTTACACTGCTGTACCTCCACCCAAGACAGTAAAAAACCCTCCAGTGTTTCGTGCTCCACCCAAATGCTCACTGTGCGATGAGTTGGGCCATGCGACGCACCAGTGTCCACAGTTACCAGCCTTACAGAAACACATGTAGATGCTCGACGACGACCCCAACATCCCGATTGTCGAACTAAACCCCACTCCCAAAGCCTAAAGACAAGTCCCTGCATACCAACCACCCCTGCGCCATATGCGGTGTTTACGGGCATTACTCACATCATTGTCTCGATCTCCCGGATTACAGAGCGGCTCTCTATGAGATGAACAATCTGGATCTTGAGACGGCACTACCCACCATTGAGGAGATCCACCCTCCGGTCTCCTCCCCTTCAGGAGAGGTTAATACCATTTACATGATCTCTTCAACTACCATTCCCTCGTCAGCCGAGTTGACGACGCAAACTTTTTGTACTGATGAGGAGATTCTTGAGGCCCTTACCGCCCAGGATTATCCCTGGGATGATATGCATCATCGTTCCTACTTCATCCCACAAGCATCTTCCTCTCGCACCGCTACCCAATTTGCAGTTGAATCCAAAGACTTCCTTCCCACTAAGGTCGACTGGTTCAAGGACCCTATTCCTGCTCCTGACGCCTTCGAGGAAGGTAACATGGCCAACATCTCACCCGTCATCCACATAGATATCTCCAACCCCCCTGGCGTCAATGAATGCATTGCCTTAGGAGCCTCCTGCACTGACCAAGAGATTGAAGAGTACATAAAACTCTTCCGAGAATTCCGTGATGTCTTTGCTTGGTCCTATACTGAAATGCCCGGTCTTGACCCCACCATTATAAAGCACCACGTTGACACATGGCCTGATGTACCCCCCGTTAGTCAGAAACAGTTCCCCATTCATCCCTCAAAACTCCCAGCTGTTAAAGCCGAGATTGAGAAACTGCGCAAGGCAGGGTTCATTTATCCTATTGCCTATACCACTTGGGTTTCAAACCCCATTCCCGCTAACAAAAAGCAAGGCACCATTTGAGTATGCACTGACTTCTATGATTTAAACCGCGCTTGTCCCAAGGACAATTTCCCCACACCATTTATTGACCAACTCATCGATGTGTGTGCGGGACATGAAGTCCTCTCCTTCATGGATGGTTTTTTCGGATATAACCAGATTCAGATCCGTAAAGAAGACCAGTACAAAACTGCCTTTACTACCCCATGGGGCACCTTTGCCTATCGCGTCATGCCTTTTGGCCTCAAAAATGCTGGTGCCACCTTCCAGCGGGCCATGACCTATTGCTTTCACGACTTGGTCCATATCCTGCTAGTCTACCTTGACGATCTTACAGCTCGTTCCCGAAAACGATCCGACCACCTTAACGACCCTCGGCAAGTTTTTCTGCATTGTCGCAAATACCAAATCCGCTTGAACCCACACAAGTGTGTCTTTTGTGTTCCGGCAGGCCAATTGTTGGGTTTTATTGTTTCCCAGAAAGGAATTACTGTTGATCCCCTGAAAGTCCAAGCCATCTTGGACCTTCCCTCTCCTCGCACGCTTCGGCAGCTCCAAAGTCTGTAGGGGCGATCCAATTTCCTTCGATGATTTGTTCCCGATTACGCCACTACCGTTCATGGTTTCTTGCGCCTGCTCCGTACCCATATACCCTTTGTCTGGGACGAGCAAGCAGAAGCTCATTCGGAGCTCTCAAGAAAGCTCTCACCCAAGCCCCCTTGATTTCCCCTCCGGATTTCTCCCAGGACTTCATCCTCTACGTCTCGGCATCCGAGCATGCTGTGTCCGAAGTCTTGGTTCAAGAAGACGCTTCTCACCAGGAGCATGTCATTTATTATGTCAGTCAGACCTTGTCTGGACCCCCTCTACGTTACCCATATGAGGAGAGACTCGCCCTCGCTGTGGTCTTTTCCGTCCAAAAATTACGACACTACATCTTAATGAGTCATACCACAGTCGTCGCCGACTCTAACCCCATGGTCTATCTCCTAAACCGGTGGCTACTGCAAGGTCATGTGGCTAAATGGGTCATTATCCTCCAGGAATATGACCTTACCTTCAAAACACCTAAGAGCACTAAAGCCCTCGCGCTTGCCCAGCTCATTACTGATCTCCCTTCCCTTCTCCCGGCCAAACCAATCTCCGATGAGTTACCCGAGAATCACCTGTTCACTATCTCGTCTGATGACCCATGGTATGGTGATATCTTGTTATACCTGCACACGCAGAAGTTTAGACCCAAAGTCACCCGCAATGGACGCCGCCACATTCGTCACCAGGCCTCTCGATATCTCCTCTTAGGTGATGTCCTTTACCGGCGTGGGGTTGACACAATTCTTCGTCGTTGCCTTACACACGTGGAAGTTGAACACGTCCTTAATGATTGTCATAGCGGTGCTTGCGGAGGCCATTTCTCAGGGATGGCCACTGCCCAAAAGGTCATCTGCGTTGGATACTTCTGGCCCACACTTTTCACCGACTGCATCACTGCGGTCAAACATTGCCATAACTGCAAGCTTTTTTCCCCCAAGGCCCGGACACCTCCTGCTCCGTTACACCCAGTCGTCACTATTGGTCCCTTTTGTAAGTTGGCCATAGACTTCATGGAGTGTAGACCCCAGTCTGCCAACGGCCATAAATATATCGTTGTCACCGTGGATTACTTCACCAAATGGGCGGAAGCCATGCCTACCTTCAATTGTATCGCCGACACTGCTGCCCGTTTCTTTTTCAACCATGTCATCGCTCGATTCGGGGTTCCTAAGCAGTTAGTCTCCGACCACGGTTCCCACTTCGAAGATGTCGTCTGGCGTGAGTTGTCCACCCTCCTCAAATTTGAACACCAATTTTCCTCTGCTTACTACCCCCAAGGGAACGGCCAAGTAGAGGCCATCAACAAAATCCTAAAAACCATCCTCCAATGAACTGTTGACAAGCATAAGTCCAATTGGAACCACATGCTGTTCCCTGCCTTATGGGCTTACCGCACATCCACTAAGACCGCCACTAGTTTTACCCCATTCCATTTAGTTCACGGTGTAGAGTCTGTCCTCCCCATCGAGTGTCAGATTCCTGCCTTACAGATCACCGTTGAGCTTCTCCCTGACACTTCCCCCCTCGAGAAGCATCTGCTAACACTTGAACAAGCTGATGAAGACCATCGTGCCACTCTTTAGAACATCGAAGCTGCCAAAAAACCGCTCCAAAGTCGGTTATGATAAACATGTTCACCCTCGAACTTTCCACGAAGGGGACCTTGTCCTCGCGTATGACCAAGCCCACGAAAAAACCAGTAAAGGGAAGTTTGAATCCATGTGGAAAGGCCCTTACATTGTGAAGACTTGTCTCGGCAAGGGGGCATACATCTTAGCTGACTCCGAAGGTCACCTTTTGCGCAACCCTCGTAATGGGTTGTACCTTAAACGTTTTTACCCATAAATGAAACCGCGGCATCATTGGTCTGCATTGTACAGTTTGCTATCTTTTTGTTTTTCACCTTTTTTACCATCCTCTCACAATCATCATTTTTGCATGACCACAGATGGACCATCTTCCACCTTGTTACACTAGCTTTGCTGATGGCGCAAGCCGCTGGTCTCCCAACCTAGCTTCTGCAGCATGGGTCTTGCACTCCCCGTCCAACGAGATGATTCACCTTGACGGAATCTGTATAGGTGCTACTACCAATAACCAGGCGGAGTATGATGCTGTGACCGGTCTTCTGACTGCTGCCCTTCAGATGGGCATATGTCACCTTCGTGTGTTCCTTGACTCCCAGCTCAACAACTGCTACCAGGTGCGTGATCCCTGCCTTTTTAGAAAATTCCTGCGCGCAAAACAACTCAGCTGACAGTTTGAATCCATAACATTCACACATTTCCCCAGATCCCAGAATAGTGTCGCAGATCAAATGGCAAACTACATCCTAGACTGGCATATCAATCAGACCATGTAACGTCATGCATCATCATCTCATAACATCTCATAAAAATATATAAAAACCCAAAAAGATTGCATCGCATCAACATTTTCATCCATGTACATAAACCATCATACATACATCATAAAACCACATAAAATACACAAGAGGCATCCACGTGCCCCACATCCTATGCTACTTGCATCCACATGCAATACAAACATCTCACATATCATAATGTGCATCCACGTGCGTACAACAACAATATCATAAAAAGGTGCATCCATGTGCATATATATATATATATATCAAAAAATACATGTTCAGTGCTATACATGTCCTGAGTACCCCTGTACTCAGCTATACAAAAAATGGATATACATGCCTAAAGCCTCATCAAAATACATGCTGTAGATACAAAACTCGGGGGGAGTCCCCTGCACTCCCTAATGAGAGTCATACCCTGCATCACTGCTTGCATCAGCTGCCTCTGAGTCCTCCCCTCGCTCCTCCTCCAGCAAGTCCTCATCCTCTACGGGCCCCTGTGCCCGTGCCCTGTCTACCAAGATAGCCACACGGATGGCAATGGATCTGAACTCTCGGGGTGCCCTCATGCAATCCTGCACCACGTCCGGATCGACATCCCGCCATCCCTCGTCAGTCACCTCCACCAGCAAACGGTCTAGTAGTGCCCGTACCAACTCCAGTGTCCCCTCCGCATCGCGGCAACGGACCTCTCCTCACCCAGGCAGAGCTGGAATGGCCACAATCCCCCTCCGTGCCACATGTCCTGGAGGCGGCCTCAGGCCCACATCTGCAGATCACTCATATGTCAGTCACAATATATCAATCTACTATCATATATATAAAACTTGACATCCATAACATGCAAGCAAACACATACATACCATCGGGTCCCCATGCCTGTCCTTGTGCTCGTGGCGCCTCTGGATCTCCCGTGTAGTCCATGTCCCTATACGGGAAGTCGTCCAGTGTCAATGGTAGTTGAAGCCACTGCAGATACAACTCCTACATAAAATACCTTCCCACATCACCGCCACCACGGCGACGCATCATCTCGCCCCACCGCACCATCCGTGGCTCCCTCATCCCTCCTGCCCTGATCGATACCCGTGGCCGCAGTGTGGGTACCCTCTCCATAAAGAAGGCACACAAGAAGGAACCATAACAAAATCCCTTGCCAGCTTCCTTCGCCGCCGAGAGCTGCCGCTGAATGCAGGTCAGGAACATCTGGCCCCACGCGTAGTACACCCCATCCAGTACGCGCTATATCATCTGCATCTGCCCCCCCCGACACCTTCTCAGGTGTCTGTGACCCAAATACCCGAACCACACATGCCACCATGGCCTGCACTGCTGGCTCCTGTAGGTCCCTCATCAGGAGTGCATTCCTATGCACCCTCGCCTCAGGACCACAGTATCTATCCAACATGTCCTCCATGTCGACGTCCGCGGCAACCCACGGCTATGTGTCTGCTACCCTGCCTAGACAGGGCAACCCTGTCAGAAAATATACATCGGTCAGGGTGAGGTCCACCCTCTCACCCTGTACTCGGAAAGCCTGTATGTCCGGCTCCCAGAAGCTGATCAGCCGGTTCAGCAGCAATGCTGCTGACCGTATCATGGGTATCTGTGCGAACTTTAGTAGTCTGCACATTCCCAGCACAGATCACACATGGCGCTCCCCTCGGACCATGGCCATGATCTCATCGGGGATCTCCCGCTCTCTCACGAGCACCTGGGGCATCCTGTCAATCACACAAAGTAGACTCATTAGACTCATGCCAAATAAATAAGCCCTTCCCCTCCTCTGGAAGACCCTCTTAGCTCGGCCCAAAACCGCGGCTCAAGGGCTTCCTGCCGCGGTTTCCGACCGCGGCTGTCAAGCCTACACTCGTGGTCCTTAACTGTGACTATTCGACCTAACCCCGCGGTTTCGAACCGCGTGTTCCTCCGTGGAACACGCGTTCTGCGACCGCGTCTCCAACTGAGAAACCTGCGGTCCCTAACCGCGTGGATCATCCTAAAACTCACAGTCTCCAACTGTGCTTTCGTCCCCCTAACTTGCGGTCCACCCCACGTGGACCGTACAAGTAACCCTGGGACCCACTACCCAACCCCCGACCCTAAAAAACATGGAGGTATGAGTTTGACGGCATACCTGTATCTCCCGGATCTGAAATCGGCCGGTCGGATCGTCCAGAAATGCCACCTCAGCTCTGGTCCACTATAATCACAGGTCAAAGTCAAATAGTACAAATGACACATGTCATGTTGGACCCACTCACTATTTATAGTCAGTTGACTTTTTCTTGTTTTGGCCATTCTGACCCCATACGGAGTCCATTTTTCGAACCGTTTCCACCACTAGAATCAGAACGATGCGACCGTCATAATGGTCCCCTCGTTGCATTTTTTCTTCCCTGCCATTTTTTGCCCATTTTTTAGACACCATTAGTCGCCTCGGTTTGCGTGCCACATCGGCCGTTCTCCGTTTTTCACATATTTTATACCCTCGGATTCATTTTTTCGAGCCGGTGATGATGCTTGAGATCATTTCTTGCTCTCACCCCCCGAGTTTTTTGGTATTTTTCCAAAATGCCCCCGTCGCCTTGGTTTGCGTGCCACATCGGCCGTTATCCGTTTTTGACACCCTTTATATCGCTGGATTCATTTTTCTGCGCTCATGATGATGCTTGAGATCATTTCTCGCTCTCACCTGGTACAATTTCAACATTTTGTCCCGACACCTTGCTGCCTAGGTTTGCACGCGACAGCGGCCGACATCGGATTGTTCCACTTTTTCACATGAGCTATTCACTCCTGTCATACTGCAAATGTTTCGTTATTTTGCCACCATTTCATTCACCCCGCAAGGAGGCCCACCAGTGTTCCCCACTACCCTCGTTCTTGGTCATCATTACTGATCCTTGCTTGAACACGTCCTCCTTGCCTAGCCATTCCTTTTGTTCGGTATACTTTTATCCCTTTTTCGGGCCGGACAAGTCCTTTACGAAAAAGGCACTTAGGGAGTTTCCGTTAAGCTCTTTTCTAACTCCTAAAAGAATGAAAAGATCGCCGAGCAATCTTGCTTCCTTTCATGCTCATTAAAGTACGTGAAAGGGCGTCTATCTGGTATAAGTTTAACCCTTTTCCGAACCTGGTAGACTAATTACGAAAAAGGAATACTCTAGTTACATCGGCTAGAAGAGTTCTTCATTGCATCCTTTTATGCTTCTTTGGGCCTTGGAGACTAAATCTACGAAAAAGCAACCCCCTGGAGTCTTCTTATTTGCTTTCAGACTCTTTAAAATTGAAAGCAACCATGAGCATGAACTGTCCTGGGCTCGTAAAATCCACACGACAGTACCATTCCACTACTTCAGAGTCTTCTTATTTGCTTTCAGACTCCTTAAAATTGAAAGCAACCACGAGCATGAACTGTCCTGGGCTCGTACAAATCCACACGACAGTATCATTTTACACACACTTCTTCTAGTTCCTTAACCCATGAAGAAGTCCCCTCCCATGCCTCCTGGCACTATGATCGATCATCTCGGTAGCACCCCCAATCAGGTCGCCTTTGTTCAGAGTATTCTGCAGTTTCGTGCCATTTTACTACAGCTTGAGTCTCCCTCAGACCAGTCACCTTCCCCGATCCAATATAGCTATGATCCCTTTCCGCTTAGTCAGTTTCATATGTTGCCCGATCATTCCCATTATCATACTTTCAACAAAGGAAGTTTTAGTCCACCCACTCTACTTGCCCAGTTGTCCCTCCACAGTTTGTCAGTCCTGCCATCAGTACTATCACATTTCGGTTATACGCCTCGCTCTCCTGTCAAGGAAACATCATTGCCTTGATAGTTGCAGGTCTCCCTCTATCGACGACAGCTCCTCTATTCCAGAGGTCCCTACGCCTTGGACTTATCACCATCTGTGGTACGTGCCTATGGATCATTCTAAGAGGAGTCATCATTGCCTCTCCGAGTGGTTGTTCCTCACATGCTCAACTTTAGCACCTTGATCGCATCATTGAGGATCGCGTAGGATTATATCCCATCAGTTTTTAGTCGAAGACCCCGGATTTCCCCAGACTCTAGCACATTGGTGAGTCACTTCGGAACGCCCAGTTGTATGTTCCCGTGGATGTCCGGGCTGCGTTGGCGTTTGTATTCGGAAGCCATCCAGTTATATGCTTCCTTGAGTACCCATTTCAGTTCCAGCTCAGTGTACCATTGAGGTTATTGCTCCCAGTCATTATGATCCAGCAGCTCATCAGTTCCTCTGGTACCCCAGTCAGCAGCACTGTTGATTGTTCCAATGCACCAGTTCTTCAGTTCACACATGATCATCCCAGTAGTATGTCCCAGATTTGTGTTTCCTCTTGACACATATGATGTACACAGTGGTTATCTATGTATCTTATAGGTCCCCCTTTTCGGGCCTTACACTTTTGTTTATGTATCTTGATACGAGCATGGGTATGCCCGCCTCATCCATATATTGAGATTATTCCTCAGTCAGTATTTGAGGTCACGTATATTTCAGGTCCCCATTTTTTGGACCCCATTGTTATTATTATGTTATATCCTGATACGAGCATGGGTATGCCCGCCTCGTCCATATATTGAGATTATTCCTCAATCAGTATTTGAGGTCATGTATATTTTAGGTCCCCATATTTTGGACCCCATTGTTGTTATTATGTTATATCATGATACGAGCATGGGAATGCCCACCTCGTCCATATGATCTGATGATTCCTCATCCATTACTGAGGTTATGTACTTTTAGTTCTTGCAGTTTGTTTGGGATCATTGTTCCGGGCTTCAGTTTGTTTCTTCTCTTCTCACCACACCCCAAGAAAACCATTCATGACTTATGATGTCCATCAGCCATACGATGAGCTCCTGCCCTCGCACATCAGGGGGCAATCTGTTAACACCCAAAAAGTGTTCACTACCTCATCTACCACATTATATGACTCATTTGTCCATTTTCCTACCATGTTTCCCTTAAAAACCTAAAAAATCCCACTAAAAAGCCTCCAAAAGGCTTAAAATGCCTCCAAAAGGCCACAAAACCATCAAAATAGCCTCAAAAAGGCTAAAAAACCTATTTTTCCTCCAAAATATCCAAAATTCCTCTAAAAATAGCAAAAACCCCCTAAAAAGGGAAGAAAAAATATAAAATAATGAGGAAAAGGAGGAAAAAACCCTATACAGCTGCCCTAAACCATGTGTTTCCCAAAACCATGGGTCAGCACTCCACCACCAAAAAACTATAAATAGGTGATGGAGATCCCTTATTCCATATCCACAATCAAGTATACCCTTACTCTGCCAAAATCTCTCTCGAAACCCTAGTTCACCATTGAACTACTTTCACCTTGAGAGCCCCTTTTGGCCCATTCCCACCATTGGAGAAAGAGAAGTAGCACATTGGAGCTTGGAGCAACCCTCTTGGACATTGCAAGGAGCTTCATCAACCTTCACATTGAAGGTAATATTAATACAAAATCATTGTTTCCAAATTGTTGTTTATGTTTCATGCACATGTTTTAGAGTAGTTTCTATTTCTGTTTTAGCTTAATTATTTATATTTACTGAACTGCTACTAGGGAGTCCATTCTCCTTAGTAGGTGCTCATTTGCACAAGCTAGGGGTAAAACCCTAGCTACAGTTGGCAATCAATCTATCCTAACCTGTAACAAACAGGTCATCCATATACAAAAGTAGTATCACTAGATTTCCTTCCTCAACCTTGTAGTAAAGGTTGGAATCCACTTTACTCTTGGTTAATCCCAAACTAGATAGAAAGTTGTCTATCCTACCATACAAAGTTTTGGGAGCTTGCTTTAATCCATACAAGGATTTCTTCAACCTACACACATATGACTCTCTATCATGTGTCTCAAAACCAAGTGGCTGCTCCACATACACTTCCTCCTCAACTAAACCATTCAAGAAAGCTGTCTTGACATCCATCTGGTGTATCTTCCATTTCATCACTGCAACCAGAGAAAGTACTGATCTAATGGAAGTGTATCTAGCTATATGAGCAAAAGTCTCTTCATAATCAATCCCTTCTTTTGGGGAGAAGCCACGAGCTACAAACCTTGCTTTATATTTCTCTATGCTACCATCTGCAGCATGCTTAATCTTATATATCCGCTTGGAAGTCATGACAGACTTCCTTTCTAGTCTAGGACCACATCCCAACCATCATTCTTCATGATTGACGGATCATGGCATTCTTGCATTACTTCATCTCGGATCTTGGGAACTTCAATATCTTCAATAGATAGCTTTGTTGCTGGAACAAATGTTGTAGTCTTTCTTTTGTAGGTGATGGTATACGATCTTTCCTACAAGACAAGTTAAATTGCATGATTAGAAACATCTCATAGTTTTCAGAACAAATTCTTACACATAAAGAAATATGTCATACAGTCATGCAATTATTTTAGCCAATGCTTGAATACAACATTTATCCCATAACTTTCTAGATGCCTTCCAATCTCTACCAGAACATTGTTAAGAGTGTGCACGACTCCCAACATGTCAGCAAAGAGGTTTCATTCTAGATAAGTAGCAATGGAATGTTGTACAGTGCCATAGGCCACTTACCCATCACATGCATATTAGTAGTATAATGTTCATTAATGCAGTTATTATAATATGCATAATACACAACCTAAGTCTAGGAACATAAGTCTATACATCTTTGAACAATATTATTTAAATAATCAAATATACAAGAAATGACAATTCAAATACTTATCTTGTTTGTTTGTTGGGTGGACTCCCTCTCAATCTTTGCTTCCTTGTAGGAACTACTAGAGTGTGCTCCCTCTTGATCTTTGCTTCCTGGATTACCTATCCTTGAACTTATATTCATCCTGGACCACTATGCATTCTTAAGTGTGCACTAGTGTCATGATTGTGCCATCCTAAAAATATCATACATTCATTAGTATAATATCAAAACAAGATAATCTTAAACATGTATAGCCATGATCATTTCAAAGACATATAATAAGCATTAGTATTCAAGGTTTCAGGGAAGACTTCTCTTACTCATGCATATTCATATTTGACCATAGAACTCTTCTGGTTAGTCATATCATCAATCAAGGTAAGAGACATAATATGCATAAACCCTTGATTAATTAAATTTCTAAATTCATGAATAATCATATACAAAAGTATAAGATCCTAACGTAGGGTAGGATTCTAACTTGATATAAGAAAAACATACCTGGTCATCATATTTGCTAGTTATGTCTAGCAATGTTTTCTTGTTCTCTTCAATGACCTGCATAACTCATAAGTTAACAATTGTAGACCAAAACATACATACCTCGTAAGTAGAGCTTCTATGTGATCCATGACTATGGATGAGTCTCTGTCTTCATGTCACCATGGTCTTGATCTAGATCTTTATTTGTACCTTCATGTTAGTGGATAAAATTCTCCTCATACAACACCATAGTTCATTAGTACAATCATAATACAATCATAAGTGTCATAAACCTAATAAATGAATGTCTTCTATCATGCATTCATACTTTTACTAGGGTGATAAGACAAGTCTAAAATTAAACAAGATTGTTACTAAATTCAATAACATGAAGACAATCATATTATAAACTTAAACATGAACAGATTTCAAAACATACCTGTAAATCATACCTGCCAGATTGCTTGTAGTAGTTGTTGTTATTGTTCCTTTTGTTCTTAGGAGAATATGAGGAAAAGCATCCTCTTCTTGGTATGTGCTGTGAGAGCTTGATCTTCATTCCCCATATTTTCTTCTCGAGCTACAATCCAAGCTTCTTCCTGTGAGCATTCTTTCCACAGCCTACTGAATGTGATAAGTTTCTTCCTAGCACAAATTCCTTGGATGAAGGAATCGCATGAACTAGGAGGGCTATTAAGAGTGGTTATTACCACTTCTCCATTCTCTATATCTTCTTCCATAGCTTCAAGTTGTTATTTTATCTGGAAGACCCTTGAGAAATAAGACTACATGGTCTCTGCATTCTGGAACTTGATATTCTTCAATTGATTCCTTAAGGTCATCTTCTTATTTATATACTTCCCTTCAAATAGCTTGGTCAAGGAATCAAACATCTCCTTAGGTGTCTTCAGAGATGACGCATGTGGCATGACATGGTCTTTGATAGAATCAACAATGATCCTTTTAGCCTTGACTAAGTTCCTCTTGTGTAAGGCCTTAGTCTCTTCTCCCTCTGGGACAGGAACCCCTTCACTTATGTAGGTGTTCAACTCACTTTCTTCTATAATTGACCCAATCCTATACTTCCATGCTCGGAAGTTATCAACCCCTTCAAGTTTATCCTTAAACTTGGTGTGGTGAGACATCTTAAGAAGTACTTCAAATGTAAATAGAAAAGATTTAGGTCTTACCACTTGATTTGCTGAAAACTGGATCTTGAGCTCGATTAGGGCTTGCCAAAGAAACCCTAAAATTTCATCCTTGAATTTCAAACTTCTAAAAGGATAGAAAGATGCTCCTTGATGATCTAATCAAGTTGTATACTTAGAATTTGAAAACTGCAAAGTTTCACCCCTCAAATTTTCTTTTCAAACTTTTGGATTCACTAAGGAGGACCTTGAATTAGGGTTTGATTTTCTTGGAGCTTCACCCAACCAAAAAGTTCGATCCAAAGCTCTAAACTTCGATTTTTCCAAGTAGCTTCTAGCCATGGTCTCATATTTCAGAAATTCCTATTTTGTGGAAGCCCTAATTTTTAGGGCCAAAAATGAAAGTACCCATAATTGAATTTTGATTGGACATAAAGATGCACCTTGATGAGGAGAGTCAATATACCCTACTGCCTTTCCAAAAACTGTGGAGAGAAACCCAAAAACAAGAAGCCCTAGCTTCCGCAACTGCACACTATCTTCTTCTCAGGTTAGCTTTGATATCATGTTAATATTTGAGCATTAATTCAACATACTCTAGGATCTTTAATGAGAGAATAACATGTACAGCATATCAAGCATATCAATCAAAACAAGCAATCACATGAGACAATAGACACACAGAGTTTCCTTGGGGAAAACCATAAAGGTGAAAAACCCCAATAACTCCCTCATAGATAGATAGAGCAATGATACAAAACCCAAGCATAAGAGATAGTCTCCTATCAGCAGCTTCTCCTCCTCCATTAGTGCACCACTCTCCAATGAGTGTATAAGTGAGAAAGTGAATGATCAAATAGAGTGCCTCCCGCACTCTATTTATACTGGACTTGACTTGGCTAATAACCTTTACTACGTTGGCCTCAACTTAACCACATAACATAATGCTGACAGGGCCGACCCCCAATATGGTGGTCTAATAACCCTTTAACCCACATGACTTATACAGGGCCGACACCATCAAGGTGGTCCAATAACCCATCAAGTATAATTTACGACACTTACAATATAAATGGTGACACTTCCATATAGAGGAATAATAACATCTCTATAGGAATACAATATACATGTGTGAAATACATTCCGAAGTTACAAACACATCAACAACTCTTTATCTCTAAATCCATAACCCCCAATCTCTCTCCCTCTCTCCCTCTGTCCCTCTAAACCCCTAACACCTATCCTCCATTCTCACTCTATATCTCTCTCTAAAATCCTATCCTGCAATCTCTCTCTCCCTCTAAACCCCTAATCTCCCATCTCTATCTCTTTCTCTAAACATCTAACCCACAATCTATCTCTCTCTCTCTCTCTCTCTCTCTCTCTTTATACCCTAAACCAGAATCTCTTTTTCTCTTTTTCTCTCTCTCTATAAACTCATTACTCCCGATCTCTCTCTCTCTTTCTAAACCAATAACCCCAATCACTCTATCTCTTTCAAAACCCCTAACCTCCTATCTCTCCCCCTCTCTTTAAACCCCTAACCCGAAATATATATCTCTCTCTCTATAAACACCCAACCTCTTGTTGGTTGTGGAGCCTAATATTCTAGTCTCATAGATGATGATTCAGCTATGTTTGAACCTCAGGTTTTGTTATGCTCATGGCACGATCCCTAGGGGTTCCGGGGGGCACGGGGGCCAGCGGGACCTCAAGTTATGGGGGTTAGGGCCCATGGTTTTGGGTAACCCATGGTATTTTCCCATTGTATTTTCCTTATAAAATAAAGTCATTGTAACACGGCTAGGTTTGATGTATTAGGTATTATGCATTGTAAAGATCTCTGAGATCAGAAGAGAGACTGTGAGAGAGTGAAGAGGAAGTGCAACGGTTGTGCTGCAGGTTGTATCCCTTCACTTTGTTGGATGGTATAATAATAAGGACTGGGAAGTTCAGTGTGGATGTAGCCCATCTTGGGTGAACCATGATATATCTGTGTCTCTCTTGTAATGTGTTTTTGTGATTATATTTGCATTTTTGTTTATTGTTATTGCTCTGCGATCTTCAATATCTCCCTCTCTCTCTCTCTTGTTAAAACAATAACCCCTAATCTTTCTCCTTCTATCTCTCTCACTCCAAACCCCTAAGCTCCAATGTCTCTCTCTCTCTAAACCTATAACCCCCTATATTTATCTCTCTCTCTCTCTCTCTCCCCAAATTCCAAAACCCTAATCTCTAACACCTAATATCTCTCTCTCTCTCTAAATGTCTAAACCCAAATATCTATCTCTCCCTCTCTCTCTCTAAAACCCTAAACCCTAAAACCCACTCCCTCTCTCTCCCTCTCTAAGCCCCTAACCCTAAAAATCTATCTCTCTCTCTCTCAACCCCCACTCCTCACCCTCCTACCCATCCCCCCTCTCTATGTCTCTCTCCTGCACACCACTAACCATCTGTAGGCGCCTCGTGATCTCTCTCTATCTCTAAAGGCCTATAAACACCCTATCACTCCCTCTCTTTCTCTATCCCTTAACCACCAATCTCTATCTCTCTAAAACCCTAACCACCAATCAATCTCTCTCTCTAAACCCCTTACAAGCAATTTATCTCTCTCTAAGACCCTACAAACCAATCTCTCTCTCTCTCTCTATTTAAACCCCCAACCCCCAACCTTCAATATCTCTCTCTAAACACCTCTATCTCTCTCTATCTAATTCTCTAACACCCAATCTCTCTCTCCCTCTCAACACCTAACCCCTAATCTCCCTCATTCTCTCTCTCATTAAGCCTATAACACCCAATCTCTCTCTCTCTCTCTAAACCCTTATCCAACAATATCTATTTCTATTTATCTCTCTCTCTAAACCCCTAACCCTCAAACTTTGTATCTCTCTCCAAGTCCTGAACAACCCATCTCTTCCCCTCCCTAAACCCATAAACCTGAATCTCTCTCTCTCTCTCTAAATCCTTAACCCTCAATCTCTTTGTCTCTCTTTAAAACCCTAACCACCAATCTCTCTTTTTCTATCTCTCTCTCTCTAAAACCCTAACCCCTAATCTCTCTATCTCTTTCTAAATTGCTCATACCCAATCTCTCACTCTCTCTAAGCCTGTAACCCCCAATCTCCATCTCTCTCTCTCTCTCTCTCTCTCTCTCTCTCTAAGACCCTAACCACGAATCTCTATGTATATATATAAAAACCTAACCTCTAAAATATCCCTTTCTATCTTTCTCTAAAGCCCTAAAACCCTACCCCTCTCTCTCTTTCTAAACCCCTAAGCCCCTCCCTCTCTCTCTCCCAAAATGCTTAACCCCTAATATTCCTCTATCTCTCTAAACCCCTAACCCACAATCTCTATATGTCTATCTAAACATCATAAGCCCCATTCCCTCTCTTTAAACTGCTAACCCCTAGTATCTCTCTCTCTCTCTCTAAACCCCTTACCCCCAATCTCTCTCCCTCTAATCAATTAACCCCATTGTCTCTCTCTCTCTAAACCCCTTGCCCCCAATATCTCTCTCTTTCTCTAAACTACTAACCTCCAATATCTCTCTCTCTAAAAACCCAACCTCCAATAATTCTCTCTCACTCTATAAAACCCTATCCTCTAATCTCTCTCTCTCTCTTTAAACCCTTAACCCATAATCTCTCTCTCTATTTCTCCCCCTCTAAATCCATCACCCACATTATCCCTGTCTCTCTATCTCTAAATCCCTAACATCCAATCTCTCTCTCTACCCTTGTCTCTATTTATCTCTCTAACACCCTAACCCCCAATACCCCTATCCATTTCTCTCTAAACCCCTAAAACACAATCTCACTCTCTCTAAGCCCCTAACACCCAATCTCTCTCTCTCTCTCTCTCTAAACCACTAGCCCCAATCTCTCTATCTCTCTCTAAACCACTAATCCCTAGTCTCTCTATCTCTAAACCACTAACTCCCAATCTCTCTCTCCCCTCTGTCTCTCTAAACCCCTAACACCCAATCACTCTCTCTTTTTAAAAACCCTAACACCAATTCTGTCTCTTTCTCTCTGTCTAAACCCTTTACCTCCTTTCTCTCTATGTCTCTAAACCCCTAACCCCTAATCTATTTCTCTCTAAACCAATAACCCCAAATCTCTCTCTCTCTCTCTCTCTAAATCGATAATCCGCAATTTCTCTCTCTCTCTCTCTCTCCGTGTGTGTCTAAACCCCTAACTAATCTCTCTCTTTCTCTCCCTTTCCCTCTCTAAACACCTAAAGACCAATCTCTCTCTTTCTCTCCCTCTCCCTCTCTAAACACCTAAAGACCAATCTCTCTCTCTATCTATATCTCTCCAAACCCTTCAATCTCTCATTCTCTCTAAACCCATAACCCCAAATATCTCTCTCTATACCCCTAACCCCAAATATCTCTCTCTCAGTCTCTCTAACTATCTTTCTAAACCACATACCCTAATATATATCTCTCTCTCTCAATAAGCCACTAACCACCAATATATCACTCTCCAAACACCTAAAATCTACTATCTCTCTCCCTCTCTAAACCCCTGTCCACCAATCTCTCTCGCTCTATTGTTGGGCGTGGCCCAAGTAGGTATCTTTTTGCTAAAGTACAGTTTTGGGCACTGCACAGTGCGAGCTGCGAGGTTAAAATGGAGCAGTTTTGGGATGGAAGGATAGTTGCGTGTAGCTAGATGGTGTGCAGTGCTAGTGCGATAGTTATTTTGGTAAAGAAGTATAGAGAAAGGTCAAGCCGGGAGAGCGACCTATTTTGAGCAAAAAGCAGAATAAAGTTAGAGGAAAGCGACCAGTCTAAAAGAGTGGTGGAAAGCAGTTGAGTAGCTATGCCACTAAGTTGACAGTGACAAATAGGCCAAATGAGTGGAAAGTGATAGGCCACGATGCAGTTGTAACCATTTTGTTGATGACTGCGGTTGTCAGAAGGGCGTTAGAGCCACGAGTGGTCTAGTAAGGCGGCCAAAGCGAGTGGAGCAAGCTATCGATGACGATAGGCAGTATGGTGGGTAACCGCACCAATTTTGGGAACCTTAGGGTTTTGTTGATGCGCCGAACATTACAACATCAAGCAGAAAGGGATTCTCCCCAGTAAACTATCCCAATTAGATTGTCCACCATTTGGTATGGGGAATCCGTCCGGTTAATGGTTCCGGCTACCGTAAGATTTAAAATTTGCTATTCTTTCTACCGGTTACGGCCTGATCCACCATTTATGTATTTTATTTTAAAGATGATATGCAAGTGCCCTAAGCTAATTTAATCTAAATGTAGAACTTGAAACAGATCTATATCTAAAACTGAAATAAATCTAATCTATCCTTGCAAGGAGCAAAATGTAAATATGAGTAATGTGCTGAAAGAAATATCTAAAGATTGCATGGATAGCCATTTAAATCATAAAGAAACATTTTCAACAGAAGGTTAAAGATATTAAAGATAGCTTTAATCCACATAAAAGCATTCTCTTACTCATTTTGGAGAAACATCATTGCACATAAAATAGTAAGATCATTCATCACATAGAAACAATTCAGGACAGCAAAGAAAGATCTCACAGCAGTATCAGAATGTCACAAGAATAATCTAGCAAGCATCTAATCCACATTTCCAGGCAAAACAAATGTCCTCTCCAGGCTCTTTCTTAGGAAAAATCGCTTCCTTGGAGCAAGCTACAAAGTAGTTTGTACAAGCTAAGAAAATTCTTTTCCTTGCAAAAAAGTCCTCTACTCCTCTTCTTAACTTCTATTTATAACTTTACAAAAAACTCCATGAGCTGATAGGTGTATCCTAATTCTAGAAGCTTCTAATTTGGATTTTGGTGTGTAATTATCTATTTCCCAGATTCGTCGAACACCTTTCATATGAGACAAAATGACAGCCAACTGTCCCTTTAAAGTATTTGCAAAATAAGGAAAATAACCCAAATCGACTTCTGATTTTAGCTGGCTTCTTTCTGTTGACATGTTGATCAGTCTCCAACAACAGGCTCACTTGCAATCACTTGATTATCTACGCTTTGTATATGAGTGGCCCAAAGATTAATTTCTTTCACTATAATCTTGCCCCAAAGAGATACTGTCGACTTTGCCGTGATTTCATGCTTGCGGAAGTCCGATTTGACTTGTGCTGCCCTTGAGGTAGCCTCCTGAGCGATTGCTTCTAGAAAGTAAATATGTATAGCAGGTTGAGCAATGAATTGTTGTAGCTCATCTTGGGTCATCACCTCTACCTTTATGATATACTGCAAATCATGGTCCAACTCACTTTGCAATTCAGTCAGCCTTTGCTCTTGTGTTGGGAATTCATAGATAGTCTCTGGTAGGATCAAGTGGCACTTGCCGAAAGCCTCTTTGATTTTAGAGTAGAACGAATGACACTTGCTGATGGTTTTCTTAATATCCAAGCTCAGCTTGGTGCCACAGTCTTTACTGAAATCTAGCACTCCTGTATCTAGGTCACATTCGTCTTCAGTGGGGATGTGCAAGTTTGAGGGGAATCCAGACTTTCCCTTTCTCCATTCACACTGTTGCTTCAATTCCTCCACATGTTTGGAAAATTTTTCCCTGTTCCTCCAAGCTCTTCCTTCCATAACTGTCATCTTATTAATCATTTCTTTCACGCTACAAACGTCATGTGAGATCTGCATTAGCAGTTGATTGGCCTTTATCCGCATATCACATGCCTGATTGTGAAAGGTGAGCAAATCTTGCTTGTCTTCTGCTGCATCTTTGAGTTGACTCAATAATTGCTCCTTTTCTTTAACCAT
Organism: Larix kaempferi; assembly: GCA_027924585.1. Lineage (NCBI taxonomy): Eukaryota > Viridiplantae > Streptophyta > Pinopsida > Pinales > Pinaceae > Larix > Larix kaempferi. The sequence goes on along the minus strand of BSBM01000760.1, from coordinate 1,435,417 downwards.
CCCTTCATACTCATGTTTGTGGAGGTGAACTTGTTCAGCTCTACTGGCCTCAAGCTCTTCTAATTTTGTTATGCGGGCTTTCAAATTCTTTTGTTCATCTTTAGAGATGGCCAATTGCATCTCTAAGGTGTTTTTCTCATTCTCAAGATGGAGAACTCCCGCATTTAGCATTAAATGCTCTCCTACCAACTCATTGTATTTCTCTTTCAATTTGTTTGCTTCCAACACCTCCCTCTTCCTATCATCTCTGATCTTAAAACATTGCTCCCTATAATGCTTTATCTCACCTTTCAAAAAATCAATATTGGCTTTAGTTGCCTTAGCTGATGCTACAATGCATTGGGCTTGGAATGTGGAGTCGACATCAGTTCCTTGGACCAATGTTTTCTCTGATATCCATAATTCATATTTGTCAACCCCGCTTTCCATCTTCTTTACCCTCCTATCAATAATGGCCCTTTTCCACTCATGGAAATAAACAGTATCCAGGTCTGCTACTTTGCGCTGCTTCCTAGGGTTATATGGGGTTATATGGGGTTATATGGGCTCGACAGACTTCTCTGTCTGTTCTTTCTCCTTCTCACCTGCTAGCTCTTCTTGGTGTGTCTGCAATCCAGTTGCTTCTTCATTCAGGGGCCTTTCTTCTTTCTCATGCTATTGCTTGGCAGCTTGCTCGTGGAACACCCGATCTTCTTCTTCCTTCTGGACCCTGGTAGCCTCTTCTTGCTGTTTCAATTGAGAGGATTGCTCCTGTTGCTCCCTTGCAATCTCCTCTTACTGAATCTTGGCAGTTAGCTCACCTTGAATTCTTGCTTCTTCTTGGTCCTGCTGCAGCTTGAGGGCTTGCTCTTGGAGCACTCGGTCCTATTCCTGCTTGAGGGCTTTTTCTTAGAGCGCTCTGTCCTGCTCTAATCCTGATGGATCCCCTGATTGTGAGGCCGATGCCTCCCGCTCCCTTTGGGTTAGACCGACAGGTTTGGGGCTCGGATCTTTCACAACTTTCTTCTTGTAACGCTTCCCTAGTGCAGTTAGGTTGCGGGCGCTCCTGAATAATTCCTCATTTCGGTCCATAGTATGAGCATATTCTAAAGAAACCTTGAGTTCTATACAATGCTGATTGGTCATACCACTGGGGTCATGCCTTCTGAAAGGGACTGTGCCGAAATGGAAAACTTCTAATCCTTGAGCATAATTTTCTCTGTCTCTTGCTCTCGGAAGGTTGTAAGCTCTGATGGTAAATGGCATGGGAGGATACATGCTCTTCTTTCGGTCTGTTAAGATCGTACTTATTGCGCTAGTGCCGAAGAGCTGTCTTACGACCTCCTTGTGAATTACAAAATCTTTAACCTACCGAGGGAACATAAATGGAGCTTGAGCTCCTCCACTCATCCTGATGTATGTGCCTTCATTGGTGTGATAATAGTCCCTGAATTTTTCAATGATAAGCATTGCATTCTCCGACATACAGTTTGGTTCTTCTATGAAAATGATTTGGTACAATGGCATGATAAATCTCTCGCAAATCATTTTGTAATGGTTTGCGTATTTACTTTCCCATGTACATTGATAAGCTATGAAGAGGGTTGTTTCTTTTGGCTTCCATGAGCAGCCTAAGTCCAAGAACGTATGCTTGCTTAACAGGCAATCAATCAAGTATGAAGACATGAAAAACTCTGCCCTCTTTTGTAATGTCCCCAGCTTGACCCCATGGCATTTAAAATCATAAATGATGTAATATTGTTATAAAATCATGGTGAGGACCTCAAAGCCAAGGCCTCACCATCGATTTATCAATGCATATGGTTCACATGCTATCCATGCGCAATGGAATTGCGAATATTATGTAAATATGCATTTTGAATAAAATACCCATAACTAGCTATGCAATGCAACAAGAGATGGGGGCATGATTTTAAAAGGAATTGGGAGGAAAAAAATTCAAACCCTTGAGCCAATCAAGTCAAGCCAAGTGTCAATGAGATAACCCATCAAACACTCAAGTACCCATGTTGACTTTTGTACCCAATCTTTCATTTTCTCCCAAAAGTTGGTTGAGGTAGTTAATGCCTTAGGGAATGGGAGGTATGGCTGTCCAAATTCGGGTATGGGCAAGCCACCCTTCATGGAAAAATGTGTTTGGATTCCTTGGGAAGAAAAGAGCCATGAATTTTCCTCCCAAGCCATAACCCATCAAGCAGTTTTGTCTCTCACGTTTTTGAGCTGCCTGTGCATTTTCTCTCACGTTTTTTATGGTTTCTCCTGATTTTTCTACCTGAAACAAGGTGTTTTTGGGTTGCAGAGTGGCTGGGAGTATGGGAGCTTGGTTTGGGGTTTCATTGGAGCCGTTTTGGCCATTTAGATGCCCAAAAATACCATGGAAAATCGGGTTGGTTCCCCGTGGACGTTTTCACCATCCAAAATCCATTTTTGGTGTGCCCACATTTTGGGAAAACCCCCTAGCCATCTTGTTATTAAAATTCCCCAGTCCGTTTTTGGTGTGCCCACGTTTTGGGAAAGCCTGGGGCCATCTTATTGGTAAATCCCATTGCTGAAAGAGTGTATCCATGCCCAGTTTGAGTTGTTGTGTGTAAAAGAGTGTTGGGGTTGAGATGGGTATCTATTGCTTTGGATGTGTATGAGCTTGAATGTCCCCTTTCCTTCTAAGAATCATGCCCAGCTTGGGGGTGGTAGTTGTGTTGAGAGAATTGATGAGCACAACTGGCCTACGGTTGGGTGGAACGTTGCAGTGACATAGCTAGTTGTTTGGGACAATTGCACAATGAAGATAAGTGTTTTTCTATGTGCATTTTACTTCTGCAAATGTTTAAATTTGATGTTTATTATTGATATGTTGAATGCATACAAAAGATGTGTGTGGGTGATGTTCTTATTCCACTGTACATATATGTTTGATTTGCATCTGCACACATTAATTTTATGGCTATGAGTCTAATGAATGGGCTGAGTTTTTGTGAAAGCCCAAAAGATTGGCATCATGTTCCCTCCTTTGCCTTGGATGGATGGGTGGGTACGTGAAATCTTTTGGGTTAGACCTCCCTAGGTTGATGTCAACTGCGAGGCCAAACTGTCTCAAATTATATCAGCTCAGTTAAAGATAGTGCCATTCATGGCTATATGAAACATCACCGGCACCCATCCAATCTTAAACACACTGCCATTAGGCATGCTGAAGAGTCTACTCAACATCAACACGATGAGTCTGTAAGGAGTCTTTAGGAGGTTTCTTTTGTATTCATTGTTCTGTCTCTTCCTAATTTGCCTGTCATTTATCATCATCTTCCGGGAAGATTCTAAGGGGTCCATTTGATGTCTTGCTATCCAATCATTGTCCAAACAAGCTCTGTGTGTAGGTAATATGTAGGAAACAATGACATGCTTAGGAGTGAAAGATGCCAGGTTCAACCCATTTTTATCATTCATGAGCCTCGTGTCGGTCTGGATATGGGAAATTAGCCATCCAATAACTTCGGAACAAGGGAGCAATTTGGGATGAGTTGTTCCCTTATGCAAATAAGACCTTTAGATGTTGGCATACACCAGAGCATCCTTTATGGAGGCTGTTGTGCTGTCCTAAGCCATAATGAACCTGTACAGATCACCCCATTGAAATTCAGGGGTAGAGCTCCCAGGGGGAACACCAGTGGTAGCTTGCACGTCAGCAAACATCATCTCGAGGGAAGTATCTAATAGGATTTCCACATTTGAGTTTGAGGTTAGTTTCTACGCCTTCTTCTTCTTTGATGACCTTCTATGCATGGTAATCCTGCGGTGAGCAAAGTAATGTCAATAAGGAGCATGCATATGTTTAGCCAACTATTTAAATGCAAAGCGATAGCAAAAAAATGTCAGAGCTGGCTTTAGTGAGATGATTTTTTAAGCATGTGCAACAGTCATGTCAAGATTCAGAATATCATAACATGGGAGTTGTTTCAAAGATAATCAAATACATCACAATTTCAGCTATCAATTTGCAGTTGAAGTATATGTGAAATATTAGAAGCAAGTGTCACCAAGCTACACAAACAACTGTTATTTCATAAATTAGACAAATTGAAATAGTGCGCAGGTGGCTCCTAAATTTCCACACAAACTTACTAGGGAGAAGGCATCAGAATGATAAAGTCACAAAGACAAATGCAGGGATGCGCGAACTTAAAGACAATTTCTATGCCAGCGCCTAAAATTATTTATGACCCAAGGCCTAAATCTTAACATGCGCTAACCAAAGTTATTTTATGCGCTATAGCTGAAATTGTACATGCGCCATCCTAACATTATTTCTGTGCCAGCGCCTAAACGTTATTTATGCACTAAGGCCTAACATAATTTGTGGCATTTTTCGTGTGCCAATGTCTAAACGAATTTTATGCGCCAACATTTGATAGTGGAGTTTGCGTAGAGATAGGAAAAAACTACATAGCTACTAGCCCTTTGTGGGTTAAAAGTCCGGGCTTGGTTATCGAGTTTCCATGTTAGTTTGGTAAGCTGTTGAACATATCCCAAGTTGCTTTCGCCCGAGCGCAAGTTTTACACACCCTAGGAATGCAAGGAAAAAATATTTCGCTTAGCTTTGGTGCCCAGATTGCGGCATTAGACGAATGACCAAGTGACTGAAGCCATCCTTTTAACGCTAGTTCAGACCACAAACTTCATGGCCAGAGCAAGGCAATCAATTCATACCTTTTTAAAAAAAACAGAAACCTACCCATAGAAGAAACTTTAAACAGAAACAAGCTATCACGCATCCAGAAAACAATCATAGAAAAAATTTCAAATGCGACTGTGGGGAGACGCGAGTTTTGCTTGGTAATGAATTTGTCATTCAGGGGTGTGGGAAAGTGGGGCTTGAGCTTGGAACGAGAGCTCTGCGAGGAAAACATAGGATGCCGAAAACGTGACAGAGGGAAAAGCCTCATGCGCCTGTGAGATAGGGCCATCCATGCCCTAGTTTGCATGCAGCGGCCTTGTATCCTCATCATTTTTAGAGTAATAGGGTGATAGCCTAGGCTATGTTCTCAAGAGTTCTTTACAGAGTGTGAAAGATGGCAAACAATCTATTTAACTTGGTAAAAAACCTCGGAAACAATGAGAGGGATAGGGAGAAGAGCCTACCTGTCAAACTGGCAGATTTCCCGAAGACTGGTGTCTGTTCCGAAACTGGTGATGGCTTCCATAGGTGCTCAGCGAATGGCAGCCACTTTCGAAATGTGAGTCCCGAGCAGCGAGTGCAAATAATACGATGAGTTCCAAAATATTTTGGATACGTTAAATAGGGTGGCAATTAATGTCACATACATCCAAAGCTGGTGGGGTTATGAAGCATGGGGCTCGAGAACTCTGCCATTAAAGTGGCACATGGTCTTATTAAAGACCCTACCAACTCTACTAGTGCACAAGGATCAAGGAGATCTTTTCGTGCCAAGTGCCGAGTACCGATTTAACTTTTGCGCTGAGGCGGGGAGCATAATGTTTTGCACTATGTGCTAAGCACACATTCAAAAAATAAACCATGCAAGCGGTGATCCTGGCATTATGGTTGCGCTCATAAAAATGTGCCAAACTTGGGCTATCGAGAAAGACAAAGCACCGATTGGAAAGCGGGAGGGATAAATATAGCTCCTGTGTCGGTGGCGCTGATTCTATTATCAAGATTTGCATTGAAAAAGATGTGCCAAATATTAATTCTTCTGAAAAGGTGAAACGCAGCTCCAATGTGGGGAAGATAAGGATAGATCTTGCGCCTTCGGCAGTCGAGGAATGGTTATCACTTGCACCAACGATAGCTAGCTTATTGTTAAAACATGCGCGCTGGAAAAATACTTGAGACTTATCAAAAAGGGGTGGCTGAGCTAGAGCCAAAGTATGCGTCAAGCGGAGGACTTGTAATCAGAGCTTGCGCCGAGCGGGGAATTTATCATTTGGAGTCGTGCCAAAGCGGAGGAGGAATTAAGGATAGAACTTGCGCTACAACAGGTGAATTAAGACTAAAATTCGTGTTGCAGAGAAAAGACTCCTTTTTCCTCAAAAAATCAATGAGAAAACTCTTTTGGAAGCAGGTGATGAAAATTTTCCAAGTCAGAGAAAGAAATACACTCAAGAGACAAAGGAAAAAACTTGTTACAAAAGTATTGAAAAGGAGGGGCACGAAACACCTTCAAAATTTTGGGGAGGGGTGTTGTATCAACAACAGTTTTTTTCCTATGGATTGTAAAGACATGACCTACGAGCATGATCTATAAAAATGCGCATTTTGTAAGGGAAAGGGTTAATCTTCATTGTATAATCTTGAGCAATACTTGTTGTTCTGTGAAAAGATATTGTAAGGGCTCAACAAGCTATGTGTGCAGAGACCTATTGTGAAAGAAGAGAGTCTATAGCTGAGTGCACAGATTGGAACTGTTCTACCCTTCCCAAAAGACTAATATAACAATAGTTCTTGTGGACGTAGCCTCCATCCTGTGGTTGAACCATGCTAAATCTTGTGCAGTGTGATTGCTTGTGTTTTACACCTATTATGTGCTTACTATTAATGCTTGAAGTCCCGTTTATCAGTTTATGTGTTTATGCTTTATATGTATTCACCATAAGAATAAGATGGCAATAATATGTTAAATATCACATGTATGGAAGAATGTTGTATGCACAATATTTCTGATGTAATGAAAGCATAGGTCATAAGGGTAAATAATCTAAGCAGTTGTTGAAGGGGTCAAACACTAAGTAAAACCATCAAGATTTTTAAGTCTGAGAGGGATCTTATTCATCAATTGCGCTTCCCTAGATGTTGAACCCTACCCGAACCACGTAGCCCTTAGATGCGCTGGTTTGCGCAAGCATTTTAGCTTGTAAAAGAGTGAACTGCGACAAAGGCTATCATCACGCAGTTTCCAGTCCGCAGCACCAGCCCCGCAACGCGCTGTGCAGTATTTTTGTCTGAAAAGCTCATCACGTAGCTGTGGAAATCTAATTCCACAGCTCCCCCACAGTTCCACCTCGAATGATACCTCAGCCTGCTCACAGGCTGTTACCGAAAGGGCCGGTGAAAAGGGGTTTTGTTGGTTCCTTGATTTGCGAGAACCTGGGTCTTTATTGAAAACCTCAAGAACAGTTATATAAGCCAACATCTATCCTTTTGAATTCATAACCAACAATCCCTCTCTCTCTCTCTCTAAACCCCTAACCCCAATCTCACTATCTCTCTCTAAGCCCCTAACCCTAAATCGTTCACTCTCTAAACCCCTAACCTCTAATCTCTCTGCTTCTATCTCTCTCTAAACCTTTAACTCCAATCTATTGCCCTATCTCCCTCTCTCTCTATAAGCCCTTAACCCCCAAACACTGTCTTTCTTTAAGCCCCTAATCTCATATCACTATCTTTCTCTCTTTGTAAACCCCTAGCCCCCAATCTCTCTTTCTCTCTAATTGGATAACCCCCAATCTATATTTTCCTCCCTTCCTCTCTCTCTCTCTAAACCCCTAACCCCTAATCTCTTTCTTTCTAAACCACTACTCCCTAATATATCTGTCTCTCTAAACCTCTAATACCAAATCTCCCTCTCTCTCTCTCTAATCCCTTAACAACCAATATCTCTCTCTAAACTGCTATAACCCAATATTTCTCTGTGTCTAAACTCCTAACCTCCAATCCCTCTCTATCTATCTCTCTAAACCCCTAACCTCCAATCTCTCCCTCTTTATCTCTAAAACCCTAACCCCCAAAATCTATCTCTAAACCCTTAACCCCCAATCTCTCTCTTTCTATATCAACAGCAAACCCCCAATATCTGTCTCTCTCTCTAAAACCCTAACCCCCAATCTCTCTCTCTCTCTAAACCCCTAACCTCCAATATCTCTCTTTTGCTCTATGTCTAAACCCCTAACAACAATATCTTTGTTTTTTTTTCCCTCTCTCTATATCTCTCTAAACCTTTAACCCCCAAAATTAGTCTCTCTCTAAACCTATAACCACCAATCTTCGTCTCTCTCTAAACACCTAACCTCCAATGTCTCTCTCTCTCTCTCTCTAAACCCATAAATCCTAACCCCAAAATTCTCTCTCTCTCTCTATCCACATCAAACCACGAATATCTCTTTATCTCTCTCTCTAAAACCCTAACCCCAATATCTCGCTCTCTCCAAACCTCTAACCTCCAATCTCTCTGCTTTTCTCTCTATCTAAAACCCTAACCACTAATATATTTCTTTATTTTGCACTCTCTCTCTAAAACCATAATCCAGAATCTCTGTATATCTCTCTAAACCTCTAACCCCTAATCTTCATCTCTTTCTAAACCTCTAACCACTAATCTTCATCTCTCTCTAAACCCCTAACCACCAATATCTCTCTCTCTCTCTATATATATATATATATATCGATAAACCCTAACCCAAAAATTCTCTCTCTCTCTCTCTCTCTCTCTCCATAAACCCCTAACCCCAAAATTTTCTCTCTCCCTCTACCCCCGTCAAAACACCCTCTGCTCACCCAATTGATTTATCTCTCTGTCTCTCTCTAAACCTCTAAACCACAATCTCTCTCTTTTTCTCTCTCTAAACCCTTACCCTCCAATATCTCTCTCACTCTCTCTAAACCCCTAACCCCCAATCTCTCTCTTTCTCTCATTTTCTCTCTCTAAACCGCTAATGCCCAATCTCTCATTCTCTCTCTCCAAACCCCTAACATTCACTCTCTTTCTCTCTCTAAACCCTTAACCCACAATCTCTCTCTCTCTCTCTCTCTCTCTCTCTCTAACCCTAACCCCCATTCTATTAATCTCTCTAACTATCTATCTAAACCTCCAACCCTGAATCTCTCTCTCTCTCTCAATAAGCCACTTGCCACCGATCTCTAGCTCTCTGAACCGTTAAACACTAGTCTCTATCCCTCTTTCTCTCTAAACGGTTATCCACCAATCTCTCTCTCTATCCATTTAAACCCCTAACCAACAAAGTCTCTTTCTATATCTCTCTCCCTAAATCCCTAACCCCCAATCTCTGTATATCTCTCTAAACCCCTATCCCCCAATCTCTCTCTTTATATCTCTCTCTTTAAACCCCTAACCCCCAATCTCTCTCCCTCTCTCTCTTTCTTTAGATGCATAACCCCTACTCACTCTGTTTCTTTAAACCCCTAACCCTAAATTTATTTTTCTCTCTCTAATCCCTTCACCCCCTTTCTCTCTCCATCTCTAAACCCCTAACCCCTAACCCCTCTCTCTCTAAAAATCAAACCCCCAATCTCTCTCTCTAAACCCCTAATCCCAAATCTCTCTCTATCTAAACCCCTAACAAGAAATCTCTCTCAATAAACCACTATCCCCCAATCTCTCTCTCTCTCTCTCTTTGTGTGTGTGTGTGTGTGTGTCTAAATCCCTAATATCCTCTCTCTCTCTCTCTCTGTGTGTCTAAATCCCTAATATCCAGTCTCTCTCTCTCTCTCTCTCTCTGTGTCTAAACCCCTAACATCTAGTCTCTCTCTATATATCTCTGAATCGATAACCCCCAATATCTCTCTCTCAAAACCCTTAACCATCGATATTTATCTCTCTCCCTCTCTCTATAATAAATGAACCCCAAATCTCTTTCTCTGAAAAATCCCTAACCTCTAGTCTCTCTCTCTCTCTCTAAATCCCTAACCCCCAGTCTCTCTCTCTAAACCTTTAACCACCATTTTATCTCTCCATAAACCTCTAACCTTTAAATTCTGTCTTTGTATCGCTCTCCCTCTAAATCACTAACCTCTAAGCTCTCTCTCCCTCTAAACCCCTAACCCCCAATCTCTCTCTCTAAGCCCCTAACACATAATCTCTCTCTCTCTCTCTCTCTCTCTCTCTATCAACACTGAACCCCCTATCTATCTCACTCTCCCTAAAACCCTAACTCGCAATTTCCCTCTCTCTAAACCCCTAACCTCCAATCTCTCTCTTTGGTTCTCTCTCTAAGCCACTGACCTCCAATCTCTCTTTTATTTCATGCTCTCTCTAAAACCATAATCTCTAATGTCTTTGTCTCTCTCTCAACCTCTAACACTGAGTCTTTATCTTTCTCTAGACCACTAACCCCCAATCTCACTCTATTTGTATCTCTCTCTCCAAACCCCTAGCCCCCGTTATCTCTCTCTCACTCTCTCTCACTAAACCCCGAACCCCTGATATCCCTCTTTATTTAAATCGCTAACCCCCAATATATGTCTCTCTCTCTTTAAACCTCTAACCCCCAATCTCTTTATCTAAACCGCTAACCCACAATCTCTCTATCTCTCTCTCTCTCTCTCTCTCTCTTTCTGTAAATCCCTAACCTCCAATATCACTTTCTCTCTAAACCCCTAATCTCAAATATCCCTCTCTCTAATCCCCTAACCTCCAATCCCTCTCTCTTTCTCTCTGTAAACCCTTAAACCCCCGATTTATCTCTCTCTCTCTAAACCCCTAACCCCCAATCTCTTTCTTTCTCTCTTTCTAGAACCCTAACCTGAAATATCTCTCTCTCTCTGTCTCTCTAAATCCCTAACCACCAATATATCTCTCTCTCTAAAACCTTAATCGCCAATATATTTCTCTCTAAACCCCTCACCTCCATTCTCTCTCTCTGTCTCTCTCTCAAAACCTCCAACGCCCAATTTTTCTCTCTCTCACTCTCTCTTTCTCACTCTATGTCCCTCTCTCTCTAAAGCATGAACTCCAAATCTATCTCACTCAAAACCACTAACACCCAATCACTCTCTATATATAAACCACTAACCGCAAATTTCTCTCTCTCTCTCCCTCCTTAAACCCCTAATCCTGAATATATATATATAAACCCCTAATCCAGCATATATCTCTTTATATAAACCCCTAGCCCCATCTGTGTCTCTCTCTAAACCCCTAATCCCCATCCACTCTCTCTATATCTATCTATCTATGTATCTAAACCTCTAACACCCATTCTCTCTCTCTCTCTCTATAAACCCCTAACTCCCTATATATCTCTCTCTAAATCCTAATCTCCAATCTCTCTCTCTAAACTCATAACCTGCGATATCTTTCTCCCTAAAATATTAACTTCTAATCCCTCTCTTTCTCTCTCTCTAAACCCCTAACTCCCAATATATCCTTCTCTCTAAATGCCTAACCCCCAATTACTCTCTTTCTCCCTTTCTATCTCTCCGTCTCTCTAAATCCCTAACCCATAATCTTTCTCTCTCTAAACCACTAATCCCCAATATCTCTCTCTAAACCACTTATTCCCAATCTCTCCCTCTCTCTAAAGCCCTAACCCCCAATATCTTTATGAACCAATATACCTCAATCTCTCTCTCTCTCTATCTATCTATCTAAACCCCTAACCTACATTTTTTCTCTCTCTCTTTAATCTCCTAACCCCTAATCACTCCCTCTCTCTAAAAATATGACCCCCAATCTCTCTCTCTCTAAACCCCTAACCTCCAATCTCTCTATTTTGTTCTTTTTCTAATCCCCTAACCACCAATCTCTTTCCTTATTTTGCTCTCCCTCTCTCTCTACCATTCCCCCTCCCTCTCTCTCTCTCACCCTTATTCCTCCACCTACACCTAAATACCACCCTTGTCTCTCTCCCCCAACCACCTAACACCCCCCCATCTCTCTCTCTTACTCTTACAACCCCTAATCTGCCACTCTCTCTCATTAAACCCCTTCTATTCTCCCTACCTAATAACCCCCTTAGTCACTCCCTCTCTCTCCCAAAACTACCTAATACCCCCTGTTTTCTCTCCCTCCCTCCCTCCCTCCCTGTCTCTCTCTCTTTCTCTCTGTCTCTATCTCTCACTCACTCACTCACACCTATACTCCTCCCCTTACAACTAACACCCCTACTCTCCCTCTCTCTCTTTGTCTCTCTCTATCCAACACTAACCCTCTCTATCGCTCTATCATCACTATTATGCTTGCCCTTCCTATAACCCCCTTCCTCTCTCTCTCCCTCTCATCTATTCCCTCCAACCATTACTAACCCCGTCTCTCACTCTCTCTCTTCTTTATTCCTCCACATCCACCTAACCCCTACCTTTCTCTCTTTCCCTGTAACAAATAAAATAATATATAAACATATCAATAAAGAAATAAAAATAATAAAAGAAAAGTAATTAAACAAATATTAAATAAAATTGATTTGTAATTAATCAAATACATAATAAATAGAGATGTTCCTTTCCCTTGAAAAGGCACATAAGACCATATTTAGATGGTCCATCAAATCGTAATGTAATCATCTCTCATCAATATATATTCAATATTATTTATTCTTTCCAAATGGAGTTATTTTTGGACATGATCACAACATGAGAATATCCGGATACATATATTACATTAATATCAAAGCCCCTTCTTGGGCATGATTCTCACCTTTGGCCACAAACCATTCTTAGAGCTTCTTTGATTAAGGATATCATTTTTTGGGTTTCCCAAAAATTTAGGACCTTCTCCAAAAGTAGGCTTTTGGCCTAAAGAAGATTCACTCGCAACTTTGAAGTAAATAAAGTTAATCACAAATATATATTATTCTGCTGTAAAATAATCAAGTTAATAAAAAATATGTATTATTTCGACACAAAATTCAAAGACAACCATAAATCAAGAATACAAGAAGGGAAATTAAAAAAAAAGGAAAAAAAAAAGAGAGAAGTAATTATTATATATTATTCCACTGTAAAATAATCAAGTTAATAAAAATTATATATTATTCTAATGCAAAATTCAAAGACAACCGTAAATCAAGAATACAAGAAGGGAAATTAAAAAAAAAGAGAAGTAATTATTTTGGTTTCAAATAAGAAGAAGAGACCAAGAAGTAAGAAAAAAAATATTACAAAGAAGAAGTGGAAAACAAAATTGTTTGCAAGAGAAAAAAAGAAGAAGTTAAAGAATAACATTCATGAAACTGCACATGGTTTTATGAAACCACACATGGTTTTATGGAACTGCACATGGTTTTACTTAGTATATTAAAATTATAAACAAATTTTGTAAGGTATATACAAATATGAAGAGGAAGGCCATGTAACAAATAAAATAATATATAAACATATCAATAAATAAATAATTAAATAAAATTGATATGTAATTAATCGAATAGATAATAGATGATACGTGCCTTTCCATTGAAAAGGCACATCAGACCATATTTAAATGGTACATCAAATTGTAATGTAATCATCTCTCATCAATATATATATTCATTATTATTTATTCTTTCCAAATGGAGTTATTTTCTATTGGTTGACTATTCACTTGAATAGTCTTATTGTGATTCGGACACAATCAAAACATGAGAATATCCATATATGGATATTATAGTCGCTCATTACTTGCTAAAACCCATCTCTCTCACACACTCTCAATTCTCCTATCCCCCTTCCTACTCTCCCTATATAAAACCACCCCCTACCTCTTACCCTCTCTCTCTCTCCCCCCTAATTCCCCCCCCCTGCAACATACCACCCCCCCATCTCTCTCTCTCTCTCTCTTTCTCTTTTCCCCAAGCCTATATCCCCCTTCTCTCTAACCTTCCTAATATTCCCTAAACCCCTGCCCCCCTCCACCCACCATTATATCTATCTCTTTCTCTCACCCAACCTTCCTCCTACATGTACCCCTAATCACTCACACCCTCATCCCTAGAAATTTTGGAGCGTGTTTTGTACTTGTCTTGGAAGTCGAGCAACAAAAATAGGCCATGTGATGACTCAACTATTGGACCAAAATCATGCAGAAGGAGGAATTTAAATAGGATTTGTGTCCACTTTGTAGTAAGCTCCACCCATGTTTTGATGTATAAATATTTCAGAAATATAAGGGTAAAGGGTTAGCTGATATTGGAAGATTGTAGTTATTCTACTATTATTTTGTTGCTATGTAATGTTGGGTAGTTAAAAACTAAATAGAGTACTAATGCGCACTGTGCATGCTCAGTAATTTTGTCCTATTATTAATGAGAATGTGGAACTTTGGTTATAGTTTTTAGTTGTTGTGTTAAATGTGGTGAAATTTGGTGTTTGTCGCACACATGGTTGATACAATATGATGTTGTCATGAATGTTATGTATGTTATCGATAAATTAATGTTATGTTGTACACTAAATGAATCAATAGTAGATCTATTGAATGCATGTCCACATCCCTCTAGCACCGCAAAAGCTTGCTTCCTCTAGTCTGCTTTGATTCCTTGGGTGGGACATCATGTCGAAAGGGCCAATGTCTACATTTTTGTTGGTGTGATTTATGTTGAACCTTTGGTCTGCCCATGTTCCAACAAATTGTTATGTTTCCAACACAAAAATCTATGCCTGAAGGGACATAATATTTGACTAATGGTTCCGTGGAGTCAAATGAGACAAGGAATAGAAGATTGGTTGAAACAAAAGTCGTGTGATTTTTCCAAAGAACAAAATAAGAATCCTCGGTTCAATGAAGTTGACTAGTTGTAGAGGTACACCTATTGGGATTTGTATAAATTCTTCTTCTGTTATTTTTCCATACTTTTGGTAAAGGGGTTGCTAAGGCTAGTTTAGGTGAACCCAAGAGATAATGGTTCAAGTTTAAGGAATTGGACCCTAGAATAGATATGATTGGTTACCATTGTAAGTAACACTATATCACTCACAGTAGATTGTTGGTTGGATAATATTTTCAAGGGGTATGTCATATAATTTTCTGTAGACTATACTGAATCTTACAGCATAGCTGAGAGGGAGTTCTTTAAGGGTCCACACAGAAGGTATTTGAAGTCACTTAGTACCTAAATTAAGATGTTATTGTGTGACAAGGGAATGATGATATTTGAATGAGATCATCCTAGTATCTAAGCACTTATGCATGCAGTAGGGAGCTTGGGGATAACCATAGAACAATATAGATGAAGGAATGAATGAATGAGGAAAGGATGAGTTGAGGATTCTTAGAATAGAAGAAGACACAACAGTAGAAGAGATGGGAATACTGCATGGAGGGAAAATATTTCAAAAGTATAGTAGGAACAAGATTGTGTCTAAGGTAGAGAAGCATTGCAGTGAGTGTCAAGAAAGAGATTTCTATGTAGGAATCCATATCAAAGGATTGTCGCACTCAAAGGAAGAATATGGCATAAAGCACAATTCATCTAAAGGAGGTAGTACTATTTAGATTAGGATTTTGGTTGAGCTCACGACACCATGCACATCCCCAAAACATGAGGTAAGAAGTATGAATCTGTTATTTCCAGCTAGTAACAATAGCAGTAGTATATAGTGTGGAAGAGGTAAATTTGTTGGTCAAACACAACCTATAATGATTAGTAGAAGTACTACATAGAATATGATGGTGGGGCTAGACCCTACATTGATGATGCTTGTATTCCATGGGTTGGGTACAAACAATCCAAATCAGCATGGAAGGAGAGGCAAGTCCAAGATGATGCTATGAAGCTGGCGCAGTACTAGGCCACTATACCAAACAATATAGTGTTGATGATGCCATGAGGTTGGTATTATCACACAATGACATGGTATACGAAATATTAGGCCACCATACCAAACATAAATTTTAGAGGCATTAAGGATGCATTGATAAAAGAATATAATAAGCCAAAATCCAATTGACCATATATTATCGAGTTAAAGGAAACTAGACAGTTCTAGACTAAGACAATCTATGAATTTGACCAAATATTCAAAGCATTAATCGATAAGGTAATATTTCAGATTCCTAAAGAGAAACACAATGAATGGTTCATTGTGTGACTATTTCCACATATACATGGACCGTTTACACACTACAAGGTTACAATGCAAATGGATGCATTGGAACTAGCTATGAAGATGGAAGCATCTCCAGTAGGGTAAAGCAATGTGAGGAAAGCTTACATTTGTGATATTTCAGAAATAGGATCACTCAACAGTAGCAGACCTCACTAGAATTTACTCATGTAGTGCGGAAAGAAGAAGAAGAAACATTGAATCAATTAACACTCATTACACAGAAAATGGAGAAAATTGTGTTGGCCTGATTTTATAAATCAGAGCCAATAAAGAGGTTTTATCCACACAATCAACTTAAAGCAGTATCCGGTGTGTTTAAATTAACAAGACCTCACAGGTTATGGTCCTGCTACCAGCTAGTTTGTCTCTTAAGGAAACCTCAAAACTAGCAAAATCTAACCTATTCTAATGTTTATCTTATCTATATATTTACAAATGTCCTAAAGTTGCTTTCGGAAAGAAAGACTTCAATTTTTTTTGTGAAATTTTCTAAGTATGAAAGCTTAATTACAGTATGCAGAATGATTTAACAATGCTAAAAATAAAATAAACTTTAAAACTAATCTATTTATCCTATTTAACCCTATCTCAGCTGAGAGCAGATTTGAAACTAAGATTAATCATTAATCTTATAACAGAAAATTGAAGTATGATATAAACCAAACATGTTTAAATTATAACAACAATTACTCTGCTATATAGAAATGGAGATGAGTTTTAACCTAAAAGACATAGTCAAATTTCACTTCCAGAACTGATTAATAATTATTGTTCAAGACAGTCATTCAATTTTGAGATAATGTTTATTTAAAATTCACCATTAACATACAAATGAAACTTTAAATAAACAAGAAGTTATATCATTCAAGCTAATGTTTATAGTGAACACACTAATGAACAAACCACAATGACATATGCATTCAATAACTAATCTTGAGACGACAAAGTGAGAAATTGTTTAAACATCAGTATGACACAGCATACAGAGTTTGCATATAAACAGAAGATGACAAACCGAAATATATGTATATATAAAACCCAAAAATGAATACCATTCACAGCATCATTCGTAGATATCCAGTATTATCCATAACAAAGCTTCAGCTTCAAGTTTGAAGTAATACTAGCAATAGAATATATTTCAAGAAGTTTTCTTCTACACTTCATCCATCCCGAGTTCATCAAAAATCTTCATTCATATACTAGTGAGAGTTGGTTTTTGCTATAAATGTTGCATGCAACATTATAGGAAATTACTTAACCGTAAAAGCATCTAATTACACCAAATACTGAAAATAGAATCGACTAGCCTGAGTCAAGGCATCTCAGAACATTCTTGGCCATTCAGAATACTCCAACTTGTAACAGATCAGCTATACTTTCATGCCAACGCATCCACCATGTCCTGCATTCCTGGAAGAAAGCGGTGATAAAACCCTCCTGCATTAAATTCAATAAATACATTATATCAAAAATGATTTAACACAGTTAACCGAAATATTAAAACAAAATTATAAATGCATGCCTGTAAAATCTCCGATTTTACAGACATGCTAAATCAAAATAATCGTTACCTGTCAACAAGGAAAAGAACTATTAGGCTTCATTATGAAGAGCGACTACTCTTCGAGCTTCGGCCAATTTAGCCTTCAACCTGATAATTTTAACATTTTGTTTTTCAATTCGTTCCAAAAGCATCTGGTTTGTTTTTAATATGGATTTCTTGGATTTCTTGAATTGATTCTTTTTCACATTGGCCTTTTTCCACCTGCCAATCCATTCTAACAATTCTTTCTTGAACGTTTTATTTTCTTCTTCCAACAAGACCGTATACTGTTTGCGTTTTCCTCTAGACTCTACTTTTTTATCCTGATAGATATTTCCTAATACTTGCTGTAGGGTTTCGTCTTCGCTAGCTACATGAGGAGAACGAGGACTATCACAACGCTGATTATGTAATGGTTCAAATTGTACAGTGTCGACATCTATTTCTGGTTGATTGCCCTCGACCTCACCTGATGGCACATCATTCCCCTGGACAGTGGTGGAATTCCCTACACCCATTGCGCTAGGGACAGGTATCGGAATATCATCCTCAATATCTACAACTGCAGGTTCGGCAGCAGTAGATTTGGAAGTCTGTGGATCAGACCTATACCTTGGAGTAGAATGACGACTATGCATGCTTCTGGTGATTCTACGTGAAAATGATAAGTTTCCAACCTTCGACCCTTCCTTATCACAACAAACCTGAGCCAAATGGTTCAGCTTATGCATAGAAATTTTATCACATTCAGCAGGTTTATCAATTTCGTCTTCGGCTGATCCCTCTTTTAATTTTACAGGGTTGCTATCATTATTATCGGGTTGTGATTCATTTAAAATTTCCCTAGAACTGCAAGGAACTGAAACCCTATCATCATCTTTATCTACCTCATCGTCTACAGACGTGCTTATGGCCTCTGGTTCATTATCCTCTGAGCTATCATCCTCAGGATCTATGATTTTTCATTTCCTACGAGCTCGAGGAGACGAATTAGGCCAATGCTGTGTTGGCCCCAATTTACAATCGACTAGGAATTCATCCCAAGACCGACCTTTTGCGGATAATTGAAATTGCAGTAAAATTTTAATCAGTCCATGGTGACACAGACTATTATCAGGGTTATTGAAATTCCTTACAGACTGTGACATTTTCTTCAGGCTTTGCCACAGATAGAAGGGCAAATTAAGTTTATAACCCTTTACCGCTAACAACAACCGTAAATGATACAAATGCAAATGGGAAAAACGTCCACAACAGGTTACGTATCTTACCAAGATTTCATAGTAAGCTCTCCACTCGGGCTTGAGAAATTTTACAGGCACGCCTACTCTCAATTTCGTTTTATCTGGTAAAGGCGTAAACAAAGCCAAACACTTCTTCTTATCCACCATAAGGCCTTTAAACCAGCGTTCTCCCACCTGGGGAAGTTTCGTGGCTTCAGCAATTTTGTCTTCATTGATAACAAACTCAAAACCCCCAATTCGCACCTTGTCATTTTTAAAACCCATTGCAAACATTCTGGTAATCTCCACATGATGACCATCAAAGCTTTGAAAGAAATGCGTCCATCCCATTTTCTCGAATTTCTGGGCAACCTCCTGATTAGCTTCAATAATTTCATACCCTGAGATTTCAAAACGATTCAGAGGAGACATGGTTTCTTCAGCACTGTCTGGGCTTAGTCGTGGAATGAAAGGGAAAGTGAAAACAGAGGGAATAGGTATCCACACACACGACATGCTAGAAAAATCTTCACATGCTTGAAATCTGATCAAAATCAAATCTCTGAACCTACCATTTTAGCGGGATGGTGATAAATATTACAACTTTCATGCTACACCATGGCTTATGCCAACTTATCTGCGTTTTGACCCTGCCAAGTAGTGATCACCACTTGACTTAACGAACCAGCGATATGAAGACTGCTTAACTTGGCGAACCAGCGATATGACAACTGATATAACCATTATTACGATCATTGATTATTGACAGTGGTTCATTATTATAAGGTACGATGGCGTAGTTCGTAATGAGTGTTAGCAATTAACACTGTCAACATGGTTTTACCAAATGCATACAATTGTTGAGTCTGTCAAGTGGTGAAGGCCACGTTTCCATGCCAGCTCACCGATCCAAAGGTTTATCGATTTAACCGTTGATTTAGCGCATGGCCAGTTCATCAAACGATCATCGTTGTTCTATGATATTACGTCGTGATGTGAAGAAGCATAGATTGCGTTTTAAGGTTGAGTAGGTATTAATCAAATGGCCAGCTTGGTGTTTATTTATATGTACAAACTATATATATACAACATTAAATCGAAACCTTTATACATGCTATTAACACACTATAGTATGTATCATTACATAGGGTATTTATCATATGTGAAACGTTTCCTATATAAACCATCATTTATCGATTAAATATGATATTGACAAAGTTTATGATAGGATATTACTTATGATATTAGATTCCCAAATTCACTTAAGCTTGAGACTAATAATACCCTAAACAATGTGTTTTATGATATTTTTTGACACAAAACCCTTAAGTCACATAAACTCGTTTCAATATTTTAACCAATTTTTAATGAGAATTTACGAAACTTATCAATCCTTCATTCAAAAGCCAAGTTTGATGATCAAGTCCCTATCAGCTTCTAGAGTCATTAATTACTTTTTCTTTGATTAAGAGCACCTTCAGAATCAAAGATTCTGAAGGAGCTCTATATAATTTTTAATTCATTTATCACATAAAGGACTGATCTCTCTTCACTTTGTCAAGAAGTGAAGAGGTTGTTGCTTGCTGCCAACAAATTGTTGTAACATACATCAGCTATAAGCTGGCACTATATAATGTCAATAATAACTGAATACAATCAATGAGATTCGAATAAGCAAAGAGGTCTTTTGAATTCTCCTTAAAGTGTGGATTGGATAGCATTGGAGACATCATCCAAACCAATGGCAGTGGTCATAAAGGTCAACTAGTCATTCAAATGAGTCTAACTAAGTCTAACTGAGTGCATGGGCACTAATGTAGGGAAGGAGACTCCAATATGAGTGCATGAGGAGATATCAGTTGTTAGTGGAGCTCAAACTAGTCTCAGTAGGTGCCTATCTAAGTGCTTCAGTCAATTAATTGATCAATCATCCCCTGAATCAAGGAACTAATTCATCAACCAACTAACTAACTGAGGTAACTCCTAAATAGGTGGAAGAAGGAGAACATGTTATCGAGTGATGAAAACAAGGGCGCATCAGGGGCTAGGAGGGATAGAACTGAGCACAAACAGGCTCTTGGGGGCTGTAGAATAAGGACTAGGTGCTAGGAGATTGCCATACTAATGACTGGATGCATGCAGAATTGCATGCACGCATGCAAAATATAAAAATGACGGTGAGAATATTCCAACACCCCCCGCAAGCTATACTATGAGGTAGTAATTGGAAACTAAAAGGTAGGGCTCTGATGACTGATACCAAAGGTCACCCTATACAATCATTCTAAATAAACAAAGTGAGGAAAGCAGGAAAAACTAGTGGGAAGAACCAGAATTGCAATGTATCCAAGAAGAACCAGAAGAACCAGAATTGCAAAGTATCCACGATGAAGTGTAGTGGAAGAAATAGGGCTTGGATTCTGTGAATACTTCTATGAAGGAATTTCCTACATGACAAAAGATGCAGAAGTTCGCAGAAGGAAAGGCACTTAAGAAGGAACTGGAAAATTTAAGAGAAAAGGAGGTTGAAGCCTCCTCAAGATTACAACCGTTGCAAGAAGAAGCACTAACCTTGACCGAAGAAATTGAAATGAAGTTACAAGATCTTCGGGCAATGGAGAATAATGTTAAGGAACAACTTTTGGAACCTGCTTCAGAGGAAATGCTCGACATGATAAAAGGATGTGAGCAAGAGACAAAATAAATAGTTGCAAAGCTTAGTGCAATTGTTCAAGAGTTCACTGCGCAATCAGGTACCTCAAATGATGCGCAGATGGAATAGCCAAATGTAAGTGGCTCGAGGACAAGCCACAAGTAAGTGTTAGGGGCATGTTGAGAATGGCCCAAGTGGGAACAATTTTTATGAAGTACAGGCTTTGGAAACTACGTAGTTCCGACTGCGAAAGCTCAGATGGCACAGTTTTGTCAATAGCGCAGTCCGAGAATGTGAAGTTAGAAGCGCAGCAAGTAGTGCGGAGTCGAGGCAATGCACAGTTTTGGGAAAATAGTATAAGTAAGGTCGAGTAGATTAAAGCGACCTATTTTGGGTAACTGACTCATGGATTCCTGGTAGTTGGGTAAGGGGTAGATTGGAGATAGAGGAAAGCGACCTGTGAGTCAGAGTGGCCGAAAATAGTTAGAGGCTAAGCCACGGGTAGACAGCGACAACAAGGATAAAAGGACAGAAAGCGATAGGCCACGATGTGGTTGTAACCATTTTTATGATGATAGGTCATCACCCCTCTTGTACTTCACCAAAATTGTGCCCACTTGGGCCACGCCCAATAGGCCCCTTCTCGGATCAGTGGTAGCCTTAGCTGCGAAAGATAAGGACGAACATCAATATAATTGGGGCGAACAGAATATAGAATGGTTCCCAGAAACAAAACCATTTGTTGGTTCTAAATATGTTCTTTAAGCTTACAAGATCGGCCCAGGTTCTGCACGGTTCAGGGAATCAACGAAACCCATTTTCACCAGCCCTTTTGGCAACAGTCTGCGAGTAGACTGAGGTCTCACCCGAGGTGAAGTTATGGTGAGGTTGCCGAATCAAGTTTTTAAAAATTGTACTGCATCAAAATTGTTCCCACTTGGGCCACGCCCAATAGGCCCCTTCTTGCATCAATGGTATCCTTAGCTGCAAAAGCTAAGGACGGACATCAATATAACTGGGTGAACGAAATATAAATGGTTCCCAGAAATGGAACCATTTGTTGGCTCTAAATATGTTCTTTAATCTTACAATATAGACCCAGGTTCTGCGTGGTTCAGGAAACCAACAAAACCCCTTTTCACCGTCCCTTTCGGAAACTGTCTACGAGTAGACTGAGGTCTCACCCGGGGCAAAGTTATGGGGAGGTTGCAGAATCAGGTTTCCACAAATTGGTTATGCACGCTTCAATAGAATGGTGGACAATGTGAAGTTCTCCTTGTGAGGAACCTGCAATAATTAATTAATGAAAACACATGAAATAACAGAAATAACAGAACTCAAAATCACTTTTATATTGATCACAGTCCACTTCGAGGGGGCAACCTCCTTTGAGCAAGCTCAATACAAATAACTTCATGGTACCTTCATAGGCCTCAACACACACTTATATACTAAGTCTAGGCGCCAATACTATGGGTCAAAACCATGGGCCAATACAAACTATGGATCAACAATACTATGGGCGACTTACAAACCATATGCGCCAAACAACAATAGCACAACTATGGATCAACAAATACTACGGAACAACTTACAAAGCATATGCGTCCAACAAAAATATACTAACAAAGTAAATAGAAGGGTTGACATGGGTTTCTAACATCCCCTCTCCCTTAGAAAAAGCTTTGTCCTCAAAGCTTGAGATGTGGAAATTGATTCAGAATTGGATGGAGTGGTTCCCCTGTAGCATCTTCTGGTTGTATTCCGGGCCACTGATGCCTTTTGAGTTTTAGGAGGATTGCTTGGAATGTGGAAGAAGAACCATATCAGCTACGTGAAAAGTGCGCTCTAAACGGTGCTGAGCGGCTTGTTGTTTCAGTCAAATTCTTTCCATGTGAAGATTGTCCTGCAGAATGGGAAGAATTTGATTATGGTTTCGAAGAACCGAGTCAATTTCCTGAACTGGGGAGCTGCTGAGGGTGTATGGAAGAAGAACTGGTGGTGCCTATCCATAGACTGCTTCATATGGTGTCCTTGTAGACATGGTATTGTACCACTGGAGTGCTTCTAGGAAATCCATAGAAATAGTTGTCCAAATCTATGTAGGGATGGGAAAGGGTTCGAGCAGTCCCGAAAGGATTGTTGTTTCACCCTTGTTGACCTGCCAAGTATCACAGACAACCACCATCTGTTGAATTGGCATTTTCATTCCCTGCCAAAAGAAGTTACATTGTTCCCGGTCATACTTTTGGAGGAACCCAGAGTGCCCTGCCGATGAAGAAGCATGGAGTTCATAGAAGAGATAGCCCTATTGAACATATTGCAACCAGTTTGGAATAAGCAGAGAAATAGCTGTCAGAGAAACTGGTTCATCAAATGTGCGAGAAGGAACATCTGCCACCATATTGTCCTTACCCCTTCTTGTAAGTGATCGCATATTCATAACCCATGAGGTGGATAACCCATTTCAGGTGTGCTGGGGAGGAGACCCGTTGGTCTTGGAAATTTTTCAGACTTTGGAGATAAATATTGATGCAGAAATAATTCCCTAATAGGGATGGCTACCATGTCGGTACTGCATGCAAAATAGCTATCATTTCCTACTAAGATGTAGACGCAACTAAATGATTATCGGAAAGGTCTCTTGAAGGAGGAAATCCCACTGGTGCAACAAAGACACCTACATATCTATCCAAGGAAGTAGTGGAGACCGTTGATGGGTGCATCTGAATGGAATGGAGCTGAGCGATGACACCATGTGAATTCTTCTTAAGGATCTTTTCCAGGCTGTGTCAATGGATGATGCAAAGAGACCCTGGTTGTAATCCTGTAAATTTGTGTTGTGTCCCATTGACTGAAAATTGCATCCAAAGTTCAGCAAAATCCCATAAGATGGGGCCAAGCGTGCGTAACCATTGAACGCCCAAAACCACATCACATCCGCCTAAGGACAAGGCAAACATGTCAGAGCACAGGTTATAAACTTCTAGAGAGATATGCACATTGTGACACTTTCCCTTGCAAGGTTAGGTGCCTCCATTGGCAACCATGACTTCAAAGTTGGAGCAAGGATGGATAAAACACTCAGCCTGTTTGGCGATCTGGGGGTCAATGAAGTTATGAGTGCTACCAGAATCAATGAGTATTGTAAGAGGAAGCTTCTTGAAATAACCCCTGACCCGCATTGTTTGGGGGGTGGTGACGCCAGATAAAGCATGGAGAGATATCTCTGGTTGTTCATCCTGAGATGGGGGGTCAATAGGAAGCTCCTGAATGTCGACCTGAGAATCCATTGTATCTGGAGCTTCTTCACCAATTTTAGAGGCAGGCGGAGAATCCATATCCAAAAGATAGAGCTTTTGTTGAACACATCTATGTCCCCGAGTGACTTTCTCATCACAATTATAACAAAGCCCTTTTTCTCTGCATGCCTACATTTATGTTTCAGACAAATGCTTGCTAGGAGTTGGTCGAGTTGATGGCGGAATGGGAGGTCGTTGAGAACCCATATTTTGGAAGGGAGAAAAAGTGGGTTTGGAGCGCTATTGGGCTGCAATCTTGTCTTTTGCCAACTTATCTAACCCTAGGACTTCCATCATTGTGTTGGGACAAAAAATTTTAACCTCTGACCGGATTTCATCCTTAAGACCACTGATAAAACAACTCCTGTGGAATTCATCAGACAAGCCTTCTGTGTGATTGGCTAGTTTCTCAAATTCAGTCTGATACTCTCTCACATTGCCACTTTGACGGAGTTTAGTGAGTCCTCCAGTGAAGTCATCAAAAGCACTAGGACCAAATCGTTGCAAGAGGAGTTGGAAAAAATCTATCCATGTTGGCTCGTCATGAGCCTTGATGTACCAATGTTACCATTGAAGGGCTTCTTGTTCCAAATGAATAGATGCAAGTGGAAACTTTTGGACATCAAAAGTATTATGCATACTGAAATACTGTTTTGCATGATAGACCCATCCAGTTGGATCAGTACCATTGAAGCGAGGAAATTCAAGCTTCGGACCACGGAAATTGCTGGAAGAAAAGAATCCAGTGGCTGCAGAAGATTCTTGCTGTCGGTTATTGTTCATGGTTGAATGCTGAAGATGGAGGCTGAGAAATTTTTCATCCAGATCTTGGAGTTTGGTTTGGATGGCTACAAGTGCTTCCTCCATGGTTTTTGCTCCGACGCGGGTGACAACCATAACCAGGATTTTTTTTTTTTTTTGCGGGGTGGGGGAATGGATAGAAAAACACAAACAAAAGCTTATTTAGTAAAGGGAAATTTGGATTTGGGAAAAACTCGGGGGGGTAATTGGGGTTTGACTAGGTTTTGGACACTTTCTGATGGACAGGGAAGCAAAAAATGGGGATTTTAGAAGCGGGGTGAAAGAATGAGAAAATTTGGTAGAGAGGGACACAGAAGAAAAATTAAGAAAGAAACTCTGTGGAAAAGTTTGAAGGAAATTGGGTGAAATCCAAAGAAGTTATGGGAAATCCTAAAAATAGACAAATGTGGGATTTTGGGCTTTGGGAAGTGGAATTTGGGATAGGGTCCTCAAGAATGAAATATGCAGAATGGGATTGCAGGGGTGTCAGTGAAGTTTCAAGGAAAATGGAGTGAAAACAAGGGAGATATGGCCAAAAAACAATTTTTTTTTTCCTAGGAATGGAACTGCAATGGTGCGAAAGGGATCTGAAATAGATAGATCTGCAATGGCATGGAAGTGATCGGAAAAAGAGGGATCTGAAACAGCACCGATTGGATTGAAAACAGATGGATCTGAAATATATTTGAAACAGCTGGATCTAGAACGACTTTAAGAATGGATCTGAAACGATGCGGCAATAGTTCAGTTGAAAATAGATATGGACCCCAGGTATGTGCATCTTCCTAATAGTTCAGGGGTTTCACTTAGCCACCAATGTTATCTGAAGGGTTGCATATTGGGGTAGTACCCCTTACTCCACAGCTCAGGTAAAAATGATAACCGCTTTGCCACAAACGACAGCTCTTGGTTTACCTCATGGGTGGGAACTAGTCAATCAGGTAGGGGTCATTGCCCTTTTCGCTGGTAGGTCCTCTCAATGGGCCAGCTACTTTGGGGTTCCTGCGGTACTCCTCACAATGAGTTTTAGGGCTTATGCCCAAGTACTTCCCATATTTAAGCAGATAGGGATTATTCCCAGATCCGAAGCTAGAACAGATACGAAAAAAAAATTTGGCAAAAATTTCACCTAGTGAGCCTAAGAAAGTGCTCTGATACTAGATGTGAGGAACTTGCAATAATTAATTAATGAAAACACACAAAATAGAAGAAATAACAGAACTCAGAATCACTTTTATATTGATCACAGGCCACTTCGAGGGGGCAACCTCCTTTGAGCAAGCTCAATACAAATAACTTCACGGTGCCTTCATAGGCCTCAACACAAACTTATATACTAAGTCTAGGTGCCAATACTATGGATCAAAACCACGGGCCAATACAAACTATGGATCAACAATACTATGGGCGACTTACAAAGCATATGCGCCAAACAACAATAACACAACTATGGATCAACAAATACTACGGGATGACTTACAAAGCATATGCATCCAACAACAATATACTAACAAAGTAAATAGAAGGGTTGACATGGGTTCTTAACACTCCTACTTTGTTGTTAATGCTTTAATCTATCGTGCATCCAAGGACTGCGTGATGCGGGTTGAATGCTTAACAATAGGACAATGCAACGGAGGATTGCACTTCCTCTTCAACACTTGTACAACTTCAATATACTTTACTTAGCGTAAATGTATACATTCAACAAGCATTTTATACTGTAAACCTTGCACACTTATGCAATAATACAAACTACAATTTAACTGCGCACTTCTGGTGCTGCGCTTCAGGGAGTCGCACTATATAGACTTCGTTGGTTTAAGTGTTACCCAATACTCAACTTATGCATTCATCTAGTGACTTAGAATTACTTGTGCCTTAAACATTCATTCACATATGTTCAATAGTTAACATATTATTCCCATCCTTATCCTTATGGCGAATACATATAAAAGTAAGAACACATGAATTCATAAACATGAATTTAACCATTCAACATAAGCAAATATACAGATGCAAACACATTCAGTCACATAACACAAGGAATTTAACGTGGTTCACCTCAGGATGGGAGCTACGTCTATAGGAACTATTGATTATATTATCAATGGGAAGGGCTCAACAGTTCCATTCTATGCACACAACTAAAGACTCTCTTCTCTCTTAGTAGGTCACTATGCACATAGCTGCAGAGCCTTTTACAATAGGTCTCTCAACAAAGATCAATATTCAATAATAACCAAAATAATATTAACCCTTTCCCTTACAAAAATGCCCTTTTTATAGATTGTTCCCATAGGTCATGTCTGTTACAATAATGGCGGGCCAAAACCATAAGGTTCCCCAAAACTGGTGTGGTTACCTGCCACCTTGCCTGTCGTCGTCGACATCTTGCTCTAATCACTTCAGGCCGCCTTGATTGACCACTCGTGGTTCACACGCCCTTCTGTCAGCCACAGTCATCATAAAAATGGTTACAACCGCATCGTGGCCTATCACTTTTCGTCCTTTTATCCTTGTTGTTTCCGTCTACTCGTGTCTTAAGCTCTAACTATTTTCCGCCACTCCGACTGACAGGTTGCTTTCCTCTATCTCCACTCTGCTCCTTACCCAACTGTCAGGAATCTTGCAGTCAGTTACCCGAAACAGGTTGATTTCATCTGCTCAACCTTGCTTATTCTCTTTTCCCAAAACTATGCATTGCCTCAACTTTGCACTACTTGCTGCACTTCAGACTTCGCATTCTCAGACTGCACTATTGACAAAACTGTGCCATCTGAGCTTTTGCAGTTCGAACTGTGTAGTTTCCAAAACTTGTACTTCATCAAAATTGTGCCCACTTGGGCCACGCCCAACAGACTTCAACATGTCCACAACAAACTCTGTCATGAAACCCTAAAGGATACTATCAACCCAAAAGTTCACTGCTCACGCGAATGGACTATCTACTGCTTTAAGCCTCTCAATGAGCTCTAGGTTCCACTCGGTAGGTGCTCCTTCTTGGAAAAAGTTTTTTTGTTTTGCGAGTCTTGATAACCACTCATACAACTCATTTCCAAAGGTTGCAAAGAAAATTTCATAAATGTCCACCCACAGGTATTTCTGTAACCACTATACATCAGAAAAATGTAGATGTCTATTTTCCTTTCTGGAAAAATCCGTTTCCGTCTTGTCCATCTAGTTCCATATTTCTATTTTCTCTGGATTCCAATATTCTATGCTCATCACCGATTCTTTGCGCGACAACATAACCATTTGTTGGCTTGTATAGTGTTCTTTAAGTTTGCAAGATAGGCCCAGGTTCTACGTGGTTCAGGGAACCAACAAAACCTATTTTCACCGGCCCTTTCAGCAATAGTTTGCGAGCAGACTGATGTCTCACCTAAGATGAAGTTATGGGGAGATTGTGGAATCAGGTTTCCACAACTGGGTGATGCACACTTCAACGGAATGGGGGACTGCGCGAAGTTCCTCCTCCTTCATGGTTCACACTTACGCTATCACGCATCCATTCAACATAAGCAAAGATATATATATTCATAAGAAAGAACTTAACCATTCAACATAAGAAAATACACAGTCAATCACATAACATAAGGATTTGACATGGTTCACCCCCAGGATGGGAGCTACATCCACATGAACTGTTGTTATATTATCAATGGGAAGGGTTCAACAGTTCCAGTTTGGGCATAGAGTTGCAGACTCTCTTCTCTCTTCAGCAAGTCTCTGTGCACACCATTGCAGAGCCTCTTTACAATGATTCTCTCAATAGAGATCAACAAAACTCAATAATAATTAGTACGAATATTAACCCTTTCCCTTACAAAATATGCCCTTTTATAGATTGTTCCCTTAGGTCATGTCTGTTACAATCATGTAGGCCAAAAACCCTAAGGTTACCCAAAACTGGTCCGGTTACCTGCCACCCTACCTATTGCTGTTGACAGCTTGATCCACTTGCTTCAGGCCACCTTGCTGGGCCACTCATGGCTCACACACCCTTCTGATAGCCGCAATCATAAAAACGGTTACAACCGCATCGTGTCCTATCGCTTTCCGCCCCTTTAGCCTTGATGTCGTTGTCTACATGTGGCTTAGCCTCTAATGGTTTTTCGCCACTCTCTCTAACAAGTCGCTTTCATCTACCTCCACACTTCTTCTTACCCAACTGCCGAGAATCCTGGAATCGCTTACCCAAAATTGTTGTTGCACTGGCACTGCTCATCAACATAACTCCGAAGTGCCTCGACTTCACTGCTTGCTGCACATCTACCAAAATTGTATGTCCTAAAAAATTTGCCAACTTGGGCCATGCCCAACAGCATGCCTTCGAATTTTCTCTTAAATGGAGAAGTCCCAAGAATCAAATATTTTGGAGCTTCTAAATGAAGTCTCCTTCGTTGATGAGGTTCTAGATTAATTGGATGCTTTTGAAATTGAAGATAATATATTATGTCCTTATACCAAGGGTGATTATCCAATGTAATTTTTTTAGATTCAATGACAAATATTTATGAATGTGATTCATTAGAATTTTCAGAAGATGTTGATGGTCCGAGGTGTTGAGCCAGATGAAGAGCTAAGTCAGGTCCCTTGATAGTGTTTGATGTTGGGATTGAAAAATAATTCTCTTGAATTTTGGCAAGCCAATGAGCTAATTTACCTAAAATGTAAGTCTTTGAGAGTAAGAGTTTTACAACAGGTAAAGGTACTTTTACCTTTTTATGCTTGCCTAAAATAAAATGTCTAACATTTTCAATAGCTTTGACTAAATTGTAAGCATGTTTTTCAATTAATTAATATATTAATTAATCATCAAACAAGCCTTGGCTCATATAAGATATCACTTATTCAATTTATTAATCATCTTTTTGTAGGAGAATGGCATAAATTGCCTCTTCAGTTGCATTAGTATAGGTTATAAAATATTTTTTAAAATATGGTTTTGCAAGAACAACAATATAACTGATTTCCTTTTTAATTTCATTAAAATATTTTTCATCATTATCATCCCAAATAAAAGATTGATCTTGTTTAACCATGTGGTGAATAGGTCTCGCCATAATTGCAAAATTAGGTATAATTTTTCTTACGAAATTTACAATATCCATAAATGATTGAATATGTTTTCTTGAAGTTGGGGCTTCAATATTTTGGATTGCAATAACTCGATCAGGGTCTATGGTAATCCCAGAGACTGAGAGAATGTGACCAATAATTTTACCTTGTGTAACATTGAAAATAGAGTTGGTCGGATTTAAAAACATCTGAAATTTTTTGCAGCCTAAGATACTTGTTTAATATGGTCAAAGCGATCTTCTCGGTGTTAGAATAAACAGTCAAATCATTGAGGTAAACTTGAATTATTTTACTGATAAGATTATCAAAGGCTATTTGTGTATCCCTTTGAATGGTGGCACCTACATTAATTAATCCAACAAGCATTCTCTCAAAAGCTAATGCACCCCATTGAGTAGAAAATGTGGTTTTGTATTTTTCAACTCTCTTTACTCTGATTTGATTATATCCAGAGAAACTGCCAAGGAGTGACATCATCTGGGATCTTTCTACCTGTTGTAATATTAACTCCATATTACGAAGTGAAAATTTATCTTTAACACTTGACCTATTTAATGCATGGAAATAAAGAAATAATCTAATATCTCCATTTTTTTCTAGGACAAGGACAAGGTTAGATACCCATTCTAAATATTTAACATGAAAGATAATATGGGCATCAATTAGTTTTTGTTCTTATTTCCTGATTGTTGGTTCAAGGGAAGGATTGGAAGGTCTTTTCCTTTGTCGAACTGGCTTCACATTATCCTTAATAGGAATGGCATGTTGTATTACATTTGGATCAAAACCACACAAATCCTCATATGACTAGGAAAAACATCTATGAATTCATGAAATAATTCAATGAATTTCTGTTTTTCAAATTCAAAACATTCAGCTCCATTTTTTTATATATATAGGATTATCTAGAGTCCCTATCAGAGTTTTTTATTTATTTTTCTTTTTTACTCTTCTTGTTTTTATTTTTTTGATCGGCTATATCACTAGAAGTTTTCCATAGGAGTTAACATAAAGAAAAAGAGTTTTCCATAGGAGTTAATACTTTTGGAAATTTATCATGTCTATATAAATAAGCTCTTTTTGTTTGAAATATTTATTATGTACAAAAGCAAAAATACTTTCATCATTGTAAAATACCTGCAATGATTCATTATTGTTGGTTATGTGTTGTCTATATATAGACAAAAATTTACAATCTGTTTTTTTTGGCAGCATATGCCTTGAAGGACAAGCAATATATACAGTAAGACTATCAGCTAAATAATTTAACTCTCTCATGATTTAAGTAATGCTAAAATATAGGAAATGAGAGATTAAAGTTTTGGCTGAGTATACCTTTTAAGGATTTTATTTGGAGCATAAATTCATTTAATCAAATTTATAATTAATTTAGAATCCCCAAACCTAGTAATATTGTAGCAACCTAAATTAAAAGAATTTTGAAGTCCAAAAATTAGAGATTCAAATTCAAATATGTTATTAATACATGAAAATCCAAGCCTATATGAAAAATTAATATTTTTTTCCAATGGGAAAGATCGGGATTATACATACTTCATTCCCTTCGTTAGAACAAGCACCCTCAAAATGCATGTGCCAAATTCCATCTTCAAACTCAGGGATAGGTATTATAGGTTTTTCCTCTTCATCTAAGAAAATAGAATATACTCCTAAATCCTCCACAATGTAATTGACATGAGGTTGAGGAACAACTTCAATGCTTGGAGATATCATGTCTTTTCTCAAAACAATTAAGTTTTTTTCCCATTTTTGGGTAGTGACCTATGTTTCCCATCATTTGATATGTAACCACCAATCAAAACTTGCCAATCTCTACCCAAAATAATTGAGAAATTACTAACAGGCATGCCAATGACTTGAATATTACAGGTGGTTTTTATTTCAGGATGAGCACATAAGGATAATGTAAGATATGTGATTTCTCCTATTGTAGCTTATTATTGGATATTATAGGACAATGGATTTCTTGAGTACTCATTAGTGCAGGATAAACCTAGTTTTTCCATTATTTTTTTAGGCATCACATTAGGACCACACCCACCGTTTACAAGACAACAATCTGCAATCTGTTGAATATTGTAACTTCTAAGAATATTATAATTGTACATTATTTATTCCGGAGATGTTTCATTCCTCCGAGGTAATCCTACTATGTATCTGGAGATGTTTATTCCTCCAGGGTTTGATATTAACTAGGGTTATTAGACCCACCATGTGTGGGTCGGCCCTGTAGTTATATTTTAGGGGTTATTAGACTTCTCCAGGTGAGGTCGGCCCCAACAGGTCTTTTAGTCAGTTGAGAGTCAAGTATAAATAGAGGAGGTGAACTCCTCATTAGATCACTCACTCACTTGTGGAAGAGTGCGCACTTGTCTGGGAGATCAGCTAAGGAGACAAAGGAAGGAGGAGCACATCTTGTATTTTCGTTGATCATCTTATTGAGGAAAGCTTTGCTGGGTTTTCTACCCCATGAGGGTTTCCCAGGATATATTGTGTGTCTATCTTGTGATTATGCTTCTTTCAGTGATCTTGTTTGGTTATTTGGTTTAAACTTAACACAATCTTATCATCAATTTTTACCAAAAGATAGAAGGGAGGGTTTATAAGATTACCCCTAGGATTATATACAATTAGCTTATTTAAATTTGAATCCACTTCTTGTTCTTTTTCAAACAAGTTGGCCACAGTAGGAATCTTTCCCTAAAATATTTAAGATTATTTTCTTGTTCAAGAACAGTAATCATATCCAACAAGGTTGCATCATCTTTAATGGTATCTAATTGTCTTAAAATATTGAAATTAGAAGAAGGTAAATTGAAATTTTGATTTTCATAAATTGGATTATTTAAATTCAATGACGGAGTAGGATGTTGGGGAGATGAGACTTGAGAAGAAGGAATTTTAGAAGAATCACTTTTATTATTGTAAAATTTATTCCTAGTGGTAACCAATGTATTTTTAAGGATTCTAATATTATACTTAGGTATAGTATTATAGGTTATTATTTTGGATTCAAAAACAAATATATATAGATAGGTGGGTGAATATTAAATTTGAAACATACAATTTACTACTAAAACTTATGAATTTTGGCAAATATTATGATAAAAAAATATATTTTATGTAAATATAAGCGATATTAGAGACTAAAAATGACCAAATAGAGAATTTATTTTTTGAGAAAAAACCCAAAGAATAGCCATGCAATCTTCTTCGGGAGTCCAATCAAGAGTTGTTACGGTAGAGTCAGGATTTTTCCCCAAAAAATTATCTTTTGCTATTCTGTTGACCTCACAAGTATCCTATTTATGATTTTCCTTGCAAAAATTACATCAAGCCCTTGACATAATTGCCTTAGGTTGACAGTTATTAAAGTTTCTAAAAGTCCCTTTATTTGAAGATTCATCATTAGGAATGGGATTTGTACTTTTCTGTTCATAAGAAATCTTTTTATTGCTCGTGTCTTGTACTAGTTGTAAGACAATTTAAATCTCATTATGCCTAACATAGTCTTCATTTGGTAATCCAACCCTATTCAGTTGATCCTCGTTTTCTATGAAATATTGTAAGGTTGATCCCAAATTATCACCGTTCTTTTTGTCAAGTCTCTGTTTGAAGTAACCGGGTAGAACATTATAATAATGCATTAGAGAAGCTTGATTTCGAGTTCTTATTAATTCTAGGATTTCATGATCTAACTTGGTAAAGTGAAGATTGAAGGACTTAATAGATTCTCCCTTGTTATAGATCATATTATTATATGATTTTAACTTATCTCGAGGACTCTAGGGTTGGCCATATGTGGTTTTAAGCCAATACGACAATTCAACCCAGGTAGAAATTTTTTTAGGAGGTAAATAAAAAATGTTTGCAACAACTTTTCCCTCAAGTGAATTAACAAACAACCTCATGCAAATTTTTGCATCATTATCCTCAATGTTATGATAGGCATTGGAGAAGGAAATGAAATGTTCATTAACAGTAATTGTAATGTTTCCGGAGAATTTGGGTAAATGATATTTAAATTTTGGGAGCAGGGGGGAAATTCAAAGGAGAAGTCACATGCCAAGGTGTATTATCAAGATCTTCTTCAAATTTAAATAATCCATACTATTTAATAACTTTTGCAGGATTTGTAGTCGATGTTTGAGGATTGTAATGAGTATATAAACTACCAATATAAGAAGATGAAGAGATTGCACTAGAAGAACTACTTCCAATACCAAACAAGGTCATATTGGCCTAACTAAAAGAAATACTAGGAGAAAAATTTGTTATTGATGAGGAGGTATCAGAAACAGTTCTTCTTAATTTGGAATGAATAAGTTGAAGGACTTCCTTTTTCCTACAAATTTCTAGAAATGGGTCAAATTTGGCTATGTTTCTTTCACAATGTCTTTGAGAACCGGACATGAAATCTAATGAATCTTAGGCTACTAATTTCTCATTTATCTTCTAACTCTTTCTCTTTTCACTTCTTGATGGATATCTTGTATAATTGCTTCCCAAGAAGCATCAAGTTCCTGTGCAG
Source organism: Larix kaempferi (assembly GCA_027924585.1). Taxonomy (NCBI): domain Eukaryota; kingdom Viridiplantae; phylum Streptophyta; class Pinopsida; order Pinales; family Pinaceae; genus Larix; species Larix kaempferi. The sequence continues at coordinate 1,400,483 of BSBM01000760.1, read as the reverse complement.
ATTTAGAAGAATCAAGTATAAATTCAAATAGACAAGATGTTATACTACTTTGGTCCCTCAAACCAACTCTAATACTAGGCTTAACATGACCATTCAAAGTCATGAAAACCTGAAAGAAAGAAAAACAAGAAAATTAAGTAAATTAAAAATATACAAAATTAGGGAAAGAATTTTCTAGTATCCCTAGTATGTTCGGCAAAAATTTGTTGATGCATGAATAAAATTCCTTAAACAACAATTTCAAATTTTACGTGGCTTGGGTAAAATAGGTGGGATTATGACCCTGATTTAAAGTCTTTTTACAATATTTATAATCAAACTGTAAGGACATCACACATTCCTCGATGTAATATAACAAATTTGAAATATATAAATGCTTATACAAAATTATCATAGTCAAGAGAGAAAACAATAAATTTACATTCAGTCACATAAATTGGGAAAATAACATAAAACCACTGATTCAAGACTCGATATTAACACAAAATTAGTAGACTTATTAATGAAATACCTGAGCTACAAATATAAATACTTTATTCTAGGATGGTATTGATTCTTCATACAAAGAATTACACTTTCCTAGAAGATAACATGATGGACACGTACTGGATCAAATAGGGATTTGGGATGCCACTTCTTGATTCTGCAAAATCAATCCTTATTAATACCTGAAAATTAATTAAAATCCTAAAAGAAATGAACAGACCATCAGATGTGAAACAATCTTCTAAACATGACTAATAATTATGCACAAGGTCTTCTTAGGCCACCTTCAGTGCTCTTTTGCTTCCAACAAGATCATCTTCATCATTTTAGTTGAAACTCAGAGATGAATGAATGATTATAAAATATCATGATCAATCAAGATCTAACTTTATTGGAATGCTTTCTCTAACATTTCTCTCTTGCCATAAAAATCCTTGTATCTCCCCTTTTATCCTTTGATTTGGAAGTCGAGGTAGTTAAGAAATACATATTAGTCATGAGGTAACTAATTAGTTTGGGCAATATAGAAAATAATAAATTCAATAAGATAAAACATGTATTTCTCACAATTCTAGACAAACCTACAAATATCTATATCATCAAAATAAACTAAGGTCCACAATATACAAAATAGTGCATGTCTTTCACATCCATATGTCCACAAATCTGTCAAAAAATGAACATATATGTTCAAAATGAGACCTTAATATAAATTGTTATATGGAAAATATAAAAATTTGAAACTATATTATTTTTCAAGTGAAGTATGTTGTGTGAGAAGGACTAAAACTTCTCTCATCTTCAGATGAATTCATTTCACTTGAGGGTTGTCCAAGGTGCTTCACTGATTCCACCCTTTGATTGGTTGATTCTTCTAGTGCAAGGACAGTATTTTTTTAGGCCAAGACATGATGAGAGATTGTAGAATGAGATGAAGCTTTTGAATATTTAGTACTAGAGTTCTATTGGGCCTTTTTCCTTTGGTTTATAATGAAGGTCTTTGAGCAACTTTGGGCATTTCAATATCAGGAAAAGGTTGAGCACTAGAAAATTTTGAGGGGGCTAGAAGATCAGGTTACTTATTCAATATAGGAGGAGAAGAGAGCGATAGTGATCTTAAAGTCCAACCCGTAATTCCATATGGTTTACTTAGTATGGTATGGTTCCATCCATCATTCGATTTAGGTTGCATAGAGACATGTGGGGGAACTATAACCTCGAGGATGCTAGGTTGAGACTCAGAAAGTGGTGGTCGGATATTTAGGTTGCATAGAGACATGTGGGGGAACTATAACCTTGAGGATGCTAGGTTGAGACTCAGCAAGTGGTGGTTGAATAATGGGTTGAATGGGAGGATGTTGAACTTGGCCACCAAATTTAAAAATACGTGACTGTAAAAGCTATTGAAATTCATTTGAGTTGGCATCAAAATGAATAGAAAATCTCAACATTTTATTCATGTTTCCATATCTATAACAATTCACAAGCTCCTCTCCATTCCAATTTCCTCTATTACCTCTATATGGACTCTATTTCCTCTTCCTCCTCTCCTAAGAAAATCTCATCTAGTAGTCAAAAGAAAATATTAGTGCAAGCAAAAGTAGTGATTACGTGTACGAAACTAACTTGCAATTTAAATTAGTTTATAAATGGCTCTTTTAAATAGTCACACCTGCATCCTAAGATTTGATGGGAGGGAAATAACCTTAGTTCAAAACTTCATAATCTCTACTACTTTTTGAGCAAAGGGAAATGGAGAAATTTAAGGAGATGAAATGGAGAATGAATTACAGAATGAAGGGAACCAAATGAATCTTTCTCATATACCATAAAACAACATCCATCTATCATCCAAACCATATTCAACAATCTCATAATAAAAAACAGTCATACAAAATGATATTGTAACAATGCTCTTAGTATCTCCCATTCTACGTATGCCTTTATTTCAATACTGAAATCAATTGTCAACTTGTTGCCTTAGTAGTTTCAACGCTCTTTCTAAAGCATGAGTCTGATCATATATTATAGTCACTATTCAAATAATTTCATTAAACTTGCAATTGAACATATTCTTCAAACATTCAGCTCGATCAATTTTATTCACTAGGTTAGAGAAAGTAACTAAGTCCTTCAAAATCATAAGATGCAATCTCGATCAAAGTATTTTTATAAAGACAAAATTCATTTGCTAAATACCAATGTCATTATCTATTTTTTATGTAGAAGAAATCAAAAATTGTGAAAGAGCTTTAAGATTCCAACACCGAACAAAAGATTTTGATAAATATTTGTTTCAGATATCATTACAATAATATTCAATTTCCAGTTCATTAACACAAAATATCATATCAAAATTCCATATCAATCCGTGCAAAAATTTAGTTTGCATTTCCAAGCTCAGAACGAATTCAAATCTAGATCAGTTACCTCTTTTATCTCAAACGAGGGTATAGTTCTTCAATTGAAATTAGTTATTATTTCATCTAACCCATGAGCAATGCAAATAACTTTTTTTTTAATTTAAAGAAGCGGTCAGAGCCATCAAAATAGAGATTCTTTAAGATTTGGTGCTGAACTAAAGATTTAAACAAATATTTATTCATTCAACTATTAGATTATCACTCGATTGCTTTTATCCTCTAGCACTTGTGAAATTCCTATTTATTAAAAATATAAAATTTTTAAATGTGGTTGATATTCGTATCACACATTTAAAAGTGGTTGATATTTATCGATAGACAAATATCAACCACATTTAAAAATATGGTTATTGCTAGTAGAGAGCGGGCCCAACCAAGAAATACCTAAATTAAAATATTAATAAAACTGTTCTTTGGAAATTAAAAAAAAAATAAATACATATTAAGTTAAAAAATAAATAAAATATTAAAACATATTAAAATAAAATAAACTAAATTAAATTAAACAAAAATAATAATATTAAAATAAATAAATAAATAAATAAATAGAATAACAATAAAGTAAAGTAGAAATAAACAAAACTAAATTAAATGTAAAGCAAAGAAAGTAAATTAAAAGTAAATTAAAAGTAAATTAAAAATACAATAAAAATAAATTAAATTAAATAAAAGTAAAGTAAAGTAAAAAAATTAAATAAAAGTAAAGTATGGTAAATAAAGTTAAAAAATTAAATAAAGTAAAATAAAATAAAGAAATATAATATAATAAAAAAAAACTAACTAAATAAAATAAAATAAAGAAATAAAAAAATAAACTAGATTAAATTAAATAAAAATAAAGTAAAGTAAATTTAATTAATTAATTAAATATAAATAAATAAATAAAATTAGAGTAAAAAATAAATAAATATAAGTAAAAAAAAATTAAAAAAATTAATTAATTAAATATATATTAATTAATTAAAATTAAATAAGAAATAAATTAGTAAATAAGATATATGTTTATATTATATAAAAATATTTAATGGCCATTACAGATTATGGTTGACCATGTCAAGCAATGTTTGACATTGTTTATTATGGCTGCTATATGTCCATGATTAAGAATTGTTTCAACATGGTTGACAATAATTAAATTTGTAAGACTATGAATGACTATGTTTGGCCATAATTGATTATTGGTTGACCATGGTTAATTACGGTTTACACTGGTTGAGTATGGTCGATCATAGTTTACTTTGGTTGACTTTGCTTGAGATTGGTTGACTATGGTTGGCCATGGTTGACTATGATTGTCTTTGTATGACCATGGTTGACTATGGTTGAATGCATTATTGTTGTTGACTATAGTTGACCAAGAGTGACTATGGTTGATAATGGTTGATTATGGTTTGCTATGGTTGGTCGTCGTCGACTATGGATGAATTTGGTTGGACATAATTGACTTTGGTTGGCTATGGTTGACCATGAAAGATCATGGTTAACTACAGTTGACTTTGTTTGACTATGGTTAACCATGGTTGATTATGCTCGACCATGGTTGGATATGGGTGAATTTTTTTGGTCATTATTGACTATTAGTTGATCTTCTCTAACTTTTGAATTTGGCTGAGTATGGTTGACTAATCGACTATGGTCCATTAAGGTTGATTTTTTTGGGCAATAAGTGACTATTGGTTGACCTTGTTCAAGACGTTTGAATTCAATTGATCATGTTCGACAAATGTTGACTATGGTTGACTGTGATTGACCATGGTCAACAAATGTTTACTATGGTTGACTATAATTGACTGTGGTTAACCACAGTTGACTATATTTGACAGTGGTTGACTTTCATTGGAAAATTTATTATGGTTGAGTATGGTTGAACGTGGTTGACTATGTTTGATTTTAATACTTTGTGGTTGAATTTCGATGACCATGGTTGCTAATGGTAGACTTTTTTTACAATGCTTGTCTTTGGTTGAGCATAGTTGACTTTAGTCAACCATATTTAACTATGGCTGACAATGATTGACTTTCGATGACCATGGTTGATAACGATATACTTTTTTTAAATGGTTGACTTTGGTTGAGCATAGTTGACTTTAGTTGACCATGCTTGACCATATCTAACTATGGTTTACCATGCTTGACTATGGTTGACTTTTGTAGACCATAGTCGACTATGGTTGACCATGATTAAGTTTAGACATTCATGGTTGATGATGGCTAACCATGGTAGACTATGGTTAAACATGGTTGACTTTGGGTGTTCATGGTTGACAATGGATGATTATAATTGAATTTGGTTGACCATGGTTGACATAGGTTGATCATGGTTGACCTTGGTTTAATTTGGTTGACCATGGTTGACTTTGGATATTCATGGTTAACAATCGCTGACTATGGTTGGCCATGGTTGATAATAAATGATGTGGTTGATATTATTTTTAACCATAATTGACTTTGGTTGACCTTGGTTGACCATGGTAGAGGTTAGACGTTCATGGTTGACAATGGTTAACCATGGTTGACTATGGTTGACCATGGTTGAGTTTGGATGTTCATGGTTGACTGTGTTAAAGATGGTTGACCATGGTTGATTATGTTTAAGCATGGTTAAGGTTGGATGATCATGGTTAATGATGGATGACCATGGTTGACTATGGTTGACCATGGTTGACTATAATTAACCTTGGTTGACCATGCTTGACCTTAGTTGATCATGGTTGACCATTGTCAACCATGGTTGACTATAGTTGACCATAGGTTACTATCATTGACTATGTTTAACCATGGTTGATTATGGTTGACTATGCTTGACTATGTTTGATTATGGTTGATCATGTGTGACAATGGTTGACTTTGGTTAACCATGGTTTCCTTTAGTTGGCATTTTTTACAATGATTGACCTTGGTTAACCATGGTTGTCTTTAGTTGACCATGGTTGACCATGCTTGACTTTGGTTAACCATGGTTGACCATGATTGAGTTTGGATGTTCATGATTGACAATGGTCGACTATTGTTTACCATGGTTGACTATAGTGTGACTATAGTCGGCTTTAGTTGACCTTGGTTGACCATGCTTAACATTGCTTAGGCATGGTTGAATTTTGCTGCACATGGTAAATATTGGTTGACCATGCTTGACTATGGTTTACTATGGTTGAACATGGTTGACCATGGTTGAAATTGGTTAACAATGTTTGACTATAGTCAACCATGGTTGTCAATGATTGACTATGGTTAACTATGGTTGACATTGGATGTTCATGCTTGATGATGGTTGGCCATGGTTAACTATGGTTGACCATGGTTGACCATGATTGACCATGCTCGACTATGGTTGACCATGGTTAACTTTGGATGTTCATGGTTGATGATGGTTGTTCATGGTTAACCATGGTTAAGCATGGTTGATCCTAATTGGCTGAGTGCGGTTAAGTATAGTTAATTATGGTTAACTATTCTGGATTATGGTTTACTATGGTCGACTCTGGTTAATTGTGGTTGAGCATTTTTTATTATAGTTAATTATGGTTAACAATGGGTGACTATGGTTATGCATGGTTTACTATGGTTAACAATGGTTTATTATGATTGACCTTGGTTTATTAATGTTGATTATGGTTTATTATGGCTGACCATGGTTAATTATGGTTGGTTGTCCATGGTAGACTATGGTTGACTATGCTTGAATATGGTTGACCATGGTTGACTTTGGATGACTATGGTTGATTTTTTACCATGGTTGACTTTGGTTAAGCATGGTTGACCATATTTTAGTGTGGTTGACCATGCTTGACTATGGTTGACCATGCTTTTACTTTGGTTGAATATATTTGACCATGGTTTACTATGGTTCACCATGGTTGATCTTTGTTGTTCATGGTTAACGATTGTTTATGATGGCAGTTGATGGTTCACCAAGGTTGTCTATGTTTAACCATTATTGTTCATGTTTGAATATGGTTGACTCTAGAAATATAGCTTACCATGGAACCATGGTTGGATTTTGTTTGTTATGGGTTTACATGCATTTTGATATATTATTAATGTTAACATTTTGTATGTTATTATTAATGTTATTATTAATAATTTTGAGGTGTTATTAATGGTTGAATTTGGTTGACCATTGTTGACTTTGGTTAATGATGGTTGACTATGGTTGACCTTGGTTTACAATGATTTACTTTGGTTTACCATTGTTGACTTTTGGTTTGATTTGTTTGACTATGGTTAAGTATGGTTTACTATGGATGGGCATGGTTCAATATGGTTGACCATGGTTTACTATGGTGGACTATTGTGGACAATGGTTAGTCATGGTTGACTATTGTCAACAATGGCTTAGGATGGTCAACTATGGTTGACCATGGTTGAATATGGTCGACCATAGTTGACTATAGTTCACTGTGGTTGACTATGGTTAACCGTGGCTTACAATGGTTGAATATGGTTGACTAAGGTTGACTATGGTCAACCATAGCTGAATATAGTTGGATATGGTTAACTATGGTTAATCACAGTTGGCTATGGTTGACAATGGTTAACCATGGATTACAATGGTTGAATATAGTTAACTAAGGTTTACCATGGTTAATTATGGTTGACCATGGTTGACTATGGTCGACCATAGGTGACTATAGTTGGTTGTGGTTGAATATGGTTAACCATGGCTTATAATGGTTGACTAAGGTCTACTATAGTTCACTATGCTTAACTATGGTTGACTATTGTTGACTATGGTTGACCATGGTTGACTATGGTTAACTATGGTCGGCCATAGTTGACTATAGTTAGCTGTGGTTGACTATGGTTTATAAAAATGGCTTACAATGGTTGAATATGGTTGACTAAGGTTTACCATGAGTAACTATGGTTGAGTATGGTCGATTATGGTTGATTGTGGTTGACATTTCATTGACCATGGTCGACAATGGTTGACCATGGTTAATGATGGTTGACTTTGGTTGACCATGGTTGAAATTGATTGACTTTGGTTAATGATGGTGGATAATGGTTGACTATAGTTGACCTTGGTTTACAATGGTTGACTTTGGCGTACCATGGTTGACCTGTCTTTGGATTTGGTTGGCTATGATTTACCATGTTTGACTATTGTCAATAATGTCTTATGATGGTTAACTATGGTTTACCATGGTTGACTATGGTTGACTATGGTCGACCATAGTTGACTATAATTGGTTGTGGTTGACTATCGTTAACATGGCTTACAATGGTTGAATATGGTTGACTAATGTTTACCATGGTTGACTATGGTTAGCCTCAGTTTGTTAACCATGGTTGACCATGGTTGGCTTTAGTTAGTTGATGATGGTTAGTCGCAGTTGAACATGGTTGACCATAGTCAATTTTAGTATGCTTAATTTAACTATCATTAACCATAGTCAACCATAGTCAACAAACTATGGTTAATTATGCTTGACCATAATCAACCATAGTTAGTCATAGTCAACCATAGTCAACCATGGTCAACCAATTTTAACCACATTCAAGCATAGTAACTTTTACTATGGTTGAACATAGTTAACTATTGTCAACCATGGTTGAACATGGATAACTATGCTTAGCCTTAGTTAGTTGACCATGGTTGATTATGGTAAGTTTAATTTGTTGAACATGATTGTTTATGGTTGAGTATGGTTTACCCTAGTTGGTTAACAATGGTTAACCATGGCTGACTGTAGTTAATTTGATTATGGTTAATTATGGTTGACCATGGTCAACCATAGTTAACCATGGACAACCATGGTTAACCATAGTCAACCAACTATGGTTTACCATGGTCAACCATAGTCAATCGTAGTTAACCATAATTTTTCATAGTCAATTTGACTATGGTTGACCATAGTTAACTATAGTCATCCATGACTGACCATGGTTGACTATGGTTTTTTATGCTTGGCCATGAATAACAATGGTTGACCATGGTTGACTATGGTTGTTTATGGTAAACTATTGTTGACCATGTAAACTATGGTTTTTTATGGTTGACTATGGTTGTTCATGGGTGTCCATGGTTGTTCATGGTTTACCATGGATGAATGATGAACTATAGTTGTTCATGGTTGACCATGGATTTTCATGGTTGACCATGGTTGTTCGTGGTTAACTATGGTTGTCCCTAGTTGCTTAACATGGATTAATTATTATCAATATTTTTTTACTATGGTTGACGCTTGTTGGTGGACATTGGTTGGTCATGCTAAACAATGTTTGAGCATGGATTTTCATGGTTAACTATTGTCAACCATGGTTTTTCATGCTTGCCTTATATTGAATTATGTTGACCATGTTTTACCATGGTTACCTTATGGTTGAGTTATGTTGAAAGTGGCTTCGTTTGGTTTTTCATGGTTCACCATGTATGGTGTTGGTTGACTATGGTTGAGCATAATTAACCATGTTAGACTATGATTGACCATGGTTGGCTATGGTTGATAATGGTTAGCACATACATCAAGGGTTAGGTCAAATTGCAATGTTTTGAAAAAGGTATGTCTGATTCTTATGTCCACCTATGGCTATATCACATTATGATGTTAAAATTTGTGGATCTTTTCAAATTGCTACTTGGGCACTCACACGAAGTTGGTTCCACCTTTTAGTGCCACTATAGAAATAAAAAACGCACCTCCGAAACGGAAATCCATAACACATATGTGTTATTGTGGCTAGGTTCGGACAAACCCGAGCCGAAAACTAAGGCTAATCTTAGTTAGCCCATATCACATATGCGATAAATCGGACATGCATTTTTTAATAGTTACAAATCGCAAGTGCGATATATCCCACTTGCATTATATCGCAAGTGTGATATATCCCACTTGCGTTATATCGTAAGTGCGATATATCCCACTTGCGTTATAACGAAATTGCAATTTTGATCATGTGGATCATCTTAAATTTTATTTTCTTTCACAATGATCATCTTAAATTTTATTTTGTAGTGGGTATGGTAATATCAATGCTATATCTAAACTTAGTAACCCACCTTTCTTCTACATCCATATGGCTCCTCAACTCATCCTATTGTCTGATCACTATAACTAGCCTTTTTGTAAGAGAGCCCCATCATGACAACTTTACATGGTCACCCTATGTTCCTCGATGATATGTGACTATAAAATTGGATTTATTAGTAAAATGTATAATGTTCTCTAGTTAAATTGTCCTTCCCCTCGTACCTTAGGAAAGTCCCTCCAAGTCATTTATTAATAAAAGGGTTTCGTATAATAAATTAACTCTTTTATAATGCTTAGGAGGGGATTCTCATCGCATGTAAGAAAATGATTCTATTATTACTCAAATTAAGATATGCCAGCTCTAGTCAGTAAGGAGCAGGTTATAAAATATAGAGTTAATTACTTATAAAGCAGGCTCTGTTAGCAAGTATAAGCATTACCAATGTTGTATTCAGGAAGTAGTACTAAGCTGCACGTCATATCAATAAATGGAAATAGCTAAGCGGGAATCATGATCTATAATGGTATATGTACTCCCAATTCCTCTCATTCCTCTAGAAGGATTAAATCCCTCCATATCTCTTCCATATTTCAAAGTTGTAGTCGAACTAGGGTTCGATTCATATGGTCTTCTTATTTCACCATCATTTGTGTTTATTGTTTTTTTCTCCGTTTGTTTGAATGATTAGAGTTTCATTTTTTGTACTAATTTTTTTGTCTCTATGCATATAATTTTACTTACAAAGGCGTAGTTAGAGAGATTCAATTGATTTATGAGAGAGGGGACCATATACAAACTTTGTTTGTTCTCTAGATGTGAATACTAGAGATGATTTGAAACATTAATTTTCTTGTCTTATATCCATTTTTATTTGAGATGTTATCCTTTTGTATAAGGCACCGTGGATCTCTTCTACAACTACTGTCACATGTACAATTTGTGCACTAAATTGATTTCTTGTTTCGATATCTTCTCCTCTAATTTTTTTTTTTTGCTTTGATGTCTTCTATCATACCCTTCTCCATATAACTCCCTCATTGCTTATCCAACCACACCATGTCAGCCATCCATGCACCCACTATATCAACTAAAGTTATTAAAATGGAGGCTAATATCTCTTATTATAGATCATAAAAATAAGCAACCCACTTCCTCTCTTCTACCATTACCTTTTCTCCCTTCAAAGCTATTTGCCCCTATCCTACAAAGATATAAAATTAGACATTTGAAAAAAAATATTCTCTATCTTTATCTCATTACTCACGTGATCTCTTTATGAAAATATATTTGATGACTACAAATATGGTAATTCAATTACAAATAAACTCCATGGAGATAAAATAACACATTTTGGTAATGATGTTTTCTAATTAATACTTATAATGAACATTACTAATTTATAATACACATCCTAAGGTATTTTGAGTTCTTTTCTTCGATGAAACTTTATTTTGATTAATTATGTATTCTACACAAGCATACGATAATTAACATGAAGGACAAGAGCATTCCTTGAATTACTCTATATCTAGTATACTTTTATATGAGGATGTTGATTGTTTGGTAAACCATTGGAAGATAAAAGGGGCTCCATAAATTTATATAATATAAATACCATTAATAGCATAGGAGAAATTGTGACACAAAATCCCAGAGGGTTAGCTCAAGTGGTTAAGCGTTGTAATTGCAAACAAAAGAAATCCCTGGGTGGCTATGCAGGGCCTCACTTGATGTCCAGGCTCAAATGGTCCAAACATGATTATCGCTCCCCTAAGGCAAGACATAGCTCATGAAAATGTTGTAATTATCACTCCCTAGTAGGCTGGCAAGGAGTGACAAAGTTGTAATTGTCCCTCCCTAGTCAAGGAGAAAGGGGTGAAAATCCTTATACATTGGCAAAAATCAAGGTCCAAATGATGGGATTTCGACAGACTAATTAAGGATTTGTAGAATTCAATGTGCCCTTGTCTCCCTCGTTCTTGGTCCAATGAAATCCCCAATCATTTAGTCATTCATACATAGAGGATTAATAGTCCAAGGAAATCCCCAATCATTTATTCATTCATATAAAAAGGATTAATAGAGTTACAAAATGCACTTGCGATATATCGCAGGTGCGATTTATAATGCAAAAAAAAAATAAAAAAATTAAAATACAGTGACTGTGCGGCCTCATTTTCATTCATATTATATATTTAGGATTAATAGAGTGAAATAATGCACTTGCGATATATCACAAGTGTGATTTGCAATGCAAAAAAAAAAACACACAGTTCCTGCGCCCTCGGTCCCAAATTCATTTATAAAGTTAAAAAACACACTTGCGATATATCGCATGTGCACTTTGTAATGCAAAAAATATATATAAATCACAGTGCCCGTGGCCTCATTTTCCCAATTTACACAGTGAAGGACCGGCGATATCGGGATGGCGAAAAAATGCACCTGTCGATTTGCATTTGAGAGAAGGAGGAGGCAAGCCATTTCAGAATTCAACAAAAATGGAAGGTGGGTGGCAAGAAATTTACTAGTTTGTTAATTTGTATTGAATTTTTCATTATTGTGATTGTTAATTTAAACTAGTTTTTGGTTTTTTTTAAACCAATTTAATAAAATTTGTTACATGTATTAAAAAAAAACAATGAAATTGATTAATTAAATTTTGAAATTGAATTGTTTTGTTCTTAACAGAGAGCAGAAACCCAGACACAAACCCAAACCCAAACCAAAATCCAAACACAAACCCACCAATGGAGGCGGAACACGACTGTAATTCTGAGATTTTGGCTCGTTTGGATTCACTGAGACACCTTGGCTCACTCTTTGGGGGGGGAACTACTTAAGACAATCTTTAGCAGAGGCCTTAGACTCCATAACAAATACAATTGCCAATGCTCAGGGAGCACTACACAACATTAGCTCGTATAGAGATTCCCAGAGGCAATACTATTCCATTGGGTTGAGCTACAAAGATGTCAAAAAATTAAAAATAACCAAAGACCAATTGTTTTCCTTATTCCGGGACCCCAACACTGGATTGGTTCCACCCACCAGTCGACCTCACATTTCCATAGACTGTGCGTGGAACCAAATATTAAGGCCAATTGGATGGATCTATGGTACATGGTATTCGATGAAGACCCTCACAGGAATAGAGACATCCCGTCTTATTTCCTTCAGAAGCTGTATGCAGAATTTATCCTGGGAAACATGTTAACTATTTTGACATTTTAGAGTTCCAAGGTGTGGGTCATGGGATGCCCCAAGATAGGGAAGGGGCTAGGACCGATCCTAACCATGTGCGACACCCTCCATGCACACCAAACCCCCCTCAGTTATATCTTCCAGCCGGTCCAGTTCTTGATGATACGCAGGAGTCCTTATCAGATTTGGCTGATACATTGCTTCGGCATGGGACTGCTGTCCAAGGCAATGTAGGCCAAGAGGTTGGCACTTCCAAGGCTGGCCCATCTGGGGTTGGACCATCTCATAGTCAGGATCCACCTTTTAGGTCCCCAGACCAAACCAGAGCTACACATTGCACCGGTGACATGGAGTCTTCAGAGCATCGGGTTATTCCACACCCTTGCACATCGTGTCGAAGCATATGCTATGGGCCTACTTCAGAGTTTCGGGGCGATGGATTACTCCAATATGTAAGTAACATTCATTCTTTACATAGTATATAAATTTTGTTTTATATCATAGTTTTCAATTGTTTAGTAATTTATTTCTATTTGAGTAATTATCTGACAATTTACATGAACAAATATACAGTTCGTGTCCAATGACACCCCAGATTCGCGTAATCCGACCGTTGATGCTAATGCCATTGATGCAACAGTCAATGCTGCATATGATTTTGGTGCTTCACCATTAGCTGTAAGAACTTTATTTTTAATTTGTCATCGAGTAATTTACATATTTATAATTTAGAGACTGCAACAATAAATACATCTTAAAATCGATACAATATGTTTTATGCAGGGTGGGCACGATGAGTTTGTGGAATCCCAGGTCAGTCCCTCCCATGTAGAGGAAGATTCCTAGACTCAGGTATTCTTTTCATTACATGCTTTTAATTATATGCTTTTAATGATTTGAAACATGTATATGCGTTGGTGACCCACCTCTCCCCCCCCCAGGTACGTGTATGTGGAGCTCTTTCTTTGAAAAGGTCATTGTACGTCCATACATAGTACATATATATATACAGTCTCATTTTCTTTGTATTTGCTGACATTGGTCCATATGTTACTTTATGTAGGCATCTGGTGATGAAGTGGTGCTTGAAGAGCACCAAATCGACGTTGTTGGTGACCCACATCTCCCCCCCCCCAAGTACGTGTATGTGGAGCTCTTTCTTTGAAAAGGTCATTTTATGTCCATACATAGTACATATATATATACAGTCTCATTTTTTTTGTATTTGCTGACATTGGTCCATATGTCACTTTATGCAGGCATCTAGTGATGCAGTGGTGCTTGAAGAGCACCAAATCGACGTTGTTGGTGACCCACCTCTCCCCCCCCCAGGTACGTGTGTACATGTCTCTCTTTCTTTGAAAAGGTCCTTGCACGTCTTTGTAAGGTCATGTAGTATATATGTCTTGTTTTCTTTGTATTTGCTGACATTGACATTGACCATGTATGTTACTTTATGCAGGCATCCACTGAGCTAGTGGTGCCTGAAGAGCACCCAGTTGGGGCCACTGATGACCCTGCACGCCGCCCCACCCAAGTACATGCAGTTTCAGTGCCGAGGACATACACATGCATGGTAAGTAAAAATGTTATATTTGCTTGGAATTTGAACAAATGTACATCATGTGGTATTTATTTTTATAGCTTGGTAAACTAACTTGTAACAAATTTTGGTTTGTGTGCAATCTCTGATATTGAGAATGCGTCGTCCTACAGATCGTTGGGGAACGCCATCAAGCATCCACAAAAGAAAGATAGACTTCTCATTAGCCACTGACATTGGAAGTGAAAAGGGGGATAAATAGAAATCATGTATAGGGGGGGGAACATATAGAATCCATGTATAGGGGGAATACATGTACATGTACCATTTTGTTTGTATGTACACACAGATGTACAGTATGATCCACAATTTTTTATTATGGCCATGGCATGCAATTTTTGAAAACATTATACATGTACATCTATAATATAAAGCAACGTTCAGATTTACCTATATATGGTTGACTTGATATGGGATGGAGACATGTGTATTATATGCCTTGCAGATATATGCTTGAATATGTTTTTAGATTTATGGCTTTGTGCTTGTTGGAGAAGAGTTGGCATTGCAAATAATGAATCTAATGTGTTCAGTATAGAAAGGAAGGCTCTAGATGCCTTACTGTATGATTATGTGAATGTTGTTTCTTATAGTGATAAGCCCAATCTAGAAGTTTAATTTCTAATGAACAAACAAGTGACTTTTCATAGCCCCTTCCTCTCCTAAACCTTCTTCACCTCCTAAACTTGTTTATCTTTACAATCATACTACAACTAATCCATCCTTACTATTGATGATACATTCCTAGTCCCACTCAACTCTAGCACTCATTTTTACTCACAACTATTAAATCAAATACCAAGTAGCCACTCTAGTCCTTAGAAATGGAATCCAAAAGAACCTCATCTCTTAGACCTTTTTTAATCGTGCTTACAACTTTCTACTACCCCACAGGATTCACCTTATCAACTAGGTTGGGTCCAATAATACAACCATTGTCTTCTAATAAACAAATTTTTATTTGAGGCTTCTTGAGGAAATATTTAGAGTGGTCATCATCATTTGTAAGGGTGTTGTTGTGCCTTTTCCTATTCGCTCTCATGCTGGGAATATTGCTGCTATCATAACAGTCATTTTCTAGACCCTAATTTCAGTTCTGATATATGCTATGTACTTGTGTTGTTCTCTTTAATAAAAGATTACAGTCTTCTACTTCATTTTCAGATTCTGATTGTATTGTGAAGAGGCAAGAATGCAATAAAAATACCAGTTTATCTTTGAGTTTGGTATGGTTGGCTGGAATATGATTTTGTGACACTATTATAACTAGGATTGATTGTTGTTTCAATTATATTCTTTTGTTTAATATTGTCTCTCATTAAGTCTTCCAACAACTTGAACATGGCACACACTGCAAAACCAATTCCAAATATTTTAAGCAAGCAATATTAAGTATATAGACAATATAAAATAAAGAAGAGAATCCAATTCATTTTGAGTTAGTCACTTCTCAAAAACGGCCAATCCAACACTCTAATTTCAATAGAGATTTACATTAAAAAAAATAATATGGATCTCAAAGGTGCATCAAGCCTAGCAAATTCAATTGCTCATATCAATTCCTAACTATAATGAAATGACAAGAGACACAATCCTTCAACTTGATTACTCACCATATATAATATAACCCATCCATTTCTTGCTTCTGAACTCTACCCAGCAGTTCAATCTGCAATATTCCCCCAATGCACAAAACTGGCCTTGGAAGTTTGAATGTTTGCAATCTATCCTCCTAAAATAGGACAAAACTCACATCTCAACATATAAATTGAGATAGAAAAGTTCATAAACATATTAAAAGTGGAAATATATTAGTCATGATATTGCTACTTCCACAAATGAGATAACTGCCAACTATTTCACAGCTAATTTTAATAATCCTATCCAATCAGGATTGCAAGACTAAAAATATTTTGAATAGAAAATGAATCAAAATTCTCTAGTTCAACTTAAAAGGTTGAATTTGAGCACCTTATTGTCATGTGCTTCCCATTAATATAAAAACATTAAATATATTGATTTAAAAGAGCAAGAAAAAAAAGACCCCCAGAAGAAGGAAGAACCTCAATTCAATCTGATGATCATGTACAACACAATAACATGTATTTATATTACATAATTGTTTCAGAAATATGTACCCAAAAGAGGATAGATCTTCAACTTAAGATCTAACCTAGATTAATTTTACATGTTAAATAACATCATTACCTTTTGCTTTTCACACATGCTTATAATTTTAAACATGTAGGAGCAATAACGCTCAAATAAATGTTTGTAATAAAGGTCACATTAAATGTTAGTGAGCCAACATTAAACTAACTTATAATTTTAATAGCAAGTTAGTTTTGTGGATTCCGGTGAAACACTAACTACCATATGCAAGAACAAAAGTGTATGCAAGACATTGTTTAAAATTATTCCACTTTAAGAGAGTTTTTTTCTCACACACAAGGAAATCACCCCTTTTGAGAGGAATGTATGCACGTCTAATGCTAACAATTTAATCATATGCAGCAGACTAACTTGTTGGAGGGGCTCGAAAGAAGCCACTTGTTTCACTCATATTGGGCAAAGTTGATGGATTATGTCATGTTTTCAGCCAGCAGCATAGATTAAGTCATGAACATTACAATCTGTGTAAGTCAGGAAGAAATGACTTCTGACCATGACCCACTCTTTGTGGAGATTACGTAACCAAAAGAGATGTTAGTTACAGGGCAGCAACCAAAGTGGAAGCGAATAGAATTAAACAATCAAAATGAAGTGATATTCAAGAGGTAGATTGGGAAAATCACTCTACAAACGAGAGAGCTATTTAAGCTTGGCTAAATGAAGAATGCAACAAAGTGAAGAAAATCTACAATAAGAACAAGACAAATAAACCTATAGATTTTTAAGCAAGTAGTAAAACTTCGAAAGGAACAGGTTTGTAAAAATCAGACAAGATGAATTGTTGGGGATGGAGGAAAACCCAAATTTATTCTAAAAAGAGCTGCAGGTGAAGGAACAAGTACAAGAGATATGAGTAGTTAAATTTTCTGGAGTTGAACTGTGTTTCAGCTTTGAAACATACCAACATTTCCAGTGGACACTCCACCCATCATCAGGGGATCCAATTGAAGCCCCTGTACAAAAGTGACATCATGGGAAACAATGGTTGATCCATGTCAAAAGTATCTGTAAAAGTCTTGCCAAGAGAAAAAGTCCAACAAAAATCATTGTAGTGGAAATGGTCATCACAGATACGTGCAAGAAGGCATTAAGAGGCTAGCACTAAGAAAGGCAAAATACATGTTTGGGCTCCAAGCAGAGCACGTGAAATGGAAGCAAGAAATGTATAGCCAGAACATCACAGCCATAATCCACCAAATGCTTGTGGAAGGTTTCCCAGAAGGCTGGATGACAAGAATTATTTTCCCCATTTTTCAAGGAGGATAAAAACAAAACCCAGAAAACTATAGAACCATTGTGATCAGCTGAATATTCTCCAATCTCATTGGGGGGTCGTGGAAAGAAAAATAAGCAATTGAGTGGAATAAAAATAAGCAATTGAAGTCATTGTCTTCCCCTTGGACACATTCATTTATACCACGAGGCATGGAATACACATTGGCACTTTATCTAACTTAGCTCCGTACTGTGTATTATCCCTAGTTCTATGTCTACAACCTCATGTTTCACATTTG
Source organism: Larix kaempferi (assembly GCA_027924585.1). Classification (NCBI taxonomy): domain Eukaryota; kingdom Viridiplantae; phylum Streptophyta; class Pinopsida; order Pinales; family Pinaceae; genus Larix; species Larix kaempferi. Next base: position 1,382,106 of record BSBM01000760.1, on the reverse strand, counting down.
GTTTAACCACAGATAATCATGGATGGTCTACATAAACTACATCGTTGGAGGAAAGCGAGGATGTTTTATAGCTAAATTGATAGGAAATGATAAGGAACATGAACATACTCTACAATCCCATACACACTACCGGTAGCCAACAACATGCAATCTTGCCTCTCCATTTGTTATTTTGCTCTCGAACAGAAAGTCACCAAGTGTCCCTAAACGACATTTTCATGCAACTTGCAACTCGACATAACTCGGCAACCAGAGGTCGGATCGACGAACCATTGATTCCGTTGCTCTCCTGGCATGCGATTACCTCTAGGTAGCCTCCCCTCCATGTTTCCATGGCCTAGTGACTTCATTGTGCATTCATTTCGTAAACTAGGGTTTTGCTCAATTTCCATCAATGCAATCTCGCATTGTTGGGTCAAATCTGCAAAACACTCCACAAAGCCAGTGTTGGAAGTGGTCCCACATTGGCATTGCCCATACACACTACCAGGAGCCAATGGCATGCAATCTTGCCGCTCCATTTGTTATTTCGGTTCCAGACATAAAGTCACCAAGTGTCCCTGAACGACATTTTCATGTGACTTGCAACTTGACATAACTCGAAAACTGGAGGTCAGATCGACGAACCGTCGATTTTGTTGCTCTCCTAGCATGCGATTACCTCTAGGTAGCCTCTCCTCCGTGTTTCCATGGCCTAGTGACTTCATTGTGCATTCATTTCGTAAACTAGGGTTTTGCTCAGTTTCCATCAATGCAATCTCGCATTGTTGGGTCAACTCCGCAAAACATGTTGCAGCATTAAGAAAACACTATGTGTCTAAAGATCATAGGCTATATTATTCTTGTACCAACGTATAATCCAAGAAGAATATGCCTAAGCTACACTTACAAATTACAAACCAACTAGGGTTTCATGAACTAGACACTGCATAATAGTAAGATGCCATATACATGAATTTCACATGCATGCATGACTAAGATGTAGAAACAAAATGAGGTATTGAAAGAAGTTAGAAGAGAACTATCATACTTGTTGATAATTGCTAGTTTTAAGGTTTATTGGTCATATGTAAAAACTGGCATAAATATTCATAAACTTGACATACAAGAGAACTTTTGGAATATGAAGATGATGAAGATAAACTTGACTTGAGAGCATGTTATTTTCCGATTTGTATTTGGTGGTGTCTAAAGACACCGGTTGTTCTTGGCGCCTCCAATGTGCCATAAATAGTGTTTGTATCCTAGGCACAGGAACGGCTAAACATTAGTACTCTCGTAAGAAAATAAGGAAAATGTGGAAACATTATTTATAGATAACTCACCTGAGGTTGTAGGATCGTGTTTATAACTTGTCTAGTAACACTTGACAATGCACTCACTCGAGTAGGCCATCTGGATCATCTCTGTTGCCGATGGTGTCCATAAATCTCTCATGCTCTAAATGAGGTAGCAAGTATTGTACATGTGACTTTTTTTCTCGAAATTGTGCGCAGCTTGATGTTTATACCAACTACCAGGTTGGTGAAGTGATATATAATAACTCCTGGTTTATAATCCTGATATACATACCCACCCTTCCTTTTTTGCTGTGTTGCTAGTGTCAGGTACTCCCCTTTTATAACCATCGAGCCAGTTGGGTATTCAATATTTTCATCATCTGTAATAGGTTCGAGAAGGGTTTGTTTCCCCTTTAAGCAATGTGCCAACCAATAGTTAGAACCCCATTCATTATTTTTTGGGGCAACCACTGCATATATCTGACCTGTGAAAGGAAATCGAAAAATGTTAAAAATACATAAATATTAAAAAAGGTCTTGCATGTAAGATAAATAAAATTTATTTCAATGTAAGGGCTTGTATTGATTTAGGTACTACTAATTTACTTTTTTGTACCTGCTTGTATGAGATCCGATATGTGATCATAGTATGTAGAAATATATGTGTGATCATCTTCCAAATGGTCTATTTCATTAACCCCCTTGAAATCAGTGCCAAGTGTCACTCAATCCCATGTATCAACTTTATCTGTATACTCACAATCATCCCATTCATCTATGCTACAGGAACTGCAAAAGAAAGCCTTCAATCTTGTCCAAATTTGTAGGGTCGAGTTGTCTCAGCTTCTAATTGAATGAAAACCTCAAGTTCCATGCACTGTGTTAACCCAATGTGTTTGGGATCGGTCCACGTCTGTCACCTCCCAGAATATTCTCTACACTAGGTGTTTCCTTGTTGGTTTTTCTCCCATCACAGATGCACACCATTCGACTATAGATGAAGGGTCTCAAAGGAGAGCACCTGTAAACTTCATCTCTTCCCTTCGAAGGGTAGTTTTTATGCATGCACCAGCACCATCGTTCTCTCCTTTGCCATGACCTGTTTCAAAGTAGTTCCATGTATGTGGCACCTTGTATTTTATGTGCAACAAACACAACCATTGAACTACACGTGCATTCTTGAATTGTCCAGCACAACCATATGACTAAATGAAATGATGATAAAATGGTATATCCATAGCTATCACATGATCATAGAACAACTGAAAGCAATGTTGCACATAATGGATGTCATGGGTCCGGTCGTCACTGATGTAAAAGTGACTCTCTTTCAATATCACATGTTTCTCTTCATTGCTATCTGGCCCATGTCGATAAGTGATATGGACCATTATGCTCACCTGCTCTGAGTGATAGTATTGACTTTGTATTTCATTTTGTGGTTGTAGGGTGTAATTTTCCACAAAGTAAACCACTGATAGTATTGTTCCAAGAGGGAAGGTGTCCCGACATATTCTGAAATGCTCATCTTGCCACCATGCCATATCGACATGTTGAATGTACTGTTGGATCTTTCCATGGAACTATGGAATAAAATCACATACTTGCACCTGGTGGAAAAAAATAAACAATGTTATAAAAAAACATAAAAATATTTACATGGATATTAAAATATACATCAATATTTAAAACAATGTTATAAAACAACATATAAACAATGTACACTCAGTTAAATGAACATGTTTCATGTAGATTGTCACCTGTGAAGTCACCAATTTAATCTTCTTGCTTTCTTTGCCATCACGTAGCTGATATGTTTCATACTGAAAGTTCTGCTTCTCGACAATTGCATTACCAAATGCTTGATCTTCACTCTCATGGATGCAATCGGACCATAAAGATAGCCCACCACAATTGTTGCAAGAACCCTCTCCACATTGTTTTAAGTAATGGGTTTGCCCATCTTGCCTCGGACACATTATGCTATGGATGAAATCTCTAGATGACATTGGTAGTACTATACTTGAGCATTCCCGCACATGGTTAGGGTGCAAAAAACGATGTATATGTGCAAATGTATGATAATATAGATCAAACTCTATGTGGTATCTACAACAACAAGTGTTCCGGATTCTATTTATTCTAACATAACAAGGCTTGCATTTTTCAAAAGATCTTTGCTCGAGCCTTAGCTCTACGTGGGAAACTTTAAACATCTCGAACAGTTGAGTTTGTGTCATGTCAAGGTAATGTTTAACATGCCCTTCATTGTTCATGGAACCCCTACAACGTTTTAACACATCCTTTGTGTTAGAAGAAGGCCTAGTGTTATCATGCTAAAAAGTGTGCACTAGTCCCTTCACTGCTTCGACCAACTTCCTGTCTTTGCGGGGCAACCTACCGCTAAATGCCCATAATGTATCCATTTGTCCCTCTACATCAAGTTTGTCTCTTCTTACTGAATATTTTTTAAGAGTCTTTCGATGTAAAGGGACAATTTATGATGTGCATTTAAGTAAACAACGTTTTCTTGTGGATCTAGATACAATTGATTTATCCAATACGCGGCGAGCCACATTACAGTCTTTTGAACAAGTTTTTTTACCAATTGATGTGAATGTAGCAGCAAGAGATTTAACAATGTGATTACTTGATTCGGTATTCTTCAATGTTCTTATGCCTAACGTTTTTCTAACATTTGCCATACTTCTAGATTTAATCAAAGCTAAAAACAATTGACATTTACCAGCTTCAAATTTTGGTTCAAAATATTGTTTCATTATTTGAGAACAATGACGAATGATTGTGCGTTTAGCCACCTTACCTTCCATGGAAGTCAATTCGCTCTCGTCCACTTGTATGCGTTTAGGAGTTCTCTTTCATTTTGATGAGAGATTTCTTGTCATTTGAAATGCTGGACAAACGTTTACATCCACTACAGGCTGACATCTTCAATTAGGAGATTGAACCACCTAGCATGGTTGTTGCAAAGTCTCGTCAGGAACATAATGATCGAGCTCTACAGAGGGTTGTCCAGTTAATAATGTAGCAAAATTTTCATCTTGGTTATAACCAGCTTGCATTAAAGTTGCAATATCTTCCTTAGCCTCTTCGCCATGTATCTGTTCAGTGGGAATGGGAAGTATTTGCTCATCCAATGAATGCCGACGATTTCTTGAATGTTCCCTCCCTCTTCTTTTCTTTTTTAATTTCAGCTTCTTCGGGTGTAAGCATCTTCCTTGCTGACTTCCGAACTCTATTACATGGATTCCCCATTGAAATCCACCCAAAATTGTACAAAACCTATGGATCTGTGTAATAAATGATTAAATTGCAGGTTGAATAGTACGCTCTGCGCGGGTTTCAGAAGAATTATGTCTTTTCCTGTACAGTAAAAATGGCCCATGGCACGCAACCCAAGATTATTTATTAAAGAAATATCGCATATGCGATATAACACATCTCCGTTTTAACGCATATGCAATATGAACTATATGCCTTTTACGCTTTTTATGCTTTTTATGCTTTTATGAACTATATGCACATATATGCTTTGTTAAAAATGTGATCACTAAATCGCATATGCGATATATCGCATATGCGATTTAGTGCATATCAACTATTGAAACCTCATCTAACCATGAACCATGAAAACATCATTTAATCCCTAGAAGATTGGATTTATCCTTGGACCATGGTACAATGTCTTCAGAACTATGTTTTGTCTGGAAATATTCGTAATGGTTCCTATATGACCATGGTCAACGCCTCGAGAACAATATTCAATGCATAAAATAGTCTAATGGCACATATATCCCATATTAAGGCTAAATATCCCCTTTAAAGGGCATGTGTAGTGGTTTAAGACTTGTTTCTATTACACTTTTGTCCCATTACCATGGTTAAGACCCTGAGACCCATCCTTAGTGCATAAAACCTCATAATGACACCCAGATCCCACTAAAGGCCAAATATTCCATCTATAGTGCATGTGTGTTGATTTAGAGACTCATTGGACCATCTTTTCTTCCATGACTATGGTCAATGTCCAGAGACCCATTCCTACCATCCAAAACCCTATAATGTCACCCTTATCCCCTTATAATACAATTTAGACTCCAAAAATTCCATCCAGGCGATCTATGGAGTGGATCATGTCCCAACATTACATTGATTAAAAGCTAAAAGAGGTGTGGGGAGAGTCAAAGGAGGGAGATGAAGTTGTAGAGGGAATCATGGGAGGGAGGGGAAGAGTCAAAGAGAGAGAGAGAGAGAATTATGGATGTAGGGATGATTAGAGGGTGAGAGAGTGGGATAATAACAATGACAAAGTAGGGATTTAGGGAAATGAAGGATGGTCAAGGATGGTTACACCGAGGGATAGAGATGAGAGATTGTGTGTGTGTGTGTGAGAGAGAGAGAGAGAGAGGGAGAGATCATGGATATTAAGGAAAGGAGAAAAAGATGGAGAGATGGAGGGATGAATGCTTGAAGGTGGAGAGAGGAGGTAGGGGGAGAAAGTGAGGGATGGAGTGAGTGATAGGATGGAACACATGGAGGGAGGGAGGGAGAGAGAAAGAGTTTTGGCGGGAGGGAGGGGCAACGAAGGAATTGTTTTAGAGGGTGTGTGGATGTGTGTGAGAGAGAAGGGGGTGGAGAAATAGAGAAGGAATTATGGGGGGAGAGAGAAGGGGGTGGAGAGAGGAGGTAGGGGGAGAAAGTTAGGTATGGAGTGAGTGAGAGGATCAATCATCAAGATTTCTAGTTAAATTATTTGTTGAAAAATTTCTAGTTAAATGATTTGTTGTTTTTGAATGAATAGTGTAATGTGATTAAACTATTAAAGATCATATAGAAACAAATCACATTAAAATGTCATGTGTACACCCACATTTCATCCCAAATTCAAAATATTTGTTACAATACCAACCTTCCTAACATTTTAACTCATCAAAACTATGGTGATTTATGAATGTTTCTCTTAAAAGTTTCGACCACAGAAATATAATTCTAAAGAAAACCAAGTGATGTTAATAACAACCACAATCATCATCAACTCAAGTAGAGCATTATTAAGCTATATAATAAATTTGTCATTAAATAAAAAACCCTACTTGAAGTCATTTAACTACACTAATATCAAAGAAAGTTTGATTAACAAAATAAGTGCAAAGATATGTTGGTTCTCATCAACAACATCAATCAATAGATGCATACTGAACCCATTTGTCATGTTAAACAATGTCATATTAACCATGATGGGATGCTATCTTACATTTCAAAAGAATAATATTTATGCCACTCTTTTATCTAATAATCTTTATTCTCTATTTACTCTTTTGTACTAAATCAAAATGCATATCCGTTATATTGCATATGCGATTAGAACAAATCTAAACTGCATATCCGTTATAACGCATATGCATTATTTTAAAATTTAAAACTGGGTGGGAACAAGGCTTGGGATGATGTTCGGAAATAGCTTCGGACTGCTGAACCTATTGGCTAGAACAAAAAAACTAGGGCCATTGCCTGTATTTTTTAACTCTATCAATATGCTTAGTTTCAATGGCGTGTTTTGCTATGAAAAACTCAATATTTTTTTATGAAAATATAGAATATTGTACAGTACAATCTGATGATTATGAATATGTAATTTTTTCATAAAAATGTATGTTTTATTTATTTATTATTAATTTTCTAAATGACACACGTCAGTTTTTGAAAATACATACATCGATTCATTTTTATATAACTTTTGATTGCCTTCACCATTTCCCAAGAAAACTATATGGTGCACTAGAGGAGACTGAGCTCTACAATCTCATATATAGAAATCAATGATTTCATTAAATTTTGCCCCTAAAGTGTTGCACCCGCACATAATGTTTTAATTTCAAGGTTTTATGACTTCAATAATTACTAATAAAAAAAATAATTCATGAAATTTTTTGAAAAAATAGTGTTGCATTAAACCCATATGTCCTTTATATGTCTTCAAGATTTTATCCAAAATGGACATCATTTACCTCAATAAGTGCTGCACCCGCACAAACATATATGTTATGATATGCTAAAAATTTGAAAACCCAATTTAACGGAAACTAATTTTATAATCATTTACACAATTTTTTTATAGATAAATGTTATATATTATGAAAGCTGATTCAATTACCTATCTTTTGTCTTTTTACTTCATCTTCAAATCCGTTATGGAAGTACCTCTAATTGTCACCTAAAGTCAGAGGTTCCAGGTTTTTTCAGTATTATGTGGCATCTAAAGTGTCTTTAAAGGAGTCCATGATTGTGCATCAGCCCACTTTCCTCATTAGTTATGACACATTGTGAAATTTCTTGAGATTTATGTCATCAATGAGAGGTGTTATGTTTCAATGTGACATTGATCATGGGTTTTGTTAGATTGAAACAATGGTAAATGGTTACTTACAATTTTTACAATTGCTATACAATGTCACATTTCAATATTGACTATATTGAGCATATTTGAATTGAAAACAATTTAATTAGAGAATATTAAAATAGAATTTCAATTTTTAAATACTTAAACATTATAACAAAATGTTTTAATTACAACAATATATACTTGTATCAATTTTAATTTTAAATTACATCAATTAATTTTTTTTATTTTTAAACTAAAGTATTAATTTTTTAAAAACTATATTATTTATTTATATTATATATAAATAAATATAATAAATGATATATTTTCATTTCATACCTTTAAAATAGGAAAACACAATTATCTAATATATTATTTAGTGTTTTATCCTCTAAAATATCATAATATTATGTCATGCATCAAAAACATTATATTATAATATTTATATTATAAATCTCTTTTATAAAACTTTTTTTATCATAATATACTACATTATTATTATTGTTATTATTTAAATAAAGAATAAACAATATTAAATATGAATTACTTTATATTTATTTAAAATTATTTATATTATTGATCTAAAATGTAAGTAGGAGGAATTATATATAAATATAAACTTAAATATTTTTATATAAGCTAATATAATATTGATACTTTACATATTTTAATATACAATATTATTAAGAGTGGTAAATTCAATAAAACATTTTATGGTTAAATATAACATTTCATAGTTCAATATAAAATTGATAAAATATATTTTAATAAATGTTATTATTTAATATATAAGTAAAATACAAAATTTTATAATGTAAATTTGATAATATGCAATTTTATTTTAAATGTTATCATTTCTCAAATATATAAATATAAATTTATATATATATATATATATATAAATTTATGACGATTATGAAAATGGTGGCATGAAACAAAACACATATTTGCCAAAAACTCTATCAAAAACACCTAAATGTAAAATGTTTAAGTTAGAGTTTATCCCACACAATATACTAAGATATAAAGAACTTGACTATTCTTAGTGTAATCACGAAACAAAATATATAGTATAAAAAATTAAAAAATTAATATATAGCAATAATTTTTCTCAATACATCTTTCTAATACATTTAATAATAATACATGCTCATGAAATATTTCATAACATAAAGTGATTACAAAAAATTAATATATAACAATAATTTTTCTCAATACATCTTTCTAATACATTTAATAATAATACATGCTCATGAAATATTTCATAACATAAAGTGATTACATACTCAATGGCATAAAATTAATATAACAATAATCTAATCTTTCTCAATACATCCTTTTAATATATTTAATAATAATACATGCTCATTAAGTCTTTCACAACATAAAGTGATTGCATACTCAATAACATCTTTCATCATATAAAATGATCACACTTTAGGCACTTCCCATTTAATGGTCCATATTAAAAGGCTTTATTCTCTCAAAACAGTAAGTTTTATTCTCTAACACTAAGTGTTGTGACTTTCTTTATCCATGATTTACTTTGTATTATTATTTTTTGTTTATAGCCGACATAATATTTATTACTTTTTACTTTGTATTATTCTTTTCTCCCCACTAGATTGTAGATTGTAGAGCGCCTCTCGACGCAATCACAATCACTATAACCAATCTGTGAATCTTCTCTAAAATATTCATGACTTCAAATCACGATAACAAATCACGGGAATTTTAAAAATCACAATCACGATAACAAATCTGTGAATCTTCTCTAAAATATTCATGACTTCAACGGGAATTAACAAATCTGTGAATCTTCTCTAAAATATTCATGAGTTCAAGGGGAATTTTTAAAATTGTGGCAGCCAATCAAAATAGCAACATATCGGCGAATTATGCTGAGGCAACATATAGTTCGTCTAGAGCAAGACGAAGGCAGCGGATCGGCCTCTTGTCGCACCGATATAAGCAAAGAGCGGCATCCCAATTCAGATAATTACCATTCCGTGTTGATAGGCCAGAGTTCATACAACATTGCAGGCGATGAGTATATTACACATTAGCTTATTAAAAGTGTGCAGGAAATGGTGACAGATATTTTGTGCCTTGCAGACCACGATCAAGCTGAGATCAGCTCGAGCAATGATTTCGTTATTTCCTTTAGTTCTCTGGCCTTCTGCCTGGAGAATATAATAAAGGAGTCAAGGGAGATCGAGAAAACCATTCATGAACTTCTGCAACTGGAGAATCCTTGGAGTTTTATAGACTTGTCGGAAATATACGAAACCCTAAATAGGCGAGGTCAGATTTAGTGATCAGGGCGAGGCCATGTAGTTCAAGCAAATTCAAGCTTATGAGCACAACCTCTCGAAGATTCGATTATCGATCTCCTTCATCTAGAATCTTTTCTTGTACATTCTGGTTTGGTTACTCCGCTAAAAATCATGCTCTCCAGCCCATATTAGCACTGATTGTCTCATTTGCACTCTTTTAATGTAAAAGTACTCTTGAAAAATTCGCTCTCTCCAATTCTATAATTATAAGACTATAATTTTAAGAATTATTATCTTCGGAGATGGGCTTTCGCATAGAGATCACACCTTGAAATCAGATTCTTTACAGCACGGTGAAATCATATCATCGCCGGCAACTATAACTTTGTAACTTTGTAGGCCTTAGTCTCTTTCTGGACAATGAGCCCCACCGAAGGAACGAAGCGCTCTTTCAACGTACAGGGCAATTGCAAGCATTATTTGGTCCAGGGATTGCATATGAGCACCGTCTTACAGGCTGTATTTTCCGAAACACAACAGAGAAGCCCCCGGCTGAGGCCACCACAGAGAATATGGAGGGCAACGAAGACAGCGATGTCCTGAACCAAGAAAATAGAGAAGGGATCGTAGAGATATCCTTCTGTCCAAACCCCGGGCTTGAATAGTAGAAACCAATGCCTCTGTGGAGCAGCCTCGGCGCATAATTCAAGAAAGCTATCGCAACACAATAGACGGTACCAGTGTTTGCACACCGAACGCATCCGAAAAATCTTGAAGGTGGAAGGCAAGCCAATATCTTCTCGATCAGTTTCGGTTGGGAGATTGATAACGCGCGCTTAACCTGCTAAATGGAGAATACAGCCCCATGAAACGCCTGAGAAAGCCAATTGCTGGATGGATCGTTTCCATATTGTAACTGCTGAGAAAAGCAACGCCTGGATGAATCGTTTCGATATTGAAACGATGGATGGATGCATGGATTGTTTCCATATTGAAACCGAAGTTTTAACCACATCTGTAAACCTTTCACTCACCCTGCGTGGCAAGAGAGTTTTGTTTAACCTTTCGCTTCCCCAAAAGTTTGCCACCCGATTACACAATCCATATAATGTTGCTACCCGATTAAGCTAATCCATGTAACTTTGATTAGAAAACTGACCTCCAAACACCAATTCAATCCGACCCATCCAATTAATGTGCTCGACTAATCTATTTCACGAATATCCGCTTGATATCAAATCTCCACCGCTCATCCTTAATCAGGGATTAAAAGCACGCGATCGCCCTCCATATACAATGAAATGTTCATTGTAGCGCTTATTCGCGAATAATAATAAATTTTTATTAATTATAATATTATCATTATCATGGTCATAATGATATAATCTCAACCTTAATAACTTATAATTAAAGATTTCTAAAACCTATGAAATTAAATAAATCTACAAACTAAAGGGCTTCTAAATAAGAGACCTAGCGTCTACAAGAATGAATTTATAATGGGCAAATTTAAAATGAAAAAGACATAAAACTAAAAAAAATGATTAAAGTGAAAACTAAAATGAAATTAATGATAATAATAAAATAATAATAGTTATGGTTATTGTTGTTGTTTTTGTTGTTATTCTTATGGCATTAAAAGGTTAGAGGGATAACAAGTTTTTTTTTAATTTTTAGACCACTAAAACCTTACACCACTTTTATCCTAAGGGTTTAGAACAAAAGCCACTAATTTTTTAAGGAAAATATGACTAAAAAAAGAGAGAAGAAAACAAAAGATTACTTACAAGATTGGGTTTCAAGGATAAAGGTTTGTTTACCTGCAACGAGTTAAGAAGGGGTTTCCATGTGTCACTGAGTTTGGCTCTGTCATCCCTATTGAGGCAATCTTTAGACATCACAATTTAAATGTTCTCTCTTACTTTACTTTCATTTTCGTTATGTTATCTTCTTTTTCTATGAAGTAAGACTTCTCCAAACAAATTTGATGTTGTGTCAAGTGTGAATGTTCTGCAAGAGATGATTTTTTATGGTCAATGTTATGCTCTTTCAATGTTGTTGCTATGGACCTACTAGTTTCAACTATGTAAGTAATTTAAAGAGAGAGGAACGGACTTTGCATGAGGTGGGAGATATTGGGTCTTTTAAGGAGTCTACCAATTTCCTTATCGTGTTTGAGGGGTGAAAATTACTTTGAAATTATGCTTTCTAAGTATTTTTTTTCTAGTTTGTTCATAATGCCCTTTATGTAAGAGAGGAAGATTCTCTTGTTTTCCTTGTTCTCCTTCTTTTTATCTTTTCGTGGTTTCTTGGCAGTCTCTACGGATTTCTTGAAATGCTCGGTATAATAACGATTCCCTTTAAAGAGAGCTACCAAGTGTTCTATTTCTTGCTCCATGTGCTCATCATTAGATATTTTGAGCGCGACTTTTTTGGTTTTAAGTTTTCCATTTATAAATTCCACCTTGTAGCAACTAGGTCTCTTATTTAGAAGTCCTTTAGTTTGTAGCTTTATTTAATTTCCTAGGTTTTATAAATCTTTAACTATAAGTTATTAAGGTTGAGATTATACCATTATCGCATAATATTGTAATTAATAAAAAATGTAAGATTATCAATAATTTTAGGAATAAAATTATTATTATTATTATTATAAATTGGTTAAATGTTTTTATTAATTTAGATTGTTAATTAATTTAGGTTTTTAATTTTTTATTAAACTTCATAGTTACACTATTACTTAAGTTTAGGTTATCATTTTTAGGAAAACCTAGTGCTTCTAGTTTCCCTTTTTAAACTCTAAGTGGACACCTCACAAATTAAATACCATTGTATATAGGTGTCATTTGGAAATCCAAACAAACGTTTCCCACTCTTCAATGTCTCCTCATGATGATCCCAAAGTAAGAATTGAAAAGTCGATAATCTTTTTACATTATGAATGCAGTTCCTCCCACTCTCATCCTATTCTATTGGTTGCAAATGAAGAAAGACAAAGAATGAGAAAAAATAAGAAGCATTATTTTCTGAAGCTGAAGACTGCAAGCACAAGCATAGCCTATGCATATGCCTGCAATTTTATTCCAGCCCATTTCAGTTTCCTTGAAACTTTATTTTCTGAGATCTTGAGAGATAGGGAAGCCTTTATTACTTTGTATGTATACTCCCTACATAAAATATTGACATTTATTTGTAATGTCACATCAAAATTCATAGCATTCCCCTAAGAAGAGGGTTCAACATTGAATATCATGTTTATTTTTTAGGCTGTTTTTACAAATATACATGGGAGATAAAGAGTATTGATATGGTTTACACTCAAATTAGATTTCAATTTTAAAATATTCTTACAATATTTTAATTGAACAAAACTATAATGACTTAGAAATACTTCTCTCAAACTTTTCAAATACAAAAATAAAAATCCTCGAGGTCTAGCAATTCTGCTAGTTGACACCAAGCTTATGGCTTTTTATGGTTTTTTGTGTTCTTTAGTAACCCTTAGCATATGAACCGCAGCAACCCATTCTTTTAAGACATTCTTACGACCTATATGCTTCGTTTTTAGTGATATGCATTGATGGTCGGGACAGATAAGTCTCGCCCAACCTCCGCTATTCAGTATTGAAACGTATCCCTCCTTTTAAAAAGCATAAAAGCCATATTCATGTTCCTAAGTTGTGAAACATAATATATATATATATATATAGGTTCGTTGTTTAATATGTATTTTGGCTAAAGTGCAAAGCCTAGAGGTGGTTGAATCAACTTCTTTGCATGGCTAAACCTTATTCTATTCAAGATGTCATTTCCAGTTTTCCTGCCAAACCTAGATGCATGTCCTTGTTAGCTTTACCAAGTCACGGGTTCTTCATTATATGCAGGCAGATTTCCTCATCCAAAATCTTGCATTCAGGATAGATGGTTGGTCAAATGCTTGAAGGTTTTCTGACGTTCGGCGAATTGAGCCAATGGGTAGAAATCACTGTTTTTATTTCTCTAATGTGTTTCATTTGGATGTAAAAAAATGCAATCTCTGTGATTTGGAGAGAGATGAATCCCCTATGTTACCATAAGTGGAAGCTCTACTACTTTACCTTCATCCTCGATAGGTTCTCCCTTGTTTACTGCTCGTTACTTCCCGCACTTAATGCTTTCTTGTCCCTCACTAACTCCTTGGCCTCTCGCAATTACACATAGTGATATAGCTCGGCGTTCAATCACACTTCGTGATGTCCAGTTAATTAATTTGAAGAAGGGCGCCCTTTCCAATAGGTTAATCTCCTTTGTTTGTTGAATGTGTTCATTTGAAGAGGGACAACCTTTCCAAGACAGGTCATTCACCTTTTTCTGTGGGCTGTGTGCATATGAGTAAGGGTGTCTCTGCAAGAAAAGGCCCATGTTTTCTACTTTGGATTATTGGTTTGACTGTATGAAAAGAGGGTTTTTCTCTGTCCATTAACGGATTTGCTTGGTTAATTGATAGTCTAAAGAGTAGGGCGATTGTCTAGAGTAATCATTCTCTTGCACTAGATTGTTTGAATGATGTTGCATTTGTTATTTATTCATTTGGTCTCTAAGAGAAAGACGAATGATGTTGCATTTGTTATTTATTCATTTGGTCTCTAAGAGAAAGACGACGTCTCTTCTCTTGATCACTGTGCCATTATTTACTTAGTCAACTTCATAGGGATCTCGGCTTTGGAAGACTTTTGTTGCATTATATTAGTTATGGGATCCGTCAAGTGAAGAGACGAATGGAGATATGCTCCTTAATTGTCTATTCCTTATATTATTTCTTTTATAACGTTGAACGTAGAGATAGAAGGGTGACCTACCTAGGGGGATTCGACCCCTGTTTTTTTAATTTTTGTATATGTTGGTAGTATTTTCTTCTAAGTTGAAGATGGATATTATATTAATTGAGATCCACCCATTCTTTGCTGCCCCAATTATATAATTGTGTATCTTCGTCTTGTTTGCTTGCATTCGATGGGGAAGGGACACTCTCTCTAGAGAGTCGATCTCATCCTGTTCTCTCAAATAATACTCATAATTGTTACCTTTGCATACGGGTTGAGGGAGGAGCGAACTCTCTTAGGGAGAGAATCAACTATTCAAGTACTTGTTTTAAGATGTAATGCGTTGTAGTCAACGAACTACCGTGAATACACTTTATTGTCGAAGAAAGTTGCGCGATCTCAAGGTTGACTGGCCCATGCAAATGCTATTTGTGTTGGGTAGTGTTGTGCTTCATTTAAGTGCACATGAACAATTTGTTTAAATAATCTCTAACCTTTATGTCGACTTGACTCACTTATGCTTAAGGGCTGAAAATTGAACGCATGGTCCGGATAGGCATATATGAATACACACCAACCTATTAATGGAATAGCTATGCATAATATGAAAGCATTTGCACAGGGAATTATGTAAACATGTATGTAAGCATACTCATATGTGGCTACAATGGTTAGAGTTCATGATGCAAAACCATTTGAAAAAAAAAATATGTGAAAGCCTTATTTAACTTTCTTGTAATTTTGCAATAGCTAGCACTCAGTAGTTAGAGCATATGTTTTAATTATGAATGATGATGTGTTTCTTTCTGAAAAAGAATGGTTATTGGATAACTATATTGACTCGACAACATCCTTACATCTTTAATGGGTGAAATAGATGAATGCAAAATTATGTGAATAATTTTTAATTAGTTTACTCCATATCTAGGAATGAATGAGAAGACCTTATTTTTTATATTCCCTTGAAGCAATGAAATGCAACCAATGTAGAATAGGCTTTACTGTTTTTCTTGCATATCTAGAAGGTGTGACTTTGAAGTTAGCCTGTATAGATCATTATATTGAATGGAAAATATATGTACAAAATTATGAACAAGGAGATTGATATTTTTACTCTTAGTACATGTGTTCATGATGCAAACAACTAACTACATTTGAAGTAATGAATAATGGTTGACAAGGAGAATGGTCTTTCACCTCCTAGTAGTTGAAATGTTAATTTCATGTAGTTTAACCTTCTTACAAGATCTAGTTTATCATAGAAAATGTATTTTTTAGTATTATTTATGTTGATAGAAGTTAAAGAAAGGAAAACCAAACTAGAGTAATATACCTATAATTAAAGTAATATACCTGTAATTATATGAGCCAAGCTATTGAAATATTGTCTCATCATATGCATAATGGAATATATTTCTAGTTATTCTACTTTGTTAGATATTATACCCTATTACTTTGTCATAAATATCGTCTCATCATATGCATACTAGAATATATTTTTAGTTATTCTACTTTGTTAGATAATAAAGGGAAAAAAATTATACCCCATTACAATGTCATAGTGCATGTTTATACATTAGTATGAAAGAATTGTGTCAACATAGTAATGTATATTTACTAGAGAGTTGAAATATGATTTTAGTTCATTACATGGTAAGGAATATGATGATTAGAAATCACAATATTATAAAGGTTTGAATTTTAAGAATGAACATATTTCCTACAACGTTTCTTTTTGTAATGTTGCAAAGTTATTTAGGTGTGAACATTTTCCGTAGTGAGAATCGAGATATGCACTTACCCTTATTAGGTATGGTGCTCTAGTCTTTTATCTATGTATACATCATATATATACATGAAATTACACTTAAATATACATGAATATATAATGCTCAAATCATTATTGATTATTCCACACGCAAACGAGTGTTTGCGAAGACATTCACAAACACACATATATCCATTCACAAACACACATATATCCAATCCGCTATTAAAATTAGCTATCTCCACAACTTATTAATTTCATTTTTGGCATCCCCATACTTTAATAATATTTAAGTCATTATGATGAAGTGTTAGATTCTTCAATATGAAACCATATAAAAACATTTAAAATATGTGTATTTGCATGTGTACATGTACATACATATATATGTATGTAGATTCACAATTAAATTTAAAAAATATATGTATTAAATGGGATAAATATAAATACAATTAGAAAATTGTTACACCAAATTTTACAAATAGACCCTGAATTTACGAACGGAGAGAAACGGAGTCGCTCGCCCGACCCCCACTAACCAACTAAGTCTAATAAAGAGGGCGAGGACCTGCTGGAGGTCAGGACCTTACGCAGAGCTAAGGCAAGTGACCTTACCTGAGCTATCTCTTTGAGGGGAAGTAAATAATGCACATTATTATTGTAACATAGATGGTATCCCAATATAATTGAAGAAAATAATTAAATGCAAATTTAGGCATAACTTTAATAAATTAAATAGAAAAAAGTGAGCCCAATAAAAATGAAAAATTAGAAAAAAAAATAGCACTCTAATAAAATAAATTTCCATAAATCCATATTACGTGTGATTAGAATAGATCGAGAATTAAGGTTTATCTTTATGGGTTTTATTGAGCCAAAACAAAAAACACTAAAACACTATGGCAAGAAAAATACCCACATTATGTTTCAATTTCACAATATTTATAACACTACTCATATTGATATTGAAAATATAGAGTGAAAAACACTCTCTTAAACTCTTTTTGTATACTCATTTCAAAATACTTACAACTCTAATATTCATAACTTATTAACATATGAAACACCACCAAAAAATATCTATAGTAACCATCATTATCATCAATATAATGATATTATATTAAAATATATTATCATTTTTCATCATGAATTCAGAACACTTATTAAGATTTTGTATTTTATAAAAAAGATGTGAATTCAAATTCTATAAAAAAAATTAATTGAATTTTTAAAACATGTGAAATTCATATATATTATTATTTAAAAATATATTTGATTAATAATAATATTTTAAAATTTATTTATAATTGTTTTATTATATTTTAAAAATATTAAATTCAATTTATTAAATCTTTTAAAGATTCATTTAGTTTTACACTAAAATATAAATATAAATTTTTACTTTGATATGATGAAAATGATGTGTATTCAAACTTTATAAATATATAAATAATTAATTAAATTATTTAAAAGTAATATTAATATATTAAATTTATATATATTATTTAATAAATAATTTATAAAATTCGTTCAACTTTTTTATATTATTTTAATAAATTAAAAAAAAATTATATATTTTTAAATTTCATTTTGGAAATTCTTAAATGCTAAATAAAACGTCGAGATAATACAAAAACTAAAAACTTAATTTCAAAAAACTTATAAACTTAAATATAAATTTACAATCACAAGTTTAATGATATCAAAATGTATTCAATATGTATTCAATGGAAAAATATTAAATTTTCTTATAAATAAATTTTATATCAAATTTAATTTAATAAAAATTATAATTAATATTATTAGAACAACAAGAAATGAGTTTATCTAGGTAGAGGTCACTAAAATAAGTGAATTTTTAATAAAAAAATATTTACAATAAAAATTTGAATTTATCATGTTAGCTATTAAAATGTATTTAATATGTATTCAATAGAAAAATATTAAATTTTCTTATAAATAAATTTAATATAAAATCTAATTTAATAAAAAATATAATTAATATTATTAAAACAACAAGAAATGAGTTTATTTAGGTAGAGGTCACTAAAAGTAAGTGAATTTTTAATAAAAAAATATCTACAATGAAAATTTGAACTTATTATATTAATAATGTTTTTATATTATATATATATAACTTATTAATGATAGATTATATATAGTTTTCATTTTTTCCAATATTTTTTTATGAATTAATTTTTTAATAATATCTTTTATTAATGATGAAATTTATATATAAATATTTTTCCATAAATTAATTTTGTAATAAACTAATAGTAAATACTTGAACTTCCTCTCTCTCCTCATGAAATGCAGGTAACCTACATTGAACCATATCATATACTTGATTTGATTTCATATACTGCAACTTTAAATTACAAATTACAACTGTATATAAATTTATATATTGCAGATGCTTATATCTATAATGTCTCCTTGCATATGTTCACAAGGGTTATTGCATATTCACAATAACTTATAAAACTATCTGTAGAAGTGAGAATGAAAAACTGGGTGAGAGAGATTGCAAATATGGCAGCGTTCACATTAAATGACATTTTATCTTCACCATTTGTCCAAATGATTGGTATATAATGTATTCAAGTCTAAAATATATTCTAAAAACCACCGAAAACTGTCCAAATGGGTATATACGACGGAGACTGATATTCTAAAAACCACCGAAAACTGTATTCAAGCTTAAAAGATAGGTCCAAAGAATTGGTATTGTAATGCACACCAAGAAGATACAACTTTTAAGTTTATCCTTAACTCTTAACCACTTAAGTCTTAAGGTAAGGATGCTGCTCTCATAATATCCAATTTATGTTACATACCACTATTCATTGTGTTTGTCCTTGTATTTTTCATATAAGTCAATTCATTCAAATCATTTTTAATCATTTTAAATTATGCACTCGTTGGATCTAAGTTCAGTGCTTGGGCTGTGGTTTGATCACTATGGATGAAGTGTGAGGGATGTCGCTTCCACCAAGATCATTGTAAGGAGATGTTGATTCTTTTCTCTAACTCAATGAAATGTGCTCGTCCATCTTTGTTGTTTCAATAAGTTCGTTTCCAAAAAAAATAGTGTATCGCATATTCACCTTCATGAATTCCATACCTGCACCAAAATATACACATAAAATGATAAAAGTATATATGTCAAAATCAAAATAAAACTTGTAAAAATTAATATAATAAAAATTTAATTTCATCTTTTAACTCTCATCTATTATTCAGTTTCTTTCACGATTGAAATAATAGTTAATCCAAATTTTGGAACATAAACTTTCTCCAATGAAGCGGGCTTGGTTCCCTGGTAGAAAATCTCGCAGCCATAAATCAATTCGATCGAGTATTATTTGTTGTGATTTATTCTCTAGGTATGGTGTGATCCACTTTGCTTCAGCATGTAGCACACGTCCCTACCTCAGCAGGCTAGCATGAGAAACCATGGTGGTATTATTGCGGAGGAAGGCGGTGGAGTTGGAAATGATGCAGCAATTATTACGCCTCGTCCCATAGACCGGACCACGGATCTCGCTCGTGTGGTACCTCCAGGCTCCCTCTCCACGGAAATGGTTATGTAGAATAGGCTATTCACCATCCTCATTTGCATCTACACGCAGGATAGAGAAGCTGGTCGCTGGGCTCAACAATTTACATTTTGGGTGGTTGATATTTACAGAATGCCGAGATATTTACAGAATGCCGAGACCGCAAGGAACCTCCAGAAGAGGTGCTCTGAAAGGAGGCAGGGGAAGCAGGGGAAGCATTCATATTCAAACCCAGCAGAAATTCACGGCATACACAACACAGATTTTACAGCCGCATACAATTTATCAGAACTCTGTCTTTATTATTGGTCTCAGGGATTCATCAAAAGCAATGTATACAGACAGAGATTTTTTTTGGAAACTTCTGGAGCACAGCTCAACAGAACGAACAATCCAGAAAGTTCTCGACTCCTTCAAAATATAAAACCAAAAACAGCAGTTTATCTACCGCATTAAACTCAAGTTAAGAGGTGGACTCTGATACAACAATCGCATTCAATGTGGTGGTTGAAATTACATGATGTGTCACAACATTCTCCCCTTTAATTTCAACCATCTACACATTTACAGCATAATTAGCATCACAGATGCCCAGACTTTGTCGTTGAAATTCAAAATTATCTTTTCCCAGTGCCTTAGTGAAAATGTTAGAGAGTTGTTCCTTTGAATTGCAGAAACAGAGTTTAATTTCTTTATCATTTACCAATTCTCTAATGTAATGATACCGCGTGTCAATATGCTTGGTTCTCTTGTGGAATACATGGTTCTTTGACAGCGCGATAGCTGACTTATTATCACAGAAGATAGTTGTTGGCGCTCCTTGTTCATGCAAAAGATCGAACAAAACTCTTCTCATCCAGATGGCCTGACATGCTGCTGACGTGGCAGCAACATACTCTGCTTCTGCTGAAGAAATAGTGACTATAGGTTGTTTCTTTGATGTCCATGAGACAACTCCTGAGCCAAAAAAGAATGCATATCCAGATGTACTTTTTCGATCATCAACATTTCCAGCAAAATCACTATCTGTGTACCCTGTCAAATGGAAATCTAAACCTGTTGAATATAAAATTCCACAATTCACTATGCCTGCAACATATCTCAAAATTCTTTTACCTGCGAGCCAATGAGTACTCTTCGGAGACTCCATGAATATTGAGATTAGACTCACAGCATACATGATGTCTGGTCTAGTAGTGGTTAGATACATTAAGCTGCCAACTAGCCTTTTATATAGCCTAGGATTTACTTTACCTCCAACATCTTGCTTGCTTAACTTAGTGCCTGTAGCTACCGGTGTTGAGACTGGCTTGCAATTTAACATTCTAAATCTTTTCAGTACATCGTTTGCATATTTGGATTGTGGGATAAAGATTCCACTTTCAGATTGCAAGACTTCAATTCCCAGAAAAAACTTCATTAGGCCAAGGTCAGTCATCTCAAACTCACTCCTCATTACTGTTTTGAATTCTTCTAACATCAAATTGCCAGTATAAATAATATCATCAACATAAATGCACACAATTAAGACCTCACCATGCTGATTTTTCTTGGTGTACAGAGTAGGTTCATTGATACTCCTCCAAAAGCCATTGCTTATGAGATAGGAATCAATTCCGCTGTACCATGCTCGAGGAGCTTGCTTCAGCCCATACAAAGCTTTCTTCAATTTATAAACCTTTTCTTCATGTCCACTTATCTCATAACCTGGAGGTTGTTTTACATATACCTCTTCTTCTAAAATTCCATTTAGAAACGCAGATTTTACATCCAACTGGTATACTTTCCAACTATTATGAGCTGCAATGGCCAAAACAGTTCTAATTGTATCTAATCTGGCAACAGGTGAAAAGGTTTCATTATAGTATATTCCAGGTTGTTGAGCAAAACCTTGAGAAACAAGTCTTGCCTTGTGCTTCTCAACTTCACCATATGCATTGAACTTTGTTTTATAAACCCATTTCACACCAATGCAGTCCTTTCCTTCAGGTAGATTCATTAATTCCCAAGTATCATTCCTTTCTATTGCATCTATCTCATCATTCATAGCATCCACCCAAACTTTATCTTTGATAACATCCTCATAACTAACAGGTTGATATGCTAACAATGCAAAATTTGAATTTAAATCTAATTGGTCTTCATGCTGATCATATATCTCCATAAGACTTCTAGTCTTCCTTCCTTTAAATCTAGATCTTAGTGTAGCTAAAGTAGGATCAGATTCATTACTTACATGTGAACTTGGAGTAGGTTGATTTCTTTGCATTGAGACCTCTCCTTGTGCAAGACTTCTTGGTGTACTGACTGCAGTGGATGCATTTGTTGTTGGTGTAATGGTAACAGGTGCTTGTACTAGTTGTCCTCCTTGAGATTCATGCTCTTCTTCTTCATCATGTTCATGAGATAACACAACTCCTCCTGTAATAAACTCATCTACACTTCCATCCCATGCTTCTTCCTCTTTGAACTCAACATCTCTACTTATAACAAGCTTTTTGGTAATGGGATTGTACAATCTATATGCTTTAGATTGCTCACTATAACCGATGAATATACATTTCTCACTATGATCATCCAACTTTCTCCTTAATTCAACTAGTACATGTGCATATGCTATGCACCCAAAAACTCGTAAATGTGAAATTGAACATTTTCTACCAGTCCATGCCTCTTGAGGCACTTTACTAATCAAGCTACTTGTAGGACTCCTATTCAGAATGTATATTGAACACCAAACAGCTTCTGCCCAATAGTCATTTGGTAAGTGCTTTGTCTTCAACATGCTCCGAGCCATGTTCATTATGGTCCTATTCTTTCTTTCAGCCACACCATTCTGTTGTGGTGTATATCTGGTAGTAAATTGTCTTTTAATTCCATGAACCTTGCAGTAATCTAAAAATTCATTTGAACTATACTCACCGCCTCTATCAGATCTTAGCACTCTAATGTACTTACCACTTTGCTTTTCAACCAAAGCTTTGAAATTCTTGAAGACTCCGAAAGTTTCAGACTTTTGTTTTAAAAAATATACCCAAGTCTTCCTGCTGTAATCATCAATAAATGTCAAGAAATAGTAAGCTCCAGCCAATGAAGGGGTTTCCATTGGCCCACATAAATCTGTATGTATGATTTCCAGAGGTACTTTTGCTCTATAGGAAACACCTGCAGGAAAGCTTTCTCTATGTTGTTTTGCCAAGATACATGTCTCACATGAGCTTGCTGGTTGTTCTATGATTGACATCCCTTTCACTATTTCCTTCTTCTGCAATGACCTCAAACCATCAAAATGTAGGTGACCAAACCTCAAGTGCCAAAGTGAAGATTGATCAATAGTCTTAGCTTTGTATGCATTAACAGAATTTTGAGTATCACTCCTCATTGTAAGCGGGAACATCCTGTTCTTGGTCATCTCAACCCTTGCAATCAACCTATTACAATGAGCTCTATCTCGAATTGTGCAAGCTTTGTCATAAAAATTTATCTCATACCCATTCTCCATTAGTTGTCCTATACTCATCAAATTACATTTCATTCCAGGAACAAGATAGACATCTTTCACAATCTTCTTCTCACCATTCTTTGTCAAAACATCTATTATTCCTTTGCCTTTGGCAGAAACTCTACTATCTGTTCCAAGCTTTACTTCTGATTGAACATAACTATCCAAACAGCTAAACAACTCTTGATCTCCAGTCATGTGGTTGCTACAACCACTGTCCAAAAACCATACATCTTTTGGACTCTCCTGAGCAATATTACAAGTGATAAACATAGACTCTGTTTTAGTCTCAGATACCTCAGATAAATTAGCTGATTGCTTGCTTTCATTTGCTTGTCTTTTTCTGCAGTCACGAATTACATGCCCAAATTTCTTACAGTAAAAACACTGAACTTTTGATTTATCAAACCTTTTAGACTGCTGCTGATTAAGATTACTCCTTGAACCTTTGAAATTTCCTGAATTGGGGCTCTGGACTGATTTACTGGTTTCATCTGAAATTGTTCTTTCATCACTTTGATTTTGGAATCTTCCTCTACCTCT
This sequence comes from Larix kaempferi, assembly GCA_027924585.1. Lineage (NCBI taxonomy): Eukaryota > Viridiplantae > Streptophyta > Pinopsida > Pinales > Pinaceae > Larix > Larix kaempferi. The sequence continues at coordinate 1,357,972 of BSBM01000760.1, read as the reverse complement.
ATGACTAAATCTGCCTCTGCCTCTACTAACTGAAACCTGAGTCTTGAATGCAGATTCTAATGAGGGATTTGAGTTCCTATTCAGTCTAAATTCATGAGACAATAGAGATCCCATCAATTCAACAACTGACAGCTGTGATAGATCCTTTGATTCCTCAATTGCCACTACAATTGCATCATATTTGATGGGTAGGCTATGCAGAATTTTCTCCACAATTTTCTGGTCATTTAAATCCTCCCCATGTGTTTTTATCTGGTTCACCACATTCATGGTTCTATTGAAAAACTGGTCAATTGATTCTGAATCCTTCATCTGAAGGGTTTCAAATTCTCTTCTAAGGGTTTGCAGCCTGATTGTCTTAACCTTAGAAGAGCCCTTATAGGCCGTCTCCAAAATGTCCCATGCTCTTTTTGAATTATCTTCTGAAGCAATCTTTGGAAAGATTGATTCATCCAGACTCTGTTGGATGAAGAGTAGGGCTTTAGCATTCTTATTTCTATTATTATTGAGAATAACCCTTTCTGCCTGAGACAAAGCCAAAAAGGCTGCCTCATCTTGAGGTTCAGGATACCCATTTTCAACTAAATCCCAAATATCTTGAGAACAAAACAGAGTTTTCATTTTTGTTGCCCAAAAATCATAATTTTTACTTGAGAACGAAGGAACCTGTGGCTGCACAGAGCTGCTAGTGGTGGCCATGGTTACAATTTGACTGTTTATGAATCCTCTGTCTGGTTATTCACAAACCCAGCTCCCCCTTGCTCTTTGAATGGAATGGTCCTGGCTTTTCTGGTGCTTGCAAATTTTTTTTTATCATAAACCAGCGAACACAAGTCTCTTCTGCTGTGGATATCTTTAAGAAAGAGCTTCACGAGTTCCAGCTTCTGCCTGGGGAACGAATGGTGGAGAAAAACCCTCAACACCTTCTCACAGCAGACCTCACACAACTGCCGGCTCCTTCGTTTAGGCTAGCGGCTTCAGAAATGGCAGAGACTAAGCTCTACGCATTGGTATTTGCACGAGGATCAGTGTACATGGGAATGCATGTAGTCGGCGAGTGTACAACTACCCTGTAACTTCAGATGGGTATGGCTCTGATACCACAATGAAAGGAGGCAGGGGAAGCAGGGGAAGCATTCATATTCAAACCCAGCAGAAATTCACGACATACACAACACAGATTTTACAGCCGCATACAATTTATCAGAACTCTGTCTTTATTATTTGTCTCACGGATTCATCAAAAGCAATGTATACAGACAGAGATTTTTTTTGGAAACTTCTGGAGCACAGCTCAACAGAACGAACAATCCAGAAAGTTCTCGACTCCTTCAAAATATAAAACCAAAAACAGCAGTTTATCTACCGCATTAAACTCAAGTTAAGAGGTGGACTCTGATACAACAATCGCATTCAATGCGGTGGTTGAAATTACATGACGTGTCACAACATGCTCGACATGGCGCTCGGTGTGTAGCTGATCAACGTGGAAAGGGAAAAGAGGCCGTTAATGGGTATGCCGATAATGTCTCTAGTCCAATCCGTTGCCTAATCGATGGTTGGGAATTATTCAACAAGGTTGCGGAAATACTAGCCTTGCAGCCACATATAGCCTCTTGCAGCCACATAAACCAGATTAATTATTACTACGTAGTGAAAAACATGATGGGAACACCAGTTGAGAATATTATTGCTAACTGGAACATGGCTAAGGTCTCCATCATGGTGCATCTGAATGAAAAGTTATTGAGCTTGGACTCCAGCTTCGCTGGAGGCAAATATTCCATGGAGGGCTCCACCATCTTACGTGCAGGCTTAGTGCACGTTGGTCCTGTAAAAAACAAGGAAGTCTAGATGCGGCTAACGGGGTCACTCAGTCTCGATTTTTCTCGACCGCCACTAGAGATGAACCACCTACCAAAGATACGGAGGTCATTGCACGAAATGAGTCGCCAACCTCAGCCAATACGAAGGACCCTCCCCTCTTGGCCACCTTCCTTGTGGCGTCTACCATCGAACCTCTGCACTTCAAACGTGTTCCGAAGATTGATGGTGGAGACTCCCCAAAGTGGAACCTCTATCCCCCAAGTTCCCTCCCGAGAGTCACGATTATTATTTCTTCGGCAGTTGCCCTATCCTCGAAAAGAAACAGAGTTCTTTGCATGCAAATGCAAGCACATAGGTTGGCATTGGTGGTTCCAAGCTCGTGCTGTTATTTTCAATCTTTTTATTTATATTGGCTTTATAGTTTGTTTTTTTGGTGTGGTTTGTTTCACTTTCTATTTTATAAGGACTTTCATTTGACCTGGTCTCCTCGCAGAGGTCATTTTTGTAATGATATTAGACTCTCCAGTATTTTTTAGCGTCTGACCACTTAGGCTAGTAAACAGTCATGTAATTTTTGGACATTTTTTTAAATTATATCGTTGTAGATTTACAAAAAAAAAAAACTATACTTCACAATTTAACAAATTATATGAGAAGATATTATAATAGTGATAATAAAAAAATAGTTAAGTTCGATATTAAATTGGTGTATGACATCCTTATTTATAGAACAAAAGATCCTTTTAATTTGATCATGGGAAGAGATTAAATAAAAATAAATCCACTCTTACTTATGAAATATTTTTTTCAATAACCATTTAAAATGATAATAACCAGTAGTTACATCTTTGTCTAAAATGATAATAAGGAGGAGGTAGTTAGAGCTTTGTCTTACTTATACAATTTTTTTTCGACATAATATTTATTACTTTTTACTTTGTATTATTCTTTTTTGTTTACTTTGTATTATTTTGTTACAACAAACTCGACAAACACTCTAAAATCTCATATTTACTTTTTACTGTGTATTAAACGTAAAAAGTAAAGTCTCTAGTTTAAGTATGATATTTACTTTTTACTTTGTATTTTTTTTTGTTAAAGACCGACATAATATTTATCACCCAATCCTAAGCTCTAAAGTCTCTAGTTTAAGTCTCATATTTACTTTTTACTTTATATTAGTTTTTTGTTTATGGTCTACATAATATTTATTACTTTTTACTTTGTATTATTTTTTTTCTTTACTTTGTATTATTTTGTTACTCGATAAACACTCGACTTACAAGATCTCCCTCATACAAATGTTATTTATGGCCAACAATACAATATCGACAAACACAAACATTCGACTAACAAGATCTCCCTCATACCTCTCTCATGCCTCTCGACACAATAATTAAGTTAGATATTAAATTGGTGTACCAAAGTCTTTATTTATAGGATAAGTGGCCCCTTTAATTTGACTATTGCTCATATTATGAAAATTAAATCACATTTTATTGATTTTTATCTATAATTGTTTTTCTAACCAAATAAAAATGATAATAAGAAAAAAGAGGTAATTAATTTAGATATTAAATTTGTGTATACGAGCCTTGTTTTTATGGCAAGAAATCCTTCTAATTTAACCTTTATAAGACATTATAAAAATTAGTCCACTTATATTTATTTTTATTTATAAAATATTTTTTTCAAAAACCAAATCAATCACATTTACTTTAAAAGCCAAAAACTTGAATATTGTAATATATTTTAATCTTGTTTTAAAAAATAATTAGTGAAGTAATATTTTAATTTATTTTAACTTGTTTTAGAAACTAATTACTGAAGTCTTTTTTCTTTATTTTGAGAGAGCATAGAAGCTCCTAGGATTTAAGGGTTAAAGTTTAATTTTTAATAAACTAATTAATTTTATGGTCCGAGGTCTAATTCGTGTAAGTGACATGATGCTCTTGTTGAGTCCCTTATAATGATTGAATGGATTATGTAATCTAAGCATACATTGATTCTCTCGAATAACAAATGTAGCTATATTTCTTAATGAAAAAAAGATAATAAAATGTAAGATAAAGTATGAGTATACTATATGATCATCTTTGTAAATTAAACACTCAAATCATTGAGTGAAGTGCACCTTTATCTCATAAACAAGAAAGTCTTAAAAATTAATTTGGAATCTATATAAATGATCAATTAATTACATTATTATATTATCAAATAAAACGTAATTTAGAATTAAGTCATATTATTATATACAACTCAACTTAACTTGAATTATTAAGAATTACTATAAACATTAGCTCCATATAAATATTTCGAACAAGGAGATCTAATCAAATGACCATAACATAAAATCAAGAGGAGTGGTGGACGAGAGTGAGGATATGCATGTATTCTTGTGCACATCCATATCCTCACCTCCCTTCTCCCACCCTCCAATTTGCTTCTCCAATTATAATACATAGATGGTTGTAATTTGAAGACTAATGTAGCATATCCACAACGTTTTTTTCGTAATGCTGCAAAGTTATTTAGGTGTGAACATTTTCCCTAGCCAGAATCGAGAGATGTACTTACCCTTATTAGGTCGATGCACTTACCGTTATTAGGTCTGGTGCTAAGTCTTTTAACTAGGTACTCGTTATTGATTATTCCACACAAAAATGCGCGCACACATTTACAAACACGCACACATATCCAATCCGCTATTAAAAATAGCTATCTCCACAATCCACAACCTATTAGTTTAATTTTGGACATCCCCATATTTTAATAATATTTACGTCATTATGATGATGCGTTAGTTTCTTCAATATGGAACCATAAAAAAAAATTAAAATATGTATATAAAATTAAAATATGTATATGTGCATGTGTACATACATACATAGATGTGTAAACTCTTTTTCTATGTTCATTTCAAAATACTTACAACTTTAATATTCATAACTTGTTAACCTATGAAACACAAAAAAAAATATCTATAATAATCATCGTTATCATCAATATAATGATATTATATTAACATATATCCTCATTTTTCATCATGAATGGAGAGCAGTGATTAAGATTTTGTATTTTATAAAAAACATTTGTATTCAAATTCTTAAAAAAAAAAAAAAATTAAATTATTAAAACATGTGAAATTCATATATATTATTATTTAAAGATATATCTGATTAATAATAATATTTTAAAATTTATTTATAATTATATTATTATATTTTAAAAGTATTAAACACAATTTATTAAATCTTTTAAAGTTTAATTTAATTTTACACTGAAATATAAATTTTTGCTTTGATGGAATGAAAATGATGTGTATTCAAACTTTATAAAATATATGAATAATTAGTTAAATTATTGATAAGTAATATTAATATATTAAATTTATATATATTATTTAATAAATAATTATAATATAAAATTTATTCAAATTTTTTATATTATTCTAATAAATTTAAAAAAATAAAATTATGTATTTTTAAATTTAATTTCATAAATACTTAAATACTAAATAAAATCACGAGAAAATACAAAGACTACAAACTTAATTTCAAAAAATTTATGAACTTAAAAATAAATTTACAATCACAAGTTTAATGCTATCAAGATGTATTCAATGGAAAAATATTAATTTTTCTTATAAATAAATTCAATATCAAATCTAATTTATTAAAAAATATAATTAATATTATTAAAGGAACAAAATTTGAGTTTATCTGGATACAATACAGGTCACTAAAAGTAAATGAATTTAAAAAAAAAAAACATTTATAATGAAAATTTGAATTTATCACGTTAGAAATGTTTTTTATCATATATTTATAACTTATTAATAATAAATTATATATATATTTTCATTTCTTGCAATATTTTATATTTTTTTTATTAATGATAAAATTTATATATAAATATTTTTCTCTAAATTAATTTTATAATAAAATAATTTTATAATAAAATAATTATAAATACTTCAAATTCCTCTCTCCCCTCATGATATACAAGTAACCTACATTGAACCATATCATATACTTGATTTGATTTCATATACTACAACTTTAAATTACAACTTTATATAAATTTATATATTGCAAATGGGTCAGTGCAAGCTAATGAGGGTCACTTTTGGCACGTTAGATGCAATACAAAACTGAAAAAGCAGGCATCCCTCAACTTACTTGGATTTTTTGATTTACTTACGGAAAATATCTTGCATTGAGTAAAAAAGATGAAATGTAGGAAATTGAATCACGTTTCTGAATATATAACTTTTATGTATTGAAAATTTGCATAGCTATGTCAAGTTTCAGTTTTCCTAACAGACACTTTTTATTTTTCAGGCAAATGATAAGGTATATGTTTTTGTGGGTAGAGCCTTTGAGGGCCTAAATGATGGAATCAAGCTACAAAAATCGGCATGCATGTAGAGAACACATAGCACTTGTGCGCCATTATTTTTCGAAAATTAAATTAGTAATTTTATAATTTTTTTATAATTGTCTAAGTGATCAAACCTCAAAAATAGTACATCTTTTGTGGGTAGAGCCTTTGAAGGTCTTAATGCAAAATTCTTGAAATGGTTTTTTCATAGAACGTGGAGGTTAGTGTCCTCTTGTGCACCATACAATTTTTTTTTGAAATGATTGAGAATTGAAAAAGTTATGGAAGAAACACTAACAATGTGTTTCACGAGTTAAGGAGGTAGGACAGAAAAGAAATTGAAAGAAAATAGGAAAAATTAATATTTCAAAATAAAAGTTACATATTTGGAATCTGCAGAAAAAATGCTATTTGTGTCTAAGATTTCGTCAAAAATGACTCTGTGTAGCATATTGTAACGAGTGGCTAAGCACAGGCTTCTCCAGAAACTGGAAGAAATACCCAATTAGCTTTGGTTTTTCATTAACATAGCACAGGTTTGGAATTACCGAAGCAAACTCCAAAGCATAGACATAGGATTATTGTTGACATGTGAGCATGTGACTCGGCCTGTTTAAATTCAAAAATATTGCCGCGCTTTTAGATTTAAATAACGCGTACGCGTTATATAACTAAATAACGCGTGCGCGTTATATCAATAATTAACGCGTACGCGTTATATAACTACATAACACGTACGCGTTATATAGTTACAAAACGCGCTCGCGTTATTCAAATCATAAAATACATGTTTAATACTTGAGAAAGAGGGGGTGTAGAAGTCAAGGGAAATTTTGTTTAATATTTGAGAAGGGGTGGGGAAGGGTCAAGGGAATCTATGGTTAATATTTAATAGGGGTGGGGAAGGGTCAAGGGAATCTATGGTTAATATTTAATAGGGGTGGGAAAGGGTCAAGGGCTTAGAAGGATGTTGGAAGCTTGAGTGGGGAGAGATGAAGGGAATGAGAACATGATGGGCTACAGGGGGTGAAGGGAAGTGGAGCTTGAGAGCACTATTAGGAGTAGAATAGGTTCTGAAGAGGTATAGGGTTAGAATTTGAAAGTGAGACTTGAGTGACAAGGGGGATGTGAGAGAGAAATAAAGAATACAAGGGGGGGAGAGACATAGAGCGAGGGAGGGAGAGGGACAATGGGGAGGAATGGATTTGGAGGGAGTGAGAGATAGATGGGGATAGAACGAAATAAGAGATAGGAAGGGAGGGACAGAAAGTGTTGGTGGGAGACATGCAGAGAGTGGTGGCGATGGAGAGAGAGGGAGTGATGGAGAGATTGGGATAGGTTGAGGGAAAGATGAGGGAGGGATAGAAGGTGAGAGACAGGCGATGAGAGAGGGAGGGAGAGAAGGTAGGGTGAGGGATGGAGGGAGAAAGTTGGAGATAGATATGGATGGAGGGGGTATGGGTTTGAGAATGGAAAGTGACATAATGTGTGTGTATGTGTGTGTGTTTGAGAGAGAGAGAGAGACAGAGAGAGAGAGAGAGAGAGAGATTGATGGTTGGGGAGAGAGAGACTAGAGGGAGTTGTGAGCATCATATTCTCCATCAGCATCATATTCTTCATCATCATCATCTTCATGACCATCATCGTCATCATCAACATCTTCATCATCATCACCATCATCATCATCATCATCATATTCCTCATCAAATCAAAATCTCCATCATCATTATCATCATCATGATCATCATCTAAACATCACCATCACCATCATCATCAACATCTTCATCATCATCACCATCACCATCATCATCAAAATCTTCATCGTCATCACCATCACCATCACCATCACCATATTCACCATCATTGTCATCTCTAGGTTCCCCATCAACATCAACATCTCCATCATCATCATCTTCTTCATCATCATCATCTTCATCACCATCATCATCATCATCAACATCTTCATCATCATCACCATCATCATCATCATCATTATCTTTCTTGAATCAGATCAACATATCCATCATGTCACCATCATCTTCTGAACATCATCATCTAAACATCACCATCACCATCACCATCATCTTCTGAACATCATCATCTAAACATCACCATCACCATCACCATCATCATCATCATCTTCATCATCATTACCATCACCATCATCATCAACATCTTCATTGTCATCACCATCATCATCATCATCATCATTGGCATTTGTAGGTTCCTCATCAACATCTCCATCATTATCATCTTCTCCATCATCATCATCTTCATCACCATCATCATCAGCATCAACATCTTCATCATCATCACCATAATCATCATCTTCATCGTCATCAGGTCAACATCTCCATCATCATCATCTTCTTCATCATCTTCACCATCATCATCATCATCATCATCTTCATCGCCATCTCCATCATCTCCATCATCATCACCATCACCATCATCATCATCTTCATGACCATAAACATCTTCATCATCATTGTCATCTCCCCCTTCCTCATCAACATCTCCATCATCATCATCATCATCATCATCATCACCATCTGAACATCACCATCACCATCATCGTCAACATCTTCATCATCATCATCATCATCATCAGCATCATCATCAGCATCAGCATCATCATCAAAATCTTCATCGTCATCACCATCACCATCTTCATCATCATTGTCATCTCTAGGTTCCCCATCAACACATCTCCATCATCGTCATCTTCTTCATCATCATCATCTTCATCACCATCATCATCGTCATCTTCTTCATCATCATCATCTTCATCACCATCATCATCGTCATCAACATCTTCATCATCATCACCACCATCATCATCATCATCTTCCTCATCAGATCAACATCTCCATCATGTCACCATCATCTTCATCTTCATCATCATCATCATCATCATCATCATCATTACCAACACCATCATCATCAACATCTTCATCGTCATCACCATCATCATTGGCATCTGTAGGTTCCTCATCAACATCTCCATCATCGTCATCATTGGCATCTGCAGGTTCCTCATCAACATATCCATCATCGTCATTTTCTCCATCATCATCACCATCATCACCATCATGATCTTCTGAACATCATCATGATCATCATCTAAACATCACCATCACCATCATCGTCAACATCTTCATCATCATCGCCATCAGCATCATCATCAAAATCTTCATCGTCATCACCGTCACCATCTTCATCATCATTGTCATCTCTAGGTTCCCCATCAACACATCTCCATCATCATCATCTTCTTCATCATCATCATCTTCATCACCATCATCATCGTCATCAACATCTTCATCATCATCACCATCATCATCATCATCATCTTCCTCATCAGATCAACATCTCCATCATGTCACCATCATCTTCGTCATCATCATCATCATCATCATTACCAGCACCATCATCATCAACATCTTCATCGTCATCACCATCATCATTGGCATCTGTAGGTTCCTCATCAACATCTCCATCATCATCATCATTGGCATCTGCAGGTTCCTCATCAACATATCCATCATTGTCATTTTCTCCATCATCATCACCATCATCACCATCATGATCTTCTGAACATCATCATGATCATCATCTCAACATCACCATCACCATCATCGTCAACATCTTCATCATCATCGCCATCAGCATCATCATCAAAATCTTCATCGTCATCACCATCACCATCACCATCACCATCACCATCTTCATCATCATTGTCATCTCTAGGTTCCCCATCAACACAACATCTCCATCATCATCATCTTCTTCATCATCATCATCTTCATCTCCATCATCGTCCTCATCAACATCTTCATCATCATCACCATCATCACCATCATCATCATCATCTTCCTCATCAGATCAACATCTCCATCATGTCACCATCATCTTCATCACCATCATCATCACCATCATCATCAACATCTTCATCACCATCATCATCAACATCTTCATCATCATCACCATCATCTTCATCAACATTATCATCTTTATCATCTTCATCTGCATCATGATCATCTTCATTGTCATCACCCTCCTCCTCCTCATCATCTTTATCATCTTCATCTACATCATGATCATCTTCATTGTCATCACCCTCCTCCTCCTCATCATCTTGTGCACTTATGCACTTAGGGATTAATATTTAGAAGAGGGTCTAAAGGCCTTTATGGGGGAGGGGCTCTAGGAACAAGGTAAGACAGAGAGGGCAGGGGGGAGGGATAAAGGCGTAGAGGGTTAGTGATTAAGGGAGAAGAAGGGAGAGAGTGCTATAGGGAGGGATAATGACGAAGATAAAGAGAAGGTGGAGAGATGGAGAGTGGGGTGGTAGAGACATGGCTGAAGGGAGAGAAAGAAACACGAAAGAAACATGTAGGGAGAATGAGGGACAGATATTTAGAAAGAGATAGGGGGTATCTAGGGATTATTGGGAGAGAGCTAGGGGGTATTAAACCATACAAAACATTTGTTTTGTATGCAATCATATAAATTATTAGTTTTCTTTGATTTTGTTCGTTGCCCTAGCCGTGCACCTAACCTATTTATTGTGCTTGACTATATCGCGTTCGCGTTTTTTAACTACATATCGCGCACGCGTTTTATATTTATATAACGCGTACGCGTTTGTGAACTCCAGAAATAATGGACTGTTGCTGTCCGAGAGCAACTTCACTCTGTCCGAACGAAAGCAACAATCCCGCGATTTTTCGAACAGCACGAGCCCGCGTTTGAAAATTTTCACATTCTACACCAACTCCATCATTTTTTTTTATGCAGGTGCAGCATTGAGGACATCTTTCATGGTTGCTCACTGTGGTGTTGGGTTATATGGCCATATTTGAAGAAAATAATTAGCAAGCTTGAAGAATCTCCAATTGAAGAACACCAAAGATAAGGCCTTTGAAAGATTCATTTTGCCTATATTTGAGGAGCACACAAGGTAAGATATCAAGCTTCAAGACCAACAAGGAAGAACTTCCATTTGCTTATTATTGAAGAGCTTGTAATTGAGGAGCAACAAAAACAAACTATATTGAATTGATCATTGTGGTGATGGGGAATGCACGTAACCGAGTAAACAAATCCACAAGGAAGAAGAGACCTCAAGAAGTCATTGAAGAAGAGAAAGAAAAGAAAAGAATATACATGATGAATCGGAGGCTTTCTTTGGAAACTAATCCAAATCCAATTGTAGAGGATACCATGGTTCATCCTATTAATCCACGACAAGAGGGACCTTCAATTTCCACAATAGTTGTTGAATAAGCACCCCATGGAAGTAATCAAGAAGCAAAACGTAGGTGCTCATTAGGGGATGTTTCAATTCCCACTTCAAGTCAAAGTGATAAGTTACCATCTCAAGATGAAGCTCACGAAGAAACACACAATTTGCTATCCGGATGTGGTTATACAAGCGATGAAGTCAGAGAGGCGTTGGACATTTTGCCTACTGTTGAAGAAGAGAATGTTATCCACACCATCGATGAGGATGTTGGACTTCCACAAGGGGATGTTGGACTTCCACAGACCATGGATGAGGATGTTGGACTTCCACCATCCAACTACCAGGAAGAGAATGAAGGACACCAAGCTACTACTGAAACGCCAGAGCGTCTTGGTGATGCGCTACATGGTACAATTCCAACCCCCTTACCTCCATTAGCAAGCACACGTCGAAGAACTCCGAAGCGTATACAAGTTGATGAAAGACTTATGAATTCCATTGAAGGTACGCTATCTAAACGTAGTATTGCTTATCAAACTCAACAGATACTTGATAAATATTTTGTTTCTAAATGTGATGGAGATAAATGTAGATTATTTTTATCATTGTTAAAATCTAGGAGCATGAATGTTGTTAGGAAAAAGTTAGGGATAAAGATGATAAAGAATTCTGAACCAAGTTCTCATATAGTTAAAAGCCTAGTAGATGCATTTGGTAAAATTGGTAAGAACACACGTTCAAAGGACCGCAATGCTGCTCGTCGTGTGTTGTCACAATCAATTGCAGATAAGAACACCAGGGCCCTTCGTATTCTCAGGCCTACATCGAAACTAGTTAATTTGAATGTAAAAACCCTCCGTAGGTATTCTATTAGAAGAGAACATCTTGACACAACCGATCAGACAGATTTTTGGGCCTTTGTTGGTCGGTTGCCACGTCGTGACATGAAGCTAGTTGATGCAGTAAAGGGACTAGTGCATAGTTTTTGGCATGATCACACAAGGCCTTCTTCAAACCGAAAGGATGTACTAAAACTAAGAAGGGGTTCAAAGGATCGTGAGCCACATACTAAGCATCTTCTTGATATAACACAGACAGAGCTTTACGAAAAATTTAAGATTGAGCATAGACAATTGAACTTGGGGCAAAGATCTTTTGAGAAATGTAAGCCATGGTATGTTAGAATAAATACTCTTCGTAACACTTGTTGTTGTAGATACCATGTAGAATATGAATATTACTATGAAACATTTTTGTACATTCGTCGTGTGTTGCATACTAACATTGTGCAGGATTGCTCCATGACAATACCACCGACTTCATCAAGAGAATTCATTCATAGCATCATGTGCAATAGGCCCGAGGGGCAAACATACTATGCAAAATCTTGTTTGGATGGAACATGCTCCAACTGTGCTGGAATGGCATTATTGAGCCAATGTATGCACGAGAATGGAGACAGTGAATTTGGGAAAATGGTTACAGACATGAAAAGTTTCAAATATATCAACTATGAAATAGTCCCAGGGAAAGAAAGCAAAAAAATACAATTGGTGACATCTCAGGTATGCATTTATATCTATAAAATTATGTTGTAACGGTTACATTTCAATCCTTACTTACAACAAAAAACTGACATTGAGATCATTTTGTGTCACCAGGTACAAGTTAGTGACTTCATCAAGGAATTTATTGAAAAGACACATCAATATGTTCAGCATGTCCACGTGGCACGATGGCAGGATGAGAAGTTTAGAATATGCAGAGATACATTTCCCCTTGGTACTATACTTTCAGTTGTTGATTTTGCCGAGAACTACACTCTGCAACCTCAAAATGAGATCCAAAGTCAGTATTATCACTCTGAGCAGGTTTCCTTGATGGTCCATATCACATACAGGCATGGCCCAAATAGCACTGAAGAGCAAAGAGAAATTCTGAAGGAATATCACTTCTACATAAGTGATGATAGGTGCCACGACTTCCACTATGTACGTCATTGCTTCATCATGTTCTATGATCACTTGAAGGGAAGGAACATACAGATGGACCGACACTGGATTTGGTCTGATGGGTGTGCTGGTCAGTTCAAAAATGCACGCATATTTCAGTGGTTGTGTTCATTGCATAAAAACTACAAAGTGCCACATATGTGGAACTATTTTGAGACTGGGCATGGTAAAGGAGAGCATGATGGAGCCGGAGCATGTGTCAAAACATCCCTACGAAGAGAGGAATTGAAAGTATCTACAGAATCTACTATTCTAAATGCTCAATCTATAGTCAGGTGGTGCACGTCAGTAATGGGAGAGGAATCAACTATGCGAGTAGAATCCACAAGAAAGAGACATGTGGAGAGATTTTTTTGGGAGGTGGTAGACATAGATCGTTCACATGCATGGGAATGCAAGACTGTGCCTGGGACTCGTGGCTTTCATTCGGTTCGAAGCTCTGATAACCCAGTATTTGAAATTTGGACCAGAAAACTTGCTTGTTTTTGCCCGCCTTGTTGTGATGGTGACTGGGATGGGTGTGAATCATTGGATTGGGTTGATGGATGGGATCGCATATCACTTCCACTTGATCAGCGTGCAATTGTTGAGTTAACTCCGTTGGAAGAAGACCAATCATCTATTTCTGCAGATTTTGATCATGTATCAGACCTTGTACAACCCGGTATGATGCATTTCCTTAACATTTTTTGTTTGTTTACGTAGTCTTCAAATGCACATTAATGGCCTTGTATCGCACGAAAAATATTTTGATCATATACCTACAATCATATAATGCAGGGCACATATACGCAGTGGTTGCCTCAAAAGATACTGAATGGGGTGATGAATACTGGTTGGCACGCTGTATAGATGGAAAGCAAACCCTCATTGTGTCCATGACTGACGATGAAAACAACCACTTTCCAACTGGTTCTATGGTTGTTAAAGGTGAATACTTGACACAGGACAACAATGGAAGAAAGAAGGGTGGATATGTTTACAGGGATTACAAACCAGGTGCAAGTGTATATCACTTTACCAACTTAATCATTGGCACAAACCTTCAGGTACGAACAATGCCTAGTCGAAATACATCGAAGGTACGCTACTTCTTACCGGATACAGAGCACGAGAGACTAATGGAGACCATCAGTATAAGAGATGATCCGGAGGGCTTGGTTGTATGATAATAGGTGGGATCTAGCATGATGAGGTACGTTACATACTTTTAATACTATACTATTTTCACTATTTGTAATTGAATATTGATATATGTTCAATTTTCACATGTATGTTTCATATGAATATGTCAATTTTGCGTTCTTGATATGCCAAATTTACAAGAGATGGATTAAAATTATATTATGTTCATATGATCAGTAAACCATATATTAATCATGTTTGAGAGGTTGCTTAGCTAACTTTAAGGGCATTTAAGCTCTATGTTAAGCCCAACTAAATCCTTATGAATCACTAGACAATCGAATTGGTTCCTTGAGTAATTCAAATTTCTTTATGTAAAACCATTTTTCATTCATTTTAGTATGAAATCAAGTTTTTAGTATTTTTTTCTCTTTACTGGCTCTATTCTAGTTTCCTTTGAAAAATTGCTCAAAGTATTGTTGTTCTTAGTTTTATGAACCTATTTGTGATCTCTTTCATGTGATCATAAGATTTTACACATCACTGCCATAACCACTAGACAATTGTACACTATACAACTATGAAAGTCTCTCTTAATCTAGCGACAACCACCTTTTACCCATTTCTATAGAATTTATCTTCTTTAATAATTTTCTAATCCAAATTTTAATAGCTATTACATTTTCACTATACAACTATGAAAGTCTCTAGTGACAACCACCTTTTACCCATTTTTATTATACATCTCTAAGTTATCCACACAAAAACACACACATATATATATAATAATTATTGTGTATTCATAGTCAAAACTAAAAAATATATGGATTAAAGTGGATAAACATTAAACTAAAATTATAATAATTGTGTTTTTTAATCCATTTTTTACATATGATCAGTAAACCCTAAAATTATATTATGTTCATCATGTTGGTTATTGGCTTCACCCAACAAAATTAATTCAATTCATGCTCACTATATTAAACAATACACTTATATTAAATTTAATTCATGTCTTGTTAAATATTTCATAATGAATTAGCTAGTTGAGAGCACCACCTTAGACCAAGCCATCATCATCATGGACCTGCAAAACCCTAGTTTCCAAAGTGTCTAGGCAGGTTCGGGCTAGGAACACTAGCCATACCCGCCCGGTGGATGATTTTCCAAAGTTGACCCCCGTGTGCAAAAATTGCACACTCCCACACTGAGCAAAACCCTAGTTTCAAAGATGGACCTGCAAGGTGACACATGGGCCACCAGGTAGGAGGGGAGGGGCACCCCTGGCACTATCCCGGTGTGCTGAATCCAACGGAGTCGACGGTTCGTCGATCCGAGCCACGGTCTTCATTCTATGGCTCGTCCCGTCTCACTACCAGAAGGCCTTCAGGGACACCTGCTAGATACCTACCGGGGGCATAGAACTCCAACCATGCAACAAAACCGGGTTCCGGGGAGACCTGCAGGTGTGTCTAGACAGGTTCGGGCTCCCGCAAGTGTGTGTGTGTGGGCAATGCCGACGTGGGAACACTGCCAACACTGGCTCGGGGGAGGTTTTTGCAGAGTTGACCCACCAATGCGAGATTGCATGCAATTACACTGAGCAAAACCCTAGTTTACGAAATGAATGCACAATGAAGCCACTGGGCCATGGGGAGACGAGGGAGAGGGCCCCCTAGAGGTAATCGCATGCCAGGAGACCAACGGAGTCGACGGTTCGTCGGTCCGACGTCCAGTTTCCGAGTTATGTCGAGTTGCAAGTCGCATGAAAATGCCGTTCAGGGACACTTGTTGAATTTCCGCCCATTTTATAATTTAAGCCACTTTTAAATATTTGAACTTCCATATTTGAATTTAATCCTATGGAAGATAATGATACTAATATTATTGAGAATAAAGGGATAATAGGTTGATCCATGACACCTTTGTTTGCATGGATGAGGATGCACCTATGTATGAGACCTATGATAATATTCATGATGTACATCTTATTGATAAGGCACACAAAGGCCTATACAAGAGATCAAAGATGGGTCACTTTGTCTACTAATTTGATGTTGATAAAATTGAAGGTATTGAATGACATTTCAAACAATGGTATGACAAAGATCCTAATGTATACACAAGGTTAATATATAAGGTGCCCCATAAGGTTCTTTGTCATATCCCTATAATTCTAGGTTTTTGATGATTGTTTAGGTTAAAAAACATAGCACATTATATGGATTATCATGTACAAAGATAAGTGAAGATGGTATTATATGAGTGGCTACAAATGGTTCTCAATTTACGATCATCAAGGAAATATTACCCATTTTTTAAGAAGAACCTCATAATGTTAGACTTTCATTGGTAGTTGATGGCAATGGGTGTGCATGAGTGAGTTCGTTGAAACCTTGAAAACATTGTATTGCATTTAGTTTGATTAAATTACACGAGCAAGAACTTTGACATAACTTGTAATGATCATCCAAAATCACAAATTTTAATTAGATACCAATTAGTGCATGCATGTAGTGAATTCGTTGAAACCTTTGAATATAATAGTTTGTTCTTTTGACATAGTGCATTCATGAGTAAAAGATAATCCACACAAATCAACACATTAGAATGACACAAGTACATGTATCCAAAAGTACATATATATCCAAAAGTGCATGTCTCCAAAAGTACATGTATATCCAAAAGTCTCCAAAAGTGCATGTCTCCAAAAGTACATGTATATCCAAAAGTATCGAAAAGTACATGTATCCAATGAAGTCAATGTACATGTCTCCAAAAGTACATGCACAATAAAGTCAATGTACATGTCTCCAAAACTGAATGTATCGAAAAGTACATATATATACAAAAGTATCCAAAAGCACATGTGTCCAAAACTATCCAAAAGTATCAAAACTCAAGCTTTCTCTTGTTCTTTCCCGATGTTGATCCTCTAGGCACATCCCTAGGATCAATGTGCATCCCTGGATCCTGCAAATTAAATATCAATTGTTAAATTCAACTAACTATGTACACTAATACATTATCTCAACAATTATCAACTGGTGCATGGAAAGTGCATGAAACACTTGGTCACTGAAGGACATCTCACCTCAACTGACAAAGGAGATTGTGTTGCTTGTGTAGCAGATGGAGCCGTCGGTTGAACATCTAGGATGGTTGAACCAGGGGGGCCAGGCACTGCTCCTGCTGGTGGTGGCTACAATGAAAAAATGTTGAAATAGTTAGAAATGCATGAATAAACAATAGGTCCAACAATAATAAACTATGTAAAGATAATGTTGAAATAGTTACATACCTGTGTGTGATCAGTCGCCACTGCAGATGCGGCACTAACTGCTGCATCAACCATCGATGCAAGGTTCTCAGCAGACAACTCGGGTTCCTGTTGCAGTAAACATGCAATTCAAACATTAACAAAAACGATTTATGCACTGGATTTCAAGTTAAACAACAAATATCATCGAAGGATATACATTACCGTGGTGTGAGTAAGCCCATGGTCGTGGGCAGCTGGAGTCTTTCTCGGAGTAGAACGCCTCACATACACACGACCCTTGTTCACGAATGGCCTGGAGGGAGATGCAAATACAGGCAATGGGCCAGATGTGTCGGATGGTGCCTACAGTCAGCAAGTGTTCATGTAGTTAGACATGCATGATTCAACAAACAAACATGTATTTAAAAAATGTCATTTTTAATTGTTTACCTGGAGCCCAGACGTTTCAGGGGACGGTATGACCATGGGCACTACCTCCACATTACCTTGCCCCTGTGAAGGATCTGCCATCTGCAAGTTTAATAATTGTAAATATTAGACCGTATATAGCATTAATGAACTAAAATGTAAAGTATGTGGAAATTAACAAATTAACAAGTATTAAAAAACTGAAATTTTAAAATGTTTACCTCGGTGTGAGATACGGCAATAGGTGGTATATAAGATGGGCCTGCCGAATGGGTAGCATCATGCCCCCCTGTCGAGTCTGGAACATCCGGCTCTGGGGCGTCACTGCCGGTAATCATCATCAACTGCAAGTTCACAAAATTAATATATTAGCTCAAACTATATATATGTGTACAAAGACGAAAATAAATGAAGAATTTATTACAATTAACCATCAAGATACCTCTCTCAAAAAGCCACTGAAGGCAACATCTGATGCAATACCATAGCAGGGACGACCACATGACGTGCACTCGTGAGGATCAGTACTAGGATGGGGAATAGCTGATGGTCCTCCACTAGTGGATGGTCCTGATGGTCCTGCAGTAGTGGATGGTCCTGATGGTCCTGCAGTAGCTGATGGTCCTGCATGGTGACGAGCTGGTGTATGTACCACACCAGGGACAGATGTCCCTTCCTCACCCATATGTTGAACCATCCTTCCATGGCGAACAACCGTCCGTGCCAAACTCAAAAATGCATCCCGTGTCTGCGGAATAATGCGATGTGCTGGTGGGACATCTGGCCCAGGCAACTGCCTGCGAGGTGCAGGGATAGGGTGATCCTGGTCTCGAAGCCTGGCATTGGGTCGGTTTTGGGGCATCCCCCCACCGATCCCCTGGAACTGTAAGATGTCAAAATAGTTAACGTGTTTATGCAACACGAACTCTGCATACATCTTTCGAAGGAAATATAAGGGAATTTCCCTGTTGTTGTGTGGTGGCATATCAAAAACCATGTACCATCTGTCCATCCTGTTATCAACAAATGGTTGAAACGTGCACCACTCAATGGAGATATGCGGCTTGCTTGCATTAGGGATTTCCCCCGTCCGAGGGTCCCTAAACAATGCAAATATAACCTCTTTGGATATTTTTAGCTTTTTTACTGCATTGTAATCTAGTCCATCAGCATATTGTTGTCTTTTTCTTTCTCTGTAAGATGCAATATCATACAGGACATTCGTAGATTGTGTAATTGTGTCCACAATTGCATCCAAGGTTGATGCAAGTGAACGGCGAATCCTGTCGCCACCACTAAAAGCTTCACTTATGCCCCTCAATTGGGCAAGCTCAATCAATATTTCGGCATTGGCATCCATAGCCGCAACTGCAATAAAGACATTAATACGAAAACCATTAGAAACATATACATGGTATATAATGACGTCTCTTCAAAATTGAACATGTATTAAATCAAACTCACATAAGCAATTTAATGGCATTTACTTACATACATTTAAAACTTAAAATTAAACATTTGACAATTAAAAAGTAAGTTAGTCAGATTGGCAGAGAGGAGGAGGAGGAGGATCAAGGCAGTGATGAGTTTGTTGATTCAGGCATGGAGGAGGAGGATCAAGGCAGTGATGAGTTTGCATCTATGTGTCTCAATGTCTCATTGTGTTTTGTGATTGTGAATGACAAATGTGTTGTGATTTGTGAATGATCTAATTTCTATTGAATATTTCATATTTGTAATTGTAAATGTAATTTCTATTGAATATTTGTAATTGTAAATGTTAAATTTTATTGGATGATCTATATGTCTATATTTTTAAATTTTAATATATTTTAAAAATATATTAATTCCGGGGGTCACCGTGTCCTACGTGTCATAATTCCGGGGGTCACCGTGTCTAGTGGGGACCAGGGATCAAATTTGAAGGGTGGGGTCCCATTTCACTATGAAGGGCTATGAGATATTGAACACTATTGAAGGGCTATGAGAAATTTATTAATATTTATTCTATGTGTATATATGGATGTGTTCATGTTGTATGGATTGGATTCTAGGTTAACCGAGGCCTTTTTAGAGCAAAGAATGGGGTAATTACTATTTGGGAACAAGTTTTTTATCAAATGTAAATTGCGGTGATGGAAGATATTGAGGGTGCCACATGTTGTGGAGAAAGTAGTATTGATTCCTATGACATAATAGGGAGTTCAAAAAGTCTGGTTTCAAGTATTGTCATGCGTAGCTCGATTGATTTTTCTCGCGCTAGGGTTGTAGCAACTGTTATGGCCATTACTGTTAAAAGGATTGATGGGGTGGAATCCCGTGAAACGATGAGTTCTTTTGTTAAGACGTAGATTCAGTGAAATTTGGTGGGAGTCTTATGTTCATTTTATGCACAAAATTCGATTACTTGATTTTGTTGCATTGTTAACTCTCCTCCTAGTCATAGCTACAATCTCTTATATAATTGTGAAGGTTATCAATCCACTCAATATATTAAAGTTGTAGTAGGCCAAAATCATCCACATATTTATTGTACTCACAAATGTTGACATTCCAATTTCTATGTAGAGTGCCCATTAACATTAGATTGTATGGGACATGTTTTTGAGGCATGATGTCATTATCTCATAACAACAAGCTTTTTATCCATAAATATGTCATCTACAAGCCAACGGAATTGTTCCTAATCCTTTATAAAACTTTGTCATAATTATATCAATACCAACATCCCTACCTATTGACTTAGCTTAGAAGATATTACACCTTCGGATAACCAAACCTGATTCCAAGGTTGGTAATCATAAACGTAAAAGCATCATCATAAGGAAATAGCATGTTGTGTTGAGGAAATTCCTTTTTTTCCATTTCCTTCTCAGTATAATATTTGGTTGTGGATCATTTAAAATGTATAATTTATTTTAATATAATTGGGAAGCTAAATTCAAATTCATTAATATATTAATATGATTTGATTTTTTTATTAATAATAAGTTATTCTTTTCATTTGAAAATGTAATAGTACATCAAAATTTCAATGTTTACTAACGTAGTAAAGTTGAGAGGCTTTATTTTTCAGTGGATATAGCAGACCTGTAAATTCATAGGATGTCAAAAATCTAGTCAGCCTTGAAGTTGAGCTCCTCAAAGAAAACGAATTTCTTTAAATATGTTTATGGCAGGCTGGCATTGCCAGCTTCGCTCCGCAAACTATCATGGAGGACTGGAGGAGATAGGGTAGGTGGAACTTGGAAGTAGCTCATCCACAGTGGAATAGGGGTATAAGAAAAAGCTTGTTTCTATTCATGCAATATGGTCGGAGCCATGGAAGCATGGAATTCCAGCATTGACTTGATACAACAAAGAAAACAAAAGGTGGAACTTGGGAGCTGCAGGATTGACTTGATACAACAAAGAAAACACAGGGTGTGAGGCTGGGAGCCGTAGATGGTAGGATTAACTTGATACAACAAAGAAAACACAGGTCTATAGGTAGGGTCCACGGGCAGGAGCAACAACCTGCAACATTACAAGAAGTTTATGGATTGTGGATTTTGTCTGAAATGCCAAATTCGCGGGGGCATATTAACATAATATATTATACATTGAATACTCAATTAACTCACGGAGTCAGCATTCACGAATTGGTATGTGATAACTTGTAACTTGGTAAGCCCGCTAGCAACAACACGTATGAGCCACCTTCCAGGTTTAATAATTTTGTTGATGTCATTAAATGTGTTAAACACGTAAGCGCTCGCTACAAACACGAGAACTTCGAAGCGTTCAAGCCATGGGCTACTCAGTGTAAGCCCGTCCACGTAAGTTGCTCAATGATATTATTAGAGGCCCAATGGTCCATGATCCATGGATGATCGAACACGTGGATATTGGAGAGTAAGCGAGTCCCACTCCCAAGTCACCTAGCTAGTAGCCGCATTCCCAATTTCCCACTAAAAATTGTTGATGGGTGAAATTTGAAGCTACCCTTCTGTTGCAATTTTAAACAGTAGTGGTTAATTTAATTATTGAAGGGCTTACCATGAAATTAAATTTTTTTTGCATGGTAAAATTTGAAGTGGCCTTCTATGACGTGTGGGTAAAATTTGAAGTGGCCTGAAGGCTTCAAATTTGAAGCCTGGTGGGGACACTCGTGTCCCGTGTCCTCGTGTCGGGTGACTTAGATGAATACATTGTAGAAAGGGGGGAGTTTTAATTTTTTCAATTTTTGGTTTGATTATGAAGTTTTGAGTTTTTTGAAAAGGGTTTCATTTTGAGGTGTGAATTTAATTACAAATTGGGTTATTCCCAATTTGATCAATATTACAAAACTAGGTTAAACAATAAAAAAATTGTAATTTGGATTAAAAAATCACAAAAAAATGATTTGGGTGAATAAATTACCTGACTAGATGAGAATGCACCGGTGAATTTGTCTCCCCTCCAGCGAAATCGAGCAACACGGATAGTTGAGTGGGCCACAAAGCGTCCTCGTCCAGGGTCAATTTCGCCTCTATTCGCGTTTCTGATGCGTGAGTGTCGCGGGTGGTCGGCAATCGGCCGACTGTGTTTTTAAATTGATTTTTAGTTTTACATATCGCGTACGCGATTTGTAAATACATAACGCGTACGCGTTTTTTAACTACATAACGCGTACGCGTTATTGTTACCTAGCCTACATGTCCAATGACATGTTAGGCTCGGGTCTTACCATGGCAGGTGGTAAATATCAAAAACGCGTTATGTTTTAGGTATCAGGAACGAGATTTGAAAAAAGTAGCATTGCATCTAAAGTGACCCTCATCTTCTTGCACACACCCAAATGCTTATATCTATAAGGTCTCCTTGCATATGTTCACAAGGGTTAATTGCATATTCAGAATAACTTATAAAACTATCTTGCATTTATATTTATATTTATTTTTAAATTTTCTATATAATTGTTAAATGATTACCGTACATGTAAATAAATGTGAGCTGATCATGTAAGAAATGTTTTTGATTTAAATATTTTTTAAAAATTTATAAAACAAAACAACTAATCTAACATAAGGGATTAAAGTCATAGGTATTAAGAATTGAGTGCATAATTGCAAAATCATTGCATAAAGAAAACAAGACATTTCTAACCAAATCTCTGACAGAAATAAAACAAAATCTACCCATAAACATTATGACATGTCAGTTATTTTAAATTTGTTTTTTAATCAAGGATGTTACGACGGTTGGATCCTAATTTAAATTTTGATGCTGTGGAAAAATTGAAATTAATATCTTTACGGTAGAAAAATTTACTATCCAACAGCTCCATTAAATTTGAATCAAGCTTAATTGTAGCTCAACTGCTCAATTTAAATTTCCATAGATTGGATGAATCTTGACCAAACCTTCCAGATGATTAGGAAAACCCTAAATCGTTTTGTGCATTTGAACTTGATAACACATTATTTCTTTCTTATGATTATTGTATGCTCTTTGCTTTCTGCTACTTCGCACGGTCCTTTCTCTGTGTTCGGAGTTGTCAATGTTATGGACGATCTGTCAATGTGTTGTGCTATGTGGCTTTGGACGATCATGTTTCAACTATGGATTTTGGATTGCATGATATAAGTTCAGACCGGAGTAGGTGGAAAGCCCAAGCGATGGGAATTCTTTGAAGCGTCAAGCCTCTCTGAAACCTCCCAGAAACCGCCTGGGCGGACGTCGAGTCTCAAATGGGAAATCTCTGAAGCGTCGAGTCTCAAATGATGTGAAGAAAGGGATGACGTCGTTGGTGGAAAGTCATCCCGAGAGGATGGAGGGAAGGTAGAGCAGAGGTGATCTCTCCGGTGAAGTGGTGAAGCGTTGAACCACTCATGAGTGGAGTGGAAGTGGTGAAAACGCGTGAAATCAGAACTAGTTTATCAAAAGCAAGGCTCCTATCTGTGAGATGGATCGTTTTTTTATGAAATCTTGTTAGTGAAGTATTGTGTATTGTTTCCCTTGTTGCTGGATTTCCATGATGAATTCGTTCACAACCTGGTTATGGTTATCGGACTGGCAAAGGTTTTTATTGAAATCGTATTTGGGCAAAAACCCTTTTCCTCCTACACATAGAAAAGGTATCATCCGCCTCTGTTCCTTGAATTACATTTGTGCATATGTTTTTCCCTTTTCTATACAGATATTTTTCTCTGCATTCAAACTTGAGCAGAATGTCGCATATCATTTTTTAACTTATTATATAAACATAAATGCTTATATCATTATCTCATATTTATTAGATCTTCAGGTATTTTGGATGGGAGGGGAAAATTTTCCCTTCAGTCTGATGTGATTTTTTTGTTGGCACTTTGTTGTTCATGGTTTGGCCAATTGAAGGTAGAAGTTGCAGTTACTCACATATCTGAGGAAGAAAATTGAAATCGTGTACAGAACTAAATGCAGAAGAAAATGAATCAGCTAAATCTGAAGGTTTCCCTCTTTTCTCTACTTTATTTTCTGTTTTGATTCAATTGTATTGAAATTCCTCTATAAAATTCTCCCTAACATCTTTTTATTTGTTTATTTCCTCTTATGATGCATCTCCAAAAGACATTTCAATTTGGAAATTAGAATTCTAGTCCTGAATTCGTTGTGTTAATTTTTAATAACAGGATTGAAGCAATCAAAGAGGCTGCACTGTTTCAGCAAGAAAATCGATACCAGCTGGATTGTCTACACACCCAAATGCAAAAGAAAATTAACAAAGTAAACGAACCTACAGTTTCTCTGGAATCCTCCTAGATTAGATTGATTTATTCTGGTAGATAGTTTGCATCGTTTAGGGATATAATCATTTCTAGTATTCTTCGGATCTGATCGGATTTTCTCTATTGGTCAAGTGATAGTATATTAATTGGTGCAGGAGGGTGTTAAGAAAGTCTTACGAATGAACTTAGTTTCTTAAATTATTTTTATTGTTATCTTCTTGTCCAAAACCTAGGCTCTATGGTTAATTAATGCCACTCTAAAAAATTGTTAAATGCTCAGTTTAGGGTTAGATTAATAGTTGGAAACAAATGGATTCTGGGTTAATGTGGGTGGGTTACTGTTGGTAGGTTATGAATAATGATAATAGATCTTCCCTCTTCTGTAGAAGTGAGAATGCAAAACTGGGTTAGAGAGATTGCAAATCTGGCTGGGTTCACATTAAATGACATTTTATCTTCACCATTTGTCCAAATGATTGGTATATAATGTATTCAAGTCTAAAAGACATTCTAAAAACCACTGAAAACTGTCCAAATGGGTATATACGACGGAGACTGATATTCTAAAAACCACCGAAAACTGTATTCAAGTCTAAAAGATAGGTCCAAAGAATTGGTATTGTAATGCACACCAAGAAGATTCAACTTTGCAGTTTATCCTTAAATGTTAACTGTTTAAGTCTTAAGTCTCATAATATCCAATTTATGTTACATACCACTATTCATTGTGTTTGTCCTTGTATTTTTCATATAAGTCAATTCATTCAAATCCCTTTTAATCATTTTAAATTATGCCCTCGTTGGATCTAAGTTCAGTGCTTGGGCTGTGGTTTGATCACTATGGATGAAGTGACAGGGATGTCGCTTCCACCAAGATCATGGTAAGGAGATGTTGATTCTTTTCTCTAACTCGATGAAATGCGCTCCTCCATCTTTGTTGTTTCAATAAGCTCGTTTCCAAAAAAAATAGTGTATCGCATGTTCACCTTCATGAATTCCATACCTGCACCAAAATATAAACATAAAATGATAAATGTATATATGTCAAAATCAAAATAAAACTTGTAAAAGTAAATATAATAAAATTTTTATTTCATCTTTTAACTCTCATCTATTATTGAGTTTCTTTCACAATTGAAATAATAGTTAATCCAAATTTTGGAACATAAATTTTCATTTGGAATATAAACTTTCTCCAATGAAGCGGGCTTGGTTCGCTGGTAGAAAATCTCGCAGCCATAAATGAATTCGATCGAATATTATTTGTTGTGATTTATTCTCTATGTATGGTGTGATCCACTTTGCTTCAGCATGTAGCACACGTCCCTACCTCAGCAGGCTAGAATGTGCAACCATCGTGGAATTATTGCGGAGGAAGGCGGTAGAGCTGGAATGATGTAGCAATTATTACGCCTTGTCCCACAGACCAGACCATGGATATCGCTTGTGTGGTACCTCCGGGATCCCTCTCCACTGAAATGGTTATGTAGAATAGGCTATTCACCATCCTGATTTGCATCTACATCCAGGATAGCGAAGCTGGTCACTGGGCTCAACAGTTTACATTTTGGGTGGTTGATATTTACAGAATGCCGAGACCGCGTGGAACCTCCAGAAGAGGTGCTCGACATGGCGCTCGGTGTGCAGGTGATCAACCTAGAAAGGGAAAAGAGACCGTCAATCGGTATGCCGATAATGTCTCTAGTCCAGTCTGTTGTTGCCTAATTGATGATTAGGAATCCAGCAGGGTTGCGGAAATGCTAGCCTCTGGCAGCCACATAAACTAGATTAATTATTACTAGCTAGTAAAAAACATGATAGGAACACTAGTTGAGGATATTATTGATAATTGGAACACGGCTAAGGTCTCTATCATTGACATTAGAGCGAACCTGGTGCATCTGATTTAAATGTTATTGAGCTTGGATTCCAGCTTCGCTAGAGGCAAATATTCCATTGAGGGCTCCACCATCTTACGTGCAGGCTTAGTGCACGTTGGTGCTGTAAAAAACAAGGAAGCTTAGATGAGGCTGATGGGGTCACTCAGTCTCGAGTTGTCTCTACCACAACTAGAGATGAACCATCTACCAAAGACTAGAGATGAACCATCTACCAAAGATACGGAGGTCAATGCAGGAAATGAATCGGCAACCTCGGCCAATCCGGAGGACCCTCCCCTCTTGGCCACCTTCCCTGTGATGTCTACCATCGAACCTCTGCACTTCAAGCGCATTCCGAAGATTTATGGTGGAGCCTCCCCCAAAGTGAAACCTCTAAGCTCCCTCCCCAGAGTCACGATGATATTTTCTTCGGCAGTTTCCCTATCCTAGAAGAGAAACCGAGTCCTTTGCATGCAGGTGCAAGCACATAGGTTGGCATTGGAGCTTCCAAGCTCTTGCTTTTATTTTCAATCTTTTTGTTTATATTGGCTTTATAGTATGTTTTCTTGGTCTGGTTTGTTTAACTGTCTATTATGTAAGGAGTTTCATTTGACTTGGTCTCCTAGCATAAGTCATTTTTGTAATGATATTAGACTCTCCAGTAGTTTTGGGTGGTGGTTCCACCACCTCAGACCGCTTAGGCAGTCATGTAATTTTTGGACATTTTTTTAAAATTATACAGTTACAGATTTACAACAACAAAAAAAAACTATGCTTGATAATTTAACAAATTGTATGATAAGATATTATAATAGTGATAATAAAAAATAATAGTTAAGTTAGATATTAAATTGGTGTATGATATCCTTATTTATAGAAGAAAAGATCCTTTTAATTTGATTATGGGGAAGACATTAAATAAAAATCAATCCACTCTTACTTAAATTTAAATGATAATAACGAGTAGTTACATCTTTGTCTAAAATGATAACAAGGAGGCGGTAGTTAGAGCTTTGTCTGTAGTTTTGAAATAGGGGAACGAAGATAACCGTTTAGTAACAAAATGTATTAGTTATGTTATACATTATTTATCTTTTAATAAAAAGTATAGTGTTTTTTTGGTTGAAAGAAAAATTAATTAAGTTAGATATTAAATTGGTGTATTAAATTAATTTGATTATAGCAGATATTATGAAAATTAAACCACGTTTTATTGATTTTTATCTATATTTTTTTTCTATAACCAGATAAAAATGATAATAAGAAAAAGGAAGTAATTAATTTAGATATTAAATTTGTATATAAGACCCCTTGTTTTTATGGCAAAAAATCCTTCTAATTTAATTTAACTATTATAAGACATTATAAAAATTATTCCACTTTTATTTATTTTTATTTATAAAATATTTTTTTCAAAAACCAAATCAATGACATTTACTTTAAAAGCCAAAGACTTGAATATTGTAATATATTTTAATCTTGTTTTAAAAAATAATTAGTGAAGTAATATTTTAATTTATTTTAACTTGTTTTAGAAACTAATTAGTGAAGTCTTTTTTCTTTAGTTTGAGAGAGCATAGAAGTTCCTAGGCTTTAAAGGTTAAAGTTTAATTTTTAATAAAGTAATTAATTTATTGGAGGTCTAATTGTTGTAAGTGACATGATACTCTTGTTGAGTCCCTTATAATGATTGAGTGGAACATGTAATCTAACCATACATTCATTCTTCGAAATAGGAAATGTCACTATATTTCCTAGTGAAAAAAAGATAATAAAATCTAAAATAGAGTATGAGTATATTATATAATCATCTTTGTAAATTAAACACTCAAATCATTGAGTGGAGTGCACTCTTATGTGATAAACAAGAAAGTCTTAAAAATTAATTTGGAATCTATATAAATAATCAATTAATTACATTATAATATTATCAAATAAGACCTAATTTAGAATTAAGTCATATTATTATATACAACTTAACTTGAACTCAACTTAACTTGAATTGTTAAGAATTACTATAAACGTTATATCTATATAAATATTTCAAGCAAGGAGATCTAATCAAATGACCATAACATAAAATAAAGAGGAGTGGTGGATGGGAGTAAGGATATGCATGTATTCTTGTACACATCCATATCCTCACCTCCCATCTCCCACCATTTGAATTTGCTTCTCCAATTATAATACATAGATGGCTGTAATTTGAAGACTAATGTCGCATACCCACAACGTTTTTTTTTTAATGCTTTAAAGTTATTTAGGTGCGAACATTTTACCTAGCAAGAATCGAGAGATCTACTTACCCTTATTAGGTCGATGCACTTACCCTTATTAGGTCTGGTGCTAAATCTTTCATCTAGGTACTAGTTATCGATTATTCTACACAAAAACGCGTGCACACATTCACAAAAACACACACATATCCAATCCTCTATTAAAAATAGCTATCTCCACAACTTATTAATTTCATTTTGGACGTCCCCCATACTTTAATAATATTTACGTCATTATGATGATGCGTTGGTTTCTTCAATATGGAACCATAGA
Source organism: Larix kaempferi (assembly GCA_027924585.1). Lineage (NCBI taxonomy): Eukaryota > Viridiplantae > Streptophyta > Pinopsida > Pinales > Pinaceae > Larix > Larix kaempferi. The sequence continues at coordinate 1,328,528 of BSBM01000760.1, read as the reverse complement.
AAAAGAGTAAAAATATGTGTATGTGCATCTATATATATATTCATTTTCTACATATGCTCATTTTACATATATACATACATATATGCTCATTTCATACATATGTGCATGTGTACATACATACATGTGTAACCTCTTTTCCTATGCCAATTTCAAAATACTTACAACTCTTTTCTTGGCTTTCCATGATGAATTCGTTCACGACTTGGCTATGTTTATCGGACTGGAAAAGGTTTTTATTGAAACCGTATTTCGGCAAAAACCCTTTTTCTCCCGCAAAAACCCGTATCATCCGCCTCTCTTCCTTGAACTACTTTTGTGCATATGTTTTTCCCTTTTGTATACCGATATTTTTCTCTGCATTCAAACCTGAGCGGAATGTCGCATACAATTTTTTTAACTTATTATATAAATAGAATTGCTTATATCATTATCTCAGATCTTCAGGTATTTTGGATGGGAGGGGAAAATTTGCCCTTCAGTCTGATGTGATTTTTTTGTTGGCACTTTGTTGTTCATGGTTTGGCCAATTGAGGGTAGAAGTAGCAGTCACTCACATATTTGAGCAAGAAAATTGAAATCGTGTACAGAGCTAAATGCACAAGAAAATGAATCAGCTAAATCCAGGTTTCCCTCTTTTCTCTACTTTATTTTCTGTTTTGATTCAATTGTATTGAAATTCGTCTATAAAATTCTCCCTAATATCTTTTTATTTGTTTATTTCCTCTTATGAGGCACGTGCAAAAGGCATTTCAATTTGGAAATTAGAATTCTAGTCCTGAATTCGTTGTGTTAATTTTTAATAACAGGATTGAAGCAATTAAAGAGGCTGCATTGTTTCAGCAAGAAAATGGATACCAGCTGGATTGTCTACACACCCAAATGCAAAAGAAAATTAAAAAAGTTTAACGAACCTACAGTTTCTCTATTTCTAGTATTCTTCGGATGTGATCGGATTTTCTCTATTGGTCAACTGATAGTATATTAATTGGTGCATGAGGGTGTTAAGAAAGTCTTACGAATAAACTTAGTTTCTTAAATTGTTTTTATTGTTATCTTCTTGTCCAAAACCTAGGCTCTATGGTTACTTAATGCCACTCTAAAAAATTGTTAAATGGTCAGTTTAGGGTTAGATTAATAGTTGAAAACAAATGGATTCTGGGTTAATGTGGGTGGGTTACTGTCGGTAGGTTATGAATAATGATATTACATCTTCGCTCTTCTGTAGAAGTGAGAATGCAAAACTCGGTGAGAGAGATTGCAAATCTCTCTGGGTTCACATTAAATGACATTTTATCTTTACCATTTGTCCAAATGATTGGTATATAATGTATTCAAGTCTAAAAGATATTCTAAAAACCACCGAAAACTGTCCAAATGGGTATATACGACGGAGACTGATATTCTAAAAACCACCGAAAACTGTATTCAAGTCTAAAAGATAGTTCCAAAGAATTGGTATTGTAATGCACACCAAGAAGAAACAACTTTGCAGTTTATCCTTAACTGTTAACTGCTTAAGTATTAAGGTAAGGATGCTGCTCTCATAATATCCAATTTATGTTACTATTCATTGTGTTTGTCCTTGTATTTTTCATATAAGTCAATTCATTCAAATCCCTTTTAATCATTTTAAATTATGCACTCGTTGGATCTAAGTTCATTGCTTGGGCTGTGGTTTGATCACTATGGATGAAGTGACAGGGATGTCGCTTCCACCAAGATCATGGTAAGGAGATGCTGGTTCTTTTCTCTAACTCGATGAAATGAGCTCCTCCATCTTTGTTCTTTCAATAAGTTTGTTTCCAAAAAAATAGTGTATCGCATATTCACGTTCGTGAATTCCATACCTGCACAAAATATAAACAGAAATTGATAAAAGTATATGTCAAATTCAAAATAAAACTTGTAAAAATAAATATAATAAAAGTTTTATTTCATCTTTTAACTCTCATCTATTCTTCAGTTTCTTTCACGATTGAAATAATAGTTAATCCAAATTTTGGAACATAAACTTTCTCCATTGAAGCGGGCTTGGTTCGCTGGTAGAAAATCTCGTAGCCATAATGAATTCGATCGAGTTTTATTTGTTGTGATTTATTCTCTAGGTATGGTGTGATCCACTTTGCACTTACTACTGGCTTGGATCCTGTGTACTCATGCAACTGTCTTCAATTGGCTCAAATATGTGATGATGCGACGTTCTCATTAAAATCTATGCGGCCTCTATCATGCACTGGTGTCCACGTTTTTCTCATCCAAACCGGTGGGAGGCTTCCCATTTTTACTATATTAGTGCTCTCAATTGGCAACCCATTACTCTTCAACGTGGTCATGGCTTAATTAATTGAATAATTTTATGCCAAGGAAGTCGACGATCTAGTAAACCATTTACCTCGATCTCTGCGATCAAGTGACACTCGTAGCAATTCTTTCAATCTTGAGTGTAAGAAAACATGAGATCTCAATAGATGCAAGTGACACTAGTAGACATGAGATCTCAATAGATCATTTTTTGTTATGTTTTGGTATGTCGCTCATCCACTATCTATGAGTGGAGAGTGGTGTTGAATTCTTTCCTTTTTGATTAGGAAGGATCTCATGAAAGCATTTACCTTGGCTTTAGAGTGAAAGTATGGAACTAAAGGTAGGCTCTAGCTCCATGCGTCTTTGCAGTTTGCACGTAGCTTCTGATTCTAGCTTGACGTTTCTCATCAGCCAATTTGGGATTGAAAATATATTACCTCTTCTCCCACTCAAATCGCAGCCTGAAAATAAAACGCAGTAGTGTAAGGTGGAGGACCTGAAACACTAGTAGTATCAAGTGATGACAAACTAGTGAGGAGTTGTACCTTTCATTTTGGGGGCAAACCGTGGAACTTTTCCTCAAGAAGGTCCCGATTCAAGAGTAGTAGCTCCATTCTTTCTTGAAATGAGAGCATCGCCCTATGGAATCTGGAGTAATTAATAAAACGTGTTTCATTCTAGAGGCATACCATTGAATTAGCTCTGGGAAGTTGAAAACCTGTGGCACAACTAGCTGAGCTAAATGCGATCTATACAGATTCAACATGTCATTCGAGTCTATAGAATTCTGCATGGCCATGATGAGAGCTTCATACCTTCTTGAAATTGAAAGAGAAGGGTCGTGAATTCCACAGTCCCTATCCATCACATTTTCTTCATTCTTCTTGTCACTTTTCAGGGTTATCGCCACGCTTGGACTAGCCTCCATTGACAAAAGTTTAGCTTGAGTAGAGTTGCGTATTGAGCCAATTAGAGACTCAATTCAGCTACTATGAGGTCTCTTACTGCATCGATTTGATGTTGAGTGGGTTTGTGTGACGATTAAGTGAGCTTTGTTGATGAAATCGATTGAAATTAATCAATTCAAAGATAAGTAATTTCAATTTGAGGTGTGCAATGCAATTCTAGATGAATTTGAATTTGAGAAATTTGTAAAACTCGGAGGTGGAGTAGATTCATCGCGGGTTTAAAATATGTGAAAACGGCAGGCCATATAGAATAAAATTTTGCTTGGGACACGTGTCATGTGTTATTTGACAAAACTTAGGGTTGACATCATGGTGTATCATGTTGCATATTCCCAAGTGGCACCATGTGGCAGTGTCTAATTTGAGGGATGTGTTGACATCACCCCTGTTGACATGGCATTGGACCTATAAGCGAAGATATGTTCCATGTGGCGGTTGTTGATTCAATGGAACTTGCCACCGCATTCAAAATATTTACACCCTCCTCATGAGTGGTTTTTGAATATCGTTTTTGGGTGCACATGTGCTATGCACCTGCCACGTGTCCCTTATCGTTCGGGCAATTTTTTGCATGGTGAAATGTGGACCGTCGGATCAGAAGACTCTGCCGTCCAATCGGGTCGTCGAGCAACTCTGTCAAGCGTTTGTTTTCGGGCATGTGGACACAATCCAAAGGTACCAATCGGGATTTGTTCCAATCCGACACTTCTTTATTCTAAAATTGAGCATTGTGTGAGTGATTTTTTTCATTCCCAATTAACCCTCGATGGTGATTCCAACGCTGGATTTCATAAGGGAGGCCTCGATTGATTATATTGACTACAGTTTAAATGTGAAATGTTAGCATAACTGAGCCTGTTGGTTCTTCGCTCAATAAATATACCTCTGTTCCCTCAAGAAGTGCACCAACTGTTCCTTATATAAATGCTTGAACGGTTTATGTGGCAGAATATTTGATGTTATGATGGTAATAGTTTATATGTTAGTGTCGATCTTCTCTTTCCCGGGTTAATTGCTTTGTTTCCTGATACACTTGCTATTATTATAACATGCATAGTTCATGTAATGCATGCTTTCAATATATATTCATATATTCTCAATATGAGGTAGATAGTAGGGATGAGTAGAATAGATTTTTTAGACTGTCAAAGCTCTCGTGCTGTTTGGTATGTACATATATATGGTATTTTTACCGCCTCTGTAAATCTATTTTATTTATTTATATTCTATAATTGTATTTAGTAAATCTATTTGTAAATCTATTTTATTTATTTATAATTTATAATGGTAATATAATTTGTAAATTTATTTTATTTATTTATATTTTATAGTTGTATTTAGTTTTTTTCATGTTTTCTTAACAATTATAAACTTAGCTTAATTATATTTTGGATTCAATAAATAAATTTTGTGTTTATTTTATATTTTATATTTTTATATTTTTATCAAGCATTGTGAAATTTTTATAATTTTATCCTACTAATTTAAATTATTTTATTATTTGATATTTGATATTTTTATATTTTAACTTTATTTATTTTTATTTTATAAGGATATTTAGTTTTTCTTTTATGTTTTCTTAACAATTATAAATTCAGCGTAATTATATTTATGGATTCAATAAATAAATTTTTTGTTTATTTTATATTTTTTATTTTTTATTTTTTATAATTTTACTAAGCATTGTGAAATTTTCATAATTTTCTCCTACTAATTTAAAAATGAACATTTAATTTTCCATATTGTTTTCATGTATAGAATTTTATGACATGTGAAAAGTAAATTTTCTTGTAATTAGTACTATGAGGTGGTACCTCTAGACTTTTGTATTCTTGGTCAATGTTATCCTTACTAATTATTTTTTTTCCATATTAAAGTAGTTCCAATTAATAATTAAGAGTTTGCTTAAATAATTTAGAGTTCAAGTTAATAATTAAGAGTTTGTTGAAATAGTTTAGAGTTCTAGTTAATAGTTTAGAGTTTTTTCTTAGTTTCAAGGTTTGTTATATTATCAATCGCTATCTTGTTTACTTTTGGTAAATTGTTTTCAATGTTTTGCATGGTTATAAATATAAATTTAATTGGAATATTTAAATTAGAATAAGATTGTAGAATATATATATATATATATATATATATTATGAATATTAAATTGTATGTACATTTTTCTTTTATATTGTTTGCATTAGTATGTTGGCCATAGGGGTTCTTTTGAAAGTCTTGTATAGAGTGTTCTCAAAGGACCATTTTGGGAAATTGCCTAGAAATTTTTTTCTAACTCGGAATCTTGACACATGTGCCTTTGTTGTAGCTGTAAACTGGGACGTCATTGCGCTAGTAATAGGTGGAGGGAGGTAACTCCCAGAGAAGCCCTCCCAGTATGCCCCAAGTTGGGTGGTCGACCATATATACACAAAGTTTTTGAAGTGGTCTAACGAGGGACCCCCCTTTGTTGACACTCCATTCATGCAACCTAGGAGTTAGGATCTTTTTCATTTGTAATTCTAACTTTAACATCCTCTAAACCTTAACTACTTTAGCCACTCTAATCCAACCCCTATAACATGTAACCACTAACTCTTACATCATAACACTTATAAATCATACAAGTTTTAGCATATGTAAGTCCTAAAACATGTACATGTATATAACACAAAAATCAAATTATCTTATGTACTTTAACCCATGTAATAATAACACATAAAATTTGTTCTCTTTAACTCAACTCCTCTCTCTCTCCCTCTAAACCCCTAACCCACAATCGCTCTCTCTCTCTCTCTTTCTGTGTGTGTGTATAAACCTCTAACACCCAATCTCTCTCTCTCTCTCTCTCTAAAATCGTAACTCCCAATTTCTCTTTCTCTAAACCCCTAACCATAAATACCTCTCTCTCTCTATAAACCCCTAACCCCCAATCTCTCTATCTCTAAAACCCTAACCCTCAATCTCCCTCTCTATAAACCCTTAACACCCAATATCTATATCTCTCTCTAAACCCCTAACCCCTAATCTATCTCTTCGTAGACCTCTAACCCCAAATATCTCTCTTTCTATCTCCTTCTCCTTAAACCACTAACCTCCAATCTCTCTCTCTTTATCTCTACACTCCTAACCCGAATTATCCCTCTTTCTCTCTCTAAACCCCTAATCCTCAATCTTTCTCTAAACACCTAACCCCAAATCTCTCTCTACCTCTCTCTCTCTAAACCCCTAACCTCCAATCTCTCTCTCTTTCTAAACACCTAAGCCCCAATCTCTCTCTCTCTCTCTCTCTCAAACCTTGATGTCCATTATCTTTGTTAACACCCAAAAAGTGCTCACTAGCTTATTTCCTTATTCACATGACCCATTTGTCCACTTTTCCTACCATTTTAGCCTCTAAAACCTTTAAAAGGTCACCAAAAAGGCCCAAAACCATCTTTTTCTCCTCAAAATATTTAATTTTCCTCAAAAAATACAAAAAACCATCCAAAGGGGTCCAAAATTCCCAAAAATCAATTAAAAGGGAATAAAAATAAAAAATATATTCAAAAAAGGAAAAAAGAGGGAAAATAAAAGGAAAATAAAAGGAAAATAAAACCTAAGCCATTTTTACCAATACCATTGGTTTTCTTAAAACCATGGTTGTATTATCTATCACCCAAAATCTATAAAAAGGTGATAGGGGCTCCTCATTATTTATCCACATTCATCCTATCCTCATGCTGCCAAAATTCCTCTAGAGCTTTGCCCATCATTTTTTAGCTTAAAGTTCTTTATTGAGATTGAACCTTTGGCCCACCCTTGAAGCATCTTGGAGAAGCAAGAGACTAATGGAGCACTAGAGCACTACTCCTGTATTGCTGCAAGAATTCCAGCAACCTCACCATTGAGTTAAACCATTGCAAACCATTGTTTGCTCATTAATATAAAATATCAAGTTTTTTATTGTTTCTCTCATGGATCTAGTTTTTTACTGTTTTTTATCTAGATTTACTTTCTTGCACATGTTAAATTAATATTTACTTTTTATATTAGTTTTTACTGTTTGATCTAAACTGCTACTGCGAAGTTAGTAGGTGCTCATTAGCACATGCTTGGGTTAAAACCCAAGCAATAGTTTTTGGCAACTCCGCTTTACTTTGAATTTTTGAATCTTTGGTTAGATCTATATTTCTTCTTATTTTTGTTGTTATTTAGATTTATTATTATAGATATGGCTTCCAACTGAGCCTATAGTTTGCTGCCCTAGCCCTTGGCCTTTTCTGCAGCTTCTACGGTCCCGATTTTTAAATTTCATTTTTTGTTTTCGGCGACCTTTTCTATCCCGTAAATCATGATTTTCTAAAAGCACGGGTGTGACCCAAATCGTGGCTATTTAGCCAAAAGCCACGATTTTAAAACTCTGAGCTTTCGATCCCAATCGTGACTTTTTCCCAGTTAACTACGATCTTGATCGTGTGTTTCCGACCTAGAGCCGTGATTTGATAGCGTGACTTACAGCCCCTAAGCCACGATCCTAATCACGATATTTTCCCAGAAAGCCGCAATCTAGATCCTGATTTTTGTCTCAGATAGTCACGATTTCGACCCGAACCCATTGATTTGTCTTTCAAGTTTTTGTCACCCATTTTGGGCCATATTCTTCTGCAATCTCCCCTGCACTTTGACAGCCCACTGTTTTACTTGCAACCCGATATTCCTTTAATTTTTCTGTTATTTGCTTTACTATATCATTTTGGAAAAAAATTTAGTATTTTTATTGGAAATAAAATTGTTAAGCATTTACAGTTAATTTTTTCATACTTGCATGTTAAAATCAACATTTTAATTTGATAAATATTCGCCCAAGTGAGGCATTTTTATTTTCAATACATAAGCACACTTACACAGACTCTGTCACAATTAATCAAAGTGAGCCTTAAAATCTATCTAACTCAACCAATTTTCTAACCCCACTTGGGGAACATCAAAAGAACATCGTAGTTAGGTAGGATTGAGGGGATAGGTATCCAAATAACACCCCTCACTGACTTTCATTTGAGACATAGTTGTTGACTATTAGGGTACAAAAATCTCTTAGTACTTTTTGACACGGTTATACACCAACTTGTTAGAAAGGCCTCTTCCTTGGGAGGGTCGAAGTAGCAAGACTGGTTCCGGAGGCCTGATTGGAATACTGCAATCCATTCAATCACCGAAGGACACGTACTCGTTGTTCTCATTGTACCACCCTTGTGGGAGAACAACAGTGATAGAACAGAAGCTACGGATTCACCTTTCTAGATGTGTCATGAACAGGGTATCGTAGTGGCCTTTCTTCTAGGATTTTCTACCCGGTGTCCCTCCCGGTAGGGGGATATCATTAGCCTTTGGTTCTATGTTTCGTATTGTCTGACTTAGACTTCATCACCTTGCAGAGAATACGTCTTGTTCGAATCATAATACCTTTTAGTTAGGTGTTTTGCATGCTCCCTTACCCCCCCTTGGTTTAGTGAGTATACCATTTTTATTTAGTAGGAGTTGTTTGCCTGTTGGTTTTCTGATCACCCTTTTTTATTACTCCACTTACCATAGCACAGCTGTTACCGTAAGTGTTTTGAGTTTGGTTGTTGGCCTGCGTGCCATAATTTTTTGCGCTCCCCTCCTGCACACACGGTTGCATTAGGGTTTTTAAGCTTTTTATACTCCCCACTACCTACTAGTGTTACTAGCTGACTGTCACCATTGAGTCCCCTAGATGTTCTTGATGCTTCTGGGGTGAACCCCCGTAGTACGGTTTGTTGAATATTGTAACTTCTAAGAATATTATATTTGTACATTATTATTCCAGAGATGTTTCATCCCTTCGAGGCAATTCTATTATGTATCCGGAGATGTTTATTCCTCCGATGGTTTGTGGTAACTAGTTTTATTAGACCCACCATGTGGGGGTCGGCCCTAAGTTTATATTTTAGGGGTTATTAGACTTCTCAAGTAGAGGTCGCCCCCATTAGGGATTTTGATCAGTTGGGATCTAGTATAAATAGAGGAGAGGAGCTCCTCATTTAACACACACACACACAACTCAGAAAAGTAGCGCACTTGTGTCTGGGAGGTCTGTCTGGGAGATAGAGAAGAAGGACAAGTCTTGGAGCACATCTTGTATTTTGGTTGATCATCTTATTGAGGAAAGCTTTGCTGGGTTTTCTACCCCATGAGGGTTTCCCAGGGTAATTTCTGTGTCTATCTTGTGATTATGTTTCTTTCAGTGATATTGCTAGTCTATTTGGTTTAAAACTTAACATGGTATGAAAGCTAGCTTGAATAGGACATCTTTCACAAGGTGAAAATATATCTCTCTCTCTCTCCGGTGAAAATTAGGGTTTCTGCAAAAAGTTGGTATTGTTGAATTCTGATTACATGGCTGGATAGCCCTTCTCAAAACCAATCTTTTGAGCCCTAGATCAAACTTTTTGGTTGGGTAGAACTCCGGGAAAGTCAAACCCTAGTTTTACCAAAATTGCGATAAACCAAAAATTCTATCCCAGGATCCGGAAAAGTAAAAAGGTTAAAGTTTCTAGGTAAGTTCTATTCTATCTCTTGTCTCTTGGACTCCCCCAAGAAAAGATGGCTCCAAGCACTAAGTTTGAAGACAAGTTAGAAGGTATAGAGAATTTTCGGGCATGGAAATACAGAATTGGTCTTATTCTTGAAGAGAATGATCTTGCTCAGTATATCAAGGATGAAGTTACAGAACCTAAAGTAGATGAAGCCAAAGAGAACCATAGAAAGGATTTGATTAGGGCAAAGAGAATCATAGCTGATTCTATTAAAGACCACTTGATTCCCCAAGTGGCTTCCAAGAAAACTCCAAAGGAAATGTATGATGCCCTAGGAAGAATGTATGAGGGAAAGAACATCAATAGGAAGGTGAACCTAAGAACTCAGTTGAAGAGTACCAAGATGAACAAAGGAGAATCCATTCAAGACTACTTCTCAAGGGTCTCCCAAATCGAGGAGCAACTAGATGCCATTGGTGATACTCTTGATGAAGATGAACTTGTGATGACTGCTCTAAATGGTCTTGATAGACCTTGGGAATCATTTATACAAACTATGTGTGCCAGAAAAGAAAGTATGAAGTTGGATGTAGTGTGGGAGGATTGTGTTCAAGAAGAGGCTAGGGTAGCCAACAGAGAAGCACTCCTCAAGGAGGATGACCAAGCCTTAGGTACTCACACCAAAAGAAGAAGAATGGGTCACTTCAAGAAAGTTGACCACAAAGGATCTCAACACTTCTCTAAATTTAAAAGGAATAGAGGACCCAATCCAGTAAGAAATCTCTCCACAGTCCAGTGTTACAGTTGTCTTAAACTAGGACACATTGCCAGATTTTGTCCTTCACAAAAGAAGAAGAAGTTTGTACACAAAAGACACCATGCACATATGGCAGAAGATGATAGTGAAGAAGAAGAAGAAGAAGAAGTAGAAGAAGAGGAAGAGAAAAGGCCTCGAAGGAAAAGATCTAAAGTAAAGAACGAAGATCCAGAAGAATATGTCCTATTCTCTGCACTCTCTAGATCTGTATCTCCTGGAGAAGATACATGGCTTATTGATAGTGGTGCTTCTAAGCACATGACAGGTCAAAGAAAGACTTTCTCAAATCTTGAAGAAAAGTCTTCTACACAAAAGGTATCTCTAGGAGATGATTACCAATATCCCATCAAGGGAATTGGTGAAGCAAGCTACAAGCTAGATTCTGGAACACCCTTGAAGATGAAAGAAATTTTATATGTGCCAGGATTGAAGAAGAACCTACTCTCTATATCAGCACTAGATAAGAAAGGTTTTAGAGTTGCCTTCATAGATGGTCAAGTACTTATGTCACCCAAAGGAAAATCTATTGAAGATGCAGTTGTCATTGGTGAAGAGGAAGGAGGCCTCTATAAGCTCAAGGGACATCCAGAAGTTTCCCTTGCTCATGAAACCTCTATCCCCAGTGAGCTATGGCACAGAAGATTAGATCACATTAACTATAAAGCCCTACCCTATGTAAGCAAGGTGGTTATAGGATTACCATACTTGAAGGTTGATCATAATGGCTCATGTAAAGGATGTGAAAAAGGGAAGAATATCAAGAACCCTTTTCCAAAGAGTGAAACAAAGACTAAGAACATTTTGGAGCTAATACACTCAGATGTGTGTGGACCAATTCCCACCACTTCTCTAAGTGGTTTTGAATACTATCTCTCATTCATTGATGACTATTCAAGGAAGACATGGATATACTTTCTAAAAGGTAAGAATGAAGTCTTTAGAAAATTCAAAGAGTTCAAGGCCTTAATAGAAAATCTCTCAGAAAAGAAAATCAAGATTCTCAGAACAAATAATGGGGGAGAATATACTTCAAAGGACTTTGAAGACTTTTGTAAGGAAGCTGGAATCAAAAGGGAACTAACCACTCCCTACAATCCCCAACAAAATGGGGTGGCTGAAAGAAAGAATGGAACCATCATGGAAGCTATAAAAAACTATGATACATGATCAAGATCTACCCATGTATTTATGGGCTAAAGCAGCTAGGACAACAGTCTATGTGCAGAATAGACTTTCCCATAGTGCTCTTGAATTCAAAACTCCAGAAGAAGTGTTCACAGGAAAGAAGCCTGAGGTAATTCATCTCAAAATATTTGGTTGTCCTGTGTACATTCACATTCCAAAAGAAAAGAGAACCAAGTTGGATCCTTCTGGTAAAAAGGGAATATTTGTTGGATATTGTGAATCATCCAAAGCCTTCAGAATTTACATACCAGGTTTTCATCATATGGAAATAAGTAGAGATGTAACATTTGATGAAGAAGCAGCTCTCAAGAAATCCAGGAAGTGTAAACTTGAAGAAATCTATGAAGAAGATACACCTCCTAGAATCATAGAAGCTGTGCACATTCCTGAAGATGATACTCCAGAGGATCATGACATGATAGAACCACAAGAACCCCCTATTTCAGACTTATCTAGGAAAAGAAGGCCAGCATGGGCTAGAGACATTATTCAAGGAGCTGAAAGATATGGAGCTCCTGAAGGCTCCACTAGAGAAAGAAAGAAACCAAAGCTAGTATCCAACTATGTAGCCTTGATGTGTGATCTTGTGGTTCAACATCCTACTAGCTATGAAGAGGCAGCTCAAAAGAAAGAATAGGTAGAAGCAATGACAGAAGAATATCAGTCAATAATGAAAAATGATGTTTGGGATATAGTTCCAAAACCAAAAGATAAAAGTGTGGTTTCTTCCAAATGGATTTTTAAGATAAAACATGCTGCAGATTGTAGCATTGAAAAATATAAGGCAAGATTTGTAGCCCAAGGATTCTCTCAGAAAGAGGGAATTGACTATGAAGAAACCTTTGCACCAGTTGCTAGGTATACTTCAATTAGAACTATCATGGCACTTGCATCTATGATGAAGTGGAAATTACATCAAATAGATGTTAAGACAGCTTTTCTTAATGGTGTAATTGAAGAAGAAGTGTACATAGAGCAACCACAAGGGTTCGAGGTTAAAGACGGGAGAACTCATATATGCAAATTGAAAAAGGCATTATATGGATTAAAGCAAGCTCCCAGAGCTTGGTATGGAAGGATTGACAATTTCTTAACAAGCATGGGCTTTACCAAGAGTAAAGCTGACCCTAATCTTTATCTTAAGGTAATGGATGATGAACTAGTTATACTACTGTTATATGTAGATGATCTATTTCTAACTGGTAATGAGAAACAGATTATTGAATGCAAGAAGAAGCTTTCTTCAGAATTTGAGATGAAATATCTCGGATTAATGCACTACTTCTTAGTTCTAGAAGTATGGCAAGAACCAAAAGGAATCTTTCTAAATCAAGGTAAGTATGCTGTGGAGATTCTAAAAAGATTTGATATGTTGGAGTGTAAAGCCATGGCCACTCCCATGGACTCCAACATGAAGTTATTAATTAATGACACATCAGAATTAGTGGACATAACTCTATATAGACAAATCATTGGGTCTTTGATGTATTTAACAAATACTAGCCCAGATATATGCTTTGCCGTAAATACCCTGAGTCAGTATCTAGTAGAACCTAGAAAGGTTCACTTAATAGATGCAAAGCATGTGATGAGGTACCTAAAGGGTACTTTAGATTTTGGTCTATATTATCTTGGAAATCATGAACTCAGATTACATGGTTACTCAGACTCTGATTGGGCAGGAAGTATCGTAGACAGAAAGAGTACATCAGGTGGATGTTATGGTCTTCGATCTGCCATGATCTCATGGTTCAACAAGAAACAATCTAGTGTGGCTCTTAGTACTACTGAAGCAGAATACATAGCTGCCTGCTTTGCTAGATGTGAAGCAGTGTGGCTTCAGAAACTATTATCTGGAGTGTTTGACTTAGAGATGGATCCCATTGTGATCATTTGTGACAATCAAAGTTGCATCAAAATGACAGAAAATCCTGTATTCCACGATAAGTCAAAACACATAGAGATCCGATACTTTTATATACGAGACATGGTGCAGAGAGGAGCTATCAAACTCAAGTATGTGACTACTGAAGAACAAGTTGTTGATATATTAACCAAACCCCTATCTCATGTGAAATTTGAATACTTCCGAGACCAGCTTGGTGTAGCTCTAAAAGACTCTCCTCGAAAGGGGGAGTAGTATCGTCACTAATGATGAGGATACATGTTTACCACTCTTAGATATTTATGCTTATTTAGATTAAGACTTCTTACACTTAGAACACTTAAACTATTTTTTCTTTTACTTTGATAATGTATGTATTGATGAGGATACATGTTTTGATGATATATGTATTGATGAGGATACATGTCTTGATGATATATGTATTGATGAGGATACATGTTTTGATAATATATGTATTGATGAGGATACACGTTTTGATGATGTATGTATTGATGAGGATACATGTTTTGATGATATATGTATTGATGAGGATGCACGATATATGTATATGTGCTTTGATGCATTGATGAGGATACATGTTTTGATGATGATACTTGTATTATTACATATTGATGTGTTCATGAGAATACTTGTATTAATGATGTACTTGTATGGATGAAGATACTTGTATCTGTATTGATGTGAGGATTGGATCATCCTTGGACTTCAGTCCTAAAGTGAGCCATAGACAGATGTCTTCGAGAATGAAGTCCTTTGTGGACATGTGAGGATTGGATCATCCTTGGACTTTAGTCCTAAAGAGAGCTGTAGACAGGATGTCTCCGAAAATAAAATCCTGAATGAACAGGTAAGGGGATTGGATCGTCCTCGGACTTTGGTCCTTTGAATTGAGCCATAGACAAGATGTCTCTGAAAATAAAGTCCTGAATGAATAGGTAAGGGGATTGGATTGTCCTCGAACTTTGGTCCTTTTAATTGAGCTATAGACAAGATGTCTCCGAAAAATAAAATCCTGAATGAACAGGTAAAGGGATTGGATCGTCCTCGGACCTTGGTCCTTTGAATTGAGCCGTAGACAAGATGTCTCCAAAAATAAAATCCTGAATGAACAGGTAAGGGGATTGGATCGTCCTTGGACCTTGGTCCTTTGAGTTGAGCCGTAGACAAGATGTCTCTGAAAATAAAATCCTGAATGAACAGGTAATGGGATTGTATCATCCTCGGACTTTGGTCCTTTGAATTGAACCGTAGACAAGATGTCTTCGAAAATAAAATCTTGAATGAACAGGTAAGGGGATTGGATCATCCTCGGACCTTGGTCCTTTGAATTGAGCCATAGACAAGATGTCTCCAAAAATAAAATCCTAAATGAACAAGTAATGGGATTGGATCATCCTTGGAATTTGGTCCTTTGAATTGAGCCATAGACAAGATGTCTTCGAAAATAAAATCCTGAATGAATAGGTAAGGGGATTGGATCGTCCTCGGACTTTGGTCCTTTGAATTGAGCTGTAGACATGAGGTCTCTGAGAATTGAATTATAGGACTGTATCATCCCTGGACCTCGGTTCAAAAAGTACATGGTAGGACTGGATCGTACCTGGACCTCAGTTCAAAAGGTACATGGTAGGACTGGATCGTCCTTGGACCTCGGTTCAAAAGTTACATGACAGGATTGCATCATCCATGGACTTGTGTCCTAAAGAGAGCAGGATTGATCATCCTGTAATATGATCGTATGATGACGATGCTGATGATCGTATGATGACGATGCTGATGATGACGATGTTGATGATTGTATGATGACAATGTTGATGATGACGATGCTAATGATTGTATGATGATGATGCTGATGATTGCATGATGACGATGCTGATGATTGTATCATGACGATGCTGATGATTTTATGATGACGATGCTGATGATCGTATGATGACGATGCCGATGATCGTATGATGACGATGCTGATGATTGTATATCATATGCTGATGACGATGCTAATGATTGTGCGATAACTATGATGTTGATGTTCCAGTAACTAGTTGAGTTACTGATGATGATGTATTGAAGAAAGCTTCCGATGATATAGAGATGTATCATGTATGATGTAGTCGATGACTCCTTACTCCTGCAGATACTGTTATAATATCCTTCTAGTTAAGGGGGAGTGTTGAATATTGTAACTTCTAAGAATATTATATTTGTACATTATTATTCTGGAGATGTTTCATCCCTCCGAGGCAATTCTATTATGTATCCGGAGATGTTTATTCCTCCGATGGTTTATGGTAACTAGGGTTATTAGACCCACCATGTAGGGGTCGGCCCTGAGTTTATATTTTAGGGGTTATTAGACTTCTCAAGTAGAGGTCGACCCATTAGCGATTTTGGTCAGTTGGGATCTAGTATAAATAAAGGAGAGGAGCTCCTCATTTGACACACACACACAACTCAGAAAAGTAGCGCACTTGTGTCTAGGAGGTCTGTCTGGGAGATAGAGAAGAAGGACAAGTCTTGGAGCACATCTTGTATTTTGGTTGATCATCTTATTGAGGAAAGCTTTGCTGGGTTTTCTACCACAACCCCAACCACTACAGTGGCCACCACTATTTTGGGTATTCCCTCCATAGGACCAACACCTACCCTGTGTATACCCTCCATGGGACCCATAGCTACTCTAGGGATGCCCTCGATGGGACCTACACTACCATCTTAGTCACTACTCCAATCGAAATAGCTATTGGACCCAATCCAAGCTCATCTATGACCCACGTCACACTTGGAGGTGTAGGTCCCTCTCACACCAACCCAACGCCTCTATTTGGGGGTCACATCCCCCTCATGGCTAATATTCCCTTTGGGGGCAGTGGCTTGATCCAAAATGTGACCACCAGCACATATGCACCAGTGACCATGTCACACTCCTCTGCCAGTTTGCCATTTATGGCTAGTCTCAACCTACCAAATCTGGAAACATTAACTAATGATCCCATCAGACATGATCCTACTTGACCTCACATGCCTACAAAAATCCCATCATACATTCCAAATTTTGAGGGGAAGGCCGGGGAAGATCCCCAAAATCATATCATGTCATTCCATCTATCATGTTCCTCAATCTCCATTGTAGATGACTCCATTCGCTTACATCTGTCACAAAGGACTTTCACTAGCTCGACAGCCAGGTGGTTTATCGAGCAACCTCATGGGACCACCCCACCTTCACATCCCTTTCCTCAACATTTCTACAATTCTTCTAGCTACCCGTCCGCTACGACATAGGAGTAGAAATCTTATTGTCTTGCAGACAGAACATGACTACCCACATCACAGATCATATTCATGAGTGGCGTAAACGCCGAAGTTTATGCAAGATAAAGATAGACGACTGTATTTTTCTTGATTGGTTCCTAAAATCTCTTCTTCTAGCAATTGCAAAGGATATGGCATCTGAACGACCCCAGTGGGAAGAAAAATACATTCTCAAAGCACAACAATTTGATCTAATCTACGCCTAGTTGGGCTATATATACACCATCTTACCCAATGCCCCCGTGATGATCCATCCTGAAATTACATGCCAGGGGCATCCCATGCCACCGACGGCATCATTGGTCATGTTGTGTCACATAACCAACCCTTCTCAATCATACCTAATAATTCTGGCCCCGAACTTTCTGGGGCCACATCTCACTCCAGAGCTACAACTTAGTACACTCCCATGACACACTCTAACCACACTCATGGACCCTCATGTCCACCATAGTGTTATGATCATTCAGCTTCAACTTATTATCACTAGTAGGCCACTCATGCTCCTGTGCACCCACAATCTCCATCGGCTTATTACCCTCCACAGGAAGCATCTTTTGCCCCAACACTTCCAATATCTCAAAGTTACCAACAACCACAATCAGCACCTGGACCACCTCTAGCCCCACCAGCTTATTATCCACCGCAGCCTGCTCCAGCACCTGCACAACCTCAAAATCCACCTACTTCCCAAGGGCAAGTGTATGCACAACAGAACTAGTCCCAAAATCAAAACAACCAATGCAATAAGGGAGGCCAACATAACTGCAGAAGAGGATGCAACCGTGGAAACAATCAACATCAAAACCAAGGTGCTCATCCACCTAATCCCCCAAATAATAACAATGCCGCCCCCGCCAACCAAAACCTTGACCGACCACCGAAACAGGGTAAAAACCCAAATCTGCGAAGAAACCATGCATGTTCCAAATGCGGAGTCTATGGCCATTATACACACTCTTGCCCCCATTTAGAGTGAGCACGCCAACTTTGGATTGATGATGTCCAATGCCAAGGGCACGCGGCATAGCCAATGCCACCTCCTCGACTGCAAACCATGGTGTTGCAGAACCCTTTACCTACACAAGGCGTGGTGAATACCCATCTGATGGATCCCCCAAAAGGATCTGCGGCACCACAGCAGCAAATCACCTATGCTACAACTGATTATCAACACACGGATTTAGGAAATCACCATCTATTAATGATGTCATTGAATGATATCCATCTCCAAACACGCTGAAACCAATACAACCCCACCCCTGAAAACATGCTCGCTGATCAAACCACTAACACTATTCCAACTGATCAGCCATTATGCATACCTACTATGCGGCTAGATGGGGGCCCTAAAGACCCTCGCTTCCCACTACAATGGATCAACAATAATCCTAATGCTCATGCCACTTCAAGTTATAATATTGTGGAAGACCTAGCTCAATCCCCCATTGCTATGTTTGCCATGGAAGTTCTAAAAAACTATCTTGCATAGAGAAAAATATTGTTATCCACCATCAGTACGATAGACCCTAATGACTCACGAATGATGACATTCGATCTAGACCAAACCGAACCACGTTTACCTTCGACATTAGCTTTTCAAGTTTCTATATCCATCTGAAACCTTGTCATTCATCGATGCATTATCAATGAAGGTGCCTCCACCTGTGTGATGTCAACATTTGTCTGGAAGAAGCTCAGATCCCCCACACTATAGCCATCCACAACTGCATTACGAGCTTATGATGGCTGTTCAACTCAACCCCAAGGTCTCTTGGCAGACGTTCCCATTCAACAAGGTGGAAAAATGATCCTTATCGATATAGAAGTTATCAACACCCAGCTTGATTACAACCTTTTACTAGGTCGCAGTTACATGTATGCTATGAAGGCCATCGCTTCATCCATCTTCCGCATTATGATGTTCCCCCATGAGGGACATGTGGTCAATATTGATCAAATAACATACTAAGATTCTAATGCCCCTGCTGCTCCTAAAAATGTTCTCCCCATGATTGAACAACCTGTTAAGAATGCACCTGCATCATTCGTCTCTACAGTCAGACCCGGAATCTACCTGGAATCACCAATCAATTCCACGTTCCAATCAATTCCACCCCTTGTGCAGATAGCCGAGATATCTGATTTGTGCACCCTCTCACATAACACGCAGGCACCTAACCAACATCTCCATTTACTGCCACAACCACCCACAATACCCAGTCATGTCGAAGCAACACCGATTCACACTATCCCATTCCGGTTTCCCCCTTCAGAAGCCGTCAGTACCCCACTCATTTCCATGCTCAATCTTTCGAGGTTAACATTAGGACTACCTATATGGTACCTGCCCAACCCAAATCCTCCACCAACACCAAATGTCATTTTACAAGCTGTCCAACCTATCACTGTGGCGAACCAACCACCTCCAAGAGTGAGAACCGCATCAACATCTAGTAATACACCTCCTCCTCCTCGTCAAACAGGGGGTAGAGGCCCACAAACCTACACCACTGCACCTAGAACCCACACCGCTCCACCTACTCCAAAGCTGGCGAAGAATCCCCCAACATTTCGTGCTCCCCCCAAATGCTCTTTGTGCGACGACATAGGCCATGCTACCCATCAATGTCCACAATTACCAGCACTTCAAGAACACATGAAAATGTTGGTTGACGATGCTAGCATTTCAGTTGTCAAACTTGAACTTTCCCCTCAGCCTCGTGATAAATCACTATGTACCAATCACCAATTTGCAATATGCGGCATTTACGGCCATTACTCACATCATTGTCCTGATCTCCTAGATTATAGAGCAGCTTTATACGAACTGAATAATGCCGACCTAGAAATATCCCCTCCCATCATTGAGTAAATATACCCCCAAACATCTTCCTCCTCGGAAGAAATTAATACCATTTATATGATTTCATCCACAAGCGCGCCTCATTCAACGGATTTGAAGCACTTACCGCAGCCAATTACCCCTGGGATGATATGCACGATTGATCATATTTCATCCCTGAGGCATCAACCTCTTCCATTGAAAATCAATTCTCTATCAAATCCAAAGATTTCCTTCCATCCAAGCTCCTGATGCCTTTGAAGAAGGCAATATGTCCAACATTTCACCCATTATTAAAGTTGACATCTCTACCACACTCGGAACACCCGAACTCATTTATTTGGGCACATAATGCACCGAGGACGAGGTCCAAGCTTACAAGAAGCTCTTCCAAGAGTTTCTCTATGTATTTGCATGGTCCTACACTGAGATGTCGGGTCTTGACCCTACTATAGTAGAATACCACATTGATACTTGGCCCAACATACCACCCGTTCGCCAAAAACAACGACCCATCCACCCACATAAGCTTCCCGTCGTTAAGGTGAAAATCGAGAAGCTTCGTACAACAGGTTTCTTTTATGCCATTGCCTACACCACCTAGGTGTCTAACCTAGTACCAGTTAACAAGAAGAAATGCACTATCTGTGTCTGTACTGACTTCCGCGACCTAAACCAAGCTTGTCCAAAAGACTACTTTCCCACACCATTTATCGACCAACTTATCAATGCATGTGTGGGGCATGAGATAATATCTTTCATGGATGGTTTCTCCTGGTATAACCAAGTTCACATTTGCAAAGAAGATCAGTCGAAGACTACCTTCACCAACCCATGGGGCACTTTTGCTTACCATGTTATGCCCTTCGGTCTTAAAAATACTGGACCCACTTTTCAACGGGCCATGACCTATTGTTTCCATGATTTGGTTAACATTATCTTGGTATACCTTGATGATCTCATGGCTTGATTAAAAAAATGATCCGATCATATAAACAACCTCCGACAAGTCTTTCTACGTTGTCACAAATATCAAATCCGCTTGAACCCACTCAAGTGTGTATTTTGCGTTCCGACAGGCCGATTATTGGGTTTCATCATTTCACAAAAAGGTATCGTACTCAATCCATTAAAGGTCGAAGCCATCTTAGACCTCCTATCACCACAAACACTTTGACAATTATAGAGCCTACAGGGGAAAGCTAATTTCCTCCGTCGTTTTGTCCCAGATTATGCCATGACGCTTCATGGCTTCCTTCGATTGCTCCATACCCATATCCCTTTTGTGTGGGATGAACGAGTGCAAGGAGATTTCGATGACTTGAAGAAAGCTCTCACCAATGCCCCTTTGATTTCCCCTCTGGATTTCTCTTAAGACTTTATCCTTTATTTTTCAGCATCGGACAATGCAGTTTCTGGTGTTCTCATACAAGAAGACCCTGCTCATCAAGAGCATGTCGTTTATTATGTGATCCAAACCTTATCTAGCCCACCACTATGGTACCCATACGAAGAGAAACTGACCCTCGCCGTTGTCTTTTCAGTACATGAGTTGCAACATTACATCATCATGAGACACACTAAAGTTGTCGTGGACTCCAACCCCATGGTATACCTTTTGAGCCATCGCCTCCTACAGGGTCGTGTTGCTAAATGGGTTATTATCTCACTAGAATATGACCTAGATTTCACAACCTCTAAAAGTACCAAATCCCTAGCGCTTGCTCAACTAATTACAGACCTAGGTGTGAATTCGTTGTGTTAATTTTTAATAACAGAATTGATGCAATTAAAGAGGCTGCATTGTTTTGTTAATAGCTTGGCTGACAGAGGATAGAAGTAGCAAGGGATCAGATATTTCAGCAAGAAAATCGATACCAGCTGGATTGTCTACACACCCAAATGCAAAAGAAAATTAAACAGGTAAACGAACCTACCGTTTCTCTGGTATCCTCCTAATGAAATAGAAACAAATAAAGATTAGATTAGATTAGATTAGATTTATTGTGGTAGAAACAAATCCATGTGTATAAAATATGGAATTTAGATTAGATTGATTTATTGTGGTAGATAGTTTGCATCATTTAGGGATATAAAAGTTTCTAGTATTCTTCGGACCTGATCGTATTTTCTCTATTGGTCAACTAATAGTATATTAATTGGTGCAAGAGGGTGTTAAGAAAGTCTTATGAATAAACTTACTTTCTTAAATTGTTTTTATTGTTATCTTCTTGTCCAAAACCTAGGCTCTATGGTTACTTAATGCCACTCTAAGAAATTGTTAAATGCTCAGTTTAGGGTTAGATTAATAGTTGGAAACAAATGGATTCTCGTTTAATGTGGGTTAGATTAATAGTTGGAAACAAATGGATTCTAGGTTAATGTCGGTTAGATTGATAGTTGGAAACAAATCGATTATGGGTTAACGTGGGTGGGTTAGTTTAAGGCCATTACATGGGTGCATAGTGTTTATTACTATTGGTAGGTTATAATATTAGATCTTCCCTCTTCTCTGGAAGTCAGAATGCAAAAATCGGTGAGAGAGATTGCAAATCTGGCTATGGGTTCACATTAAGTGACATTTTATCTTCACCATTTGTCCAAATAATTGGTATATAATGTATTCAAGTCTAAAGGATATTCTAAAAACCACTGAAAACTATCCAAATGGGTATATATGATGGAGACTGATATTCTAAAAACCACCGAAAACTGTCCAATAATGTATTCAAGTTTAAAAGATAGGTCCAAATAATTGGTATTGTAATGCACAACAAGAAGATACAACTTTGCATTTTATCCTTAATTGTTAACTACTTAAGTCTTAAAGTAAGGATGCTGCTCTCATAATATCCAATTTATGTTACATACCACTATTTGTTTTGTTTGTCCTTGTATTTTTCATATAAGTCAATTCATTCAAATCCCTTTTAATCATTTTAAATTATGCACTCATTGGATCTAAGTTCAGTGCTTGGGCTGTGGTTTGATCACTATCGATGAAGTGACAGGGATGTCGCTTCCGCCAAGATCATTGTAAGGCGATGTTGATTCTTTTCTCTAACTCGATGAAATGTGCTCCTTCATCTTTGTTCTTTCAATAAGCTAGTTTAAAAAAAAATTAGTGTATTGGATATTCACCTTCATGGATTCCATACCTGCACGAAAATATAAACAAAAATTGATAAAAGTATATCTCAAATCAAAATAAAACTTGTAAAAATAAAAATAATAAAACTTTTATTTCATCTTTTAACTCTCATCTATTATTCAGTTTCTTTCACGATTGAAATAATAGTTAATCCAAATTTTGGAACATAAATTTTCATTTGGAACATAAACTTTCTCCAATGAAGCAGGCTTGGCTCGCTGGTAGAAAATCTTGCAACCATAAATGAATTCGATCGAGTATTATTTGTTGTGATTTATTCTCTAGGTATGGTGTGATCCACTTTGCACTTACTACGGGCTTCGAACTTGTGTACTCTTACAACTGTCTTCATTTGGCTCAAATATGTGATGATGCGACGTTCTCATTAAAATCTATGCGGCCTATATCGTGCACTGGTGTCCACATTTTTCTCCTCCAAATAGGTGGGAGGCTTCCCATTTTTACTATATTAGTGCTCTCTATCTGCAACCCCTTACTCTTCAAGATTCTCATTGCTTAGTTAATTGAATAATTTTATGCCAATGAACTTGACGACCTAGTAAACCATTTACCTCGATCTCTGTGATCAAGTGACACTCGTAGCAATTCTTTCAATCATGAGTGTGAGAAAAACTGGAGCTTTCAATTCTTTCAATTATGAGAGTGAGAAAAATCGGCGAATGAAGTTTGGATTGGTTGTTGGCTTCACCTCACAAAGTGTGCTTCCAATTCATTGTCCCTTGACAGAGATATCACATTGTGTCTAAAAATTTCTAGCTACATATTAATTAGGAGTACTTTATTTTTTATCAAAAAATTTATAGGAATAGTTAGAACTTAGATTTTGAAGATATCGAGTGGTCCTATCATTTTCAGACTATTGTGACAAGTTCTTTATGTGGTATTCTGAGCCGCTTTTCTGCTGATTGTCATAAAAGCATTCCTAGTGACTGGCTTTCCTGTCTAAGCTTCCTCTCCACTTTGATAAAGGAATCTTGTAGCTTCTTTCACATAATGGTGAAGAATCTTTGTCACCTGGCATTGTAGTTCCATTTTATCCATCTGATCTACATTCAATGTGATCTGTGTTTCTTTATGGTAATCAGTAGGGATCTTCAACTCCTTGATAACTGATTTTAGAATCGGTAGGTTGACAGTACCTTTCTTGTAATCCAAACCAGTCAATAGTTTGGTCTATGGCAGTTGAGAGCCATCAATCTTCTTCAACTGTCTTTCAAAATTTTATTTTTCATACCCTAAAAAAGATTAATAAGAGATGGGGGTTGGGTAGAACGTACTTCCGAAGAGAGAAGCCTTCACTTCTAGGTGCAATGCTTAACATGGTTGAGGTAGAGTGTACATAGTAAAAAATGTTCTAACATGCTCGTTTGAATCTGTGCTCTTCTTCGTTGTGTGAACAACAAATTATTTATCTATGGATGGCGATTGATCAACTTTTTTTCTTCTTTGGGAGCCTCTCTTCATCTATATCAGAGTCAATCTCCATTTCTTTTGCATTGGACCTTTTGGCCATAGATAACTAAATTCATTCTGAGTTAATGGATCCGAAATAGACATAGCTTCTTCCCATAAGTCAAGATTGGCAACCTTCTCCAGTTCAGGATTGGGCTGGTGCCAATGCTTTTCTTTGTCTTTATCCTTTCTCATATTTAGAATAATATTATATGGATCATAGATCCATGACACAACCTTTAAAAATTGTAGATCATTCAAAATATTTTCTACCTCTTCCATGGAAAACCTGGTTTTGGAGATAAAAGGACATACTTCCTGTGGAATATGGAAAGTGATTGTTGCTCCTCCGGTGGAAAATTCCACGTGATACCAATCCCTAGTTATGGTGTATGTATGAACTTAATTGCGAATTCTTCTTCATGAGTGGAAGATCTCTTGGTAAGGTCTCAACATAAATCAAAAAATAAAACATAGCCATCAAAGTGTTCACATAATCGAAAAAACCTTAATTGTTTGTAGGCTTCCTAATAATTGGCAACCATTCTATGGCAGGGAGTGGAATATTCTCATCATTAGACATTCTGAGACCTAGACTCTCTAAATAAGTGTTATTTTGAAATATGAGGAGGTGAACAATGTAGGCTTGATATTTGAAGGACCTAGTAGCCCGGAAATCTAAGAACTGTTGGGGAATAACCTCTAACAAGTATAAGAACAAATCGAACTAGGTAAATTCAGAACCATCTAGGGGCACAACAATGATAGAAGAACTAAAATTTGGGCAATCATAGCTACAACTATTCTACCCATTGGTAATAAAAAGGAAATAGTGTAAGGGGGGGGACCTGAAACACTAGTAGTATCAAGTGATGACAAACTAGTGAGGAGTTGTACCTTTAATTCTAGGGGCAAACTGTGGAACTTTTCTTGAAGAAGGTCTTGACTCAAGAATAGTAGGTCCATTCTTTCTGGAATCTTGAGCAATTAATAAAATGTGTTTCATTCCAGAGGCATACATGATTATCTTCTGATATGAAATGTAGCAGGTCACTCACCATTGAATTAGCTCTAGGAAGTTGAAAACCTGTGGCACAACTACCTGAACTAAATGCGATCTATACAGATTCAACATGTCATTCAAGTCTATAGAAGTTTGCATGGCCATGATGAGATCTTCATACATGCTTGAAATTGAAAGAGAAGGGTCCTGAATTTCACAGTACCTGTCCATCACATTTTCTCCATTCTTCTTGTCACTTTTTAGGGTTATCGCTAGGCTTGGACTAGCCTCCATTGAAAAAATTTAGCTTGAATAGAGTTTGATGTGTTGACATCACCTTTATTGACATGGAACTGATCCTGTTAGCGAAGAGATGTGCCATGTGGTGGTTGTTCATTCAGTGGAACTTGCCATTGCATTCAATAGATTTACACCCTCCTCATGAGTGGTTTTTGAAAATCCTTTTTGGATGCACAAGTGTATGCACCTGCCATGTGTCTCCAAGTGGTTTTCACCACACCACTGTTACACCTAAAATCTACCCATCATCATGATTTAGTGTATACGTCCCTGAAGTCATCTGGACCAAGTACTCATTTGGGAGGATTTGTACCTAGTTGTACAACCTTTTGAGAGGTCATCGCAGGTTGATCCATAGCAGGGTGTGATGAGGTCTGTTAATGGGCAAAAATAGCCATTTCGAGATCTTTCTCAAAGCTTGCCCATTTGGGGGCTTATCCCTAATCTCTTGGAGAGATGGTACTCGACCCCTAACTCATTGGGAATATCCCCTATCTCTCTCCTACCATCTCTCATCTTATCCTATCCATAACCCCATCCACTTAGTCCTATATATATGAGGCTCACTCCCATACCAAAGGGAGGAAGACTATGGTATCTACATGCTGGTGAAATCTCTCTTAGCACACCCTCACTCACCTCTTGGAGAATTCATGCTTCCTTGGAAGGGCTTGGCAATTGGCTTGTGTGGAGAAGGGCTGCTACATTAAGTCATTGGTTGTAGTTCTATATCTCTATCATGTACTCCTCTATTTGCAGTAATACAAATTCTTTCCACCAATGTCGTTCTTAATGTGTAATGATGTTGTGTTGTTTACTTACTTAACTGTTTACATAGATCTCTTATTGTATAGATGATCTTTACTCGTTTCCCTTTTCTGTGTCTTAACAGGTTTTACAGCTTGGATCTGACGACCTCGGGACATGGAGCAACATTCGGGAGAAAGGATAGTGAATCAAAGAGGTAAGACATCTAGTACTTGATCCTTAAGTAGATCTAGGAAACGTGTTTGTAGTCTGTTCTATTTGTTCTAGATTCACATTGAGCTAGGGAGATCCAGCTCGCCTCCGGTCGAGTGAATTTTGTCCGGTAACAAATCTGGCGACCATACTCAGGACACTCTTGGTTAGTGATCGTTAATCTATGTCATTTTCAGTTGATTACTTGTCACAAGCCTTGTTGTCATTTTTTGCCATTTTTCCTTCTTAGGATTGATTCCATTGTCATATCTTCACGTTGAAGATCCTGATCTTCTTCCTTTGAGTTTGTAAAACTCAGTTTCAAACCTGTTGGTGGTTCATTATTGAGAGATCTGATTCATTTTTGAATCTAGAACTCGCTTGTCGCACCTGGGCAGTGAAAACAGAGCGACACTGTGTTTTTCTGAGTCTTTGTTCTTTGACTGTTGCTTGCTCATCGCGTCCTATGTATTAGTAGACTGCGACGTCATCGCATCTCTCGTGCAGGTAAACTACGATGTCGCACTGTCTGCAAAGCCAAAGTGCACCAATCTATCGAGACTTAGCTTAGGCATCCAACCTCTTGTTTGACAATCTAAGCCTTGTTTTTATGTATGAAATCCCTCTGTGCTGCAACATTCAGCCAGAGATCCCATTTTGATTTGTGTGTTGAGAGTGTGGTTCCATTTGGATTTATTTTGGGTTCCGCTTTGTACAAGTTTGAAATTGGTAGTGTTGGACACTTTTGTCTCCTTCACCTTCATCCTTTTCACTCTTGCATTCCTTTCCTTCCATCCCTGATCTGATCATTGCATTGGATCAGCTTCCAGACCTCATTTATTTTTTCTTTGAGCTTTGCTTGCTTAGTTTGCTTGCTGCTGCTTGATTTTGAGTTAAGTGTGTCTTTTTGCTTGGTTAAGTGCTTATCTTTTCTTGAGTTTTTTGAGTGTATGAGTGCCACAAGTAACATTTTCTTTTCAGTCATTTAGATCTGAAAGCAAAGTTGTCCTCAAGTTTATTGCTTTGAAACATCCATTGAAAAATTAAAAGTGCTTCTCTCCGATTGCTTCTCAAAAAGTTATTGAAGAAAGATCATTGTGCATTGGAATGTTTTGGAAAAGATGAATGGAAATATGATTGATTGTGTTTTTATTGAATTATGAATTATTCATCTTCTTGAAAAGATCTAGTACATTTCATTTTTCTCAAAGATAGTTTCCATGCTAGGGAAAGATAGATGCGTTTTTTATTTTTGTTTCCTTAATATCATTGAGAAGAGAAAGTGAAAAGCTTGCATTTCCATTTTAGAATCCTCTCATTTCATTACTTAGTGTTGTTTTGATTTGAAAAAGAAAAGAAAAGAGAAAAATACTTTGATTTGGATAGTAGTGTTGTGTACGTTTATGTGTTTCATTGAAAAAGAAAAGAGTACTTTCATTGTCAAATTTGTTTGCATTGGGAATTGTGTTGTATTGAGTTTGTTTGGCAATACCATTGGAAAAAGCTTTCTCCTTACTATAGGTACAATTCATCGAAATAAAAGACTATTTTGTGCATGTAGCTAGGGTTGCATTATGTTTTCGATTATGTACTCACCTCATGCATTCACCTAACAGTCAAAGATCAAATAAATGGTAGAACTAGGTAAAATTTTTAGCAACTTGTGTGTAAGTTAGAGACATGTTCCGGCGTTGTTAAGCGTGGCTGCTGTCGTTACTTTCCAGCACTGTAGTCCGTGGGTATTTTAGTCTTCCATGTACATCGGTATATCGAGATCCTTCACGTACGCACCAAGTACCATAATCCATACTTGGCGTATATCGAAGGGTGTATCATGTACTCGACACGTATATCGGAAGGTCTCATGCCAATGGCTGTGCATTAGATAGCACCACTACGGATTTGAGCTCCCACGTACCTTGCATATATCGGGAGACACCATTAGGATTCCTGAAACCAACCGACTTAACCATTTGGCCGTCTTGGCAAATCAATACATCGAGAACAGCACTCGGGGATATTAGCACGCACATCCTGTCTAGGTAGTCGGGTATCCAGGCAAGGGTATGGTACTAATCCTCCTTGTCGCGTCATATTGTTAAAGCCTGCAGTATATTCCGGTTTGCGATGCCTTGATAATCCCGTGAAGTTCAAGACTTTTGAATCCACTCTGTCACATAAGTTTGCTTGTTTCCTTAGTTTGAGTAGGTTCTCTTGGACTGCTTTTCTTTTAGAATACCTTTAGGAGAAACGCTATTTCAACCTTTTTTGGCTAATTTTCCTGATACTCTGGCGGACTTTCCCTGGAGAAGGTCCCGTAGGATCTTGAACTTGCCACTCGAATTTACCCTTAATCCGAAGGTTATTTGGAGGGTAAGAATGGATTAGCGTAATGCGGTTGTAGTTACTGATGTAGGGAACCCCACCTTGAATATCGGCGGACATTTGTTTCCACCAGATTCGCCTGCCTCTCATCCTATGCAGGATGAAGGAGCACAAACCTCCACTTCACATAACCTTCCTCCCGTCATCCCGGGAGAACATAGATCGTTGGAATGGATAAACGAACCCCAGGACAACCCTATTGCATTTGTTGGTCCTTCAGCAGCTTACTGGACATCTTCTACAGACCATCCAGTGGCTCATTTTTCCATCTCATCCCCACCTAACTAGACTACTCCAGAGTTCACTAGGCCTTACTATAGGCCTGACCTTGCCGAGACTTTCGATCCCATCCATGAATGTTTGGAACAGTTACGTGTTAAAGGAGATGAGCTTCGAAGACAAAGTCTCGAGCGACACTCCGAAGAGTTCCACAATCGTCATTTCCAAATAAGACTTGACGATGAAAACATCCTAGTTTGTTTGATTTCTTTCAGATCACCTGAAGCACCCCACCCCATGACCACTAATGAGACTGGTCAACCCTCGTAGGAATCCAGTCCTGCACCTCAAGTGAACCAACCAGTGGAAGGACAAAAGTCCAATACACCTATCACTACCACTGTTACTTTAACAGTTCCTCCCCCACCTCAAAATTCGAGGGGAGGGTACTCCATTCCTATGGATTATCTTATTGGTAATTCTATTGCCACGGTAGCTAGTCAACAACCCACGTTGGTTCAACCTTTGAATAGTGTTCAACCTATTGTGGCTAGGGGGAAACCCTCGTTTCCTAACCAAAACGTTGGTGGAGTCCCCAACGGGCCATCCATTGTACCTACCCAACCCGCTAGACTGTCCACCACGGCATTATCTCATGTTGGAGGACCGTCAAATGTAACCCAACCCTCATGGATTCAAGCGTATCCAGGTTCCGTTAACCCTGCGCCGGGCCAACCTAATCTCGGAAACGCACCATACAAGATACCTTATCCTGGGAATCCTTACACTCTATGGGGGCAACAAGCTGTGTTGAAACACAGACCCCAACCGACTATCCCTCAAGGACCACCACCCCCGATCAGTCCTCCCCCACCTCCTGTTGGAGGCGGCAGGCCCCCACCTAACATTGGCGGAGGCCCACCTCATTTTACCTATAACGCCCCTCACCCCTCAAGTGGTGGCAGGAATGGTCCACCACCTCCTCTGGTTCGAACATAAAATAAGATAATAATTAAATAATTAATAATTAGGTTAACTAAAGTTAGGTTATGAAATGAGGTGTCTCCTCAACATCAAATGGCTGAGCCATATTTAAGGCAGGGCCATCATTGTAACATATCATCTTTTATTCGATCATCAATCAATATATTATTATCATTTATCTCAAATATGGAAGACGGTCCCGCTTCTTAACCCTTAACCGGACATGATTAACCTAGTGAACATATACGTTCACTGCATTTGGTATCAAAGCGATGTTCTTGTCTTGCCTTTGGCCAAACCTCAGACATTGTCTGATCGCTTCCAGGGTTTCTCTGAGATTCCTTGGTCTTTGACCATAACTCCGTATAGACTGCACGCTTCGCCATTTCCTCTCCTCTCCTGATCACTCCTCACTCCCACACTTCCCTCCGGCCGGCCCACACCATCAGCCTACCTCCCACGCATCTTTCCATTTGTTCTTCACTCGTCTTCCCATCGCCTCACGTTGATTTCTCCAGCATGCACCCCCTCCATTTTCACCACTTCGCCACACTATCACACTCTCCACTGCGGGGCTCCCTTCACCCTCGTGCACCACCCCTACCTGTCTCTCCATCGCTGTATGTCACCCTTGCAGCGCTCCCATCACCTCCACGCAAAACCCTCTCCTCTGCTCCTGCCTGCGTCTAACTTCCTGCCTCCTCTGCTCTACATTGCCACCTACACACGTCCATAACCCCAATCTCCTCACGCCTACGCATGGCCCTTGACGCCTGCATGCTAGCCTCCATCACTTACCTTCTGTCTTCGCCTCCAACGCCATCGCTCATGCCAACCAGTCCCCCGTCAATCCATCGCCCTTCCATTCTTTCACACCCATCCTCCACTGTATTCCACCTGTACTATGCATCCTCCCGCCATCCTCCAAGTCGCCCTCCACTTCCACGTCCACCCTCCACTCTCTCAACCGTCCTCCTCCAAGACTTCACCTCCCAATAAACACAAACCCTAACAGATTTTCAAAATAAATATTATACATTATAATATTATTATATTGTTTAAATATTTTAATTTTTGGAAAACATATATATATATATATTAAACTATATATGTAGTTTATGAAAGCATCAATAATATTATTATTAATTAAATAATTAATAATTATTATTATTTTACTAAAATAATAATTATTTTTGAAAGAAAAAAAAAAAGAAAAAAAAGAGATAAGAAGTATTGAAGAAGACAAAATCGAGAAAAAGACAAAAAAGACAAAACGAAGAAAAAAGACAAGAAGCGAAGATCTAGCAAAGACTATCCATCATTGGATAAGTCAAGTCAAAGAATGACGACCAAGTTTAAGAAAGACTCATCAAAGAAATCAAAGAAGATCATTCCACCGTCGAAGAAGTCACAAACCATGGAAGCCGATTTGCGAGAAAAAATAGAAGCCACGTTAAAACGTTATCGAAAAGACAATGAAGAATTGCATGACATAAATAATAGTTCAAAAATAAGAATTGAATTACAAGAAAGGTACAATGAAATAAAAATCTCTAACCAAGAAAGGCGTATAGAAAAATTGTATGCGCAAATTGATGAATTAAAAGCCGAAAATAAATTCAATCAGAGGTTAGGAAATCAAGATATAAAGAAGGAAATAAATAATTACGAAGTAGAAATAATACGCTTGAACAAAATTGTTAGCGACAAAGATGAAGCACTAATGCAGATACGACATAAATTAGAAAGTAAAAAATCAGAGGTCGGCCAATGTCGACAACAAATAAAAGTTCTTCAACAACAAAATGATGACTCAAAAAATACACATAAGTCAGAGATCGCGAAGAGTAATAAAGAATTATCCAACAATGCTGAAGAAATTTTTAGACTAAGAAATCATAACAAGATACTAGTCACAAAAATTAAGAAGTTGAAAAATAGCCGGAAGATAGAACAATCTATGGACGACATTGAAGGGAAACTTCTAGACAAGCAGGAAGAAAATAGTTGTATCAGAACTCATAATGAAGATCTTAAGGAACAACTTAAGACATCCAAAAGATGATAGAAAATCGCAAGTCGAATTGATTAAGAAGTTTCAAAATGATAACAGGTAGTTAGAAAACAAGTTGGAAAAGATACAGAACAAAAACTTAAATCCTCAAGAGATGAAAATACAACCTCCAACTCAAATCAATGCTCTAAAGATGACATTCGTAAATGAAAATGACATTGTGAAAGTTCTCTATCGACACCCCAACCATAAAAACCGATTTTCGAAAAAGTGGGAAATGTTAAAAGATAATGTTACTAATGTGATCAAATCTCCTAACAACACATCAGTAGGGAATCCCATCAGTCCACAACAAATAAATTTGGGATGGATTGATCCATCAACATATCAGAAGTTATGTTCGAATCTTAGCAATTCGTATCGACATGTTTCATCATCTATGACACCACATAAAATGATGCAGAAACATTATAAGGCTTTGAGGACAAGGCTTTTCTAAGAGAGTGGCAATGCTACGAACATAAAATAAGATAATAATTAAATAATTAATAATTAGGTTAACTAAAGTTAGGTTATGAAATGAGGTGTCTCCTCAACATCAAATGCTCGAGCCATATTTAAGGCAGGGCCATCATTGTAACATATCATCATTTATTCTATCATCAATCAATATATTATTATCATT
The DNA here is from genome assembly GCA_027924585.1 of Larix kaempferi. NCBI lineage: Eukaryota > Viridiplantae > Streptophyta > Pinopsida > Pinales > Pinaceae > Larix > Larix kaempferi. The sequence continues at coordinate 1,295,496 of BSBM01000760.1, read as the reverse complement.
TATCTCAAATATGGAAGACGGTCTCGCTTCTTAACCCTTAACCGGACACGGTTAACCTAGTGAACGGATATGTTCACTACATCCTCCAAGTGGAGGAGATGGTTGACCACCTTATCATGGTGGAGGAGGACATTTCCCTTTAGGTGGCGGCGATGGTCCACCTCCCCCTCCAAGTGGAGGCGGTGGAGGATCTAATTACCTTGGTGGCGGAAACCTTCATGCTTTCAGCAGCGGAGGCGGTGGGGGCCCCCACCCATCTGGCAGCGAAAGTGGTCCACCACCCCCTCCAAGCAAAGGCAGTGGTGGGCCACTTTATTACGGTTATGGACCCCCACCTCCTCCCGGTGGTGGTGGCGGACCTCCACCTCCTCCCGGAGGTGGAGGTGGTGTTAACACCCAAAAAGTGCTCACTAATTCATCTACCCCATTACATGACTCATTTGTCCATATTTCCTACCATATTTGCCTCCAAAACCTTAAAATCCCATTAAAAAGCCTCCAAAAGGCCAAAAAAGCCTCCAAAAGGCCAAAAACGCCTCCAAAAGGCCACAAGACCATTAAAAAAGCCTCCAAAAGGCCCAAAAAAACCCCTTTTTCCCCCAAAATAATCCAAAATTCCTCCAAAATAGCAAGAAACCTCTAAAACGGGAATAAAAAATACAAAAAAAAGAGGAAAAAGAGGGAAAAAGGAAGCAAAAACTCTATACATCTGACCTAAACAATATGGTGCCCAAAACCATGGGCCAGCACTCCACCACTAAAAACCTGTAAATAGGTGATGGAGGCCCCTCATTTCATATCCACAGTCAAACACACCCTTACTCTACCAAAATCACTCCTGAAACCCTAGCTCACCCTTGAGCTACTTTCACATTTGAGTGCCCCTTTGGCCCATTTCCAACCCTTTGGAGAAAGAGGAAGGATCAAAACTGGAAGATTGGAAGCAACCCTCTTGGCTTGCTGCAAAGGCTTCACCAACCTTCACATTAAAGGTATAATCAATACAAAAACCCTTTTTATTATCTTGTCTTTTCTGTTTTATGCACATCTTTAGAGTAGTTATTATTTTACTGTACTGTCTTTCATTTACTGTTTTTCTGAACTGCTACTAAGGAGTCCCTTCTCCTTAGTAGGTGCTCATTTGCACAAGCTAGGGTGAAAACCCTAGCTACATGTGGACTCCCACCCTATTGGAATGGAGCACCTTATGGTGGCGGACCTCCTTACGGTCCGGGCGGCACACCCCCCTATGGTCAGTTTTATCCTGGTACACCTTACGATCAGTTTAGTCCTTACACACCATATCCGTATTATCAATACACGCAGCCTAATCCAAAGCTACCCTTTTTGGCTACTTTGGACCTACCTGACCTCTCTCGTTTAACCAACGATCCCATTTACCATGGATCTAACTGGACACCGATTCCGGTGAAACTTCTGTCTGATATCCCCAAGTTTGACGGCAAGCCGGGTGAAGACCCCAAGAACCACGTGATGACATACCATTTATGGTGTTCATCGAATTCCTTAATGGACGATTCAATTCATCTTAGATTGTTTCAAAGGACTCTCATCGGTTCGGCTGCCAAGTGGTACATTGATTTGCCACCACACTCTTTTCCTGACTTTGGCTCTCTTGCTATGAACTTTTTGACGCATTTCCAGCTGCCTATACGGTATGAGACTGGTACTGAGCTTTTAACCTCGCTCCGTCAGAATACTGCCACTCACATTTCGGATCATATCCACGAGTGGCGAAGGAGATGATGTCTCATTAAAGCTCCTATTCCAGATCAGCTCCTAGCAGATTGGTTTACAAAGTCACTCCTTCCTATCATAGCAAAAGATGTTGCCATGTGAGGTGCTGTCACTGAAGAACAAGCCATCGCGAGTGCTCATCTGTTAGACTTGGTCTATACCCAGTCTGGCACTCTGTTCAATATTTTTCCTGATGCACCTCGGGACGTTAACGATCCCACAAAACCACATAAGGGACCCCAAGCTGATGGAATCATTGGTTCCCTTACCACCCAGCCTGTTGTTAGCACTGTTGGATCATCCAACCCAACTCCGACTGGACACAACACCGCCAAGTCCACTCCTCCCGCTGTAACGGAAGAGGTGAATTCTGTTCAATCAACTTCATCTCAGAAGTTTAATGGAAAAAAGAAGAACAAGGGGAAACCCAAGAAGTCTTCTTCCTAGCAAGAAACGAAGAGCACTCCCGAAGATACTAAGCAGAAAAGCAAACTGAAGTATCCTTGCTTACTGTGTGGAGAAGATCATTTCTCCAAAGAGTGTCCCCATAGAGACGAAGTGCAAAAGTTTCTTAGGGGTAAAATGACTCCTGCAGTCCTCAACAATCTGTTTCCTACTCAAAATTAGCAGATGATTGCTCAAAACCCCCTAGCCCAGGGGGAACCATCCAATACCATGCATGTTCTCATGTTGCGTAACGAGGTGATCAATTTAAGTAGTCGTTCACGATCTTACGAACAGGTCCCTTTGAAGGAACCCACCGGAAGTAATACTGAAAAAGATTCTGACTCATTACCTGATGTCACTGTACCGTCAACCTCTCTCACCATAGAGAGACCCTCTTTAGATTCGATATTGCGTCCGCCCAAGAGTACGATTCGGAAAGCTATTTTCAATCCTAATGCTCGCACGGCACAAAATTACAATATCATAGAAGACTTGGCCCAAGCTCCTTGCACCATGTCTAGCCTGGAAGTTTTGTAGAACTGTCCCAATCAACGCAAAACTCTCCTTGCAGTTATTGGTGCAGTTGACCCGGATTCCTCGAACACCATCATGTTTCGTCTTGACAACCTTAAGCTGAGGCTCTCACACCAGCTCGCATTCTAAGTTACTATGAACCTTGGTGGAAAGATTGTCCATCGTACTCTTTTCGACGAAGGAACCTCCACTTCTGTCATGTCCATCACTTGTTGGAGAGACATTGGCTCCCCTGAATTGAATCGTTCTCCTACAAAATTAAAAGCATTCGACGGGTAGGGCTTTCAACCTCATGGGCTCTTACAAGCTCTTGCAGTTGAGTTGGGTGGAAAGACCGTAACCATTAATGTGGAAGTGGCCTCGGTCCCGTTAGATTATAATCTCTTGCTTGGTCGCAATTGGTTTTATACCATGTAGGTGGTAGCTTCTTCAGTCTTCCGCACAATACAATTCCCCCACTAAGGATGAATTGTTACTATCGACCAGTTAGATTTTTGTACACTGGACGCCACTACTCATCCTGGTGACCATGTTCCTTCCATTGGACAGATGTCAAAATAGTATGAGAGTGTAGGGGTTTCCCTTTTGAAAGATTCATCTCTTATGGGCATTTTTCTAGCCACGAACCCCCCTAATCATGTTGCCACGGTGAACATGATCTCCAATGAGATTTTATCTCACTCAAACGATGCTTGGCTTGTACCAGATGAAGCCACAACACACCTGTTTGGAAATGTGATGCCTCTTTCACCCGCTAAATGTATTTATGAGGTTATCCAAACAGCGTCGGAGGACTATCCATCCATGGACCTTCCTTCCTATTCTCTACGAAAAACACCCTCTCTACCTGATCTCTTACTTTGGACTTTTCATTCAGACGAGTCCATCATGGAAGTACTGAATGTAGACGACGGTCCGTGGGATGATCTTCATCACAGTTCATCTTTTCTTCCTCCATGGGAGTACGTAGAGGACAACATTCATACCCTCTTTTCACCAGATATCTACCCATCCCCTCATTTTCCCATCCTCACATGTCTTACGGACACGGAGGGCAACTTGGCTAACATTGAGCCAACTACTAAGGTAGACATCTCTGTGAAACTAGGTGTAGTGGAACACATTCGCATAGGCTGGAAGTGTTCCCCTGAAGAAATCACTATTAGCACGACCTTGTTCAAGCAATTCTGAGATGTTTTTGCTTGGTCCTATGAGGATATGCCTGGGATAGACCCCGCGATTGTTTCTCATGAAATTAAAACCTATCCCAACATCAAGCCTGTGCATCAAAAGTTGCGACCAGTACACCCCCAGAAGACTGCGGCAATAAAGGCAGAAATTGAAAAGCTCTTAAAGGCTGGGTTTATTTATCATGTCCCATTGATGGATTGGGCCTCAAACGTCGTTCCTGTGAACAAAAAATAGGGCACCATTCGTGCCTGTGTTGATTATCAGGACCTTAATCGAGCCTATCCAAAAGACAACTACCCGACCCCCTTGATCGACCAGTTCATCGACAACTGTGCCAGAAGCATCATCTTCTCTTTCATGGATGGCTTTTCTGGTTACAACCAAATTGAGATCAACCCAGTCGACGAACATAAGATGGCTTTCATCTGCCCATGGGGTACATTCGCTTATCGGAAGCTCCCATTTTGCCTTAGAAATGCTGGCACCACATTTCAGTGGGATATGTCATATGCCTTCCACGATATTAAGGACTTTGTGGAGCCCTACATGGACGATCTCCCTACTCATTCAAAGAAGCATGAGTTCCACATCGATCATCTGACGGCCATATTCCTCAGATGCAAACGGTACAATATCCGTCTGAATCCTCACAAGTGTATCTTTTGCGTTGAGTCCAGATGCCTCTTAGTATTTATCGTCTCGAAGAATGGGATCCGCATTGATCCCTTAAAGGTGGAGGCCATCATCAACCTACCACCCCTGACTGATGTTACGGAACTTCAAAGTCTCCAAGGGAAGGTGACTTACCTCAGACGCTTTGTGTGCAATTTCGCAGAGAAAACGCAGGGCTATATGAGACTGCTTAAGAAGGACGTCCCATTCATTTCGGATGATCAAGCTCAAAAATCCTTCGACAGTATCAAACATGCCATCACGCATGCCCCTGTGCTCCAACCACCTAATTATTATCGAGATTACATCTTATATCTCGCCGCTTCTTCTACCACTATCGCCATGGTTTTGGTGCAGGAAGATCAAAATGCTTAGCAACATGTGATATACTATGCAAGTAAGGGCCTAGCTGATGTCAAAACTAGATATTCACATGTCGAAAAACTTGCTTTCGCGGCAGTCATTGTCGTCGAGAAGTTCTGTCACTACATATTGCTTTGCACCACCACTATCATTGCTAACTCGAACCCCATGTACCACATACTGACATGTCAGGTGCTTGGGGGAAAGTATTCACGCTGGATTGTGATACTGCAAGAATTCGATCTTCTTTTCGAGAAAGCTAAGTCTAAAAAGTATTTGGTGTTTGCCGAGCTCATTTGCAACCTTCCCCGTCCTGATCCAGAAGTTGAGCACAATGATTCATTTTCGGATGAATCAATGTTTCTCATTAGTATGACTGACCCCTGGTATGGAGAAATTCTGTTGTATCTTCAAACACAACGCTTCGATCCTCAACTTTCCTGTGATGATCATCGTAAGGTTCGTCACCATGCAAAGTATTACTTAATCATCAATGATACTTTGTACCATCATGGCGTCGATTCAATCCTTCGACGTTGTCTCACTCATGATGAGGCTGAATGCGTTCTGAATGACTGTCACGCTGGTGCATGTGGCAGTCATATCTCTGGGATGGCTCTAGCCCAGAAGATTTTGCGCGCAGGATATTACTGGCCTACTATCTTCAAGGATTGTATTGAGGCAGTTAAAAAATGTCCTCCTTGCCAACACTTCCACATGAAGAAGCACACTCATCCTGCCCCACTACATCCGGTTATTTTCGTTGGCTGATTTGCAAAATGGGGCATCGATTTTATGCACTGTAAGCCTACCTCAACCGGGGGGCATAGTTACATCATCGTAGCTGTGGATTACTTCACAAAGTGGGCCGAGTCTATGCCTACATACCAAAACGATGGAAAAACCACCGCACTCTTCATGTTTAATCATGTAATAGAGCGGTTTGGAGTTCCTCGGGCTATAGTTACCGATCATGGTTCTCACTTTCAGAACCATATGGTTGTTGAATTGAGCGACAGGTTGGGTTTTCGCCATGAAAAATCAACACCCTATTACCCACAATCCAATGGACAAGTCGAGGCAATTAAGAAGGTCTTGAAAACTATGATCCAGAGGATGGTAGGGACACAAAAGTCCAACTGGCATAATATGCTCTTTTCAGCATTATGGGCCTATTGAACTACCGTTAAAACTGCCACAGGATTCACTCCTTTCCATTTGGTATATGGATTGGAGGCTGTTCTGCCAATAGAGTACAAAATCCTGTCTTTACAGCTCGTGGTCGAACTTCTTCCTAACACTACTACTGAGGAAGAACGTCTCTTACACCTAGCCCAACTTGACGAGTCTCGCTGTGATGCTACTCTTGTTAATGAAGCACATAAGAAATGCATCAAGTCCCACTACGATAAGTTGGTTGAACCTCGTATCTTCAATGAGGGTGATCTGGTCCTCACTTATGACCAGAAGCACAATAAGCTAGGAGATGGGAAGTTCGAGTCCTTGTGGAATTGACCCTACGTCATAAAATGTGTGTTGGAAAAAGGTGCCTACAAGATTATGATGGGATCTCTTTAGGTGAACCCAATGGGCTTTACCTGAAGAGATACTACGCTTGATCTCTCATGCATAGACTTGCTTGTTTATATTGTACATGGCGTGTTTTTGTGTGGTGTGACACATTTATCTTTTTGAGTGTCTTTTGATCTTATTTCCACTTCTCATACCATGTTCTGTCTGTGTATGTAGATGGCAATGTTCTATGGATTCACAGACGGAACTAGCTGGCATACCCTTCACCTTGCTTTGGCATCCTGGGTACTATATTCCCCAACAGGTGAGCTCATTAGCTCAGGAGGAAGTTGCCTAGGGTTTGCGACCAACAATGCCGCAGAATATCAAGCAGTAATCAGAACCCTAATTGATGCCATTTCCTTGGGTAGGAACCACATTGTGATCCACATGGATTCTCAATTAGTGGTTTCCCATTTGAACCGGATATACGCCATCCGTGATCCCATCTTACTTCGTCTCTTCAGATGAGTACGTCTCCTGGAAAGGTCATTTGAATCTGTTCAATACCTGCACATTCCACGAGAGTTAAACATAGTTGCTAACTCGATGGCCAATTTCATTCTAGATTGGTACATTGCACACACATAACATCCATAATATGTAAAAGCATTCACAACATGTAAATATAATGTACAGAAGCAAACATGTAAACAAGATCACATCACTAATCATTCCAAAGACACATAACGTATAAGTCGTCGATAATGTATATATATATAAATGACTCAAAAGTAGTGCCGATACAAAATCTGAAGCACGATGGTTCTCAGTGAGTCTCTACAAAAATCTAAAGCATCATGGCTTTCAGTAAGTACAAAAATATGAGGCTTCTAAGCTCTCAGTACAAGTCCAAAAGTGTAATCAGGCTGGATGCCTGACCCGTACACCACCCCTACCTCTAACATCTCTCTGACGCTGGGTGAGAAAGCATTCTACAGTACAAGCCACCTTGCGGAGTAGGGCGTGAAGCGCATAGATGCTCCAACACCATACCTCTGCATGGGCCTCGGTAGGTCATCGATGGCTGGCTCTGGTACCTCCACATTCAGCCCGGATAGGTTCCGTTACACCTCCTCCATCTCCTCGATGGCGGGATGAGCACCAGCAGGAACCACTGCCTCGCCACCTCTGTCTCTCCTCGCTAGAAGAGAGAGACGTACTAGTCGCACGGGACCCACATTTGCATAGACATATAAAGTACTTGTCAGCACTACATAAAAAAAAAATATAATTCACAAAACTAAACAGTACAAGGGTTTTGTTCTTACCGATATCACCCCATACTGCACCCTCTGGCAGCACTAAGTCAGGATCCTCCCGAAAGTCCGTGCCATCGTATGGGAAGTCCTCGACCATGAACATCTGGCCCTTTAGCCAGCTGAAGAACTCGGGTTCAAAAGTGATGATGGGACCCCCACCATGACGGGTCATCAGCTCTGCCCACCTAAGCATGTGTGGATCTCTCAGATCCCTATCATCTAGTACCACCTGCGGGTGCAAGAGAGGAACCCGCTCCAAGAGGAACGACACTATGATCAACCCGTATCCAAACTGCTTGAGCTCCCTGTTAAGTCAGTAAATTTTTCTGCATTTTTAGTTATTCTCTCCAATTTTTGGTTTGTTTTTTGAATTTACCTTAGTTAATTTTTGGTTTTCAGTTTTGGTTTTTGTCTTCTTAAGAACCTTATGAATGATTGAATAAAGTTTGAACCCAGTCCTTTCAGATTTCATTTGATTTTGGTCATTTTTTATATTGAAAAATGGGTCAATGAGAGTTATATATTCAAAAGGAGAATCATTAATGACTTTAGAGAGCAGTCGAACTAATGTCCTAAACCAAATAGCTGCCAAAATCTCCGACAAATTGGAAAAAAGTTAGAAAATTGCTAAATTTTGGTTAAAAGATATTCTTGTAGCGCTACACCAAAGTTTAACACAGAGTGCGCTACAGGAATATCGTGGCATGAGTTTCTTGTAAATTCTTGATCTGTTTTCAATCATGATGCAGAGTGAGAGTATCTAATCGCATTATGTGAGTGTTTAACACATGTTTGCAGCATTTTGAGCATGATGTTAGTTGGTTATTAATCACGAAGAGAAAACAAGGGCATCATTACAGGTTATGCGGGTTCAGTTGCACAGAGACCAGCCAATTCCGGGTTTAGCTGTCAATTTTCTCTTGTCACACGCATCATCACAGAGGAGGCAGTGTTTGTGCATGCGAGTTCACTGTTAAACGGTGGATTGTGTCGCCGTGGAAAGGAGACAGGTGTGTTCTGGCGCCAGCGAAATTAGGGCTTTTGAATTCATTCACCTGGAGCTAAAAAAAATCGATATGAGGACACTTGTGCTCGAAGGAGGACATCATTGACACCTCACATTGAAGACATTAGGCCACGATGGACGAGTAATTAACAGGTATTACGTTATAACCCTTATAGCTGGAAAATTTGGGTTTTTGCTGCTGCGCGATTTTCTGAAAAAATTGGTTGCTGAGGAGGGTGTAATAGATTATAAGATGAGGAATTCACCACAGAAACAGTTAGCTGAAGCCCGTTAAGAGGAATCTGCATGAATGTTTCTCTCATGTCCTAATGTTTTAAAACATCAGATTATACAGAATAGGGCGTCGTTTTTTCACAGGAAATACTTTGCTAGTTAATACAGGTGTTACACAGAAGGAGTCTATTAGTTTATGCAGGTGATTTAAATATCACTGAAATTGTTATAGCCTGCAAAATTGCTTGCTCAGAATAAAGCTTATAACACATTTCTGAAACCTGAAACTAGATTTTTCCTGTTCCTTGAAAAGAAAGCTATGGGAAAAAACAGTAAAAGTGGCAAGGTTAACAGGGCTGAGCCCACAGATTTGACATGGATTCAGAAACTTCGAGATTGTGCAGATCTTTTCCAGCAGGCAGGATGGTTGAATTTTTTCAAGAACATAGATGGTTTTAATGCTCAAGTGTCCTGCAATTTTGCCAAAGGACTTAAGAATGAGATGATTATAATGGATCCCTTGAGATTCAAATTGACTGTGGAATTAATATCAGAAGCCACTGAGATTAATAATGAGGGTGAACACTGGTTCAAGAAGTCTCCTTTTGAATTTGATCCTCAAAGATACTTATTGCCCAATGTTATTCCTGACTGGAACAAAGGTATTCTCATACATAATTTCAGGAAGGAGTGGATTGAACCTATAAGAATTCTTCAGAGTTATGTGACTTGTGAAGGAAGGTATTCATTAGTGTTCAAATATCATCTCAGATTCCTACAGCACATGGCAGGGGTGTCTAAAATGAATTTGCCATTCTTTTTCTTTAAAAGCCTGCAGAAAATGTCAAGCAAAATAAAACAGCATGATGATCATACTTCTCAATCACTGTTTCATCATGGTCTCATTAAGCTAATCATCTCCACAGTGTTGCAGCAGGAGGAAAAAACTTGGGACTTCTTTTTGTTTTGGTCAGGGATTCATCCTAAAGGAGAAGACCAAAAACCCAAAAGACAAACTGATAAGGGAAAAGTGATGATACAAAAGTTAGGGCATTCAGTTAAACCTGCAAACAAACATGACATTAAAACTAAAAAGAAAACAAAGCAGGTAGCAGATAAAGGACAGAATGACAGTCATCCTCAGGAATTTCCATAGCATAATAAAGTCAAGTTCTCATTATTCAATGATAAAAAGGAAGAGGAATTTCTTGAAAAGAAGTCATCACCTATAGCAGATTTTCAAGAAGAGAAGAAAATTGATATCAAAGTGATTCCTGTAGCTAAGGAAGAAGTTCATAAACAGCCAAGAAGCCCCATCACAGTCCTCTCAGATGATGAGGGCTATATGTTAGAAGAAGAGCAGTTTATTCCTAAGATCAAGGTTAAAACTGAGATTAAAGAAAATCAAACTATAGAGGACAAAACCACAAAGCCTAAGAAAGTCAAAAAGTTGGAAGTGGTAGAGTTAGCATCTATTCGGTACCAAGGGAAGAAATTAAAAATGATGGGAGAAGCAGCTACTTTCTGGAGACCTAAAACTAGGTCGAAAAACAAATTAAGGTTAAATATGAAAAAGCTTTTAAATCCAAAATTGAAGGCTGATAAGGTGACTATCTCTGATGAAGAACCCATGGAGGAGGAGAAATCAAAGAAAGATGAATTGCAGCCAGGTAAAAAGGAAGAAATTAGGTCAGAAAAGGTAGCAGGTGAAGGAAACTCCAAGTCCATCATTGAAGACATTCCTGGGAAATTGTTGACAGAAGAGATTAAGTCAGTACAGGCCACAGATGATCCAAACCCCACCATTGAAGATACTGCTGAGAAGCTATTGACAGAAGAAGCAATATTTAAGAAGTTTGACATGTTTTGCAAACCTAATGAGGAGCAAGATGCTGCAATAGAAAAATTGGTTAATTCTGATAAGGAAAATTTGAAGAAGACTGTCAAACAGTATAAACAACAAATGAATTACATGCAGGAAGTTAATGATGGTCTAATGATGGCAAATAGAAGATTAAGAGAAGATCTTCAAGATACTCATGACAACTTTCAGGAGTTAGTGATTGATGCAAAGGAAGTACTCAGAAGAAAAAGGGTTGCTGACAGGCAATGTTCAGAATTAGAAAAGACAGTTGAAAGTTTGCAGCATGAAAATGAACAACTACAGAAAAGGATAGCTGAGCTGGAACAAAAGCACAAAATAATGAAGAAAAGATCCTCAAGTCCAGATGGCATTTCTTTGCTTGTTGAGGCATCGAAAGAGATAGGAGGCAGTTAGGTTCAGTTAAGACTGTTTGTTAAAGATTTGCTATTTTTAGCAAATTTGTAATTTGTAAAAATGTAAATGCTATTTTACCTAGTCTAGTCATTCGATGGAGAATTAGTAGGAAATACCATAACTGTTTTTTGAAGATGAAAAACTATTTAGAGAGGGAGAAAAGACATTGTAATGGTTTGAATTTTTGGAAAGCTTTAGGAGGTCTGCAAGCTGTTGATTTTGTCATACTTGTTCACTGATAAGTATTGCAAACTCTCATATTCCATTTTTGATGAAACTATGAATATATGACTCCTTATCCTACTTCTGATATGTATTGGCTTCATTTTGAACTTATATAGTTTCTTGATTGACAAATTCATTTCTGGTTTTATGTGTAATTTCCAGTGATGCTTGTCTTTTATTGTATGAACTTCATTGCAACCTTTTGTTGGATTTCTGAGATATATATGCATCTTCATGGATATATGTGTATGAATTAGTTTTTACTTATCTGCTGAATGTATTCCCTTATGCTCTTGAAGTTTCTAACCAAAACCTACAAAACAAAACCCTAAAAACCTAGTTTGGATTGATTTTATTTTTGAGATTGTGTTGGCTTGTTACCTTAGCCTTAGTAACAATTTCTGACACAAACATCTTTGGCGCCGTTGCCGGGGACGAAGCTGAAGCATATCTTCCCTGGGATACTCATCATTTTTCTGGTTTAAGAGGTGGACTTGAACCAGCAGTTTTTGAAGGCTATTTTCACCAAATAGAAGTCACACTGGCTTCTAAAGGGATTGGGACCAGGAATAAGCCTGTTTCTCCATTAAAACTGGGTGTGACAGACCCTGAGCAGATTTTGAAAACAACAAACAAACTCAGAAAATCTCGATCTTTGCCAGCTTCCTGTGACTCTCACCAGTTGAGTGAATCATTAGACCCAGCTGAAATTTCACCCTGTATAAAACCTATCTTTTCTGAGAACACTTTTCAGGTTTTCACCAATCCTCAAAGTTTTTTGAAAGCTAAAACCTCTTCCCCTGATAAAATACCAATCTTTCAGTTGAAGGTAGGAAGAAATCCTTTTCAAAAAAGTTATAGTCAAATATCTTCCTCCTCAAAATCTCAGCCTAAACTTCAGTCCATAATGGCAGCCCAAAATCCACCTATGGATATGATGGATAGAATGGTAGCAGCTAGGTATGCACCATTAGTTTTACCTCAGCCTCTACATGCATTTCCTGGAGGTGATTACCAGAAATATATGCCTAGATTCAATGGACAAGGGGAAATCACTGCTGAAGAACATTGGGAGGCTTTCATGAGTTATGCTGACAATCAGAATATTGAAATTAAAGATGTGTGGATGAGGGTATTTGTTCAGAGTCTAGATGGAGATGTAAGAAAATGGTTTAGAGACTTGCCTGCTAACTCCATTACTATTATTGAAGAACTCCATGAGCTTTTCATGAGACAATGGGGAGATACGAAAGATCACACATACTATATAACTGAATTTGGAGCTCTCAGAAGAAAGAAAGATGAGACTGTTGCAGATTTTTCCAAGAGGTTTAATAAGATGTACAGTAGAATTCCAGCAGAAATTAAACCCACTGAAACATCAGCCAAGTTGACCTATGCCAATGCTTTTGATCATGAATTTTCTTTATTACTCAGAGAGAGAAGACCTATCACCCTGCTGAACATGCAAGATGCAGCCCTAGAAGTAGAGTCTAATTTGTTAGCTTCAAATAGACTTAAGAATGAAACTTCTCAGCAGTTGTATGAAAGAAAGGGAAAGAAAGAAGCTGTCACAGCAGGCTCCACTTCTCAATCTGCTGAGGCCAAGATAGATGAGATGGCAAAAATGGTTAAGATCCTTACTGCAAAGTTGAATAAACTTGAGCTTGAAAAGAATTCTACTAAACCTGCTCCAGAAGCTCAGAGGAATCCAAATAACCAAAATCAATTTAGAAGACAATTTGCACCTAGATTCATGCCAAGGGAGCGAAGAAATAATGACATCCAGCAAGAAAGGAGAGAAAATGAAGATCAAAAAGTGCCCCCACCTTTTCAAAATAATTTGGTTGATGAGGAAGAAATTGATCAGTAGCTGCTTTTTGAAGAAACTGAGACTGATCAGGACATGAACCACATTGGAGATAAAATGTTTACAGGCTTTGTTACTGAAGAAGATTTTCTAAATTTTGAATATTATGATGCTGATTTATATGAGGTTGAAGATGAATTGGAGTTTGAAAAAACTGGTGTAAATGCTGCCACTAATCAGAATGAAATTAAGAAAATCATTAATCTCAGAACTGGCCCGAAACAAGTAGTTCAAGCTCCTAAGAAGAAAGCTCCTGTTCCTGCCCCAGTTATTCCTGACAAACCAACTGCTGATCCTGTAGCAAAAAAGAAGCAACCTGCAGAAAAACCTAAGAAGAATACAGAAGTTGAAGAGGTAAATAAGTCAGGTCAAAATTTTAGTTTGGAAAATGAGTTAGGAAAACTTAAAATTCCTGTACCATTTTCTGAGCTCATAAAAAATCCATCATACAAGAATACAATTTTGAAAGTAATGAATATGCCCAATAATCAGCCAGTTTCAGATACAGTGAATCTACAGGAGGAAAACCCTAGAATTTTTATTGGATCAGCTTTGGCTGAGAAGACTGAAAACGAAGCTGGTGCTTCTCCTTCTTTCTATATAACTCTGACTGTGCATGAGCAGATGATTCATAACTGTCTGCTAGATTCAGGAGCATCCCATAATTTGATGCCAAAATCTGTGATGGAAGCCTTGGGTCTTAATGTCACTAAGCCTTACCATGATCTATATGCCTTTGACTCCCGAGCTGTGAAATGTCTAGGAGTGATAAAAGACATGGTTGTCAATCTTACTCAGTTACCCATGAAAAGTGTAATAATGGATGTTGTGGTAGCTGACATCACACCAAAATTTGGCTTACTTCTGTCTCGGTCATGGGCTAAGAAAGTTGGAGGAATATTACAGATGGACCTCTCTTATGCTACTATTCCTGTTTTTGGTGGAGAAAACAGGAGACTTTATAGAGAGCTACAGTTGGCTTACATAGTCATAGATGATAAAAATCCTACAAATCACCCAATATATTCTGTGGATAAAGACCTTGGTTCATGCATACTACAGTTTAGTGAGGAAGAGAATTCTGCTGGTCTGTTACAAGTACAAAAAGATCAGCCTGTAAAACACAGTCAAGAAGAGCAGGATGTATTGTGGCAGTTGTATTTTGATGGGTCTTCATGCAAAGAAGGTGCTGGAGCTGGAGCTTTACTGATTTCTCCCGGAGGGGAAATGGTGAAACTTATGTATAAGTTAGAATTTGCTACCACCAACAACACTGCTGAGTACGAAGCCCTGCTACTGGGATTGAAGGCTGCTAAAGATATGGAAATTCAGCAGATTTCTGCATTTGGCGACTCCGAATTAGTTATTCAACAAGTGAAGAACAAATATCAAGTAAAGCAGGGATTGCTGAAAGTATATCGAAATGAGGTATGGGATATGCTTGAGAACTATTTTATAGCATTCAATATCACTCATATTCCCAGAAATCATAATGAAACTGCAGATTCTTTAGCCTTGGCAGCCACACATTTCAGGATTCCAAAAACCACTCAATTAAGGTATCCAATAGAAGTGAGATATAGACCATCTGTTCCAGATAATGTGAGACATTGGAGGGTTTTTGAAGATGACATTGAAATAAAAAAATTTCTTGAGCTTGTAGATGAATTTTCAAACAATCAAATTGACCAAGAAATAGATGAAAGGGATGAACAGTTAGATGAATTTGCTGCAGAAGAGATAGCTGGGCATAAGATTATTGAATTGAAGAGCAATTTCATTCCAAAGGGTCTAGTACCTTTAGAAAGAATATTCACTAAAGATGATACACCTTCCAGACCAGTAATTCAATCCTCAGAAGATAATGTAGAGGAGTACAATATTGGTTCAGCAGAACATCCCAGAATGGTAAAACTGTCTAAAAACCTAACAGCTGAGCAAAGAAGTAGATATATCAGGCTGTTGAGAAAATATATAGATGCATTTGCTTGGTCTTACAAGGAACTAAAAACCTATGATACAGCAGTGATCCAGCACAAAGTTCCTTTGAAACCTAATGTCAAACCTTTCAGGCAGAAATTAAGAAGAATCAATCCAGCCTTGTTTCCTGTAATTGAAAAAGAATTAAAGAAGTTGTTGGATGCAAAAATAATAGCGCCTCTTAGGTATTCTTCTTGGGTGGCCAATTTGGTTCCTGTTAGAAAGAAGAATGGAGAGATTTGATTATGTGTTGACTTCAGAAATTTGAATCGATCATCATTAAAAGACAATTATCCTCTCCCCAAGATTGAACGGGTTTTGCAGCAGGTGGTTGGAGCTCAAAGGATTTCTATGCTAGATGGTTTCTCGGGATACAATCAGATTGCCATGCATCCTGATGACAAAGAAAAGACAGCTTTTACAACCCCCTGGGGGACATTTATGTATGACAAGATGCCTTTTGGTTTGATGAATGCTGGAGCAACCTTTCAGAGAGCTATGGACATTGCATTCGTGGGTGAAAAAGATAAGTTTGTAGTTATCTATCTGGATAATATCACTGTCTTCTCAAAGTCTGATGATGAACATTTGAAGCATTTAGAACAAACCTTCATAAAATGCAGGAAATTTGGCTTATCTTTAAAACCTAAAAAATCACATTTTGTTGTGCAAGAAGGTAAGTTGCTTGGCCACTTGGTATCAGCTGATGGTATCAGAATTGACCCTGAGAGAGTCAAAGCAATACTGAAGATTAGCTTGCCCAGGAGTAAAAAGGATGTGCAATCATTTATTGGCAAAATCAATTTTCTGCGATGGTTTATTCCTAATTTTGCTGAAACAATTAAGCAAATTACAGCCATGTTAAAAAAAGACCAAGAAGTCAGGTGGACTGTTGAAGCAAAGACAGCTTTTGAAAAGATTAAAGTGGCTCTGACTGAAGCACCTGTTCTGGTGAGTCCAAATTTTGACAAAGAATTTCTTACATTTTCTTTTGCTTCAGAAGACACCATTGCTGCTGTCCTACTTCAAAAGAATGAGGAGGGATTGGAACAACCAATTGCCTTTTTCAGCAAAACACTTAGAGATTCAGAGCTGAAATACAGTATCTTGGAGAAACAAGCCTATGCTCCGGTAAAGGCTTTAAAATTTTTCAGAATCTATATTTTACACTCCAAGGTTGTTTCCTTTGTTCCAAATGCTGCAGTGAAGGATGTTTTGACACAGCCTGATAGTGAAGGAAAGAGGGGAAGGTGGATTGCCAAAATTATGGAATATGAAGTGGAAATCAGACCTGCTAAGCTGGTCAAAGGACAAGGATTGGCCAAACTGCTGGCTGACTCAAATTGTCAGGCATTAGGGTTACATGCTATGACAGAAGAATCAGCACCTGAAGAAAATCAAATAATCCTGGAAAAAGAAAGAATCATGGATTCTTATTCATCTTCAGATTGGTATGCGGACATTGTCCATTTTCTGTTATTTTTGCAATGTCCAGAACATTTAGACAGAAAAGCTGCCAGGTCCCTGAAATTGAAAACTACCAAATACTGTCTGATAGAAGGTCAATTGTTTTGGAAAGATCCAGCAGGAATCTTATTAAGGTGTTTAGATCAAGCTGAAATAAAGGAAGTGATTTCAGAATCTCATGAAGGAGCTTGTGGAGGACATAAATACTGGAAAACAACAGCCTATAAAATTTTAAGAGCTGGTTACTATTGGCCTTCACTTTTCTCAGATGTTTATCACCATGTGAGAGCTTGCATACCATGTCAAAAGTTTGCAGGTAAACAGAAGTTGTTGTCTTTACCTTTGAAGCCTATTGTAGTCAATGCCCCTTTTCAGCAGTGGGGTCTGGATTTTATTGGAGAAATTAATCCAGCATCTTCAGGCCAGCATCATTGGATTTTGACTGCCACAGATTTCTTTACAAAATGGGTGGAAGCTATCCCAACAAGGAATGCTACAGATAAGGTGATTATGGATTTTATTGAAAATAATATTCTGAGCAGATTTGGTTGTCCACAAAGATTGATCACTGATAATGCCAAAGCATTTAAATCCAAGGCAATGGTGGTTTTTTGTGAGAAAAATGGTATTGAACTTAAACACTCAACTCCTTATTATCCTCAAGGAAATGGTCAGGCAGAATCATCGAATAAAAATATCATTCAATGCATCAAGAAATTGCTCAAACAAAATAAAAAATCCTGGGATTCAATGTTGAAATATGGATTATGGGCAGATAGAATTACTGTAAAACAGGCCATTGGTACTTCACCCTTTCAGCTGGTTTATGGAACAAAAGCAGTGTTTCCAGTACAATTGGGAATCCCAGTAATGAAGTTCCTCCAAAATTCTCAAGAGGAACCAGATGATTTGCAAAGGAGGATTTTTGAAATGATTGAGTTACAACAGAACAGGGAGAAGGTAGACAAAGAAGCCCAGCTGTATAGAGCTAAAATGAAAACCAGGTTTGATAGAAATATCAAAGATCACATTTTTTCAGAAGGTGAGATGGTTTTAAGATGGGATGCAAGAAAGGAACAGAAGGGGAAACATGGAAAATTTGATAATTTATGGTTTGGCCCTTTTCTGATAGCTAAAATTTTGGAAAATAATACTTTCATATTGCAGTCTTTAGAAGGAGAGGAATTGCTCAGCCCTGTTAATGGGCGATTCCTCAAGCATTTCTACAGTTAAATGAAGATCATGGTCACTTTTCATTGTATATACCGGTGTGAGTGAGATTGAATATAGACTCCATAGCCCAATGGAATACTGAAGGCACTAGTCTACAGGTTCTTGAAGCCTCACAGAGAGGACTTCATCCCGCAGCTGGAGCCAGATGTTAAGTCAGTAAATTTTTCTGCATTTTTAGTTATTCTCTCCAATTTTTGGTTTGTTTTTTGAATTTACCTTAGTTAATTTTTGGTTTTCAGTTTTGGTTTTTGTCTTCTTAAGAACCTTATGAATGATTGAATAAAGTTTGAACCCAGTCCTTTCAGATTTCATTTGATTTTGGTCATTTTTTATATTGAAAAATGGGTCAATGAGAGTTATATATTCAAAAGGAGAATCATTAATGACTTTAGAGAGCAGTCGAACTAATGTCCTAAACCAAATAGCTGCCAAAATCTCCGACAAATTGGAAAAAAGTTAGAAAATTGCTAAATTTTGGTTAAAAGATATTCTTGTAGCGCTACACCAAAGTTTAACACAGAGTGCGCTACAGGAATATCGTGGCATGAGTTTCTTGTAAATTCTTGATCTGTTTTCAATCATGATGCAGAGTGAGAGTATCTAATCGCATTATGTGAGTGTTTAACACGTGTTTGCAGCATTTTGAGCATGATGTTAGTTGGTTATTAATCACGAAGAGAAAACAAGGGCATCATTACAGGTTATGCGGGTTCAGTTGCACAGAGACCAGCCAATTCCGGGTTTAGCTGTCAATTTTCTCTTGTCACACGCATCATCACAGAGGAGGCAGTGTTTGTGCATGCGAGTTCACTGTTAAACGGTGGATTGTGTCGCCGTGGAAAGGAGACAGGTGTGTTCTAGCGCCAACGAAATTAGGGCTTTTGAATTCATTCACCTGGAGCTAAAAAAAATCGATATGAGGACACTTGTGCTCGAAGGAGGACATCATTGACACCTCACATTGAAGACATTAGGCCACGATGGACGAGTAATTAACAGGTATTACGTTATAACCCTTATAGCTGGAAAATTTGGGTTTTTGCTGCTGCGCGATTTTCTGAAAAAATTGGTTGCTGAGGAGGGTGTAATAGATTATAAGATGAGGAATTCACCACAGAAACAGTTAGCTGAAGCCCGT
Source organism: Larix kaempferi (assembly GCA_027924585.1). NCBI lineage: Eukaryota > Viridiplantae > Streptophyta > Pinopsida > Pinales > Pinaceae > Larix > Larix kaempferi. The sequence continues at coordinate 1,276,266 of BSBM01000760.1, read as the reverse complement.
TAAGAGGAATCTGCATGAATGTTTCTCTCATGCCCTAATGTTTTAAAACATCAGATTATACAGAATAGGGCGTCGTTTTTTCACAGGAAAGACTTTGCTAGTTAATACAGGTGTTACACAGAAGGAGTCTATTAGTTTATGCAGGTGATTTAAATATCACTGAAATTGTTATAGCCTGCAAAATTGCTTGCTCAGAATACAGCTTATAACACATTTCTGAAACCTCAAACTAGATTTTTCCTGTTCCTTGAAAAGAAAGCTATGGGAAAAAACAGTAAAAGTGGAAAGGTTAACAGGGCAGAGCCCACAGATTTGACATGGATTCAGAAACTTCCAGATTGTGCAGAGCTTTTCCAGCAGGCAGGATGGTTGAATTTTTTCAAGAAGATAGATGGTTTTAATACTCAAGTGTCCTGCAATTTTGCCAAAGGACTTAAGAATGAGATGATTATAATGGATCCCTTGAGATTCAAATTGACTGTGGAATTAATATCAGAAGCCACTGAGATTAATAATGAGGGTGAGCACTGGTTCAAGAAGTCTCCTTTTGAATTTGATCCTCAAAGATACTTATTTCCCAATGTTATTCCTGACTGGAACAAAGGTATTCTCATACATAATTTCAGGAAGGAGTGGATTGAACCTATAAGAATTCTTCAGAGTTATGTGACTTGTGAAGGAAGGTATTCATTAGTGTTCAAATATCATCTCAGATTCCTACAGCACATGGAAGGGGTGTCTAAAATGAATTTGCCATTCTTTTTCTTTAAAAGCCTGCAGAAAATGTCAAGCAAAATAAAACAGCATGATGATCATACTTCTCAATCACTGTTTCATCATGGTCTCATTAAGCTAATCATCTCCACAGTGTTGCAGCAGGAGGAAAAAACTTGGGACTTCTTTTTGTTTTGGTCAGGGATTCATCCTAAAGGAGAAGACCAAAAACCCAAAAGACAAACTGATAAGGGAAAAGTGATGATACAAAAGTTAGGGCATTCAGTTAAACCTGCAAACAAACATGACATTAAAACTAAAAAGAAAACAAAGCAGGTAGCAGATAAAGGACAGAATGACAGTCAGCCTCAGGAATTTCCAGAGCATAATAAAGTCAAGTTCTCATTATTCGATGATAAAAAGGAAGAGGAATTTCTTGAAAAGAAGTCATCACCTATAGCAGATTTTCAAGAAGAGAAGAAAATTGATATCAAAGTGATTCCTGTAGCTAAGGAAGAAGTTCATAAATAGCCAAGAAGCCCCATCACAGTCCTCTTAGATGATGAGGGCTATATGTTAGAAGAAGAGCAGTTTATTCCTGAGATCAAGGTTAAAACTGAGATTAAAGAAAATCAAACTATAGAGGACAAAACCACAAAGCCTAAGAAAGTCAAAAAGCTGGAAGTGGTAGAGTTAGCATCTATTCGGTACCAAGGGAAGAAATTAAAAATGATGGGAGAAGCAGCTACTTTCTGGATACCTAAAACTAGGTCGAAAAACAAATTAAGGTTAAATATGAAAAAGCTTTTAAATCCAAAATTGAAGGCTGATAAGGTGACTATCTCTGATGAAGAACCCATGGAGGAGGAGAAATCAAAGAAAGATGAATTGCAGCCAGGTAAAAAGGAAGAAATTAGGTCAGAAAAGGTAGCAGGTGAAGGAAACTCCAAGTCCATCATTGAAGACATTCCTGGGAAATTGTTGACAGAAGAGATTAAGTCAGTACAGGCCACAGATGATCCAAACCCCACCATTGAAGATACTGCTGAGAAGCTATTGACAGAAGAAGCAATATTTAAGAAGTTTGACATGTTTTGCAAACCTAATGAGGAGCAAGATGCTGCAATAGAAAAATTGGTTAATTCTGATAAGGAAAATTTGAAGAAGACTGTCAAACAGTATAAACAACAAATGAATTACATGCAGGAAGTTAATGATGGTCTAATGATGGAAAATAGAAGATTAAGAGAAGATCTTCAAGATACTCATGACAACTTTCAGGAGTTAGTGATTGATGCAAAGGAAGTACTCAAAAGAAAAAGGGTTGCTGACAGGCAATGTTCAGAATTAGAAAAGACAGTTGAAAGTTTGCAGCATGAAAATGAACAACTACAGAAAAGGATAGCTGAGCTGGAACAAAAGCACAAAAGAATGAAGAAAAGATCCTCAAGTCCAGATGGCATTTCTTTGCTTGTGGAGGCATCGAAAGAGATAGGAGGCAGTTAGGTTCAGTTAAGACTGTTTGTTAAAGATTTGCTATTTTTAGCAAATTTGTAATTTGTAAAAATGTAAATGCTATTTTACCTAGTCTAGTCATTCGATGGAGAATTAGTAGGAAATACCCTAACTGTTTTTTGAAGATGAAAAACTATTTAGAGAGGGAGAAAAGACATTGTAATGGTTCGAATTTTTGGAGAGCTTTAGGAGGTCTGCAAGCTGTTGATTTTGTCAGACTTGTTCACTGATAAGTATTGCAAACTCTCATATTGCATTTTTGATGAAACTATGAATATATGACTCCTTATCCTACTTCTGATATGTATTGGCTTCATTTTGAACTTATATAGTTTCTTGATTGACAAATTCATTTCTGGTTTTATGTGTAATTTCCAGTGATGCTTGTATTTTATTTTATGAACTTCATTGCAACCTTTTGTTGGATTTCTGAGATATATATGCATCTTCATGGATATATGTCTATGAATTAGTTTTTACTTATCTGCTGAATGTATTCCCTTATGCTCTTGAAGTTTCTAACCAAAACCTACAAAACAAAACCCTAAAAACCTAGTTTGGATTGATTTTAGTTTTGAGATTGTGTTGGCTTGTTACCTTAGCCTTAGTAACAATTTCTGACACAAACACTCCCCACACTGACACTTGGTCAGCTGAGCTCAGATGTTGGCGAGGAGACCCTCGCACCAGTTGAACACCATGGGAGACATACAATCTTCCGCATACAACATTTGAGTCCGAGTAGCCGTATGTGGAGCTTGGCTACCTGCCACCCTGGTAATAGTAAGAAGTACAGTCCTCAGTGGATGACTCACCACATCTCTGATGAGTATCTTCCCGCTAGAAGGATGAGAATTAGAGACACAGTGCTGTAACACCATGTCCTCAACTATATGATCACTGGCACGTGTCCCGTGAGTTGTACAGCGTCCCCTCTTTGGGAAAAACCAGTCACAAAGTATATGTCCTCAATGTCAATATTGAGGATATGCTCACCTATGACGAAGTACTATTGGGATGCATCCCAACTCTGTAGCATGTGTGTCAAGAATGGGATCTAGGCTCTCATCCCCTATACCTGGAAGAACTTGAGCAACCCACAGTTTCACAAAGCAGCCACACATTGTGGATCGTTTGCGGCTTGCTCATCTGCTCTCTCGTGTTCTCTCTCTCTCCACTCTAGTACCATCTCTGCTTACTGGGAACCTGCCAAAAGGGGCATTTAAAACATGTTAGGTCCTTTTCCAACTGACACAAGCTCATTTTTTGGAAGATTTTTTATGTTTCACTTGTGGGTTTCCGCCGTTGCACCTCACCTTCAGGTATAGCATGACGTCGTTGCAAGTCCCATTTTCGATACTTGCGACGACTCAGGCTCATCACAAGTGCCGAAAGGGCCACTTGCGACGACCCAAGGGCACAATGGCCCCTCCCCAAACCATCAAAAAACTCAAAAAATGAACAAAAATGGAAAAAGTAAACCACTAGAAAGTCGCTGGCTAAGATTTAGGCCTATCTGGTCTAGACGGTTGGTGAAATGGTGGATCCTAGCTCCTGGAATTGGCAAAGGAAGTTTTGGCTCCAAATTGGTACTTCTCCACCCAAATTGGCAATTTGAATAATGTTTCTATTTTTGTCCCATATTCCTATTTATAAAATGGAATGGAATATTCCTTTTCAAATATTTTGATGCTTTTGGGCCATTTACTATAGTTTCGACCATTTGTCAGTATGTTTGGGGCTATTTGACACTTTCTCTAGTGTACAGGAGTCGCAAAGTGGTCTTTTGTAGTGTTTCTCGCATTACCAACGGTAATTGCAGGTATGAACACTCCTTTGAACATTTTGTCATTATTATTTTTTAGTTAGTCGCATTTATTGCATGAGGATGAGTTTACTCTTCGTTTGTTCTCGTACTCACCAAATCATGAGAACAAGTACCGAGTTACAATTTATCACTTTTCCAGGCTTGTTAAACTCCTACGGAAAAGGACACCCCCTAGAGTCCATAATTAAGCTCTTTTCAAACTCCCTAAAATTGAAAAGATTGCCAAGCGAACTTGTCATGTTCACGCTTGTTAAAGTATTTGAATGGTTATTTTCCTGGTGATAGTTTACCCCTTTCTTGGGCCAGGGGGCACTAATTACGAAAAAGGAATACTCCAGCCGATCATGACTGGAAGAGTCCTCTCCCGCGTTGTTTTACCCTTTTTCGGGCGATGAGGCTAACTTTACGAGAAATGACCATTGGAGTCTTCTTTAGTTCTTTTCAGACTCTCTAAACATAAAATGACGACCGAGTTTGCCTTCTATGGACTCGTTAAATTTTCACATTCAAGGACCCGTCATGGGATGAACCCCTCCTTTCCTAGGTTCGGAAAATATTTGGGATTGGACTCATCTATGAGATGAGCTATATCGAGCATCTGGTTACCCTCATCAAGCTCGTTAAAAAACACATGAGGCACTCATCGTTCATGATGGGGAAAAAGGAAAGTGTTTGTGTTACATACCTTAGTGGCAGTATATAATCATTCTTGAACATGGCACTCATCTTGGGTCATTTGTTTGTCTATGAGTCCCCCCTTACTTTCTGAGTCCTGTTACTCCTCTGAGTCATTCAGAGAAAGCTTCCACTACTAGTTGCATTAGAAGTTTGCGTCATTCTCATGTCAATACTACCAAGTCATGCCGTGCCCATGTTCAAGAACACATTCATCACTCATCATTTTCAGTTAGTACACATGTCATCATGCTGTTGTTACTTTGAGTCAGTCTCACACATTATTGTACCATCCGATCCACTCTACACATCTTTTGTCTTGTTTCGTGTCAATTGATGGGGGATTCATTATGGCCCTCCTTCGATGGATTCATCCTTGTAGACTTCAACTCATCATTTGAGGATTGAATCTAGAAACCAGTCAAGTACCTTGGTCCTGCATGCCTCAATGGCAGGTCACCTCGCTTTCATCATGAGTTTGCATCATTGACTCTTGATTGAAATATTTCATCTTGCATTCGACGTCAACTCATTTATTCATGCTTGATGATATGTACTGTGATACCTTGGGAATCATTGACATTAATGGTGATCTCCCTCGCACTTGTTAACGGTTTACATCAATGACTGATAATCAAGTGGTTTCTACCATGTTTGACATCAAGACATTTGTAATCACATGGATTGATTCGTATCATTACGGATTCAGCTTGAAGACCCTGGGGAGTCATGTTTTTACCCAGGTTGCGATGGAGTTTGTATTGAGTCATATTACATGGATCCACTTTTGTATTGCTCATGGCTGTGTTATCATCTCATCATGGATCTACACTTGTGTCTAGTAGCCATGATTGTGTTCAGTCGGTCATTACTCCCATGGATCTGCAATGTATTGGTCGGTAGCCATGTTGTACTACATACGAGATTGTCAGTTCATAGTCAGTTGTACTACAGCAACGTCCTTCATCCGACAAGTCTTTTGCCATTATTTCTATCAAAGCACTTCACCTGTATATCCTTAACAGCTTCATGCTTTGGGGGGCATTCTGTTACACCTAAAATCTGCCCATCATCATGATTTAGTGTATACATCCCTGAAGTCATCTCGACCAAGTACTCATTTGGGAGGATTTGTACTCAGTTGTACAACCTTTTGAGAGGTCGTCACAGGTTGCACACTAGCAACATGCGACGTCGCAGGTTGCTCCAGAGCAGGGTGTGACGAGGTCTGTTAATGGGAAAAAATAGCCATTTTGAGATCTTTCTCGAAGCTTTCCCATTTAAGGGCTTATCCCTGATCTCTGGGAGAGCTGGTACTCGACCCCTAACTCATTGGGAAGATCCCCTATCTCTCTCGTACCATCTCTCATCCTATCCTATCCATAACCCCATCCACTTAGTCCTATATATATATGAGGCTCACTCCCATACCAAAGGGAGGAAGACTAGGGTATCTACATGCTCGTGAAATCTCTCTTAGGATACCCTCACTCACCTCTTGAAGAATTCATGCTTCCTTGGAAGGGCTTGGCAATTGGCTTGTGTGGAGAAGGGCTATTACGTTAAGTCATTGGTTGTAGTTCTATATCTCTATCATGTACTCCTCTATTTGCAGTAATACAAATGCTTTCCACCAATGCCATTCTTAATGTGTAATGACATTGTGTTGTTTACTTGCTTAACTGTTTACATCGATCTCTTATTGTATATATGCTCTTTACTCGTTTCTCTTTTCTATGTCTTAACAGGTCTTGCAGCTTGGATCTGACGACCTCGGGACATGGAGCAACATTCGGGAGAAAGGATAGCGAATCAAAGAGGTAATACATCTAGTACTTGATCCTTAAGTAGATCTAGGAAATGTGTTTGTAGTCTGTTCTATTTGTTCTAGACTCGCATTGAGCTAGGGAGATCCGGCTCGCCTCCGGTTGAGTGGATTGTCCGATAACAACCACCCAGTCTCCCTTATCATTCGAGCAAGTTTTGGCGTGGTGAAATGTGGACCGTTGGATTAGAAGACTCTGTGTCATCCAATCCGTCCATTGAGAAACTCTCTCAAGTGCTTGTTTTTGGGCATGTGGACACAATGCAAAGGTTCCAATCGGGGCTATCATCTAACACTTCTTTATTCTAAAATTGAGCATTGTGTGAGGGATTTTTTTCATTCCCAATTAACCCTCGATGGTGATTTCAACGCTGTATTTTATACAAGGGAGGCCTCGATTGATTATATTGACTACAGTAATCCCTCCTCATGTTGGAATTCTAATGCGTACCCATGATGACTCAACCCACTGACTTGCTCTTTAGAATCGGTAGATGATCTTTAGAATCTGACGCATCTGTCTCCACTTAAAAAAGTAGGCGATAGTATTGATCGGAAGTCCACTTCCAGATATGTTTTCATGAATGGCACTGGGCCTATTTTCTGGTCAAGCAAAAAGTAGGCATCCATTTCCTTATCTTTAGCAGAGGCAGAGTATCGAGGGGCAGTCAATGCTTGCATTTAGGCAGTTTGGTTACAGGGTATTTTGGCAGAGTTTGGTATTGGTAGCACCACTTCAACTATCATTTGTTGTGACAATTAGAGTGCTATCAAGATCTCGATGGATCTAGTTCAAAGACAAAGGACCAAGCACATCTATATCCGCATGCACGACATCCGAGAGCTGGTGCATGACAGAACCATTGTTTTGCAATATTACCCTACCCAAGAGCAAATTGCAGACATCTTCACCAAGAGCTTCACCAAGAAGAAGTTCTCTTACCTCTGTTCACTGTTGGGGGTGATTTCCATCATGGTAGAGACAAGTTAGATCCTTTATGTTCAGCTTGAGGGGGGGCTTTCTTCCCATTGGGTTTTTCCTCTTTCCTCACTTAGATTGTTTCTAGCATTTTTGGATTATTATTGTATTGGGGTGACCTTTGATCTCAGTAACCAGGGCCCTATCTTTTATTTTATACCTCATAGTATAGCTTGAGGGGGGGTTAGGATATATTCATCATTCAGTTTTATGTCTGCATGCATTTTTGCATGCAGCATGTAGCATGCATTCTGCATGCATGTCATGCAATTGCATGCATCCCAGTCATCAGTTTGGTGTCACCCATCACCTAGTCCCCAGTTTTCTAGCCCCGAGTGTTAACACCCAAAAAGTGCTCACTAGCTCATTCCCTTATTCACATGACCCATTTGTCCACTTTTCCACCATTTGAGCTTCTAAAGCCATCAAAAGGTCGCCAAAAAGACCATAATACACCTTTTTTCCCTCAAAGTATATATTTTTCTCAAAAAACCCTCAAAAAGGGTCCAGAATTCCTAAAAAATATTAATAGGTGCATCCTTGCACATGCTTGGTTGAAAAACCAAGCAACAATTTTTTGGCCACTCCGTTCGGTTTCGAGCTTTAAATTTTTTCTTTAGATCTTTTTTTTACTTGTTTTTACCATTCTAATTAGCAGATCTGCCATACTAGACAGCATATTCATTACTTCCCTAGCTGTTTGCCCTTTCTGCAGCCCTTAACTGACCAGAATTTCACTTTTCGGTTTCGTTTCCGGCGACCTTTTTTCTATTTTCGCATCGAGACTTTTCGCCCAACAGTCGCGCGGCTCATCGTGACCTCGCGGCCTTTTTCTGCGCTGCACATCGTCGCTTCATGGCCTTTTTCCACACTGCACATCGCGGCCTTTTTCCACACTGCGCATTGTGGCTTCGCGTACTTTTTCGGTGCTACCCATCGTGGCTTCGTGGCTCAAACCCGCGATGCACATCGCGGCTTTTTCCCATAAACCCGTGATGTCAATTTTTTTCGCTCGGCCCAATTTTTAGAAAAAATTTTGCTTCTTTTTTTGCCCATTTAGCACATTTTCCAGCATTATTTTTCCTGCATTATTGCAGCAATAGTGAATCTTTTTTCTATTACATATGCGCAATTAAAATCTTTTTAAAAATTTTCAACAAGTGAAATAAAGGTTTTTAGCACTTTGTTTAGATCATAGATTTCATTTCTTTGCAAATTTCGAACCATTTTTTCTTATTTGCTCAATAGTTTTGCCCAAGCAAGCACTTAGAAATCCATTTATTTCTTACAATTTTTACAATATTTGCTTTCCTTTAAAAAATTATTTCGAAAATCCATAGTTCTTGAAGTATTTTTGTTAAAGCATTTACATTTCAGAAAAAGCCTTTTATTTTTTGCTAATTGGAATCGTCTTGTTTTTAATTTGTAATCAATCGCCCAAGTGTTGATGTATATGTAACTTCCGAATGTATTTCACATATATGTATATTGTATTCCTATAGAGATGTTATTATTCCTCTATACATAAGTGGTTGTATTCCTATAGATATGTTATTATTCCTCTATACAGAAGTGTCGTCATTTATATTGTAAGTGTCGTAACTTATACTTGATGGGTTATTAGACCACCTTGTTGGGGTCGGCCCTGTATAAGTCATGTGGGTCAAAGGGTTATTAGACCACCCTATTGGGGGTCAGCCATGTGGGTCAAAGGGTTATTAGACAACCCTAGTGGGGGTCGTCCCAGTTAGCATTATGTTAAGTGGTTAAGTTGAGGTCGACCTAGTTGAGTAAAGGTCAAGTCAAGTTAGTGTATAAATAGAGAGTGTGTCTCTCTCATTTTCACATTCTATTCTCTCACTCACACTTGGGAGAGTGGCGCACTTATGGAGGAGGAGGCTCTACTGCTAGGAGAAGACTATCTCTTGTATTCTGGTTGTATCATTGCTCTATCTATTTCTGAGGAAGTTATTGGGGTTTTTCACCTTTATGGTTTTCCCCAAGTAAACTCTATGTCTCTTATGTGCTTGCATTATTGTGTCCATGGTTGATATGCTGTAGATTTGCTGTACATGTTGTTCTCTCAGTTAAGATCATAGATCAGATTGAAGTAAATTCTGAAAATTTAACATGGTATCAGAGCTAGCCTGAAAGAAGGCATGATATGGCATGTATGACACTTGTTGCACTTACGATGCTAGGGCTTGATCTAGCAAAAACCAGTCATCGTAGCACTTTTGCTATAAATCCATTTTGGTGAAGTTTTCGGATCTGAAACTTTTACAAGTCGAATATCGGATCCACATGTACCTTGTATCCAAAGGACAACCTCTAATTCGTTGTACTTTGTGATTTATGATTTGTACAATATAGGGTTTCTGCCTCTTCCAAATTTGAGTCAAACTCAGGTGACCTAGGGAAAAAGGTCATAACTTGGGAAGATCCAAATGAAATTTCGTAAAATGTGACAGATAGTACACAGATTGTAATATCGCAAGAAAATTGTTCAGAGGCCGAAGTTGAACCAGTGACACGTGGCACACCGTACAAGTTCGCTCTCCTGTATTCTCCCATAAACAGGTCACATTGCGACACTTGGCATAAATCTCTCTAAGAGAATCCAATTGAGGTCAAACCTATCGGGATGGAAGATAACAGGTTGGGCTATCTCAGGAAAATTTTGCAGAGGATGAAGTTCAACTAGTGACACGTGGCATGCCGTACAAGTTTGATCTCCTGTATTATCCCATAAAAAGGTCACATTGCGACACTTCTCATAACTCTCTCTCAGAGAATCCAATTGAGGTCAGACCTATCGAGATGGAAAGATAACAGGTCAGGATATCTCAAGAAAAAATTTCAGGCCCTGTGGATCAAAAACTTCAGAGTTACACTAGAAACAATCAGGTACATATTTCTGTCAAATCAGAATTATTTTTGAGCACCTTCATTCATGGCTTCCAGAATTTAGGGCTTCGGAGAAAGTTGGAATTTTTGTAATCGGAGACCACAGCTGAATGCTACTCATCAAAATCAAAATTTAGAGACCAAGATCAGAATTTTTGGTTGGGCAGAAGGCCGGTCTTGATCAGACCCTAGTTCGGGACTTTGATCAGAAAAGTGGAAAATTAGGGCTTCTGCAAAAATGGGAATTTTTGAAATCTGTGACCATGGCTGGAAGCTCCTCATAAAAATAGAAGCTTAGAGCTTTGGATCAAACCTTTTAATTGGGCAGAAGAATGGGCTTCATCAAACCCTAGTTCGAGGTCACATCTAGTGAATCCGAAAGTTTCAAAGGCAAAATTGAGGAGTGAAACTTTGCAGTTTTCCAATTCTGAATATACCAGCTTGATCAGCTCATCAAGGTGCATATTTCTATCCTTTCGGAAGTTAAAAATTCAAAGTTTGAATTTTTGGGGTTTCTCTGACAAACCCTATTACAGCTCCAGATCCAGTTCCTAAAAATCAAGTGGATTGGGTTAATCCTAGAAGAGGATGGATTGGTCACCTACATAAGTGAAGAAGTTCCTGTTTCAGAGGGAGATGAGGCTAAGGCCTTCCATAAGAAGATTACAAGCAATCTTGACAGGTATGGCTTACAGGTATGTTTTGAATTCTGTTCATGGTTAAGTTTATGATATATTTGTCTTCATATCATTACAGTACAATCTTGATTAATTACTAGACTTGCCGTATTACCTTAATAGAAGATATTCATTGATTAAGGTTTTGACACTTATGATTGTACTAATGCATTGTGATGTTGTATGAAGTTTATATTGTTTGCTAACACAAAAGGTACACCAAGAAAGTCAAATCATGTTCTACTTCAAGAACATATGCTCATGGTGACATGAAGACAAAGATTCATCCATTTTCATGGATCACATAGAAGATCTACTTTCAAGGTATGTATAACTTGGTTCTACAATGGTTAACTTATGAGACATGTAGGTTACTAGCACAAGTCACTGAAGAGAACCATAAGACATTATGCGGGTATGTTAGACATAACTAGCTAGCATGCTAATCCAGGTATGTTTTTCCTATATTAAGCTAGAATCCTACCTTATGTTAGGATCTTAAACTACTGTGTTGTTGATAATGATTATTCATGAAGTCATAGGTTTGAATAATCATGGTTGTATGCATATTATGTTTCTTACCATAATTGATGATATGACTAACCAGAAGAGTCCTATGATCAAATAAGAATATGTATGAGTAAAAGAAGACTTCCCTGAAACCTTGAATACTAATTTTTATTATCTGTGAATTATCATGAATATACATGTTTAAGATTATTTTGTTTTGATAGTATTAAGATTATACTAATAAATGTGTGATTATGTATGAGACCTCAAGGATAACACAATGATGATACTAATAAGCATGCATAGTGATTAAGGATGGATGTAAGTTCAAGGATAGGTAATCCAGGAAGCAAAGATCAAGAGGGATCACACTCCAGTTGTTCCTGCAAGAAAGCAAAGGAGCACACTCCAGTAGTTTCTGCAAGGATGCAGATATTCAGAGGGAGTTAACCACTTCTCACAATCCACATCAGAATGGAGTTGTAGAAAAGGAAGCAAAGACTGAGAGGGAGTCAACCCAACAATCAAACAAAGATAAGTATTTTTATTATCATTTCTTGCATATTTGTTTGTTTAAATAAAATTGTTCAATGATGTATATGCTCATGTTCCTAGACTTAGGATATGTATTGTGCATATTAGAATGATTGCATTAATGAATAGTATACTACTAATATGCATGTGATGGGTAAGCGGGATATGGCACTATACAACATTCCAGTGCTACTTATCTAGAATGAAACCTCTTTGCTGACATGTTGGGAGTAGTGCAAACTCTTAACAATGTTCTGGTAGAGACTGGAAGGCATCTAGAAAGTTACGTGATATGGATAAATGTTGTATTGAAGCATTGGCTAAGATAATTGCATGACTGTATGAAATATTTCTTTATGTGTAAGAATTTGTCTAAAAATTATGATCTAATCATGAAATTTAACTTGTTTTGTAGGAAAGACCGTATACCTTCACCTATAAAAGAAGGACTACAACATTTGTTCAAGCAAAAAAATTATCTATTGAAGATATTGAAGTTCCCAGGATATGGGAAGAATGCCATGATCCATCGGTCATGAAGAACGATGTTTGGGATGCGATCCCAAGAGCTGAAGGGAAGTCTGTTGTGACTTCCAAATGGAACTATGAGATCAAGCATGCTGCAGATGGCAGCATAGAGAAATATAAAAGTGATGAAATAGAAGATACACCAGATGGATTTCAAGACAGCTTTCTTGAATGGTGTAGTCATATATGTGTACAGAACTTGGGGATGATGCACTATTTGTTTTTGGCATGGAGGTGTGGCAGAGTGCAGATGGAATCTTCCTTGGACAAGGGAAGTATGCACTAGAGATCCTGAAGAGGTTCGGGATGATGGATTGTAAGGCCATGGCCACGCCTATGGCATCGAATCTGAAGCTTCCTTGTGATCCTTCATCTGAGCCAGTTGATGTCTCTATGTATCATCAGATGATTGGGTCCTTAATGTACCTGACGACCACGAGACCAAATATTTGCTTTGCGGTGAACGCATTGAGCCAGTTCCTGACAGATCCGAGGAGTGTTCACCTGGTTGTTGTAAAGCATGTTCTGGGGTACCTGAAGGGTACAGTGGATTATGGGCTCAAGTATGAAGCAAATCAAAAGTTTAACCTACAGGGTTATGTTGATTCAGATTGGGCAGGCAGTGCTGCAGATAGGAAGAGCACATCTGGGTGCTGCTTTAGTATGGGATTAGGTGTGATCTCTTGGTTTAGCAGGAAGTAGTCCTATGTAGCACTGAGTACAGCTGAGGCAGAGTATGTTGCAACATGTTCAGCTAGTTGTGAGCTAGTACGGATACAGAAGCTACTGTCTGAGTTATTTGATCTCCCGTTGGATGCTACTGGTATCTTTCATGATAACCAGAGTTGTGTGAAGTTGTCCAAGAACCCTGTGTTTTATGACAGGTCGAAGCACATAGAGATCAAATATCACTATATCAGGGATATGGTGCAGAGCGAAGCTGTGAAGCTTCTATATGTTGTGACAGACAAGAAGATTGCAGATGTGCTGACAAAGCCACAAGACAGGGTGAAGTTTGAGTACTTCAAGGAGAGGCTTGGTGTTCTTCAGATTGATGACACTTCGAGGAAGAAGTGATGGACACATTTGCTGAAGCCATTCCAAACATGTTGGAAGGAGGATCCTTCACATGGCTGTGGATGTACGCACTGGTTGATGAGCATCAGGATGATGTTCTAGTTTCTGCTTTGTATGGTCAGTTGGATCATTTATATGTATGTATGTATGCATCATGTTGGATGCTGGATATGATCAGTTGGATCATTTATATGTATGTACGCATCATGTTGGATGCTGGATATGATCGGTTGGATCATTTGTATGTATTTTTTATATGCATCATGTTGGATGCTTGGACCATGTATCTGTATATATATATCAGGTGGATACATTGTATGATCAGGTAGATCATGTATGTTGATATGTATCAAGTATGATCAGGTAGATCATGTATGTTGATGGATATATTGTGTGGATCATGTATCTATGTATCAGGTGGATACACTGTGTATGATGATATGTATCAGGTAGATACTTGGTGTGCATCAGGTGGATGCATTGTATGATCAGGTTGATCATGATGATGAGCTTCAAGATGTTGCTCGAGATGATATGTACCAGGATGGTACAAGTGATGATGATCAGTATGATCATGGGCACCAAGATGATACCTCGTGCGATGATGATCGGTTGGATCATGAGTATCAGGTTGATACTTGGAGGTCAGAGATGAAATGTGGCAGGTTGTGCAAATAGCATGTAATCAGTCCTGGGAGATCTTACCGGTCATGCTGCGGCACATAAATGTTCCTGGGGTACTCTTTCCGATATTGCTATGTAGTATGTAATAAGTCCTCAGATATCCAATAGGTTGAGTTGTGTGCTCGTAATCAGCCCTGGGATGAGGTAATACTACATAGACATGTAACCAGTCCTAGAGATATGAGAGGTTGAGCTGTGTGCTCGTAATTAGTCCTAGGATGCTCTTTAGAGATCTTGTCGGTCGTGCTGCGGCACCTAAATGTTCCTGGGATTCTCTTTAAAGGTTTTGTCTATCCACATGTAATCAGTCTTGGAGATCCGAGAGGTTGAGCTGTGTGCTCGTAATAAGTCCTGGGATGCTCTTTAGAGATATTGTCGGTCATGCTGTGGCACATAAATGTTCCTGGGATGCTCTTTAAAGGTATTTTGGACGAGATGCATGTAATCAGTCCTGGGAGATCTTTCCGGTCATGCTTAGGCACATAAATGTTCCTAGGATACTCTTTTCGGTATTGCATACGCACATAAAATTAGTCCTGAGAGGCCACCTCTATCAGACCGTTCGCATAGATGATGAAGACCTGCAGGTGGTGGGCCTACATCCAGTATGAAAAAGGACTAGCTCTATAGAACTTCCTATGATGAGTAGATTCAGAGATTGATTGAGATAGAAGTAGCAGTGACGATGACGATGACTCGATGATGATTATCCAGTGACGATGATCCAGAGAAGATGACTTGTGCTAGAAGACTTGTGTCGAGAAATACCTTCCTAGTTAAGAGGGAGTATTGATGTATATGTAACTTCAGAATGTATTTCACATATATGTATATTGTATTCCTATAGAGATGTTATTATTCCTCTATACATAAGTGGTTGTATTCCTATAGAGATGTTATTATTCCTCTATACGGAAGTGTCGTCATTTATATTGTAAGTGTCGTAACTTATACTTGATGGGTTATTAGACCACCTTGTTGGGGTCGAACCTGTATAAGTCATGTGGGTCAAAGGGTTATTAGACCACCCTATTGGGGGTCGGCCATGTGGGTAAAAGGGTTATTAGACCACCCTAGTGGGGGTCGTCCCAGTCAGCATTATGTTAAGTGGTTAAGTTGAGGTCGACCTAGTTGAGTAAAGGTCAAGTCAAGTTAGTGTATAAATAGAGAGTGTGTCTCTCTCATTTTACACATTCTATTCTCTCACTCACACTTGGGAGAGTGGCACACTTGTGGAGGAGGAGGCTCTACTGCTAGGATAAGATTATCTCTTGTATTCTGGTTGTATCATTGCTCTATCTATCTCTGAGGAAGTTATTGGGGTTTTTCACCTTTATGGTTTTCCCCAAGTAAACTCTATGTCTCTTGTGTGCTTGCATTATTGTGTCCATGGTTGATATGCTGTAGATTTGTTGTACATGTTGTTCTCTCAGTTAAGATCCTAGATCAGATTGAAGTAAATTCTGAAAATTTAACACCATTCGAGGCAAATTCATTTTCAGTTAAATAATCACACTTGCACCCAATCTGCCACATTTTTAATTAACTGAGCCTTAAAATCTACCTAAACTCAACCAACACTTTAACCCCACTTGGGGAACACTTAAAGAATCTTGTAGCTAGGTAGGATTGGGGGGATAGGTGTTCCAATAACACCCCTCAATTATTTAGATCTGAGACATAGTGGTTGACTTTTAGGATCCTGAAAAATCCCTTATTATTTGTTGACACGGTTATACACCAATTTATCGGGAAGGCCTCTCCCTTAGGAGGGTTGAAGTAGCCAGACTGGTTCTGGAAGTTTGAGTGGAATACCGCTTTCCATTTAGTAACCGAAGGATACCTTTCATAGTTCTCGGTGTACCACCCATATGGGAGTACAACGGTGATAGAACCAAACTACAGATTCACCCAATCAAATGTGTCATGAACAGGGTATCTTAGTGGCCATTTTTTAGGATTGTCTACCCAGTGTCCCTCTCGGTAGGGGGATATCTAGCCTTTTATTCCACTACCCATATTGTCTGACTTGGATTTCATCACCTTGTAGAGGATATGTTTAGTTGAGTCATAATACCACTTTTAGTTAGGCGTTTGCATGCTCTACTACCCCCCTTGGTCTAGTAAGCACCACTTTTTCTAGAAACTATTTGACTTTTGGTATTTTGACCATTTTTTGGATCCCTCCACTTATTATAGCACAACTGTTATAATAAGTGCTTTTGAGGTTGGTTGTTGGACTGAGAGCCATTATTTTTTCATACTCCCCTCCTGCACACATCGTGGCATTAGGGTCTTGAGTTTTTTATCGCACCACCATCCATTGGTATTTCTATACATCTCTCACCATTGAGAACTTAAGACGATCCCGCTGTTTTCAGTGTGAACCCCCTCAATTCAGTACACTTGACTCTACACGTCATAGATGTAGAGTGTTATCCCTTGACTCCACATGTCATCGGCATAGAACCCAATCATCTGATTATGACGCACCTCATTTCACATCTGATTCTGAGGCTGAATCTGAACACCCTACCGAGACATCACCAACCAACCCCATGGTTGGATCACAATATGACCCCCTTTTCACCAGTGTTGTTGGGGCTATATAAAAAACCCCCGCTACTACTGTGACAACCACAGTAGCCACAACCCCCTTAGGAATGCCTAATATGGGGCCCACACTCACTTTAGGTATGCCCAACATGGGGGTCATCCCCCCTCTCATCTCCACTACCCAGATCCCAGTGATTACTGGAACCATTCCTAACCCATGTTGCACTTGGGAGCGTAGGCCCCTCCCACACCACATCGGCTGGAGGATAGATCCCCTTCACAAATCAGATACCCTTCGAGGGTAGTGGCCCACACCATAATGCTACCATTAGCACATATGCCCCAGCCACTACATCACACCCCTCGTCCAGTCTGCCATTTATGGCAAGTCTGAATTTGCCAAACTTGGAAAGACTAACTAATGATCCTATTAGACATGACCCCACTTGGCCCCCCATGCCCATAAAGCTCCCCTCAGACATCCCAAAATTTGAAGGGAAGGCTGGGGAAGACCCCCAAAACCACATCATGTCCTTTCACCTATGGTGTTCCTCAAACTCCATAGTAGACGATTCCATTCGTCTTCGTTTATTACAACAAACTTTTACCGGATCGGCAGCTAAATGGTACATTGAGCAACCCCATGGGACACACCCTACGTTCACATCCCTTGCCTCGACTTTCCTACAGTTGTTCCAATTACCTGTCTGCTATGATGCAGGAGTGGAAATACTTTTATATTGTAGATAGAACACCGCTACACACATCATCGATCATATCCATGAGTGGCGTAAGCGTCGTAGTCTCTAAAAGATAAGGCTTGATGATAGTATATTTTTGGATTGGTTCCTCAAATCACTCCTCCCTCTCATAGCCAAAGACGTAGCTTCTGAATGACCCCGGTTGGAAGAAGAAGCCATTCTAAAAGCACAACAATCTGATCTGATCTACGCCCACTGTGGCTACTTGTATACCATCTTACCTAACGCTCCCCGCGGTGATTCCTCCTGGATTGACGCACCAGGGGCATCCCAAGCCGTCGACGGCATCATTGGACAAGTTGCATCCAACAACCAACCCTTTTCCATTATGCGCAATAATACTGGCCCTGATCTTTCACAGGCCACATCTCGCTCCAAAGCTACAACTTTGTATGCTCCCATGGCCCACCACCACCACACTCATGGAACCTCATGTCCACCACAGTGTTACGGTCACGCACCTTCAGCATATCCACCTCTGGTTTCACCCCTTATGTATTACCATCAACAAGCCACACATGCTCCTGTTCACTCACAAGCCCCAGTGGCTTATTACCCACCACAGGCAGCGCTTGCTGCACCACAACCTCCAGTCGCTCAGACTTATCGACCAAACAACAACAATGATACCCCCACCAACCAAAACCCTGATCGACCACCGAAACAGGGTAAGAACCCCAATTTACGAACAAAGCACCCATGTTCCATATGTGGAGTATACAACCATTACACACACACTTGCCCCCATTTGGAGCGAGCGCGCCACCTATGGAATGATGATGCCCAATGGCAAGGGCACGCAACACAACCAACGCCACCTACTCAACCACAACCCATGGTGCTGTAGAATCCTTTTCCCACACAAGGAGTGGGAAACACTCATCCATTGGATCCTCCTCAAGGAACCACAGCACCACAACAGTAAATCACATATGCTGCACACACAAACCAACCGATGGATTCAAGTAGTCATCATCTCCTTATGATGTCATCGTCCGACATGAATCTCGAAATGCGTCGAAACCAATATGCCCCCACTGCTCCTAAAAATGTTCTCCCTATGATTGAACAACTAGTTCAGAATCCACCTACATCGTTCGCCTCCACAGTCAGACCCGGATTATACTCGGAATCACATATGACTTCTACATTCCAATCCATACCACCCCCTTTGAAGATAACCAAGATATCTGATTTTTGCACCCTCTCGCATAACACTGGTACTTGTTGATGCCTCGGGGGTGCAGGGTGAGTGCGAAATGCTAGAATGGGTTCCAAGGCACACAACATGGGATGAAAACCCAACCAAAGGCTTCGAAAGACCCTACGCAAGGGAAATTCTATCCTCGAGCTGTTTGGTATGGTGATCACCCACGGATATTTGGCCTCCACTAGCACTCTATGAGTAAAATATTTGATCGTGAAAGATTAGTTTTCCTATCAAGGAAAACAAAGTGAAAACTAGTTACCGAAATCTAACTTAACCTACCTAAGGTAAGAACCTATTCTAGGTTAGATCTAGCCTAAAAGGAAGAGTTGATGTCGTGCAGATCAAAATTGAAGTGAGATGGACAAGTGATTAAGTACCTTAAACAGAAATGTCTTCGGGTTCTTCACTTGTTAATTAAAGCTTTATCAATTAAGAAATTAAGTGAAAATTCTTCAAAGTGTTTAAGCCCATTCAAATACCTGATCTGTAATCATTGTGTCAATTGAAAAATTGACAACTAATTATACATATTTAGTTGCATCGAATCATTTGAAAAAATATAAAAGTGAGAACTATTCAATCAAAGAAACTTTAAGAGAACAATTCAGAGCATGAGTCAAAACATACAAAAAAATCAATATGAAGGATCATATACATCAATAAGTGATTTGCAATAGATTGAACACATAGCTGATGACAATTTGAAACATTTAACTCAACGATTCTCAAAGAAATTTGAAGAACACAAGAAGGTGAATAAAGATAACTTTACTACATATAAAAGTCTTGTACAAAAATTACAATGGCTCGAATAGACAGAGCATCTTCAATCCATACTCCTGCTGAATCGTAATTCCAAAATTCCCAACCATTTGCTAAGGGAAACATTCCTCCTTAAATACTAAATTTTACCCAAAATCTCAAAAGGAGAAATTATACAAAATAGAAATTACAAAAATCGGCTCCGACCGTCGATCCAATAAAACTTGCTTCTTTCCAGCTTGAAGGATTTTTCCGCCACCTTATTACCAAAAAGATGTTACAAAGACTCACTCTTTAATCAGATAGGGTCTCGTGGCACCATAAAAATTCAATAACAGATTGTTCATTATCTTCGACAGGTGGCATGGTTTGTGAAACATCTGCTATAGGAAATTCAGAATCAGGTAATTCATGGTCAGAAAGAGAGAAATCCATTAAAGGATTTACTTTATAAATAGTGACCAGTACGTCAGGTTCTCCATTGATTATAAAGTCTTGTATGACATCGTCATCAAGGTCAGTTGGTTCTTCCAGAATTTCCTTGCTCTACCCCATGGAATTTTGCACATAGCAAGATAATGCTTCAAAGTCCTCTTCACTACTGCTACTGCTAAGATCAGGAATACCTGCATCAAATGGTGGTGACAACATTTCTTGATACAACAAGGGGTAAAGTTCCTCATTATCAACATGAATATTAGAAGGTTCACCTCCTGCATAAAAATTACTCATCCTAGATAAATCTTTAGATAACATGATGCCCAAAACGCTGCGCAGAAAGCTTCCTATTACATAAATCAATGAGCAATCAATTCCCAAATTGATGAAATGAGGTTCCTGTTCGGTGCCTAGGTTGACCCGTTCATAATTCAAAGATGAACTTTGAGTTTTACAATTAGTCTGAGATTTGAATTTGTCCCGTAAATCATAAAAATTTTCTAGATTGATCACCAACTTCGAGATGACGTTTGAGGAATCAGTGACAGACTTTTCATGTTCTGTTTCATCGATGGCCATGTCTTGAAACGTATCCTGAGCAGTGAGGAATTCAATTATCTATTGGACATCATCAAACACTTTCCAATTAGTCACATTATCTGGAATAGATGGTCTGTACATCAATTCAATTGAAAATGTTTGAGGAGACAGACCTTCCGGCGGAATCAGTCTAGAAGCTGTGTTTGCTAACAGATCTGCATCAAAATTTTGTGATCTAGGAACTTATTTAATATTGAATGTTGAAAATGAGTTGGTTAGCTCCCTTACCAGCTTTTGATAATTAGCCAAATGCGGAGACAATTAGTGTATCTTATTTCTGACTTGCTTGACTATAATTTTGGAGTCCCCATAGCACTCTATTACTTGAACACCCAAATCAATGGCCTTCCCGAGCCCCTGCACAAGAGCTTCATATTCAGCTACATTATTAGTACAGTCAAATTCTAATCTGCAAGCAATCATGATTTTCATTCCTTTAGGATTGATAAGAACACAACCCGCTCCAGCTCCCTCCTTGGACTTGGAGCCATCAAAAAATAAAGTCTAGGAGACAAGGTCTAATCTAAAATTTGTATTCACATTATATACATTATGCACAATTTCACCAGAAAAAGGTACAGAAGTAACCTGAGTGATATGTGATTCGTTATGAATTCTTTCTTCTGGTGAGGCATCAGCTGAGAACTCACCTAAAAAGGTATCGAATGTAAAGTGCTCTGTACGAGAGGTGAGATAACTAGCAGGTTGACTTGAATCATTAAGATCAGTAACTGTCTGTTTCATAAAAGGTTCTCTGCTTATCTTAATTTTATTTGGTTGACCATTGTATGGAAACCATAAGTGGGACCAGTCGGTTGCAAAGTAACCCTTAAGTTTCTCTGACCAGTCCCTGCTTAACCACATCCCATAGGCTTCTGGGATGTTAGCTATCACAATGTCAACTGTCTGATGGATCCTGGGATCAGCTGACAGCGTGAGCAGAATGTTTCTCAATTTGCCAACCACTCTGACTTTGGATCTATCAAGTTGTACAATCTGGCTTGGACAAAGTTCCCACATTGCATTCAATTTTATGCAAATAGAGAGGGGCATCACATTTGATGATGCTCCCGAATATATCATGTAGTTGTGTACATTCCGATTGAAAATCTCAAAAGTAAGCAAGAAAGGAGGAGTTCTCTTACTTGCTGTTTTTTTATCACTAGTTTTAGTGACAGAGTCTAGATTATTATTCTGTGACTCTCTAGGCTATTTGACTATCTTGTTTTTAGGTAAAGAGTCTCTCATAGTAGGAATCTTGAGTAGCTCAAACAAAGATATGTTTTCTTTGACTCTTTTTAGGTCTTCAACCAGGTTGTACTCCATTTGAGGGAGGACTGTATCCTTCTGTGGGACAGTCTTGTTACTTGTTGGAACTAGGGAAGAAGATGAAGGTTCTTGAGGTGGCTGCGGTCTTGACCTTATGTTATAAGGATGTTATGTGCTAAACACCACCTCAAGTTCTTCTTCTTCTTCACACATAGGAAGTTCCGAAAAGCAACCCACAGCATCGACCTGTGGATCATCTTCTGCTTCTTCTTTAGGTAGTGGAGGATCCGGGGTAGTCTGATCGTTAGAAGTGTCAGGGGTGACTTGGGATTCTGCTGCCAATGCTCTAAAAATAGAAAAGAGTTCATCGTTTGTGAGTGCATATGCCGGATTTGGTGGTGGTGGATTTTGTGGAGGCTGGTAAGGTCTCCTAAATGGTGGCCTTACAAAACCTCTGTTCTGATTCTGATTATCATTAGTGTTTTTCTTCAAATCCACCATCTCATTCGACATCTTCTGAAGGAATTTATTCATGTCAGTCAAATCAAATGAATCCTTGTTCTGAACTATGGGTTTAGGGACAATCTCAATTTTCTTCCTGGAAGTGGAAGGTTGTCCTTCTGAGGATTCAGGGCTGTCATCAAGACAAAAGATGTCTTTCTCAACTTGGATTGATTCATCAAATGCTTCCAGTAGAGTACCCTTCTGTTCCCTTTTGACCCATATTGCAATGGAGGGAGGCAGACCCTTTTCATAATAAGCCACCAATAATTCTTCAGCAGGAAGAAGATTGGAAAGAATTCTATTTTTGAGATATGAAAACCTTTGGTTAAAGTCTTTTACCCTTTCTTTTCCTTTGGATTTCATGGAGGACAACTCTAAGACAAGATCTTGCAGTGTTTTGTCATCCCCGAACTTGTGGGTAAAATGTTTCTCGAATTCATCCTAGGATGTTATGGATTGGGCTGGTAAAGCAAAATACCAAGTGGTCGCTCTACCCTCTAAAGTGCATGCAAAGAGTCTACATACTACATCCTCGTATACCACACTTCTAAGCCTGATTGCTTGCATAAAAGTTTTTATGTGATCCAAAGCGGGCGTTTTATCATCAGGGTTGAATTTAGGCAACCATTTTTCAGGATTCTTTGGTAATCTATGTTGATCTCCTAGTATGAAAACTGCACATTGGTCAAGCCAAGGTCTATTTTGACCTTCTCCATCCATTGGAGGTTCTTGTTCTTCTTCTTCAGATGACGAACTAGAAGAATTCTCTGCATCTGAGGAAGATGATGAAGATGAAGGAGGGGACGGTGGTGGACCACCGGCTCCAAGGTTTGGTTGACCTTGTGTTCCTGTGAGAGTGGCCTCGCAGTTATATTCAGGAGAATCTAGTCGATTGACTAGGTCTTGGTTTTCAGATTGGTGATCAGCTATATGTCGATCCTGTGTGTTAAAACTATCAATCGGTTGAATTGGTGGATCAGAGGTATGTCAGGTGGGAACTTGCTGTTCTTCCCGATCGATGGCCTGCAAAACATCTTCTAATTTTAGAGCTACCAGACCACGTCTTCTTTGATCGGCAAGACGTTGTTGTTCTACTCTTAAAACCCTATCAGCGGATGTTTTCAATAATTGTTCTAACGAAATGGGTCCCCTTGAGAGTGACGTGAAGATGATTTATCCTTTGTTCTCCTATCGTACCACCGGTGTAATGGGTATAACTATAGGTTGCGCAGATGTAATAGGGAGAACTGTAGGTTGTGAATAAGTTGGTTGTTCAGATGTTGAAGCCCTAGTCTGGCTTCAGGTTTTAACCATTGAAGTACTTGCTGGAGGAGGCTTATTAGTAGTTTGCTTAGGCATGTTTTACTAGTGGACCTCCTTCTAGTGCCATTTGTTGATGCCTCAGGGGTGGAAGGTAAGTGCGAAATGCTGGAATGGGTTCCAAGGCACACAATAGAGGATGAAAACCCAGCCAAAGGCTTCAAAAGACCCTACGTAAGGGCAAATCTATCCTCGAGCTATTTGGTATGGTGATCACCCACGGATATTTGGCCTCCGCTGGCACTCTATGAGTAAAAGATTTGATCGTGAAAGATCAGTTTTCCTATCAAGGAAAACAAAGTGAAAATTAGTTACCAAAATCTAACTTAACCTACCTAAGGTAAGAACCTATTCTGAGTCAGATCTAGCCGAAAAGGAAGAGTTGATGTCGTGCAGATCAGAATTGAAGTGAGATGGACAAGTGATTAAGTACCTTAAACATAAATGTCTTTGGGTTCTTCACTTGTTAATTAAAGCTTTATCAATTAAGAAATTAAGAGACAATTCTTCAAATTGTTTAAGCCCATTCAAATACTAGATCTGTAATCATTGTGTCAATTGAAAAATTGATAACTGATTATACATATTTAGTTGCATCGAATCATTTGCAGAAATATAAAAGCGAGAACTATTCAATCAAATAAATTTAATAGAACAATTTGAAGCATGAGTCAAAACATACAAAAAATTCAATATGAAGGATCATATACATCAATAAGTGATCAGCAATAGATTAAACGCATAGCTGATGACAATTTGAAACATTTAACTCAGCGATTCTCAAATAAATTTGAAGAACACAAGAAGGTGGATAAAGATAACTTTACTGCAAATAAAAGTCTTGTACAAAAATTACAATGGCTCGAATAGACAGAGCATCTTCAATCCATACTCCTGCTGAATCGTAATTCTAAAATTCCCAACCCTTTGCTAAGGGAAACATTCCTCCTTAAATACTAAATTTTACCCAAAATCTCAAAAGGAGAAATTATACAAAATAGAAATTACAAAAATCGGCTCCAACCGTCGATCCAATAAAACTTGCTTCTTTCCAGCTTGAAGGATTTTCCCCCCACCTTATTACCAAAGAGATCTTACAAAGACTCCCTCTTTAATCAAATAGGGTCTCGTGGCAACATAAAATTTCAATAACAGATTGTTCATTATCTTCGACAGGTGGCATGGTTTGTGAAACATCTGCTGTAGGAAATTCAGGATCAGGTAATTCATGGTCAGAAACACAGAAATCCATTAAAGGATTTACTTCAGACACTGTGGCCGGTACATCAGGTTCTCCATTGATTATAAAGTCTTGTATGACATCGTCATCAAGGTCAGTTGGTTCTTCAAGAATTTCCTTGCTCTGCCCCATGGAATTTTGCACATAGGAAGATAACGCTTCAAAGTCCTCTTCACTACTGCCGCTGCTAAGATCAGGAATACCTGCATCAAATGGTGGTGACAAAATTTCTTGATACAATAAGGGGTTAAGTTCCTCCTTATCAACATGAATATTAGAAGGTTCACCTCCTGCATGGAAATTACTCAACTTAGATAAATCTTTAGATAACAGGATGCCCAAAATGCTGTGCAGAAAGCTTCCTAGTACAGAAAGCAATGAGCAATGTAGAATTTTCACGTTAATTGCTACTTTAAGACCAACAGGTAGGGTGATGCCGATTGAGTGAGGCAATTTGCAATGATTAAACTTATGTAGCGAACCCATTATAATTACTTCAACTATCATGAAAAAAACTGAGATTTGAGTTTAAGCTTGTGCGAAGTACAGGTTCAATTACTGCTTGCATGATTTTGAATTGCTTTTACGATCACATCGTTATAGGCAACCCCCCATCGATAATTATAACCGGTAATTAATAATGGAAACGGAGGCTGCAGTTATAGAATTGACCTGCAAACAATATCGATTAGGAGTTCCAGTACATGGGTGATCAGTTCTTCACACATAACAAATCGAATCAATCTGACCCAACTTCGATGAGAAGGATATAAGCTTTGAAATCGGATTTTAAGTGAAAAGAGATGATCATTAATAAGCGGAGCAAAAACGACAAAACGTCAAAAATTGAGACCAGACATGGCGAACTTAAGGTAGAGCAATGGTGTCCATCCAACATGAAGCAATTGATAATCTTGTAGTAGTATCCACTGTTACAAATTAGACAGAAAAAATGATAATTTGGGAGAACCAGCTTTCCATAGACAAAATAGTGCATCCTGACTTAACTGATTACCCAAAATCAACATGGCCGCAAATTCATAACAATGGATGGCTGAGATTAGCTAGAGCGGGATGCGGAATTGAATTCAATTGCATTCACGAATTTTTATTCAAAGATTCCGCAAGCTGAAATCCGAAAGTACGGATTTGCGGGTTGCGGGTTCACAAAAAATGAAAGTAAAAAAAGGATTTCCGAAAGCCGAAAACCTACTGTGTGGGTGGCAGGCTTCGGAACGTTGAACTGTGACGTAAAATATCCATCTCGAAAGCCACATCCCGAAATTACGGTTTGCGGGTTTCGGGAGCACACAGCAAATAAATGAAAAACAACCATCCCAAAAGCCGAATGCCGCCATTGCGAAGTTCGGGTATCGGGGTAATTATTCCTTGGTCTTATTACCGATCAGTTCTGCAACTCGCAAATGTCGGGTTGCGGATCGTGGGATCACTAAATACCAAAATTTCAAACAACAGTCCCGTAACCCGCAAATGTCGGATTACGAGTTTCAGAGACTCCAAATGCTAATTTTCGGAATGATGATAACAATCAACAAAATAATAAAAAATTTAGCTTTCTTTTTCTTTTAGACCGAAACACCTTGAAAAATGAACAACAGTTGCAAATGAACAAACCAAAGGCATGGGTGAAGAACATTAGAGGTAAAATCAAAATTCTAATATTTACAAAATGACTCACCCAAACACCATAGTGTTTATTAAGATCGGGGTTCCCATGCTTAAGTAAGCATGGGATCTGTTGTGGCCACAATGGTACCAAACCAACCACCCCCTTTTCTCCCGCAACCACCCTCAGTGCCAACTCACGTAGGAGCCACACCAATTCATACTATCCCATTTTTATTTCCCCCTTCAGGCACCATCAACACACTAGTCATGGCTACACTTAATCTCCCAGGATTAACATTAGGACTACCTGTGTGGTACCTACCTGCCCCAACCCCTCCCACGACACCGAACGTCATTTTACAACCGGTGCAACCCATCAATACTTCTAACAGTCCACCCCCTAGTGTAGCAAACATCCAGAATCGGCCACCTCCAACAGGGGCCACTGCATCAACATCTAGTAATGCTCCCCTTGAACTCCACTACAATGGGGGCATAGGACAACAAACCTACACCACTGGACCCACAACCTACACCACTAGACGCACAACCCGCACCGCCCCACTGACTCCCAACTTGGCAAAGAATCCCCCAACAATCTGTGCTCCCCCCAAGTCCTCTTTGTGTGACGATATAGGCCATGCTACCTATCAATGCCCACAATTACCGACACTTCCAGAGCATATGCAAATGTTGGATGATGACACTAACATTTCGGTTGTCAAACTCGAGCTTCCCCCTCAGCCTCATGATAAATATTTGCATACCAACCACCCTTGTGCAATATGCGGCATCTACGGCCATTATTCACATCACTGCCCTGATCTCCCATATTATAGAGCAGCACTATACGAGCTGAATAATGCCGACCTAGAGATATCCCCTCTTCTCATTGAGGAAATATATCCCCCAAAATCTTCCTCCCCGAAAGAAATTAACACCATTTACATTATTTCCATTGGAGACCCCTCTGTCTGGTCGGCCCCTTCCACTGATCCCTTTGACACACATGTTCAACCCTTTCAAATCGACGAGGAAACCCCATGTCCAAAACATAGGGGTAGGCCCAAAACCTTGCCTACTCATCATCATCATAATTCTCGTCGGAGATACTGGGGGCATCCACCCCACAAGCAGAATCCCCCATCATCATATCATCACTTCAATATGCCACCACGACCCACAGCCTCATGGTATACCCCCCCGCTAGTAGTTGGTCAATGCCCTATTGATCCCTCTCTAAGACAACATCTGCACCACATTGAAACCTCTAATTTAGGGGGCATAATAGATTACCTCAACCTTCGGATAGGGGGCATGATCAATCATTTTGAACCTTCCCCGTCACACCTATCTCAGTATTTCAATGATCCCATTGTTCAAACTAACACATATGTGATCCCCAATCATAAACCCCATGCACATAGCATGGGGGCAGGTCATTAACCCTGCTCACTTTTTCACATGCGTGATCTCAACCATTTTTTAGGTCACATATCACTTGTATATTTGATTTGATTTGATACACCTAGTATTCTTCCCCCACGGGTCATCATTTCTCCCCACCACTACATCCTTGGCTTGGTGGGCTCACCTTTATTTGTAGCCATTTTTTAACCTAGTTATTTTCTTTGACCATTCTGAAGTCCTTATGACCTCCATTTTTTGCACCATTTGCATCGCAAGATTCATATTTCCATGCCCGTGATGATGCTTGAGATCATTTCTCGTTCTCAGTAAACACTTTTGTGCATTTTTTCCATGCCCCACGTGCCACATCGGCTATGGTCAGTTTATTGGCGATTTTTATACCATTGGATTCAGTTTCCCAAACTCATGATGATGCTTGAGATCATTTCTCGCTCCCACCTCCATATTTTTTGGGCATTTTTTCCCATGCCCCTTGTCGCCTCGATCTGCGTGCCACTTCGGTCGTCATCCATTTTTGACGAGTTTTATATCACCGGATTCAGTTTTCCACGCTCGTGATGATGCTTGAGATTATTTCTCGCTCTCAACACCAAATCTTTTGGGCATTTTTTTCCCACGCCCCTCATCGCCTCGATTTGCGTGCCACTTCGGTCATCGTCCATTTTTGACAAGTTTTATATCGTCGGATTCATTTTTCCGTGCTCGTGATGATGCTTGATACCATTTCTCGCTCTTACCCCCATAAGTTTTGGGCATTTTTTGAAAATGCCACTCATCGCCTCGGTTCACGTGCCACATCAGCTGTTGCCTATTTTTGATGATCTTTATGTCATCGGATTCATTTTTACGTGCTCGTGACGATGCTCTAGATCATTCCTCACTCTCACCAATACCTTTTTGTTCGGTATAATTTTATCCCTTTTTCGGGCCGAGCAATTCCTTTACGAAAAAGGCACTGAGGGAGTTTTTGTTAAGCTCTTTTCTGACTCCTAAAACAATGAAAAGATCACCGAGCAACCTTGCTTCCTTTCATGCTCGCTAAAAGTATTTGAAAGAGCATCTAACTGGTATAATTTTACCCCTTTTCTGGACCTTATAGACTAATTACGAAAAAGGAATACTCTAGTCACATCGGCTAGAAGAGTTCTCCATTTGCATCATTTTATGCTTTTTTGGGCCTTAGAGACTAACTTACGAAAAAGAGCACCAATGGAGTCTACTTACCGCTTTCAGACTCTCTAAAATTGAAAGAAAACACGAGCAATCGCCATCTTCAGGTCGTATAAATCCATAGGATGGTACTCCACCACCACTGTAGAGTCTTCTTATCATTTTCAGACTCCTTAAAAATGAAATCACTTACGAGCCTGAACAGTCCTCGGCTCACATAAATCCACAGGATAGTACCATTTCAGAGCACACTTTTATCCCTTCTTGGAGATCATTAAAACTATGAAGAAGGACCCAATGGTGTTTCTCGGCGCCACAACAGATCATGTCTACCATATGGCAGCTTCCCCATTTTGGTCGCATTTGTTCAGAGTATTCTGCAATGTGTCTCCCTGATTTCCCCCCTGCAGCATCCATGAGCTTGTCCCCCCGAGTCACTCTAGTCTATAGTAAATACCCTTGATCCCTTAATCCTCACACCTAAAAGTTAGTTTCCTATGTTGCCAGGTCAACCTCCATGTCATCATGCTCTGAACAAAGGAAGTTTGAGTCCACCCACTCTATGACCCCAGTTATTCCCCATCCCCATAGTATGTCAGTCCTATGATCAGTAATACCACACTTCAGTTGTACACCTCACGCTCCTACTAAGGAAACATCATTGCCTTGGTAGTTGTCGGTCTCCCTCTGTCAATGCCAACCAAATCTATTCCAGAGGATATACCTAGAGGTCCCTATGCCTTGGACTCATCACCATTAGTGATGAGTGCCTACGGATCATTTTGAAAGGAGTCCTCAGTGCCTCTCGAAATGATTGTTTCTCACATGCTCGACTTCAACACCTTGATCGCATCGTTGAGACTCATACAGGATATCGGTCCTTTTAGTTATTTGATGAAGACCCCGGATATCATTTGACTCTACCACATATGAGAGTCTAATTAAGGATACAACCAGTTACATTTTCCTATGGATATTCGGGTTGGGTTTACCGACAGTTTTCAGATGTACCCCACTTTTGTACTCCCTCGAGTATACAGTTACATATAACTCCGCAGAGTTGACTCATAGTTATTGAGTCCCTATAGCTATTGGACACCTTCAATTTCAGTAATTCATCAACCCTTCTGATACCTTTTTTAGAATGGTTGTTTCCTTTTTCCAGTGTATCGGTTATTCAGATCAGTCATGGTATGTCCCAGCATTGTGTCCCCTCTGGACCATTATGATGTACCAGTAGAGTTTCATGTATTTCTTCAGGACCCCCTTCGTGGGCCTGATTGTTATGTATATGTCTTGATACAGCATGGGTATGCCTGCCTCGTCCATAGTCAAAGATTATCCCTCATTCATTTTGAGGCCATGTAATATTTTTTTCTTTTTGCAGCTTCCAAGGGGCCGTGGTTCCAGTCTCCAATCGGTCTCTTCTCTTCTCCAAACCCCAGGAAAAACACAAAAGAACTATGATGTCTATCAGCCATACGATGAGCTCCTGCCCTCACACATCAAGGGGCAATCTGTTAACACCCAAAAAGTGCTCACTAGCTCATTCCCTTATTCACATGACCCATTTGTCCACTTTTCTACGATTTGAGCCTCTAAAGCCATCAAAAGGTCATAAAAAGACCATAATACACCTTTTTCCCCTCAAAGTATATATTTTTCTCAAAAAACCCTCAAAAAGGGTCTAGAATTCCTAAAAAATAT
Source organism: Larix kaempferi (assembly GCA_027924585.1). Lineage (NCBI taxonomy): Eukaryota > Viridiplantae > Streptophyta > Pinopsida > Pinales > Pinaceae > Larix > Larix kaempferi. Next base: position 1,245,216 of record BSBM01000760.1, on the reverse strand, counting down.
TAAAATGGAATAAAAATATTCAAAATATTCAAAAAAGGAAAAAGAGGAAAAAAGAGACCTAAACCATGTTGGCCAATACCATTGGTTTCCTTAAAACCATAATGGTATTCCCCATCACCAAAAACTAGAAAAAGGTGATAGCGGCTCCTCACATTCCATCCACATTTCATCCTATCCTTATGTTGCCAAATTCCTTTTGAGAGCCATTGCCTCCCATTTCGAGTTTGAAGACCCCCATTTCAGCATCTTGGAGAAGAGACCATTGGAGCTTGGAGCACCTCAACCTTGGAGCTGCTCAACACCAAACATCCTCACCTTTGAGGTAATATAAAAATCTATTATTTTTTCTCTTGTTATTCCCATAGATCTCTTGTTATTGATTTAGTTTTTGTTTATTTACACATGTTTATGTCAATGTTAGATTAAATTTATAATTGTATTTGCTTTTTATTCAAAGACTGCTATTACAAGTTAATAGGTGCATCCTTGCACATGCTTGGTAGAAAAACCAAGCAACACCGAGAGCTTCTTTCCACTCATTTTTAGCCCTCCTAATCAGTGATGTGCCTACCTTTCACCTACCACATGTGAAAGGATCCCTTCTTCACCTACCACTCAGTTACACTTTAGTTAGTTGAGTAATTTGTGGATCTTTCCTTGATTTAAGGTTAGATTGACTTGTTAACTAACTGAAACACTCTGTTAGACCCCCAGTGAGACTAGATTGCCTATTTTGACTCCAGTCAGCTCCCTGTGCACCCTCCATGGATCCTCCTTCACTACATTAGTGCTCCCATGCACCAATTACGCTACCTACATTCAGTTAGATTCAGTTTGACAGCTGGTTGACCCTTACTAGTGCATTTATGACTCCACTGATCTAATGATGAGGAATCCTAGTGAGCAAAGCTATTCCATGCAGGCTATTTGAATGACCTCCTTGGTTAATTCGAATAAATCATTCATTGTGACTCATATTGTATTGTATTCTACTTCTGAGTTCAATAGAGCACTACTACAATTCTCTTGCACAATTTACACATATTATTCTTTATGCATTTGTTGTAATTGATTTACTTGTTCAATTAGATATGTTGTGTTTCAATTTCACATGACATTGTGATAAAGAATCATACCCTACTTCATTTTACCCTTTCCATCTCCCGTAAGAACGCCCCATTTATGTCGGGTTGTGATTGCACCGCATTATCCTGCTTTCCTTTTGAGCCTTGTGTTGTATCCTGCTTTCTCAGTGATTATCCATGTGCCTGTGCACTTTTCCTTTCAAGCCAAGTAGAGCCTCCATTTATCTTTCATAGCTTGATCGACCCCTTACCTTGAGGGAAAACCCACTTGAGTGTCCACATCTTACACATGATTCCTTGCATTGATCATAGGTATGTTCCACTGCTTGGAGCTAGTTTGCTCGCACTTGACACTCGTTCCCTCACTTGTTGTACTATAAGAAATTTTATTCTTTTTCAAGCTTTTCAATATGAAAAAAACCAAAAAAGTCAAATAAATAAAAAAGACGGATAGGAAAATATTTACTACTTCTTATTGGAAGTTATCGTGTCACCTTTGAAAAGAGCATTCACCTCCAATCCATTCATCATGAGTTGGGACATTAGTAGGAACTTAGGAGCTATACTCGTTTCTCAGATCATACTCCACCAGTTAGTTAAGATTCCAGTCATTAAGGAGCCTTTGTTGATGCCTCCTATTTCGCAAAGTATTATTAGCACCTAGTACTTGAGTCTATGCTGCCTGAGTCTATCCATCTGCTCATGTTCTTATTCAAAGGAAGTTGAAACTAGAGTCAGCCACTCCTCATATCTCTCGATTATTGCATGTCGGCCATCCCATACAGTTTGATATATTAGTCCGATTTCTTCCAAATCTTTCAGCATAGCTGTTACCGCGTGTTGGCTAATGGGGGATTCATTAATACCCTCCTTCCAACGAGTCTTGTTCCGTCAACTTCAACTCATTTATTATGGAATCGAGACTTAGAGTCGGTTGAGTACCTTGAGGCTTGCAGTCATTAGTGGCAGGTTCTCTCACCATCGACATATTGGGAATTCATCAATGTCCCCTGATCGATGCATTCGTTAGAGTGCTCGACCTCAACACCTCTATTGACACTTAGATGAATGTACTCCGTGCCTTGATTCCCATTTTCATTATTGGTGGATTATCTTGCGTCTGTTAATGGTATACATCAATGATCGGTAATCAGACGATGCCACATCAGGTTCGACATCAACACCTTTATTCACTTGATAGGGCATCCACCACAGATGATTTGTGTAGAAGACCCCAGACTTCAGTGGCATTCAGTATGCTACTAGTGATCGTGACTATGCTTATGAGAGATCAATCTCATAAATTAGCAGTTTGTACCTTCAGTTTGCATCACTTGCTTCCTCTTCAACATGAGACCATATCTTACTATATATGACCACTTATGACATGTATTCACTATATACTACCTATTCATGGCCATTATATCAGATTGTTATGTATTGGACCGATATGTATCCAAATATCATTGTATTATGACAACTGGGATACTCCTTCCATTTGCTTTTCCATCACTCCACTTATGAAACTTATAATGTATTTCGACCATTGTAGTACATTCTCTGACCTCACACATTAGGGGGAATCTGTTATAGTGTATTTTTCCACCCTGTGAGCATTTATACTATTTGGCCTCTGTTATTCATTTTATTAACTCAGAACCACTTATTTCCCTCCAAGAACCCTTTGTTTCCCTATTTTTGTTCACGTACGCAAGCTGCTTTACTGCAACTCGTGCATGCACAGGTTGTCCCATTGCAGCCTGTGTACATGGATTTAAATGGTAAATTATAGTTAAAACTCACTTTTTATTGCAAAAAGTGGTCATAGGGTGACCGTTGGCCCTCCATGTATCTCGAAATGACTTAATTCGACCTTTCACCTACCTTTGGAAGGCTATATATTGTGCTCTTATGGTACATGGAAGGACGAGAAAGAGAGATCATCAAAACTCTATTGGAATTTTTCCATATCTTGAGTCTACATCCATTGATCCTAGTTGTTGTGAACCTCTTATGCTCCCCTACCAAACTCATCCCTTAATTGATTTTTCCATTGCATGGGGGATTGAAGTGGTGGAGACACAAGTGGAGGGACCTAGTTCTCAGTTTAGATGAGTTGCCGGCAAGAGTTTGTATCATGTACTTCTTGTTTCATTAATAGATATACTCATTTTCTCTTCCAATTGATGTTGTGAATGTTTAATTAACATTGGGTGCATTTTCTTATTGTATCATGGACTATGCTATTGTTTATGCTAACAACTTTCATATATCATATGCACTTGCTTGTGTTTATTGTTGAGACTAAGCTACAGGTTCAAGTGTAGAGATTGGAAAGCTCAACGGGGATCCACATCAAACGTCTGGTTGAACGTTGGTCATTTATTCCACATCTTTGCATTTACATTTCAATAGCATGCATTAGGAATTGAGTTGATTTATGGTAGTCATCTACCTGTTTTGGTCTACCCCAAGCCATATGATGTTTTTCTCTGTAACAATATCCTTGTCCCTCTCTCTCTCTCTAAAAACCAATCCCTAATCTCTTTATTTCTAAATCCCCAACCTCCATTCTCTCTCTCTCTTTAAACCCCTAACCCCCAATCTGTGTGTGTGTGTGTGTGTGTGTGTCTATCTCTCTCTCTCTCCCCCTTTAAATTCCTAACCCTACCTCTCTCTCTCAACCCCTTATCCCCAATTTCTCTGTCTCTCTCTCTCTCTAAACCCCTAACCTCCAATCTCTTTCTCTATTATCCCTTAACCCTAAATATATATCTATCTCTAAACCCCTAACTTCCAATCTCTCTCTCTCGCTCTAAAACCTTGAGATCCAATATCTCTGTCTTTCTCTAAACCCCTAACCCCCAATATCTCTCTCTCTAAACCCACAACCTACAATCTCTCTCTCTCTCTCTCAACCCAAATCTCTCTCTCTCTCTCTCTCTCCAAGCCAATAATCCCCAGTCTCTTTCTCTTTCTCTCTCTTTGTCTCTCCATAAACCCCTAAACTCTAGTCACTCTCTCTCTCTCTCTCTCTCTAAACCCCTAACCTCCATTCTCTCTCTCTCTCTCTCACTAAACTTGTAACCTCAAATATATTTCTCTCTAAACTCCTAACACCTAATCCCTCATTGTCTTTAAACCCCTAACCACCAATCTCTTCTTTGTCTCTAAAACCCTAACAACTAGTCTCTCTTTTTCTAACTCTCTCACTCTAAACTGCTAACCAATACATCTCTATCTCTCTAAACCCATAATCCCCCCTCCTCTCTCTCTCTCTCTATATATATATATATATATATATATATATGTATGTATGTATCTATCTATAAACAATTTCTCCCTAATCTCTCTCTATCTAAACCCATAACCCTCAATATCTCTCTGTCTCTAAACCCTTAACCCCTAATATCTCTCTCTCGATCTATTTAAGCAATGAACCCTGAATCTCTCTCTCTAAACATCTAAACTCCTATATATCTCTTTCTCTCCAAACCCCTAAACCCCAATCTCTCTCTCTAAATCCCTCATCTGCAATATTTTTTCCTCTCCCTCTCCCTCTCACTCACTCACTCTCTCTCTCTCTCTCCCCAATTTTGTAAACCCTAACCTCAGACACCTAATCTCTCTTTCTCTCTCTCTAAATATATGATCCCCAATCTCTCTCTCCCTCCCTCCCCCTCTTTATCTAAAACCCTAATAGCTAACACCCTCTCCCTCTCTCTCTCTCCAAAACCCACCTCCTCACCCTCATACCCCTCCCCCCTCTCAAAGTCTCTCTCCCCATGCCACTAACAATCTATACACCCCTTATGATATCTATCTCTAAAAATCTAACGTTGATCTCTATCTCTCCCTAACCTCCATTCTCTATCTCTATCTCTATAAACCACTTAACCCATATCTCTCTATTTATCTATCCCTTTCTAAACCCCTAAACCCTAATATATGTCTCTCTCTCTATCTCTAAAACCCTAACCCCCAATCTCTCTATATATATATTTAAACCCCTAACACCTAACCCTCTCTCTCTCTCTCTCTCTCTCTAAACCCTTAACAACAAGTCTCTCTCTCTCCAAACACCAAACCTCCAATATCTCCCTCTGTATACCCCTCTATCTCTCTCTATAGTCACAGTGGTAATTGGTAAAAATATCCTCTAGCAATGGTCCCAATTGGTAAAATGTAATTTGTCTTCATGTGAAAATCAATTGCAGATGCCTTCTTACACTGATATGAATAGGGACAAGTTGGATTTTGAATTTATGGGGAAAAGAACTGGAAAACCTTGTGATCTGCATACCAACATCTATACCAAGGGCATGGGTAGAAGGGAGAAGAGGCACATACTCTAATTCAATCCAACAATAGAGTTTCACACTTACTCTTGTGATAATCTGCAGGGGACCTAGCAATTGTAACAAACTCACAATCAAACTCTCAAGAATGTTGTAAAGAAGAAGAGAAGCATGCAATCAATAATCACTCATAAACACAGAATAATAGACAATATCAATATCATACAATGAATAATGAATGTAAAAAGTGTGTTACAATAAACTATGAAGTAGCATCATATAGGATTCGAATTAGCCAAGTAGGGAATTCGAATATGAGCTCAAATTCTAGCTTGGATAACTATGGAGACATCATCTAGTCAGTATTATTAGTCATAAATGGTAAGAGTCATTCAAGTGTGTCCAATTGAGTCTAACATAACCATCTAGGCATAAATTAGGGAATGGAGACTCCAAGGGGGGCGCATGAGGCTGTCACAGGGTCAAGTGGCACTCCAAAACTAGCTAACTAGGAGCTAAAGGTAGTTAGGATGAGCAATTAGTGGAATAACTACTCAATCTATGAACTAACCAAGTGATAACTCTCGGTAGGTGAGATAAGGCGCCCTAATTGAGTGATAACTGAAGGTAGGTGAGTAAAGGTGCACTAACTGAGTGTGGTAGGTGAGAAAGGCACACTTTCCATGCAGAACAGTCAAGAAGGGCACATTAGGTAGGTAGGAGTCCAAATGGGAGTTGTAGACAGGCTCTGGAGAGCTAGAATCAAGCTCTAGGTGTTGGGGAGACCACCATGATGATGAGTGATTACATGCATTAGCATGCAAATGCATGCAACATGCAAAATATAAAAATGATGGTGTGAATATTCCAACACCCCCTTGCAAGCTATACTATGAGATAATAACTGAAAACAATAAAATAGGGCCCTGTTGACTAAGACCAAAGGTCACCCCGTATAATCAATCTAAATAAACTAAGTGAGGAAAGAGGGAAAACCCAGTGAGAAGAAACCCCTCCTTCAAAATAGACTGAAGGATGCTAATGAAGCATATCATCTTTGACCCCTAAAGGAGGTAAGTGTCCTTGTTTCTCAAAGAAGGATCGATAGATCCAAAATGGATCAGGAATTTCACAAGGATGAATCCTTACATGTGAAAACTCTGATCCGGAAGATCGAGGAGCAGTGGCTGCCCATCAAAGAAGAGGATCAATAAAGTAAGAAGGATGAAACCTCTCATGCTGAAAATATGATCTGGCTGATCAGGGAGTAGTAGCTGCCCATCGACGAAGAGGATTAGTAATGTGAGAAGGATGAAACCTTCCATGCTGAAAATATGATCTAGTTGATCAGGGAGCAGTGGTTTCCCATTGAGGAAGAGGACAAATAGGTGAGAGATCTTCAAGTTCTACTGGATCTGGATCTCCCATTCACGCATCTTTATCATCAGTTGCTAGACCTTAAGGTTCTTGTGGATCTGGGTCTATCATTCCCTCATCATCATATCCATCTTCAGATTCTGAATCTGAAATATCATGTGAAGATGCATCATCACATCCAAACTCTGAATCTGAAATCTCATGTGAAGAAGCAAGTAGAACTGGCTCATCATCACATACAAACTCTGAATCTAAAATCTCATGAGGAGAAGCAAGTAAAACTGGCTCATCATCACTCGAAGGAGGAACATATCCAAAAACGTTGATATCATGACACTGCTCCAGAATATGCATGTAGTACTCATTTGAACCATCATGATTGTAATCAATATACAAAGAACTAGGACTAGATGATGATGGATCTTCATTAAGATCAAATGAGGATGTAGTAGTGGAGGCCCATTTCGAAATAGGAGTTGGACAAATAGTTGCTAGATATTCAAGTTCTTGTGGATCTGGATCTAGCATTCGCACTTCTTCAAGAGTCCTCTTTTCTCAATCTCTTTTGATGTATCTTTTCCCTTTAGACAACCTTCAAAGGTTCCATGAGCAAAATTGCCACTTAGAATACCATCAACCACATTCCGAGCTAGCTTGTGCTTGAGATGATATAGTTTACTCTCTTCATGAGTATGAGAGTGAAGAGCAGACTCCTTTGAGAGAGGTAAGAAGTGTGAAAACTCATAGAGTTTTGTCTCATGATTTACAACTCCTTTTGCAATGATTTCCCTAAGACCATGTGTTGTACCTTGACTTCATATGGAGTAAAGATCACTCTTTTGGTCTCTCCAGTATGAGTCATTTGATACACTGAAAGGACATTAGCTGGAAGAGAAGGAGCATAAAGCACATCAGAAAAGTAACCATGGTCAAGATTGATTCTTCCAAATATCCCCTCAGAGGAGACTTCTGAATCATTGCCCAAACTGATGGAAGAGCCAATAGAGCTTTCAAAACTGGAGAAGAGATATTTGGAGGAATCCATATGGCTTGATGCTCCTGAATCTATGATGAAAGATGAGTCAGTTGATGCACTTGCTATGAGAGCATGACATCTTTCTTTGTCTTCAGTTCTAGAAGATTCAGTATCAGGATATTTTTTCCTTATACATGCTAGTATAGGAAGATTGTTCTTCTCAAGTAACTAAGCCATCAAATCTATGGTCTTCTTCGTGCAAGAACTCTTAGGATGGAACCCTCTATGACAATAAGTGAACTTGAATCTTCCCTTCTGAGAATGCTTGGTCTTCCTTGAATTCGAAGCCCCATCTGACTGGTATGGACCATCTGTAGGCCTTGTATCATTCGATCTCTTATTAGGAATATTTTGTTGTCTTTACCATTCACTCTCTCAGCAACTGTAAGGGAAAAATCCAATTTTGGTTTGATCATTGCCATGGAGATAAACTTCTCTTCCTCTTGAGTAAGAGATTGGATGAAGTCATCAAGTGAGGGAAACTTCCATCTTGGAATGGACATCTTATCTAAATGGAAATTAGAGACAAAAACTGAGAAGCTTGGCCCCAACTTTGAGATAATGGCAAGAATACGCTGCTTGTCTTCTTTCACTATCTCATATCTCGTCAACTGTGATATCAAGCTTTTGAACTTGGTGAGGAAGGCATTGATAGATTCGATGCTGTCAGGACTCAAACATATGAGTTCATTCTCCAATTTTTGTCCTTTCATATCATCTTTATGTCCAAAAAGGGATTCGAGCTTGTCCCAAACCTCTTTAGGAGATGTAAGATCAATGACATGGAAGTGGAGATCTTTAGAAATTGAGAGAAGGAGGAGGCCAACTGCTTCATCAAGCCTATCCAAGTACTTGGACTTTTCAACTGCACTAAGAGGTTCTACCATCGTTCCACTAACTATTCGGGTGAAGCTCTTGGATCTCATGAAGAGATCCATCTTTGATTTCCACTCAACATAGTTGGAAGATGTGAGCTTTAGATCCATCTGAAAAAATAAAGTCGAATAGTTGAAGAAGAATTCGAACGGGTGAATAAACCTGCAAAACAAAAAGAGTTTTTGTTGATGGAGAATGCTACACTTCGAATGAAAACTACCTTTTGAACACTGAGCACATTGAATAAGTCCTTCACACCTGGCTAGTCCTCACTGGATTTCTGCAATGAATTCAAGTAATAGCACCAGGATTTGTTGTGGAAACTCAAAGGCTTCTTGTGCTCAAGTGAAAGATAGCTGCTCAAAGAAATGTTGCAACTGTTGCTGCTGCAGCTGCTGCAATGGCTACAATTCAAATAGCTGTTGACTACTCTGATACCATGTGATAATCTACAGGGGATCTAGCATTTGTAACAAACTCACAATCAAACTCTCAAGAATGTTGCAAAGAAGAAGAGAAGCATGCACTCAATAATCACTCATAAAAACATAATAATAGACAATATCAGTATCATACAATGAATAATGAATGTAAAGAATGTGTTACAATAAACTGTGGAGTAGCATCATATAGGATTTGAATTAGCCAAGTAGGGAATTCAAATTTGAGCTCAAATTCTAGCTTGGATAACTATGGAGACATCATCCAGTCAGTAGTATCAATCATAAATGGTAAGAGTCATTCAAGTGTGTCCAACTGAGTCTAATAGAACCATCTAGCCATAAATCAGGGAATGGAGACACCAAGGGGGGTGCATGAGGCTGTCATATGGTCAAGTGGTACTCCAAAACTAGCGAACTAGGATCTACAGGTAGTTAGGATGAACAATCAGTGGAAGAACTAGTCAATCCATGCACTAACTGAGTGATAACTCTTGGTAAGTGAGATAAGGAACCCTAACTGAGTGATAATTGAAGTTAGGTGAGTAAAGGAACACTAACTGAGTATGGTAGGTGAGAAACGTGCCCTTGCCATGCAGAACAGTCAAGAAGGGCACATCCGTTAGGTAGGAGGCCAAATGGGGGCTGTAGAAAGTCTCTCGATATCAGCTACAAGCAAGCTCTAGGTGCTAGGGAGACCACCATGATGATGAATAGATGCATGCAGTGGCATGCAAATGCATGCAACATGCAAAATATAAAAATGATGGTTTGAATATTCCAACAACTCTACCCTATGGAACTGTTGGCACTTTCCACAAATAAAATGAGGACATGTTGGCCCATGTATTAATTTTTTTTTTAATTTTAATAACTTGAATGTGCATCACTCCGGGTTCTAATGAGTGCACTAGGTTGTGAGGATCAAAACATATAGTATATGGTACTATGTACTATTTCTACATGTTTCCGAACAAAGGCATTTTTATGAATTTTCGTTCAATTGTTTACATACATATATCCTTGTGAATGTAAACCCCATTGACTGCTATCATTGATAAAGATATTTTTTATCAACTCAATGACATCACTATATTATTAACAAATATAAGTGTGTTGTCTTGGATCAAGAATGGGATGATAACTGAAGGGCTGTGTATATGACCCTTTTTGTTCTCATATTTTGCCTTGTTTATGAACTTTTTGACTTGATCCTATATTGCCACTTGCTCTCTTTATTACATTTGGAAAAGTTTTGGATTTGGTAAGGACTGATCTCGTTTTCCTTTTTATTTGTCAAATTTCTTATGATTTGGATAGAGTTATGATGCCATGATTTCCTACTAAACTAAGTGGTGTTTCAGGTTCAATGTTATTCTACTTTTAGGTTGCAGAATAAAGGAATTATGGGAGCTGGACACTTGCATTAAAGTCTCAAGTTTATATATTATGCTCTTGCTCGTTATGTTACATAATTATTGGTCAAATACTTAGGGTGCACATGGTTATGCAATCAATCTGAGGATCAGTGATTTTTGTTCAACTCAACATTTCGAGCCTTCAATGACTCAAGTTGTTGGGTCATCCAACGGGTTGCTTACTACTCCGATCCATTCTTTGGATCACCTCCACTCTCCATTGAAAGAGTTCCTGGATTGGCTCATGAGATCTTTTGGGAATCATCAGATGAGCCTCATTTGGGAATTGGTTGTAACTGCACGCTCTTTCATGATTTTCTTATGAGCACTGATGTATAAAAACTATGAATCTCCTCTGGGAGAGTTTAGCCATCATATTGCACAAATCAATCAAACATTGTTGTGATCGGACCTTTGATATATAAATCTATATTTTCCTAATTCTGGATGTGTTAATCAATTTTGTGTGAGTAAGTTGGTTTCCCAGCTCCTGTCATCGAAGGCAGGGCCCCCTTCTGTGACAGGTACTGTTGTAGTTAGGATTTCCTTTCCTTGTGCATTTAGCTGATGTTGATGCAGTTGATGTTTTGATTTAATTATTTCACATTTATAATTGGTGTGTTGATCATAGTTAAAGTGTGAATGCTTAAGTAGCGACACGACTGGATAGTGTAATCATTTTTTATCATTGCTAGGGAACATAGAGGAATATATGGATTATGAATATTGAATCAAGAATACTTCTGTGGTGGATGGTCACATTAAGATTACTGTTGGGATTATGTTGCTAGCTGATAATGATAGAAGCGGACTATTAAATTCAATTAGTTCATTATGATTCTTTTACTATAGCTATTGTTTATTGAATTGCTTTCGTGTGAACTTCTCAATTTGCTAAATCTAGGTTAAGGCATTAATTTCTTTCCACGGCATAGAAGAATGTTTGTTGAAATTTGGTAGTCAGTGCTTCTGGTTTGATTGCAAATTGCCTTCCATGATTTGTGATTTTCTTAGAAATATATTCCCCAACAGTTGCATTCTAATTCTAGTTTAGTAATCCATCGATCTCCTCTGTGTTAAAATCATTCAAATTACAGTGTCTGACATATACTTTGTCTGGTATCTCATAAGCCTTCATGGCCCTGGGTTGATAATTTAAGCACAACTTTCTATTTCAATTTAATTAAAAGAGAATTAAAGAGCTCATCCTTTTGGCGTCATTGCCGGGGACCTGCCAAGGACAGTGCAATTTTTGATTGATTATTCTGGTTCTATAGTTGCGATTTTTTTTTTTCCTTTGAGTGGATTGTGTATGGCATTTTTTTTTTTTTGAAAATAGTCTGGTGTGATTTCGGAGGAGGGACGAGTAAGATGCATAGACAAATTCATTAGAATATTTCCCGTTGCAAGTCCCTATGATCCTGGATCAGGAAAAGTATTCATGCGTAGAATAAGAGATAGTACAGGTAGACTTGTATACGCATATGATACTCCCCCAGGTACTAACTGTGCAAGAAACACAAAAAGAGGAGGTCGTGTTCAAGGGAGGTCACCCTCTATCAACATTTCTAAGCAAGAGATTGAAAGGCCTAAGCATTCTACCACGCCCATCGACAGAGCAATCCTACCAAGGCATGCTGATGAGAATATGCCAATGAAAAAATTGGCTCAAGAAACAAAGTTCGTTCAAGAAGGAGGACTTCTTAATCAAATCAGTGTTAACAACCAAGGGATTGAGGAACAATTGTTTGTTGAATCTCCGTTGTTAGCCAGATCATCTACATTTGAATATTTTATGGTGAATATGGATGGTGAGGGAGAGCACATTCCCAACAAGGAAGAGACAAACCAAGGAAATACAAATGGAGAATCAAGTACTAGAACAGTTACTTTCAAATTTCCAATCCAAAATTCCATATCTACACTTACAAACCAGACGAAGAATATTCTACCTTTGGCATTGCCCAATTTTCATGGTATGGAAAGTGAGGACCCGGACACGTTTCTATTTGAATTCGATGTCCTCTGCATGAGCTACGATTATGTTACAGATCACCAGAAGCTAAAAAATTTTCCAACCACATTAAAAATCCAGGCTCTAAGGTGGTTTATGGGGCTCGTGTTGGTCATACTTACTGATCTAGAGGTTTTTCAATGTAGACCCAGGTACTTCATGGTACAAGATACCAACAAAACCCCTATTCACTGACCCTTTTGGCAACAGACTGCGAGCATTCTAAAGTCTCACCTGAGGCGAATTTTTGGGGGTGGTTGTAGAATCAGGTTTCCACAACCTGGTGATGTGAGGGATCAAACTGACTAATGTGCAACGTGGCAAGACTTACACACTACAGATAAATGACTGCGCGAAGTCTTCGACTTCGCATTGAGTACAATTGTGCAATACCAATGAACTATAGCAGCATGTTTGCGCAAAGGGTAGATATATACTTCCTGCAGATCTCTGTTTGTGGATTCTTAGACTTGGTGATATGATGATAAGCTATCAATCAACTTATCTCGTAGCATTTATCATGGATCAGTGCGACAACCAGATCACGCATTCACTTCAAGACTTAATCAAACTAGCCAATCTTACTTAGTAGTCTTAATTGTTTGTCCACACTCAGACCGATCTCAAACATATGTAATGGAAGGAATTATAGAATGATGCTCACCCTGATGCAGCACTTCAACTTCTAACAATTAACTCTGTGATTATTTAGCAGATCCATACATTCAAAGGCTTATAGATGATGATCATTAACATTCATCCATATATGCACTACTTAACATGTTATTCCCATTTCTTCAACGTCGAATACATATAAAAGCAATAAATATCAGATAACAGTAACATCAAGCATTATTACTAAGAAATCTACAATGGAAACAACCTAAAGCATCACATAACATGGATTTAACATGGTTCAACCCCCCAAATGGAAGGCTATGTCCACAAGAACTGTTCTTTTATTATCTTTTAGGGAAGGGTACAACAGTTCTTCGTATGCGCACTCAACTGCAGACGCTCTTCTCTCACAAAATCAGGTCTCTGCGCACTTAGTTGCAGAGCCTCTACAATAGCTTCAACTTACAAACTCTGATAATATTCAGCGATAACCAACAAAATGAAGATTCACCCTTCCCTTATAAAATTGTCCTACTTATAGATCAAGACCCATAGGTCATGTCTTTTACATCTCGAAGGCAGAAACCCTTAGGTTTACAAAACTGTCACATGCGCGCCAATATGTTGCTGCCGCTGAGTTGTTCCTTCTTTCACGACTTTTAGATGACTGGTTCAAGTAGTAGTTCTCTATTTGTGCTACCAGTTACCTTCCACCTGATCTACACCTACCCACCACTTGGTAGTTATCGAGTATCTTTGCAAAAACTAGATCTCCAATGACCTAACCGGAACACATGTTGTCTTCCATCCAACACTCTGCTTAGCTAGATCTTCCGTTGACCGAACACATCACAACATTGTTCTCCTCGCAACACTATCTTCATAGTTCTTCCGACACTATGCTACGTGCAACTTCACAGCATACCAAAACTTATCCCGAAATTGTTCCAACTTAACTGCACTTAGCTCCGCATTTCTCAAAATCCTTCCTGCTAAAAAATGCCCCACTTGGGCCAGGCCCAACAGGCCCCTAACACTTACATGTGGCTCATCCCCGAGCCACCTACAACTTCTCCAAGGTGTTCTACTGATTGTGGGGTGAGCTTTGCAGCAAACTCATTGAATGTGCTGATCAACTTTTCTATCGTGGTGTTTGCATCATGCTCAATTTTTCCCAACTATTTCTAGCATCTCTTATGTTATCTCATGGCCGATTTGGCCTTCCACCTACTTGTGATTCTCATGTAGCTCCTTTAACTTTCCTTCGATCTCCTATGAGATCATGCCAGCCTCTTCTAATAGTGGCTGCGACTTCTCGCCCATTTCTGTCTCTTTCTTATGTAGGGCTTGTACTTCCTTCTTGTTGTGAGGAAAATGCACCTATAGTTCAGGGGAGAAAGTACCAACTTACAGGTATGAAAGATAGACCTACAAATGTTCTACAAGTACAATAAGTAAGTGAAGAGATTAAGGTTAGAGATATATGCACCTTATTAAGAAGGTTGATCCAAGCTTTCCCTTCCTTGCTCTTTAATGCCATTCAGTGTCACAATGCCCACACCTGCAAAACAACTTGATACCTTTCTCAAATACATTTGACTACATATATAAGACTGATATCCATGACATAATAAGACATCAAACTATAATCAAACAGTAATCACATCTAAGACACACATAAATAGGTCATCTATGGAAAGGAAATAATGTCTGATCTTTATTTTTGAATGAAGCAAGTACATCAAGTTATACTTTCCTTCAAGCTTGGCACTTCACAAAACCTAGATTCAAGGTCTCCTGCTTTTGTTCTCCAAGGATCCCAGCCTCTAATAAGTTGTGCTAGGGTTTATCAAAAACTGAGGCACAAGAGAGGGGGATGAGGGTCTCCATTCCTCCAGCATAACATTGTTATAGGCTTGGTCCCTTCACATGGCCCCTCTACCTTCCTTATAATTCAATGAAGGAGAGGAGAAGTAGTTATAACCGATCAAGAGGTTGCCAAACCAACTCATTTCAACCAAAATTAGAGATTTTGACTAGTTCAGGAAAGTGCCCTACTCTTCCTATTGCAAACCAGCGCATTTCTCAAGGTGTGTGCTACTTTATTGAAGTGGAGTCGCATATTTATGAGGGTGTGCACTACTTTATTGAAGTGGAGTTGCGCACACATCCTAGTATGCCCTACTCTATGCATAGGAAACCATCATTTTTGGAGAAAAATGGCCAAAAATAGGGTTTTCTGATGATTTTTACGAGATGGTTTGGTTTGGAAAAATGTTCCTAAGGGTTATTACCATCAAATGGGCCAAGAGTGAGGTAATTTCAACCATTTTTAATGTCCTAAATGACCCTTCAATCCACAACTATCCTGTTGTGTGACTAAACTTGATCTCAAGAAGTGTCGTCATGCGACCAAGCGATACAAGTGTCATCACGGATGGAGAAGTGTCATTTTAAGCTATAACAAATGCCCCCTAATGTATGAGGTAAGAGGGAGTGCAGGAAATGATGGTCGAAATACATTATAAATAACAAAGAGTTGAATCATGGAGGAACTGGAGAAACCAAGAATCATAGGCTCAAATGACGTACCTGAAAGCAAAGGCAATGTTAGACAAACTCATCCTTGGGGTAACTGTCTATGTTCAAATAGTGGAACATGACCTCCAAGAGGATACAATAATGATCCAAATATTGATGCATATATCATGGCCACTAAAATACAAGCGTGGATCCATGAGGAACATAAGTGTAAACATAGCCACATAAATACAAGGTGGATCTATGTCAAAACTGGAGAACATAGTCATAGAGAACAAGCTGGATCTATGTCTCATCAAGAGCCAAAAAGAGTGTGGCTCAGTCTTGCGCAACTTGGACGATAACATAAATGAGGTGATGCTATCAAGGATCCCAAGGTCTTCATCCAAAAACAACCCAAGGTACAAACCTATCCATGCGAATAAATGAGTTGATGTCGAACATGGGAGGTATCGTTTGATTACCAGTCATTGATGTATACCGTTAACAAACGCGAGGGTGTCCACCAATAATGAAAATGGAACCCAACGTACCTAGTACATTCAAGAAAGTGCGAATAAATGGTCTTGAACACTTGAAGAATCCATCGGATAGGAGACATTGATGTATTCCCATCTATCCAATAGTGAGGGAAACTTCCACTAATGACTGTGATCCCCAAGGTACTAACCGAAACTTGTTATAGCTTGAAATGACACCTCTCCGTCCGTGACGACACTTGCTTCCCTTGGTCGCATGACGACACTTCTTGAGATCAAGTTCAGTCACACAACAGGACATTTGTGGATGGAGGAGTCATTTGGGACACTAAAAATGGTTGAAATTACCTCATTCTTAACCCATTTGATGTATATGACCCTTAGGAACATTTTTCCAGACCAAACCATCTCCTGAAAATGAGCAGAAAAGCCTGTTTTTGGCCATTTTTCAATATGAGCGCGACTCCACTGTTGAAATAGTAGCGTGTACGTGACTTTGTGTCATTTAAAGTAGCGCCCATTGCCATGTGTACGCGACTTTGTCTACTATAGAGTAGCGTACACCCCTGTTTTGGTCAAAATATCGAAATTCGAGTAAGTTAAGTTGGTTGGGAAACCTCTTGAGCGGTTATAACTTCTTTTCCTCTTCCTCATTGACTATATAAGGAGGGTAGAAGGGTCATGTGAAGGGACCAAGCCCAATTACAAAGTTATGTTGGAGGAATGGAGACCCTCATCCCCCTCTCTTGTGCTTCAGTTTTGGTAAACCCTAGTACAATTGCTTAGAGGCTGGGATCCTTGGAGAACAGAAGTAGGAGACCTTGAATCTAGGCTTCGTGAAGTGCCAAGCTTGGAAGAAGGTATAACTTTATGTACTTGCTTTCATTCATTAATAAAGATCAGACATTCTTCTCTTTCCAAATATGACCTATTAATGTGTCTTAGATTTGATTACTGTTTGATTATAGTTTGATGTCTCTTTATATTTTGAATATCAATCTCATATATGTAGTCAAATGTGTTTGAGAAAGGTATCAAGTTGTTTTGTAGGTCTGGGCAATGCGACACTGGATAAGCATTTAAGAGCGAGGGAGGAAAAGCTAGGATCAACCTTCTGAATAAGGTGCCTACATCTCTATGCCCTAATCTCTTCATTAATTTGTTGTACTTGCAGATTGCTTGTAAGTCTATCTTTATCACCGTAAGTTGGTAGTTTCTCCCCTTAACTATAGGTGCATTTTCCCCACAACAGAATGGTGACTCCGCTGGGGAAAGCGTAACTGCTTAGGGGTATCCAAGGTCATTTCTTCAGTCTTGTTTGATGGTATTTTTTCATTTTCTTGATTAAGATCAGTTAGTAGGCTCTTTTTGAGCCTCCTTGGCTCTTACAGACCCTTCCCAGCCCTTGCAAACCCTTGTGGACCCGGGTGTGGTGGTTTTAACCCCATTTTTCCAACTTTTTCCACCTGTACGCTACTGTTTGCACCACACAGTAGCGCCCATACGCTACTTTTCCTCTACATAGTAGCACCCATCCTGCTATGGGTGCTAGTTTCCTTCATACACAGTAGCGCTCAAAATATGGGTTTAAATTTTTTGAGTTTTTTGGGTTGTGGACCCAAATCTGGGAGTTGTAGCTGCATTTTCTGGGGTCCCTGATGACCCTAGGTCTGAGTTAAACCACTGTAAGTGGTCTCCCATCCTTGTACTGATCCTACATTCATGATTTGAACCTCTTTTGATCAATTTGGGCTTGTTTGGAAAGTTTTGGGGTTTGTTGACCCAAGTTGGGGGGTTGTGGACCTGTTTGGTGTTTTGTACCCTAATTTGAGTCTAACTGAACTTGCTTGCCCCATTTCCACTGGATTTGACACCTATTGAGTCTTCTTGACCTTGTTTGTATCCATTTGAGTGAAATTTCTCTTTTAGGTTGGTTTCTTATCCTCCCTTATGCTTTTAGTTTTTCTTTTGTAGTGAAAAGCTCAAGTGTTTTGGCTGTTGTTCAAGACCTTGTTTGCATTGTTATGTGCAGACCTGACTTTACCAAACCATACTTCTTCATAGGTCATTTGCTTCATTTGGGTCTAAAAGTAGTTTTTGTACTCTTTTCCCAATGGTTGGCATGCTTACATCAATGAGAATTTGAAAGTCATATTTGGTAGCTTTTACTGTTTCATAAAGAGAACCTAAAAGTTTCTTTTCTTTGCTTTGATAATAGGTTAGTTTCAGTTTTGTTTCTTACCTTTGAAAAGCATGATGAATTTTGATTTATCTTCTGAATAGAGTACCTTACAGGTGGCTTAAAAGATTTTAGAGTGCTTTGCATAAAAAAGAACAAGTTTTCTTTTGCATACCTAGTTGCTTGAGTAGCTGCATTCATAGGTTTTCAGTTTATTTTTGTACATTTAGACTTTATTTTTACCTTTTTTTTGCATTCGAAAGATTAAAAAATTGCATTTGCACATGCATTCTAGATCATAATTTTAAGACTTGCATTGAAAAGAAAAAGATTTGTTTGGTGGTAAATATTTCATTTTCAGTACTCTATCTCTATTCTAACCACTCTCACACACCCACTACCTTTTTGAGTAAGCAAGTAACCTTTAAAATGAACTCTAATAAAATGTACTAGCAACATTTTATTTTCTAGGTTACACTACGCCAACTAGTTTTGGTTAGGATCTTGGGTTTAAAACACCTTAAACCACCCAAGATCACACATTATGAAAAAATCGTAGTGAGACTATCACAGATAAATCCATTCCAATCAAAACTTGCCTGGGATCTATGCAGTAGGTCATTGCGAGATCAGATTGTTGGGAATACTCCTCCTACTTTCTGTTCGAGCATACGCTAGGATCAGATTGCGTATTGGGGACTCTTTCGAGTTTCGGGCTTAGCTACCCTGCCCACGCTTTCTGATTCGATCGGTGACTGTTCCCCTAGGAGTTTTCGGTGTTGTGGTATCCTTAGTATCTGACTCTAGGTTCATACACATGTGACAGCAGAGGGTATATCTACTGTACCTAAGATAGACGTGGGAGGAAATCCCTTGCAGGTCTTTGGGAGGGCGGTTGGGTGATTTCAGTGCTTGCACCCTTAGTCATTGTATTGTGGACCCCGGGTAACTATCTTTCTTCCTTCGTTGATCTGTTCTGGGCCCTCATCATCCCAGACTCTGCTTCGAAAGGCATCTGTTTGCCTGGTTTGATTTACCTAGGACCTTTTTTAGTGGTGTGCTCTTTGTGCTACTTGTTTTAGTTTGCCTTAGAGAAATTCTTGTTCATTTGAGCAGGAAACTATGTCTAGCATTCCGGCGAGTGCCAATCAAGGTACCCCTGTTTCGGGGGATCCTTGTGCTATTCCATTCATTGGAAACATTGGTACTCCCTTAATGGCTACTTTGAATCTTCCTGGATTCACTATAGGGCTGTCGGTTTGGTTGTTTTCCACTCCGAATGCCTTGCATGCTCCTGACGCTTCTTTTGTGAGCACCTCAAATCAAGAGCATCAGAACCCTGGACCTTCTTTGCCAGTAACATCTTCTCCTCCTCCTTCTACCTCATGTGGTGAAAGTAGCAATACTAGTAGCCAGCAGTCTAAAAGGAATAGACGGAGGAAGAATGGGAAGAAGATGCCAAAACAAGGGGGCAGCAACCCAGCCTCTGTGATTCATGCTGGGGGCAAGCACCCTGCCTCTACAAATCATGCAGGGGGCACCTACCCATCCTCTGGAGGTCATGCTGGGAGAAAAATTTTAGTCACTGAAAATCATACTGAAAGTTTGTCTTCAACCACTGTTAGTCATGTTGAGGACACGTCATTGATCACTGCTAGTCATATTAATGACAAGTCACCAGTTCCTGTGAGTCATATTGGAGACACCAGATCAGCCACTACAAGTCATGCTGAGGGAGTTTACATTGTCGACAAACCAAACAGACAGAAGCTTAAGTTCCCTTGTAAGTTTTGCGAGGGAGACCACCTTACTTACTTGTGCCCTGCACTTCCAGAAGTGCAAAAAGTGTGGTCCTTAGTTCAAAAGTCTTCTACTTCTGAGCAACCAGCCACTGCAAGTCATGCTGGGGGCAAGTTGTCAGCCAATGCTAGTCATGCTGAGAGTACTGACATTGTAAAGGAGTCTCGACCTATAGGACAGAAACCAAAGTTTCCTTGTAAAATTTGTAAGGGAGATAACCTTACTCACCGATGCCCTGCCATTCCATAGGCACGAAGAGTGTGGTCCATGTCTGAAGGAACCTCTGTTCCTGAGTTGTCTGTAGATTCCCTGCAGTCAGATCAACCTTTGGTTGATAAAGTGGTTGAACCAATGCAATCTTTGGTCGACCCCACTCTTCCTTCGGAGAGTGAAGTGATCGAATCGATGCAATCTTCGACCGATCCCATCAGTCCTTCGGAGATTGATGCACCTACTACTGAAGTCTTCTGCATTACCAGTTTGGATATTCCTGAAAAAGGGGGCACTTCATCTGTGCCATGTGAACCCCTACCAAGCCCTAGGATTGTTTCCTTTGATTGAAATAGTCTAGCTGAGCCTCGTCTTCCTTCTTCGACACCTTTCCAGATAAAGGTTGATATCGGGAACCACACAGTTGATCGATGCATTGTTGATGAAGGTGCTTCTGTTAATATCTTATCCGCTTATGCTTGGAGAGATTTGGGTTTCCCTAATGTTATTCCAGCTGTTAATTGGCTGTTGACCTTCGATAAAAGACCTAGTGAACCGTTTGGATTCCTCCATCATGCACCTGTTACTTTGGGTGGAAAAACAGTCTTGGTTGATTTTATGGTTTTAAAGGACCCTATGGACTTTGATATGATCCTCGGGCATGATTACATTTATGCTATGCATGCTGTGGTGTCTACGCTTTTTCGTGTGATGCATTTCCCTCATAACGAAAACATTGTCACCATCGACTAGCTTGCATTCGTTGATCCTCCTTATTACCCAACTATAGACCAATCGGATCCCTCATCATTAGGCACTACTATGTCACATGGGAATGTTGTGGCATATTGTTCCTTGAGTTCAAATGCTACTGAGAAGAAGTCTCTGAATTCATGCTTACCTTCTCGGGACTTGGTCCCATCTTTTGACCAAGTAACACCTCCATCTGAATGTCTAGATATGTATTCTATCTGGGATGATATACTTCCTTCCGATGAAGTTTTCCTAGAGTCTATAGTACAGTCTGCTATTCACTTGGATGTTGATCCAGTCGCAGTCATGTCCAGCCCCGGTTTGACCTTAAAGTCTGATCTTCCTACTGTTGAGTCTTTGGACTCTCCGATAGATCCACAAATCGGTGTTCCTGATGAGTTTGATTATGCTTCTAGAATTTTCAACTCCCGTGATGATGAATTTGTTTCTGTAGATTCCATCATGTTCTTCAACTTTGATCTTCATCCTGAAGTTGATCTTGTTGATTGTAAGTCCTCGGGCTTGGGTACCATAGAGTCTTCTTTTGAAAACTCTGCCTTGTTTATGCCCGTTGTTGATGATAGTGAAGTTGAAAGTATTTCTACCACAGTGACTTGTATTGGGTCTTTCCTTACATATGTTTTAGATATGATCCTGGTACTAATGTTTCTTGAAGACAGGATTCTTAGATGGATGTATACTTTCTGTTAGGAACCCATGTCTTTACTTTGTTAGTATGTTGTTATTGGATGCATATGCTTTGTAAGTCGTCCCGTAGTATTTGTTGATCAATAGTTTGTGTTATTGTTGTTGGCGCATATGCTTTGTAAGTCGCCCGTAGTATTGTTGATCCATAGTTTGTAACGGCCCATGGTTTCGACCCATAGTATTGGCGCCTAGAATTAGTATATAAGTGTGTGTTGAGACCTATGAAGGCACCGTGAAGTTATTTGTATTGAGCTTGCTCAAAGGAGGTTGCCCCCTCGAAGTGGCCCGTGATCAATACAAAAGTGATTCTGAGTTCTGTCATTTCTGCTATTTCGCGCATTCTTGTTAATTAATTGTTGCAGGTGCCTCACATCTGGTATCAGAGCACTTTCTTGGGCTCGCTGGGTGAAATTTCTGCCAAAATTTTTTTTCGCATCTGTTGCAGGTTCGGATTTGGGAATAATCCCTATCCGCTTAACTGTGGGAAGTACTTGGGCATAAGCCCTAAAACTCATTGTGAGGAGTACCACAGGAACCCCGAAGTAGCTGGCCCATTGAGAGGACCTGCCGGCGAAAAGGGCAACGACCCCTACCTGATTGACTAGTTCCCACCCGTGAGGTAAACCAAGAGCTGTCGTTTGTGGCAAAGCGGTTATCAGTTTTACCTGAGCCGTGGAGTGAGGGGTACTGGCCCAATACGCAAGCCGTCAGACAGCATTGGTGGCCGAGTGAAAACCCTGAACTGTTAGGAAGCCGCACATACCTGGGGTCCATATCTACTTTCAGTTGAACTATTGTCAATCACTGCTGCGCCGTTTCAGACTCATTTTGCAAGCCGTTCCAGATCCAGCAGGTCGGCGTTGTTCCAGATTCCTTCTGAGCCGTAGCCGTTCCAGTCTGTAAAAAAAAAAAAAAAAAAAAAAAAAAAAAAAAAATTCAGGGAACCTCTGTTTTTTCTCCATATCTCCCTTGTTTTACCTCTGTTTCCCTTGAAATTTTCAGGGAACCCCTGTCATTCCATTCTGCATAATTCATACCTGAGGACCCTATCCTCAGTTCCCCTTCCTACAGCCGGAAATCCCACATTTGTCTATTTTTAGGGTTTGCCATAACTTCCTCAGATTTCACCCAATCACCTTCAATTTTTACCACAGAGTTCCTTTCTGAATTCTGCTTCCTTGTTCCCTTCTGCCAATTTTTCCCATCCTTTCACCCCGCTGCTGAAATCCTCATTTTCACTTCCCTGTCTATCCAACAGTGTCCAAAAAACGAGTCAAACCCCAATTACCCTGCCGAATTTTTCCCAAATCCAAATTTTCCTTTACTGAAGTAGTTCCTGTTTTTGTTTTCCTACCCAATAAAAAAAAAAAAAAAAAAAATCCCTGGTTATGGTTGTCACCCGTGCAGGAGCAAAAACCATGGAGGAAGCCCTTGCAGCCATCCAAGCCAAACTCCAGGATCTGGATGAAAAATTTCTTGGTCTCCATCTTGAGCATTCAGCTATGAACAACAAACGGCAGTCCGAGTCTTCAGTAGACAATGGGTTCTCTTCTTCCAGCAATTTCCGTGGTCCAAAGCTTGATTTTCCTCACTTCAATGGTACCGATCCAACTGGGTGGATCTATTGTGCAGAACAATATTTCAGTCTGCATAATACGTTTGATGTCAACAAAGTTCCGTTGGCATCCTTTCATTTGGAACAGGAAGCTCTTCAGTGGTACCGTTGGTACATCAAGGCTCATCCAGAGCCCAACTGGCCAAACTTTTGCCAGCTCCTTCTGCAACGATTTGGTCCTAGTGCTTTTGATGACTTCACAGGAGCCCTCACTAAACTTCGCCAGACCGGCACTGTGAGAGAGTATCAAACCGAATTTGAGAATCTAGCCAACCACACCGAAGGATTGTCTGATGAATTTTACCGGAGTTGTTTTATCAGTGGTCTAAAGGATGCCATCCGCTCCGAGGTCAAAATGTTCTGCCCCAACACAATGATGGAAGCACTCGGGTTGGCTAAATTGGCAGAAGACAAGATTGCAGCCCAACAACGCTCCAAGCCCACTTTTGTTCCCTTCAGAAATATGGGGTCTCAGCGACCTCCTATACCGCAGGCTCCTCGACCGACTCCTATCAAGCGTTTGTCAGAAACAGAGATGCAAGCACGCAGAGAAAAGGGTCTTTGCTATAATTGTGATGAGAAATTCACTCGGGGACATCGATGTGTTCAGCAAAAACTATATCTCCTGGATGTGGAGTCTCCGCCTGCCTCTGAAATGGGTGACGAAGATCCAGAAACACTGGATGCTCCGGTCGACATTCAGGAACCGCCTATTGACCCTCCGTCTCAGGATGACCAGCCAGAGATATCTCTCCATGCTTTAGCTGGAATCACCACCCCCCAAACAATGCGGGTCAGGGGTTACTTCAAGAAGCTTCCTCTTACAATCCTCATTGATTCTGGTAGCACTCATAATTTCATCGACCCTCGGATCGCCAAACAAGCTGATTGTTTTATCCATCCTTGCTCCAACTTTGAAGTCATGATTGCCAATGGGGGCACCTTACCTTGCAAAGGGAAGTGTCAAAATGTGCGTATCTCTATGGGAGATTATATCCTGCGGTCTGACATGTTTGCCTTGCCCTTAGGCGGATGTGATGTGGTTTTGGGCGCTCAATGGCTACGCACACTCGGCCCTATCTTATGGGATTTTGCCGAACTTTGGATGCAGTTTTCCCTCAATGGACACAAACACACATTGACAGGATTACAACCAGGTTCTCTCAGCATCATCAGTTCACATCGCATGGAGAAACTCCTCAAGAAGAGTTCACATGGTGTCATCGCTCAGATCAGTTCCATCCAGATGCAACCATCCGCGGTCTCCACTACTCCTTTGGATCTACAACAAATTCTGAATCGATATACAGGTGTCTTTGCTGAACCAGTGGGATTACCACCTTCCAGGCCAGAAGACCATCATATTCAGCTCCTTCCTGGCAGCGTTCCTCCCAACATCAGGCCCTATCGCTACCCATTTCACCAAAAAACAGAGATTGAAATGCTCGTGCGGGACTTATTGAAGCAAGGTATTATTCGCCCAAGCACTAGTTCCTTTTCTTCTCCAGTTATTCTTGTCCGCAAAAAAGATGGGTCATGGCGCCTCTGCATTGACTTTCGAGCACTTAATCACCTCACCATCAAGGATAAGTTTCCAATTCCTGTTGTTGATGAGCTTCTTGATGAGCTTCATGGGGCTCACTTTTTCTCCAAGTTGGATCTTCGTTCTGGGTATCATCAAATTCGAGTTCATGAGGAGGATATTCCTAAAACAGCTTTCCGCACACATGATGGCCATTATGAGTTTTTGGTCATGCCCTTTGGCCTCACTAATGCTCCTTCCACATTCCAGGCCTTAATGAATAAAATATTTCGACCCTACTTGCAGAAATTCATTCTGGTATTCTTTGATGATATCCTCATCTACAGTAAAACATGGGATGAACATCTCCAGCATCTGGATCTTGTCATGCAACTTTTCTCTGACCATCATCTCCATGCCAAGAAGTCTAAATGTGTTTTTGGACAAAAGGAAGTTGAGTATCTCGGGCACATTATATCAGCACAAGGGGTTCGCGTGGATCCTGCCAAAATCGATGCCATGAACAATTGGCCACATCCTCAGACACTCAAGAGCCTTCGTGGTTTTTTGGGGTTGACTGGCTACTACCGCAAGTTTGTCAAGGATTATGGGAAGATTGCAGCTCCATTAACTGCCCTATTGAAAAAAGATGCTTTTACATGGACACCTGCTGCTCAGTGTGCATTTGACAAACTAAAACAAGCTATGTGTACTACACCTGTGCTAGCTATGCCCGATTTTTCCAAGCCCTTCACGATTGAGAGTGATGCTTGCGGCAATGGACTTGGTGCTGTTCTCCTTCAAGATGAACACCCCATTGCATTCACCAGCAAAGCCCTTTCCGGTAAGAATTTAGCTGCCTCTACCTATGAGAAGGAAATGATGGCTATTTTGCATGCAGTACAGAAGTGGCGTCCATACCTATTAGGGAATCATTTCTGCATCAAGACTGATCACCAGAGTTTGAAATATTTCTTGGACCAGCGTGTCTCCTCCCCGGCACAACAGAAATGGGTTAGCAAACTCATGGGTTATGACTATGAGATCACTTACAAGAAGGGTAAAGACAATATTGTGGCAGATGCTCTTTCTCGTACATTTGATACCCAAGGTTCTCTTTCAGCTATCTCTATGCCTGTTCCAAATTGGTTGCAATCTGTTCAACAGGGTTATGTCAATGACTCTTCCTTATCTCAGATCATCCAGCGCTTGACCAACAATCCTTCTGCGGTCCCACATTACTCTTGGGATGGTGCTTCTCTGCGATACAAGGGTCATCTGGTGCTTCCCCAGAGCACAGATCTTCAACAGGCTGTCTTCTATGAACTCCATGCTTCTCCATCAGCCGGGCACTCCGGGTTCCTCAAAACATATGAACGAGAATGGCGTAACTTCTTTTGGCAAGGCATGAAAAGAACAATTCAACAGATGGTGGCCGAATGTGATACCTTCCAGCGCAATAAGGGTGAAACAACACTCCTTCCAGGATTGCTTGAACCCTTGCCCATACCTACACGGATTTGGACAGATATTTCTATGGATTTCATCGAAGGGCTCCCTAAATCTGGCGGAAAGACAGTGATTCTCGTTGTGGTTGATCGTCTCTCCAAATATAGTCATTTTTGTGCTCTCAGCCATCCCTATACAGCCTCCTCCGTCGCTCAAATTTTTATGGACCAGATCTTTCGTCTTCATGGCATCCCTTCTTCCATTGTCTCGGATCGTGATGCGACTTTCACTAGTCATTTTTGGACAGAACTATTTCGTCACACTGGCACCAAACTGAAGATGAGTTCAGGGTATCACCCACAAACAGATGGTCAGACTGAAATTGTTAATAAATGCTTGGAAACTTATCTTCGTTGCTTCACCTCGGAACAACAACATCAGTGGGCAAAGTGGCTTCCTCTCGCTGAATGGTGGTACAATACCTCTGACCACACTGCCTCCAAAATGACCCCATATGAAGCAGTCTATGGTCAGGCACCTCCAGCTCTTCTTCCATACACCCCCACCAGTTCACCAGTTCAGGAAGTTGACAGGGTCCTTCGCAACCGAGATCAGATTCTTCGCATTTTGCGGGACAATCTTCACATGGCAAGGAATCGCATGAAGCAACAAGCTGATCAGCACCGTTCAGAGCGCACCTTTCAAGTCGGCGATATGGTTTTTCTTCATCTCCAGCCGTACAAACAATCCTCCTTGAAACTCAAAGGACGTCATAAGCTCGCTCCAAAGTTCTATGGGCCATATCGGATTCTTCAGAAGATTGGGTCCGTCGCTTATAAATTGGAACTTCCTCCTTCTTCCCGCATTCATCCAGTCTTTCATGTCTCTTGTCTGAAGAAAGTTCTTGGCACCAACATCAGCAGCCAAACGATTTTACCCGAATTGGATAACGAAGGATCCATCCTTTTGGAGCCAGAGGCCATCCTCAATCGGCGCACGCGTCAGCTTCGCTCTCGCTCTATCACAGAAGTCTTAATTCAGTGGCACGGCATGCAACCAGAGGATGCTACATGGGAACCACTCCTTCAGATTCAACAACAATTTCCACATCTAAAGCTTTGAGGACAAAGCTTTTTTTCAAGGGGGAGGGGATGTTAGGAACCCATGTCTTTACTTTGTTAGTATGTTGTTATTGGACGCATATGCTTTGTAAGTCGTCCCGTAGTATTTGTTGATCAATAGTTTGTGTTATTGTTGTTGGCGCATATGCTTTGTAAGTCGCCCGTAGTATTGTTGATCCATAGTTTGTAACGGCCCATGGTTTCGACCCATAGTATTGGCGCCTAGAATTAGTATATAAGTGTGTGTTGAGACCTATGAAGGCACCGTGAAGTTATTTGTATTGAGCTTGCTCAAAGGAGGTTGCCCCCTCGAAGTGGCCCGTGATCAATACAAAAGTGATTCTGAGTTCTGTCATTTCTGCTATTTCGCGCATTCTTGTTAATTAATTGTTGCAGGTGCCTCACACTTTCTTACTGGTCCTTTTCGACACCTTGTGCGACTATGTCAGGTATGTTCGGAACCTTGCATATATGTTTAGGCTTCCCCGCTGTTATGTTGCATTTGAACTTTTTGCCATCCGAATTCGCCATAGGGTCGAACATGTTGGATATTGGTGTGTTAGCCATCTCTTTATGCATTGTGCACCAGTCCGACAGCAGAGCCTACCTAACATGGGTCACCCTAGTCAGCACCCTTATGCCATTCTGGTGCCCATGCTGAGTTTTTCTCATAGGCTCGGGAGCCTTTTTAGATTTACCATGACTTTGAGAAGAAGCCTCATATCTTTCTTCCTCATATATTTCTGGCCATCCCTGATAAGTCTCCCATCTCTGTGTTCAAATTGCATACGCATCTGTTATGATCCCGCTTGCACTAATGAGCCTGAAGCCGGCTTCCACGCTTTTAGCTTGTTATACAAGCCTCCATCTCTGATCTCATTTCTGCTAAGCCCTGTATCATTTTCCCTCACAATTTGACACCTTTTACCTGGAGGAGACACACCCTGAGTGTCCTTATCTTGCTCATGTTCCTTGCATTAGGCATAGCTTTGTTCCATGCGCTTGGAGCTATTTTTGCATGTCCCTGACACTTGTCTCCTCCCATTGCGAGAATTCTTCTTTTACTTCGAGCTCGTTAAAAACAGTAAGTAGGTTGCGAGCATTCTTCTTTTACTTTGAGCTCGTTAAAAACAGTAAGTAGGTTATGAGCACTCTTCCACCTTTCCTTCGAGCTCGTTAAAAACAGTAAGGAGGCTATGAGCACTTCTTTCATCTTCACTTTGAGCTCATTAAAAATAGTAAGGAAGTTGTGAGCATTTTTTGTATCTCCTTTGAGCTCATTAAAAACAATAAGGAGGTCGTGAGTTTACTTTTTCGGACTCGTTAAACCTTTACGGAAAAGATCCTTATGGAGTTCTTTTAAGCCCTTTTCAGACTCCTTAAATAGGAAAAGTTTGCCGAGCATAGTTGTCTTTTCAGGCTCGTTAAAATAACTAAACCGACATCCACTTAGGTATAGAATTACCCCTTTTCCAGGCCTTGGTGGATAATTTACGGAAAAGGTATACTCTAGGTATACTCTTGTATGCGCTAGAAGAGTTCTTCTTCCATTATTTTACACTTTTTCGGGGAAGGAGACTAAATTTACGAAAAAGGACCTTTGAAGTCGTCTTTAGGGTTTTCAGACTCTTGAAATGTGAAAACAACAAGCGAGCATTCACCTACTCGGGCTCGATGTGAAATCCACGGATAGGTGTATAGAGGACTATTTAAGTTTTTCAACTCTATAAGCAAGAAAACACCGTCGAGCACAGACCAATCCGAGCTCGATATAAAATCCACGGATAGGTGTATGGAGTTTTCTTCTAGGTTTTTCAGACTCCTTAAATATGAAAATACCGTCGAGCATGCTTTAGTTCTTTGTCAAGCTCGTTAAAAAATGAAAAAGGAAAGGGAAGGGAAGAATGTTAAAATATCTTTCAATATGATGGTAGCAAGTCAACTATTTCCTTGAACAAAGCACTTGTTTTGAGTCTATCAAACAAGTTGGGTTCTAGTGTTGGCCTTAGGGTAAAACTGATCTCAGAGTTCTTACTCCTCCGTTTGGTTAGTCTTCCAATCATATGGAGAATCTGTTAATGTCTCCTACATTGCAGATTTGCGTCGTGGTCCCTTTGTGTTCAAAGCTGCTTAAGTCACTCTTGTGTCGTGCTCACTGTTCCAGGATATAACCTGTGTTTGCCATTCCGCAGTTGCCTTGACCTCATGTGTCGGCCATTCCTTGGTGTCAGTATGTTTCATCATGTGTTTAGTCCTACTCCAAATCAGCTCATACCTTTTGAGTGTCCCTCATGTTTGATGATGGAGATGCATTAAGGCCTCCCTTCCAACGAACTTCTTCCCATTGACTTCAACTCATTGTGCTCTAGGAATGAAGTTTAGAGTTTTAGTTAGTACCCTGGGGATTGCAGTCATTAGTGGCAGTTCCCCTCGCTATTGGATAGATGGGAATACATCAATGTCTCCTATCCAATGGATTCTTCAAGTGTTTGATGGAAAGACCATCTATTCGCACTTCCTTGAATGTACTAGGTACCTTGGGTTCCATTTTCATTATTGGTGGATACCCTCGCGTTTGTTAATGGTATACATCAATGACCGGTAATCAAACGATACCTCCCATGTTCGACATCAACTCATTTATTCGCATGGATAGGTTTGTACCTTGGGTTGTTTTTGGATGAAGACCTTGGGATCCTCGATAGCATCACTACATTTATGTTATCGCCCAAGTTGCGCAAGACTGAGCCGCACTCTTTTTGGCTCTTGATGAGACATAGATCTAGCTTGTTCTCTATGGCTATGTTCTCCAGTTTTGACATAGATCCACCTTGTATTTATGTGGCTATGTTTACACTTATGTTCCTCATGGATCCACATTTGTATTTTAGTGGCCATGATATATGCGTCAATATTTTGGATCATAATTGTATCCTCTTGGAGGTCATGTTCCACCATTTGAACATGGATAGTTACCCCAAGGATGAGTTTGTCTGACATTGCCTTTGCTTTCAGGTACTTCATTTGAGCCTATGATTCTTGGTTTCTCCAGTTCCTCCATGATTCAACTCTTTATTATTTATAATGTATTTCGGCAATCGTTTCCCGCACTCCCTCTGACCTCATACATTAGGGGGCATCTGTTATAGCTTGAAATGACACCTCTCCGTCCGTGACGACACTTGCTTCCCTTGGTCACATGACGACACTTCTTGAGATCAAGTTCAGTCACACAACAGGACATTTGTGGATGGAGGAGTCATTTGGGACACTAAAAATGGTTGAAATTACCTCATTCTTAACCCATTTGATGTATATGACCCTTAGGAACATTTTTCCAGACCAAACCATCTCCTGAAAATGAGTAGAAAAGCCTTTTTTTGGCCATTTTTCAATATGAGCGCGACTCCACTGTTGAAATAGTAGCGTGTGTATGCGACTTTGTCTCATTTAAAGTAGCGCCCATTGCCATGTGTACGCGACTTTGTCTACTATAGAGTAGAATACACCCCTGTTTTCGTCAAAATCTCAAAATTCGAGTAAGTTAAGTTGGTTGGGAAACCTCTTGAGCGGTTATAACTTATTTTCCTCTTCCTCATTGACTATATAAGGAGGGTAGAAGGGTCATGTGAAGGGACCAATCCCAATTACAAAGTTATGCTGGAGGAATGGAGACCCTCATCCCCCTCTCTTGTGCTTCAGTTTTGGTAAACCCTAGTACAATTGCTTAGAGGCTGGGATCCTTGGAGAACAGAAGCAGGAGACCTTGAATCTAGGTTTTGTGAAGTGCCAAGCTTGGATGAAGGTATAACTTTATGTACTTGCTTTCATTCATTAATAAAGATTGGACATTCTTCTCTTTCCAAATATGAACTATTAATGTGTCTTAGATTTGATTACTGTTTGATTATAGTTTGATGTCTCTTTATATTATGAATATCAATCTTATATATGTAGTCAAATGTGTTTGAGAACGGTATCAAGTTGTTTTGCAGGTCTGGGCATTGCGACATTGGATAAGCATTGAAGAGCGAGGGAGGCAAAGCTAGGAGCAACCTTCTGAATAAGGTGCCTACATCTCTAAGCCCTAATCTCTTCATTTATTTGCCGTACTTGTAGAATGCTTGTAAGTCTATCTTTATCACCATAAGTTGGTAGTTTCTCCCCTTAACTATAGGTGCATTTTCCCTACAACAAAACTCTAAGCTTCATTCCTAGAGCACAATGAGTTCAAGTCGATGGGAACAAATCCATTGGAAGGGAGGCCTTAAGGCATCCTCCATCATCCAACACGAGGGACACTCAACAGGTATGAGCTGATTTGGAGTAGGACTAAACACATGATGAAACATACTGACACCAAGGAATGGCCGACGCATGAGTTCAAGGCAACTGTAGAATGGACGACACAGGTTTTATCCTTGAACAGTGAGCACAACACAAGAGTGAATTAGGCAGCTTTTAACACAAAGAGACCACGATGCAAATCTGCAATGTAGGAGACACTAACAGATTCTCCATATGATTGGAAGACTAACCAAATGGAGGAGTAAGAACTCTGAGATCAGGTTTATCCTAAGGCTAACACTAGAACCCAACTTGTTTGATAGACTCAAAATAGGTGCTTTGTTCAAGGAGATAGTTGACTTGCTGCCATCATATTGAAATATATTTTAACATTCTTCTCTTCCTTTTCCTTTTTCATTTTTAATAGGCTTGACAAAGAACTAAAGCATGCTCGATGGTATTTTCATGTTTAAGGAGTCTGGAAAACCTAGAAGAAAACTCCATACACCTCTCCGTGGATTGTATATCGAGCCCGGATTGGTCTATGCTCGGCGGTGTTTTCTTGCTTATAGAGTTGAAAAACTTAAACAATCCTCTATCAACCATCTCGTGGATTTCACATCAAGCCAGAGTAGGTGAATGCTCGCTTGGTGTTTTCACATTTCTAGAGTCTGAAAACCCTAAAGACGACTCCAAAGGTCTTTTTCGTAAAGTTAGTCTCCTTCCCCGAAAAAGTGTAAAATAATGGAAGAAGAACTCTCCTAGTGCATAACAGAGTATACCTAGAGTATACCTTTTCCATAAATTATCCACTAAGGCCTGGAAAATGGGTAATTCTATACCCAAGTGGATGTTAATTCAGTTATTTTAATGAACCTGAAAATACAACTATGCTCGACAAACTTTTCCTATTTAAGGAGTCTGAAAAGGGCTTAAAAGAACTCCATAGGGATCTTTTCCGTAAAGGTTTAACGAGTCCGAAAAAGTAAACTCATGACCTCCTTACTGTTTTTAACGAGCTCAAAGGAGATACATAAAAATGCTCATAACTTCCTTACTGTTTTTAATGAACTCGAAGTGAAGATGGAAGAAATTCTCAAAACCTACTTACTGTTTTTAACGAGCTCGAAGTAAAGGTGGAAGAATGCTCGTAACCTACTTACTATTTTTAATGAGCTCGAATTAAAGGTGGAATAATGCTCGAAATATGGGAGGAGATGAGTGTCAGGGACATGTGAAACTAGCTCCAAGTGCATGGAACAAAGTTATGCCTAATGCAAGGAACACAAGCAAGATAAGGACACTTAGGGTGTATCTCCTCCAGGTAAAAGGTGTCAAATTGTGAAGGAAAAATGATACAGAGCTTAGTGGAAATGATATCAGAGATGGAGGCTTATATAACAAGCCAAAAGTGTGGAAGCCGACATTAGGCTCATTAGCACAAGTGAGATCATAACAGATGCATATGTAACTTGAACATGAAGATGGGAGCCTTATCAGGGATGGCCAGAAAGATATGAGGAAGAAATATATGAGGCTTCTTCTCAAATTCATGGTAAATCTACAAAGGCTCCCGAGCCTATGAGAAAAAATCAGCATGGGAACCAAAATGGCATAAGGGTGCTGACTAGGGTGACCCATGTTAGGTAGGCTCTGTTGTCGGACTAGTGCACAATGCATAAAGAGATGGATAACACACCAATATCCAACAGGTTCGACCCTATGCCGAATTCGGATGGCAAAAGGTTCAAATTCAAGATAACAACAGGGAAGCCTAAACCTATATGCAAGGTTCCGAATATACCTGACATGGTCGGATAAGGTGTCAAAAAGGACCAGTAAGCAAGTATAAATCCAACTAAGAATATTGTCTCCAAGAAACATTAGTACCAAGATCATATCTAAAACATATCTAAAGAAAGACCCGATACAAGTCATTGTGGTAGAAATACTTTCAACTTCACTATCATCAACAACAGGTATAAACAAGGCAGAGTTTTTGAATGAAGACTCTATGGTACCCAAGCCCGAGGACTTACAATCAACAAGATCTACTTTAGGATGAAGATCAAAGTTTAAGGACATGATGGAATCTACAGAAACAAATTCATCATCATGGGAGTTGAAATTTCTAGAAGTAGAGTCAAACTCAACAGGAACACCGATTTGCGAACCTATAGGAGAGTCCAAAGACTCAACAGTAGGGAGATCATACTTTAAGGTCAAATTGGGGCTAGACATAACTGTGATTGGATCAACATCCAAATGAATGTCAAACTGTACTATGGAATCTAGGAAAACTTCATCGAAAGGAAGTATATCATCCCAGATAGAACACATATGCAAACATTCAGATGGAGGTGTCACTTGGTCAAAAGCTGGGACTACGTCCCAAGAAGTTAAGCATGAACTCAGAGACTTCTTCCTAGTAGTAGTTGAACTCAACGAACAATATGCCACATAAGCACCATGTGACATAGTAGTGCGTAATGATGAGGGATCTGACTGGTCTACAGTTGCATAATAAGGAGGATCAACAAATGCAAGCTGGTCGATAGTGATGATGCTTTCTTTAAGAGAAAGATGCATCAAACGAAAGAGCGTAGACACCAAAGCATGCATAGCATAAATGTAATCATGCTCGAGGATCATATCAAAGTCCATAGGGTCCTTTAAAACCATAAAATCCACTAAGACTATTTTTCCACCCAAAGTAACAGGTACTTGATGGAGGAATCCGATCGGCTTACTAGGTCTTCTATCGAAGGTCAACGACCAATTAACAGCAGGAATAACATTAGGTAAACCCAAATCTCTCCAAGCATAATAGACAAGATACTAACAGAAGCTCCTTCATCTACAATGCATCGATCAACCGTATGGTTCCTGATATCAACCTTTATCTAGAAAGGTGTCGAAGAAGGAAGATGAGGCTCGGCTAAACTATTCCAATCAAAGGAAATGGTCTTAGGGCTAGGTAGGGGTTCACATGGCACAGATGAAGTGCCCCCTTTTTCAAGAACATACAAATTGGTAATGCATAATACTTTCGCAGTAGGTACATTAATCTTTGAAGGACTGATGGGATCAGTCAAAGATTGCATCGATTCGATCACTTCACTCTCCGAAGGAAGAGTGGGGTTGACCAAAAACTCTTTTGGTTCAACCACTTTATCAACCAAAGGTTGATCTGACTGTAGGGAATCTATAGACAACTTAGGAACAGAGGTTCCTTTAGACATGGACCACACTCTTCGTGCTTCTGGAATGGCAGCGCAGCGGTGAGCAAGTGATCTCCCTTACAAAGTTTACAAGGGAACTTTGGTTTCCGTCCTATAGGTCGAGACTCCTTTACAACGTCAGTACTCTCAGCATGACTAGAATTGGCTGACAGCTTGCCCCCAACATGACTTACAGAGGCTAGTTACTCAGAAGCATAAGACTTTTGAACTAAGGACCATACTTTTTGCACTTTTGGAAGTACAGGGCACAAGTAAGTAAGGTGGTCTCCCTCACAAAACTTGCAAAGGAACTTATACTTCTGTGTATTGTGTTTGTCGACAATGTCATCTTCCTCAGCATGACTTGCAGTCGTTGATCTAGTGTCTCAGGTATGATTCACAAGAATTGGTGATTTTTCATTAATATGACTAGCAGTGATCAATGACGTGTCCTCTACATGACTAACAGTTGTTGAAGAAAAAATTTTAGTGTGATTTTCAGTGGCTAAAAGTTTCCTCCCAGCATGAACTCCAGAGACTGGGTAGTTGCCCCCTACATGATTTGAAGAGGTAGGGTGCTTTCCCCCAGCATGACTTGTAGTGGCTGGGTTGCTGCCTCCTTTCATTGGCATCTTCTTCCTATTCTTCCCCCGTCTATTCCTTTTAGACTGTTGGTTACTAGTATTGCTACTTTCGCCACATGAGGTAGAAGGAGGAGGAGAAGATGTTACTGGCAAAGAAGGCCCAAGGTTCTGATGCTCTTGATTTTGGGTGCTTACAAAATAAGCATCAAGAGCATGCAAGGCATTCGGAGTGGAAAACAACCAAACCGGTAGCCCTATAGTGAATCCAAGAAAACGCAGAGTAGCCATTAAGGGAGTACCAATGTTTCCAATGAATGGAACAACACAAGGATCCCAAGGAACAGGGGTACCTTGATTGGCGCTCGCCAGAATGCTAGACATAGTTTCATGCTCAAATGAGCAAGAAGTTCTCTAAGGCAAACTAATACAAGTAGCACAAAGAGCACACCAGTAAAAAAGATCCTAGGTAAATCAAACTAGGCAAACAGATGCCTTCGGGAGAAGAGTCTAGGATGATGAGGGCCCAGAACAGATCAACGAAGGAAGAAGAATAGTTACTCGAGGTCCACAATACAATGACTAAGGGTGCAAGCACTGGAATCACCCAACCGCCCTCCCAAAGACCTGCAAGCGATTTCCTCCCACGTCTATCCTAGGTACAACAGATATAACCCTCCACCGTCACCTATGTATGATCCTATGGTCAGATATTAAGGATACCACCACACCGAAAACTCCTAGGGGAACAGTCTCTAGTCAAATTAGAAGGTGTGGGCAAGGTAACTTAACCCGAAACTCAAAAGAGTCCCCAAACGTGATCCAATCCTGGTATATGCTTGAAACAAAACGTAGGAGGTTTATTCCCAACAAGCTGATCTCACAATACCTACTGCATAGATCCTAGGCAAGTTTTGAATGAGGTGGGTTTACCTGCGATAGTCGAACTACAATTTTTTCATAATGTGTGATCTTGGGTGGTTTAAGGTGTTTTAAACCCAAGATCCTAGCCAATACTAGTTGGTGAATCGTGTAACCTAGAATTGAAAAATGTTGCTAGTACATTTTATTAGGGTTCATTTTAAAGGTTACTTGCTTACTCAAAAAGGTAGTGGGTGTGTGAGAGTGGTTATAACAGAGATAGAATACTGAAATGAAATGTTTATCGCTAAACAAATCTTTTCTTTTCAATGCAAGTCTTAAAGATATGATCTAGAATGCATGTGCAAATGCAATTGTTAGTCTTTTCGAATGCAAAAATATAAAAATAAAGTCTAAATGTACAAAATTAAACTCAAAACCTAAGAATGCAGCTACTCAAACAAATAAGTATGCAAAAGAAAACTTCTTTTTGATGCAAAGCAGTCTTAAATCCTTTAAGCCACTTGCAAGGTACTCTACTCAAAAAATAAATCAATTTTTTTTTTTATGCTTTTCAAAGGTAAGAAACAAAACTGAAATTGAAACTAACCTACTATCAAAGCAAAAGCAAAGAACTTTCAAGTTTCCTTATTGAAACAGTAAAAGCAACCAATACGACTTTCAAATTCTTATTGATGTAAGCATGCCAACCATTGGGAAAAGAGTACGAAACCTACTTTTAGACCCAAACAAAGCAAATGACCTACAAAGAAGTATGGTTTGGTAAAGTCAGGTCTGCACATAAACAGCGTAGTCAAGGTCCTAAACAACAACAAAGACACTTGAGATTTAACTGCAAAAAGAAAAACTAAAAGCATAAGGGAGGATAAGAAACCAATCTAAAGAGAAATTTCACTCAAATAGATACAAACAGGGTCAAGTAGACTCAATAGGTTTCAAATCCAGTGGAAATGAAGCAAGCAGATTTAGTCAAACTCAAATCCGGGAACAAAACACCAAACTGGTCCACAACCCCCCAACTTGGGTCAACAAGCCCCAAAACTTTCCAAACAATCCCAAATTGATTAAAGGAGGTCCAAATCATGAACTTACGATTAGTACAAGGATAGGAGACCACTTATAGTGGTTCAACTCAGACCTAGGGTCATCAGGGACCCTATAAAAATGCAGCCACGACTCTCCAAAACAGGTCAAGACTCAAAAACTCAAACCCATAATGTGCATGCTACTGTGTATGAGGAATACCAATGCCCAAAATAGGGGAATGTGCTACTGTGCTGCACAATAGTAGCGCACATGTGTGAAGAGTTGAAAAAATGGGGTTAAAACCCCCCACACCTGAGCCAGTGAGGGTTTGTAAGGGCTGGGAAGGGTCTGTAAGAGCCAAGGAGGGTCAAACAAAGTCTAAAAACTGATCCTAATAAAGAAATTGAATAAATACCTTCAAACAAAACTGAAGAGATGACCTTGGATACCCCTGAGCAGTTAGGCTTTCCCTAGTGGAGTCTCCATTCTGTTGTCAGGAAAATGCACCTATAGTTCAGGGGAGAAACTACCAACTTACAGGTATGAAAGATAGACCTACAAATGTTCTGCAAGTACAATAAGTAAGTGAAGAGATTAAGGTTAGAGATATATGCACCTTATTTAGAAGGTTTATCCAAGCTTTCCCTTCCTTGCTCTTTAATGCCATTCAGTGTCGCAATGCCCACACCTGCAACACAACTTGATACCTTTCTCAAATACTTTTGACTTCATATATAAGACTGATATCCATGACATAATAATACATCAAACTATAATCAAACAGTAATCAAATCTAAGACACACATAAATAGGTCATCTTTGGAAGGAAAGAATGTCTGATCTTTATTAATGAATGAAGTAAGTACATCAAGTTATACCTTCCTTCAATCTTGGCACTTCACGAAACCTAGATTCAAGGTCTCCTACTTCTGTTCTCTAAGGATCCCAGCCTCTAATCAGCTGTGCTAGGGTTTATCAAAAACTGATGCACAAGAGAGGGGGATGAGGGTCTCCATTCCTCTAGCATAACATCGTTATAGGCTTGGTCCCTTCACATGGCCCTTCTACCTTCCTTACATAGTCAATGAAGGAGAGGAGAAGTAGTTATAACTGATCAGGAGGTTGCCAAACCAAGTCATTTCAACCAAAATTCGATATTTTGACTAGTTCAGGAAAGTGCCCTACTCTTCCTACTGCAAACCAGCGCATTTCTCAAGGTGTGCGCTACTTTATTGAAGTGGAGTCACATATTTATGAGGTGTGCGCTACTTTATTGAAGTGGAGTCGCATATTTATGAGGTGTGCGCTACTTTATTGAAGTGGAGTCGCGCACACATCCTAGTATGCCCTACTCTATGCATAGGAAACCATCGTTTTTGGAGAAAAATGGCCAAAAACAAGGTTTTTTGATGATTTTCAGGAGATGGTTTGGTCTGGAAAAATGTTCCTAAGGGTTATAACCATCAAATGGGCCAAGAGTGAGGTAATTTCAACCATTTTTAATGTCCCAAATGACCCTTAAATCCACAAGTATCATGTTGTGTGACTAAACTTGATCTCAAGAAGTGTCGTCATGCGACCAAGCAATACAAGTGTCGTCACAGACGGAGAAGTGTCATTTTAAGCTATAACACTTCTTTAGGGTGTTTATTTCTTTGTATTTTTGTAGCTTATCTCTTGATCATAGTGCCTTAACTTCTTCACCCAACTTTTCCAGTTCATCTTGCTTTTCCTTCATTTCCTTCTTTACCTCCAGCCATTGTTGATCTTCCTCGAGGGCATTAAATGCCTTCGACGCTGCTTCCAATAGACTCTGGCACTTAGCCACCTCGGCAGCAATATTTTGTGATGTGGTCTTCACAATTCTTGTCTTAATTGTCGTTCATCTGGTGGGGTCTGTGGATTGATCTGCACCTTCAAGGCAGTAATTTTAGAGTTATGGATAATCTCCATGTCTTCCTTTTCATTCTTAAGACTAGTGACCAGATCGCCAATCTTGACAATAGTATCTGCTAGTTCTAGTTGTACTTCAAATTCATCTATGTTATCTACAACCGCAGTGATCATGGATTCCAATCTTAGCCGAAGATCACGCTCATCTTGTAGTTTCATAACTCTCCGCGATCTATCTTCCTCCAACTGCCTGTTAGCTGCTTGTAGTTCAGCTTGACCTTTCAGCGCGTCTGTGGTTCTGTCATGCATTTCTTCAAAAACACGCAACGGAAAGTAATTTAGGGTTGGCAATGGTATTGTTGCCAGATCAAGTTCCACACGTTCCACATTCTTCGTATACAACATTACTTGATTAGGTAAAGGCAACCTTATAGACAATGGTTGCAGATGGACAACACGGGACCTTGTGGGGATGGTGACTTGCTACTGCGAAGTCCCTGCTGATTCCCCTTCAACCTTTGAACCCTGTGGCAAGGGTAACCTTTTGCTTACTTCATCAAATTTTTGTGATATCCCTTGGAGTGTAGTTGGGTTCTGGTCCAAACTATCTTGTATTGCTTTTTCTTTCTTCTCCTTGTTAGTCGAGAGCTCCTCCATCTGTTCAGTGACCTTCGCGGTGATCATTATGTAGTCCTCCCCACGAAGCACTGTGTCTAATTTTTCTTTAGTTGATTTCTGTTTCTTCCTTGGTTCCTTACGTACTGAAGGACTTCCAGTGTCCTTCCTCTTTCCTGACTCTTTGTCTTCTACTATGGGACACATGATAGGATTATCCTCACCAGAATCACTTTGGATGTCCAAAACCTCAACTCAGAATTCAGCTGGCCACTTTTTCATGACATTCTCAATATCTTCCTCGTACATGTGGTAGTTTCCTGGGTACCAGTCAGGATTCTTCATCTGTGCTTTAGCTGAAATCAAAATGCACTTCATTGCAGCATAAAAGTTGACAATGCAGATATATTTGCTTGTAATCTGTTTTGGTATTCGAGGCATAAGCATGATGGCCCCGCGTAGTTGGTCATAATATGTGTAAAATACCAGCGTTGTCTCATGCTGTCTTTTGGGATTTAAATTTTCCCAAAGGTTATGATAGCGAGCACCTCTGCAGTCCGAAGTTTTTGTGATCACCCCAACATACTGCTTCGGCTCGTTCCATCCCATGAAGGAGATCAACACTATTATCTGGGTGAAATGGAAGTTTCCACCATTGATTTGCATGTCGTTTAGTTCCTCTAGGAACACATTCAGGATATATTGACACCAATTAAATTCTTCTCCTTCAACGGTCACGACACCAAGTAGGACTACTCCTGCAGAGACTTCTAACGGTCTGCATTTTCTAAGAATTTTACCTGCTAACATCTACGTTACAAACCTTATTGCTTGGTCCTTTATGTCATCCATCTAGAAGCCTTGCTTCCCCTTGATGACAGACTGTGTTTGATGCATTAACACAGCTACCTCTTTATCTTTGTTTTTCCCCTAAAAAAGATTCTTTGGATCTTATCCTCTTTTGTTCAACCCCGTTATTTGATGGATCAAGTCAATCGTCAGATCAATGTTTTGGTCTAGCCATAAGTATCCCTGGTGGATACGTGCCATCAAAGTTCACACCACCATGTGGAGCTCTGGAGATTTGTCAAAGTGTGGTAGCCTAAGCAAATTGAGCAGCCCCGACTTGGCTACTCCAGACAACCAGCTTTTCGCGACCAAAGTGAGTTCGCCCTTTACATTCTTCTTCCAGCACATGTATTTGTGAGGATGGAACTATGGAAACCTCGGCTCACTGTGCTTCTCCTTCTGCATTGCAAGAAGATCATAGTCCTCCCATTTGCAATCAGGAATCTTACCCAACAAATTTTTGTCCACCTCGACATGTTTTGAGATTGGTGAAAGTGGTATCTCATACTTTGGGATTTTCAGTAATTTAATGGCCGGTGTGTCAGGTGTACGCGGTGAAATGTAATCTGGCATCATTGTTAATGGTATTTATTTATCATCTATTGGTTTGTTCGACCCTGTTGAGATCATATTAGGTGTCTTTGTCCTCGGACCTACTGGATTTTTTCCTTTGTCTTGCATTGAGGGACCATGTCTCGGTGATCTTCTCGGACCTTGTTATGGTTCAGTGACAACTTTCTTGTTCAGGGTTCTCATTAACCAGTCAATCTCTCTGTATTGGAACAAACTCATAGTCTCTTCGACCATGAACTCCTTTTCAACAAAGGGGCTTTGTGACATTCACTTGCACACTACTCGGCAAAATTAGTGGATCACTTGCAGAACTAACTCAGAGAACAATGTGCGCAAGAATTTATAAGTGCTTTGGTAATTCCCATGAGTGTAACTGCTGCATTATTTATAGGTGTGGCTGATCCCCCTCCACGCCCCTTAACGGTTAGATAAGCATTAAATGTGGTATCCATTAGCCTAATCCGGAAGATGCTTTGGTCAATTCCATCATTAAGTCGTTTAGAACGGCTATATGTGCTTTAAATGCCCAAGTGGTCAGTAGAAAAGTGTTGCATAATGGTTATATTTTTGACCGACACTGTAACGGCTATTTTCTGGAGCCTTGTGTCTAACTGCACGGTAGGTCATCTTTGGTCCTTCGTGGTGTCTAATTTCTTTTCTCTTCAGGATTTCTTTTTGAATGTCGCAACAGGGCATTGTTTCTTTTCTTTTCTTTATCATTTTTTTTTAAACACGTAGCTTCAACAATGCTGCGCGGTACATATATCTATTTCTACAATTTTGTGTACAGACTCTTCTGCAGTTTCTAGTGCCTAATTCCAACTATAGTTGGCACTTAGAAACTTTTTCCTTCTACTTGATCATACTGGATGCTGTGAAGCAGGACTATCACGGTAAAGCTTTAGCCTGCTTCCATTTATCAAATTGGGTGATGTATCACCGGCTAAAGTAGCTAATTGGATTGCGCCACCATTAGTAACATGTATGATAGTATATGGTCCAAGCGAATGCATTTTAAACTTCCCATGAAACTTCATGAATTTACTACAGTACAGGAGGACTAGATCACCTACCTGGAAAGACTTGCTCTTGATGTGGCGATCGTGCCATGCTTTCTCACGCTCTTTCTGTACTTGTTGGTGGAAGCCCACGATGAAGCGATCCTCTTCCAGACCAACCAAATGCAACAACCTTTCTTCTAGTGTTGTGCAATCTACCATCCCTGTAAATGCAACTATTCTCAAGCTGGGAATAATATACTCCATTGGAATTATTGCTTCCTGCCCATAAGCCAATCTGAATGGTGTATGTCCAATTAATTTCTTGCATGTTGTTCGGTAT
The DNA here is from genome assembly GCA_027924585.1 of Larix kaempferi. NCBI lineage: Eukaryota > Viridiplantae > Streptophyta > Pinopsida > Pinales > Pinaceae > Larix > Larix kaempferi. Next base: position 1,202,409 of record BSBM01000760.1, on the reverse strand, counting down.
GCCCATAATACAGATGGAATGCACAGATCCCAGTCATCTCAGTTTACGTTGCATATCTTGGTTAGCGCATTCTCGAGTACTTTATTGAACACTTCAACAATTCCATTCGCTTGTGGGTGACAAGGTGTACTGCGTTTTTGATGGATGTATAATTCTTTAGTCAAAGATTCGATAGTTTTTCTATGAAAATGAGTACCTTGATCACTCATAAAAAAATTTGGGCATCCAAATCATGTAAGGATGTTCTCAAAGATAAACTCTACTGCTGTGACTGCGATGCAGTTTTTTACTGGTTTTTCTTCTGCCCATCTGGTGAGGTAGTCAGTTGCCGTAATAATGTACCTCACACCAGTTCTTTTCCTCAGTGGGTTGATAGGTCCCACAAAATCAATTTCCCATTTTTCGAATGATTGCAAGGTGAGCTGAGGATTTAATGGAATTTCATCTCTTCTTGACGGCTTCCCTGTCCTTTGACAAACATCACAGCTCTGGCAATGGTCCTTCAAATCTTTATGTATTGTTGGCCACCATAGCCCTGCGTGCAATACCTTCTGCGTAGTATCTCTTCCTACATAGTGGCCTCCTGCTGCTCCTGAATGCGCATCGGTCGGTATATATGGCTTTTCATGCTCTAATACGCACCTTCGTAGTACTTCATCAGATCCTAACTTGTACAATTGTCCTGCGATAATGGTGAAGTCCGCGACTCATATTACCAGCTGCTTCTTCTGTTGCCTAGTGAATTGGTTAGGTGTGAATCCTATAGTTAGAAAATCAATAATGTCTTGATAATACTCATTGGCGACCTGTATAGAGAACAACTATGCGTCAGGCAGATTGTCTTCAAGATTCATGGGCTCTTCTTCTGACTCAATCTGGGATAGATGATTAGGTCCTAAGTTTAACCTTCCTGGCTTAACAACTATTTCAAAATCATACTCTTGGAAGAGTAACAGCCATCTACATATCCGCCCCCCTAACACTGGCTTATTGACTAGGTATTTCAATGCAAAATGGTTAGTAAACATAGAGAAGTGGCACCAAGCAAATAGTGTCTAAACTTCTGTAGTGCATATACCATTACGAGTCCTTCTCTTTCAGTAGTTGTATAATTCTTGTCAGTAGATGACAACTTTCTAGTCGAAAATGCAATGGGATGATCAATGCCTCCTTCTCCTGGTTGAGCAAGAACAACACCCAATGCTATACATGAAGCATCAACATGGACGTGAAATGGCTTTTCCCATTCTAGAAAAACTAGGATCAGCGCAGAGACCATCTTCGTTTTTAATGTGTCGAATCCTTTCTCACTGTCCTCGTTCCAAATGAACGGTGCATCTTTCTTTAAAACCTTTTCCATTGCTACGGTTATCTACGCATACCTTTTTATGAATTTCCTGTAGTAACCGGTATGCCCTAATGTAGTGTGTAGTTGCTTAACTGAATTTGGTGTAGAAAAATTTACAATAATTGTGATCTTCGCAGGATCAACCATCAAGCCTTGTTTGCATACAATGTGTCCCAGCAAAATCCCATAAGGAACACAAAAAATACATTTCTTCAAATTCAGAGAAATATGATGCTGTCTGCATTTTTCTAGCATCATCTTGAGGTTCATGGCATGGTTCTTCAGTAACCCAAAAATGGTCCAATCATCAAAGTAAACCTCTAAAAACTTGTGTATGAATTCTTTAAATGCTGCAATCACGACTCCAGAAAATATGGCTGGTGCATTCTTTAGACCAAAAGGAATCACTGTATATTGGAACAACCCCCATTCTGTTGCAAAAGTGGTCTTGGGTCTATCTGCTGGATCAATTCTAATCTGATGGTATCCATAAAATCCATCAGTAAAAGAGTATGCCTCATTTCCTCCCACGTTATCAAGTACTTTGTCGGTAAAAGGAGTAGGAAATGGGTCATGTATTGAAGCATCATTCAATTTTTTGAGATCAACATAGATCGTGATCTCACCCTTCATCTTCTTATCTTGGACAACCATCGGGCTTATCCATTCAGATTCTTTAACCGGCTCAACGATCCCTACATTGAGCATCTTGTTGAGTTATGCCTTAACTCATTCTTTGTAGTGCGGATTTAATCTATATGGCTTTTGCTTCATGGGTTTAGCACTAGGCTTAAGATGAATTTTCATCACTCCTAAGTCTCCCAGAATGGCTTTCATTTCTATGAAATTGGTCAGGCATACTTCCTGATATTCTTGTAATATACTCGTGATCTCTGCGACTATATCATCGTCCCAATAGTCTCATATTGCTGCGAACTTCAGGTCTTCACTGGTGTCGATATTCACTTTCTTCGTTTTAACTGGTCTGCTCATATCTAGGATTTCCATTGGAGGTCCTTCTACCTAGTGCATTCCTTCTGATTCAAGGATCTTTATGTTGCACGGGTCCTCCTCATCGCTATCTTCCTTATCCTCAACATTTCTAGCTAAGTTATAACATTCCAAATCCTATTCTACCCAATCTGGTTGTGCACTCGTAGGTACGCTATTTGATTCAAAAAAATTTTCTAATGTTATATCTTCCTATGTGCTACTTGATGTGAATATCTTTTGCTTGATACGCTGCAACACGTCATTGATAGTAGGATGGCCATCTTCAAAGCTAAAGTCTTTCTGGAAGCTCACAGCGAGGACAGACCAATCTACAGTGCCTCTGCACAGCTCTGTCTCTAGATACCATTTCTTTGGAATAGGCTCCTCCAGCGTATGCATGAAAGGTGCACCCATTGTGTCTGTGGTCTTTCTTTCCAGGATTCTACACAAGCTGCAAGATGATCTCCTGGATCCATATGGCCATTATATTTCTCAAAAGGTAGTGTAACCTTATCAGCAAACTTGATCTGCATCTTTATTCTGGACTGGTCCCAAGTGGTAAGTGTCTGTTGAAATATTGTAACTTCAAAGAATATTATATTTGTACTTTATTATTCCAGAGATGTTTCATTCCTCCATAAAGATCTTATTGTATATCCGGAGATGTTTATTCCTCCGTCTGAATGTGGTAACTTGGGTTATTAGACTTCCCTAGTGGGGGTCGGCCCTGTATGTGTTATGTGGGTCAAAGGGTTGTTAGACCACCCTAGTGCGGTTGGCCCAGTCAGTTATAATAGGGTATTTAACCTAATGGTTAAATATGAGCCTACGTGTACTTGTGTAAAAGATATGTCAGAGTAGTGTATAAATAGAGGAGGTGTGTTCCTCATTTGATACACTCAGTCACTTGAGAGAGAGGCGCACTTGTGGAGGAGAGGTCTGCTATGGTGGAGGAGGAGATCATGTCTTTGGTTTGCATCTTTGTATATTGCTGGTCATCTATATTGAGGAAGCTTTACTGGGTTTTCTACCCCATGAGGGTTTCCCAGGATAAATCTGTGTCTCTTGTGTTTATGCTATGCTTGTTGTTTCTTCAGTGATCCTGTATATGATATTATTGTGAAATGGAATGTAATGCTGCTATTTTCTATCTTAGCATATTAAATCCTAACATGGTATCAGAGCTAACTTGAAGGAAGGCAAGGTATGGCACTTACGACACTTTCTTTACTTACGACAATTTGAAGGTTAGGGTTTTATATAGAAAAAACCAGTCATCGTGGAACTTTCGCCATAAGTACATTTTGGTGAAGGTTCAGGATCTGAAACCTTTACAGGTCGTAGCTAACATCTCCAGGTATCTTGTGTCCAAAGGGCACCCTCAGATTCATTTTACTTTGTAAGTTATGATCAGTACAAGTTAGGGTTTCTGCCTCTTCCAGATCTCAGTCAAAATCATGTGACCTAGGAAAAAAGGTCATAACTTGGGCTAGGAAGCTCCAAATGAAATTTCGTAAAATGTGACAGATAGTGCACAGACTGTACTATCTCAGGAAACTTTTTTAGTGGACGAAACTTATCCAGTGACACGTGGTAGGCCGTACAAGTTCACTCTTCTGTTTTATCCCATAAACATGTCACATTGCGACACTCGGCATAATTTGGGCTAGGAAGCTCCAACTGAAATTTTGTAAAAAGAGACAGGTAGTACACAGATTGTACTATATCAGGAAATGTTTGCAAAGGCCGAAGTTGAACCAGTGACACGTGGAACACTGTACAAGTTCGCTCTCTTGTTTTATCCCATAAACAGGTCCCGTTGCGACACTTGGCATAACTCTCTCTCAGAAAATCCAATTGAGGTCAGACCTGTCAGGATGGAAAGATGACAGGTCAGGATACCACAAAAACAGTTTTCAGACCCTGTGGAGTGAAAAATTTGGAGTTACAGTAGAAACAATCAGGTACATATTTCTATCAAAACATAATTATTTTTGGAGCACCTTCATTCATGGCTTCCGGAATTTAGGGTTTCGGAGAAATTTAGAATTTTTGGAATCGGAATCCACGGCTGAATGATACTACAGGAAAATCGAATTTTAGAGACCAAGATTGAATTTTTTGGTTGGGTAGAAGACCGGGCTTGATCAAACCCCAGTTCGGGATTTTGATCGGAAAGATGGAAAATTAGGGCTTCAGCAAAAGTTGGAATTTTTTAAGTCTGTAACCACGGCTGGAAGCTCCTTAGAAAAATAAGAGTTTAGAGCCTTGGATCAAACCTTTTGATTGGGCAGAAGGGTGGGATTCATCAAACCCTAGTTCGGGTTCCTCTCCAGAAGATCCAGAAGTTTCGAAGGCAATTTTGAGGGGTCAAATTTTGGAGATTTTAAAATTGAAGTATGCTGGTTTGATCAGCTTAGCAAGACACATCCTTCCATCCATTCAGAAGTGTGAAAGTCAAAGATTGAATTTTTAGGGTTTCTCTAGCAAACCCTAATCAAGCTCCAGATCAAGTTTCAGGGGGAGTTAAGGCTAAGGCCTTACATAAGAAGACTACAAGAAGTCTCGACAGGTATGACTTAAGGAGTTCAGGTATGTCTTGAAATTGGATTCTTGATTAAGTTCATAATGTGTTTGTCCTCATATTATTTATTAGTACAATCTTGATTAATGTTAGAATTGTCTTATCACCCTAGTAACAATATGAATGCATGAGAATGATCGAAGACATTCATTAATTAGGGATATATGATTGTACTAATGCATTATGGTGTTGTGTGAGGTTGATGTTGTCTGCTAACAAGATACAGGTACATCACAAAAGACAAATCAAGTTCCATGACCATGACAACATGAAGACAAAGACTCATCCACAATCTTTGTTCTACTTATGAGGTATGTATGACTTTGTTATATTATGCTTAACCTATGAGACATGCAGATTCTAGGTCAGGATCTCTAAATCAAAGAAGAGATTGTTTAGGTATGTTGTACATAACTAAGCAGGTATACTAATCCAGGTATGTTTTCTTATGTCAAGTTAAAATCTTACCTTGTGTTAGGATCCCTTATATAAGTATACTTGGTATGATTGGTTATGCTTATTCATAAAGTTAGTAATCAAGGGTTTATGCATATTATGTCTCTTATCTTGATTGATGATTTAACTAACCAGAAGAGTACTATGATCAAACAAGAATATGCATGAGTAAAAGAAGACTTCCTTGAAACCCTGAATACTAATGATCATGACTATACATATTCAAGATTATTTAGAATTAGAATGTTTTGAGAATATACTAATGAATGTATGTTTGTGTATGAGATCATGAGGATGACACTAGTGCACACTTGAGCATGCACAGTGGTACAGAATGAATAGAAGTTCAAAAGACATACAGAAGATCAAGCGGGAGGCAACCACACAAACATAAAAGATAAGTATTTGAGTTGTTATTTGAAATAGTAAATGACATTGCCTGTAATAGGTTGTATGCATAGAATATATGATGCTGAGTGTAAACATTCATAGAGCATTGAACAGTATACTACTAATATGCATATGATTGGTAAGTTGGACAAACATTCCATTGTTGCTTGTCTAGAATGAAACCTCTTTGCTGACATGCTGAGAGCTGTGCACACTCTCGATAGTATGTTCTGGTAGAGATGGAAGGCATCTAGATAGCCACTGTATGCATACAGGATATGGGAAAGTGTTGTGCCAAAGTATTGGTAAAAATAAGTTGCATAACTATGTAAATGATATCTATATGCATAATAGGTTATCATGTCAATATGATTTGATGATTATGAAGTATTACTAATCATGTACTTAATTTTGATTTGTAGGAAACATCATGATGAATGATGAACACTGAACAAGCGATGGATGTTCAACAAAAGGATTTACAAATCAAACACACTATAGAAGGCTCACGGCTAGAAGATTCTCTTAGAAAGAGGAAGAGAATCATGACAAGATGTTTGCTCCAAGTGGCTAGATAAGACCATTCTCTTAATGGTGTAATTAAAGAAGGAGTGTGAATGATGTTCAGTCACAAAGGGAGAATTGATAGTTTCTTGATAAGCTTGGGCTTTACCAAAAGTAAAGTTGTTCCTAACCTTTACTGTAAGGTTATGGATCATAATATTATTGTATGTAGATGATATCTTTCTGATAGGGAATGAGAATCAGATCATGAAAAGAAAGAAGAAGATGGCTGCAGAAATGAAAAATGAAAGATCTCAGATTGATGCATTACTTCCTAGGTCTGGAAGTATGGCAAGGCTCAGAAGGAATCTTTCTCAAATAGGGAAAGTATGCTGAAAAATATTAAAAGGAATTGATGTGTCTAATGAATACTAGGTCAGATATATGCCTTGCTGTAAACACCTTGAGTCAGTATCTAGTGGAAACTAGAAGTGTTCACCTGTTAGTTGCAAAGCATGAGATGAGGTACCTAAAGGATACAATAGACTTTGATCTATGGAGATCATGAATTCACATGGCTACACAGATATTGATTGAGCAGAAAGTGTATCAGACAGGAAGAGCACATCGAGAAGATGTTAATGTTTGGGATCAACCATGATCTTGTGGTTTAGCAGGAAGCAGTCTACCACAAGCGGAATATATGGCTGCTTGCTCTGCTAATTGTGAAACGACATGGCTTCAGAATTGTTTAACTTAGAGATGGACCCAACTGTGATCCTATGTGACAAATAAAGTTGTACTAAAATGGCAAAGAATCCAGTGTTCCATGGTAAGTCAAAAGCACATAGAGATCTGGCATTTCTATATACGAGATATGGTGCAGATAGGAATTAAAGTTCGAATTTGTAACAAGTTACCAATGTACTAACCAAACCTCTACTGATCCGATGTACTAACCAAACCTCTACCTCAATTAAAGTTTTCCAAGACAAACTTAATATAGTCCAGAAGGACCCTCCTCAAAAGGGGGAGTGATGTGATCACTTATGATGAGATTGCCTGCATCGACAGTGAGGTCGATGATGTGAATACCTATATTGGTGATGCCGACGGAGAGGTTGGTGGATGGTCCTTAGACAGGGTCTAAGGTGACAAGGGGATTGCATCATCCTTGAACACATGTTCTAAAAGGAGCCGTAGACATATGTCTTCGAGAATGAAGTCCTTGGTGGACATATAGGATTGCATCATCCTCAAGAGAGTCGTAGACGTATGTCTTCGAGAATGACGTCCTTGGTGGACATATAGGATTGCATCATCCTCAAGAGAGCCGTAGACGTATGTCTTCGAAAATGAAGTCCTTGGTGGACATATAGGATTGCATCATCCTCAAGAGAGCCGTAGATGTATGTCTTCGAAAATGAAGTCCTTGGTGGACATATAGGATTGCATCATCCTCAAGAGAGCCATAGACGTATGTCTTCAAAAATGAAGTCCTTGGTGGACATATAGGATTGCATCATCCTTAAGAGAGCCATAGACGTATGTCTTCGAAAATGAAGTCCTTGGTGGACATATAGTATTGCATCATCCTCAAGAGATCCGTAGACATATGTCTTCGAAAATAAAGTCCTGAATGAACAGGCATGGGGATTGGATCGTCCTCGGACTTTTGGTCCTGTGAATTGAGCCGTAGACATGATGTCTCTGAGAACAAAATCGTGAATGAACAGGTAAGGGGATTGGATCATCCTCGGACTTTTGGTCCTGTGAATTGAGCTGTAGACATGATGTCTCCGAGAACAAAATCCTGAATGAACAGGTAAGGGGATTAGATCGTCCTCGGACTTTTGGTCCTATGAATTGATCCGTAGACATGAGGTCTCCAAGAATTGAAAGATAGGACTGGATCGTCCCTGGACTTCGGTTCAAAAGGTACATGATATGACTGGATCGTCCCTGGACTTCGGTTCAAAAGGTACATGATAGGACTGGATCATCCCTGGAATTCGGTTCAAAAGGTACATGATAGGACTGGATCGTCCCTGGACTTCGGTTCAAAAGGTACATGATAGGACTGGATCGTCCCTGGACTTCGGTTCAAAAGGTACATGATAGGACTGGATCGTCCCTGGACTTTGGTTCAAAAGGTACATGATAGGACTGGATCATCCCTGGACCTTGGTTCAAAAGGTACATGGTAGGACTGAATCATCCTTGGACCTCGGTTCAAAAGGTACATGACAGGATTGCATCATCCATGGACCTATGTCCTAAAGAGAGCAGGATTGATCATCCTGTAATATGATTGTGTGTGTTGATGTGGTTACTTGTATCGGTATGGATACTTGTATTGATGATGTGGTTACTTGTATCGGTAGGATACTTGTATCGGTAGGATACTTGTATTGATGATGTGGTTACTTGTATCGGTAGGATACTTGTATTGATGATGTGGTTACTTGTATCGGTAGGATACTTGTATTGATGATGTGGTTACTTGTATCGATAGGATACTTGTATTGATGATGTGGTTACTTGTATCGGCATGGATACTTGTATTAATGATGTGGTTACTTGTATCGGTATGGATACTTGTATTGATGATATAAATACTTATATTGAAGATGAGGATACTTGTATTGGTATGGATACTTGTATGATGACGATGCTGATGATCGTGTGATGACGATGCTGATGATCGTGTGATGACGATGCTAATGATCGTGTGATGACGATGCTGATGATCGTGTGATGACGTTGTTGATGATCGTGTGATGACGATGCTGATGATTGTGTGATGATGATGCTGATGATCGTGAGATGATGATACTGATGATCGTGAGAATCCATATGTTGATGTTGTTGTAGCTGTTTGAGTGCTGCAGAAGATAAAGACTCAGTACTGAAGATGTTGATGTTCCAGTAACTGCTTGAGTTACTGATGATGTTGAGAAAGCTTCCAATGATTTATAGATGTATCATGTATGATGTTGATGACTCCTTGCTCATGCAGATACTATTATAATATCCTTCTTGTTAAGGGGGAGTGTTGAAATATTGTAACTTCAAAGAATATTATATTTGTACTTTATTATTCCGGAGATGTTTCATTCCTCCGTAAAGATCTTATTGTATATCCGGAGATGTTTATTTCTCCGTCGGAATGTGGTAACTTGGGTTATTAGACTTCCCTAGTGGGGGTCGGCCCTGTATGTGTTATGTGGGTCAAAGGGTTGTTAGATCACCCTAGTGGGGTCGACCCGGTCAGTTATAATAGGGTATTTAACCTAATGGTTAAATATGATCCTACATGTACTTGTGTAAAAGATATGTCAGAGTAGTGTATAAATAGAGGAGGTGTGTTCCTCATTTGATACACTCACTCACTTGAGAGAGAGGCGCACTTATGGAGGAGAGGTCTGCTATGGTGGAGGAGGAGATCATGTCTTTGGTTTGCATCTTTGTATATTGCTGTTCATCTATATTGAGGAAGCTTTACTGGGTTTTCTACCCCATGAGGGTTTCCCGGGATAAATCTGTGTCTCTTGTGTTTATGCTATGCTTGTTGTTTCTTCAGTGATCCTGTATATGCTATTATTGTGAAATGGAATGTAATGCTGCTGTTTTATGTCTTAGCATATTAAATCCTAACAGTGTCTTCTTATGCGTAGCCCACCATCTAGTAGGTGTTTCCTGCAGTGCCATATCTAATGCTGAGGCACGGTGTTCGTCTGCAATTGCTGCAATGTATTCCTTGATAAATGAATAAACGTTAGCTGAGCCATCGTAATTGGGAATCATACTTACATTCCTTCGAATCCAGCGGACTGATTTCATAATTGTTGCGCATCTCCTGGTAGATACTTCATCCATTCTATGTTGCTAGTTTTCTAATCTTGCTTCAGAGTTTGAGATGCAAGAACTATCACAGCGCCAACTGAGCATTCCATCGGCAGTAGGATGAGTATAATCCACAGTATTTGTTTTCATCTTATAGATACGGTCGATATCTTAGGCCCTGTACTCTTCTTGATTTGGTTCAACATATTGCTCCCCTTGTGAAGGGTCCAACAGTGTGATGACCCTTATGTCTTTGCCTTCAAATATCATTTTGATTTTTTTTCAGGTTTATCATGGTCGAGTTTGTCATTGCCCAATCGATACCTAGCAGTGCTATATAAGGATTTATATCATCCACAATTTCAATTACTTTGAAGTTTGCATAACTTCGCACTCCATCAATGTCGACAATGGTATTGGGTAACCTCCCCAATGGTATAACTATGCCTTGATTAGCCATTCTTAACTGTATAGGCGACCACTGTAATTTTTGTTTCCCCATTGCCTGCCATGTGTGCTTGGTCAAGACATTTACTTCAGATATGAGATCAAGAATAATCTCGTCCATCTCGTAGTCTCCAATCTGTGCAGTGAACCACATTTCTCTCCCATTTCTTTTCGGACTCCTAATGTTATGAATTGCGCCATGGGAAGTCCTTCTCTCACTATGTGATTCATACAGATTTATAAGTTTTTCAAATTCCATGAGTTTGTCTTTGTTCTTTAATAATTTGATGCAGCTCCTTAGGAACTGTGCAACAAAAGTGGATGTATTTGGTGCAGTGCACATTTGGTCATATGCTAGTGGCATGTCTTCTATCCGAGGTACTTCACTGCGCAACCAGATTCTTGGTGAAGTAGGTGGTGGTTGTTTGAACATGTCCCATGATTCTTCAAATACTTCTTTATTTTTCTATAAGTTCAAGGGAGGTGCTTTTCCAGGAGCTTTCCTAACTCCTACTGTTTCTTCAGGGGTCTTTTTAGTATCAGTTGTTCCAAAAGTGGAGGCTTCTGCGCTTTTTTCTCTTCCTGTATCAGCGCCACTTCGCATTAGTGAATTTACACTCGGATCTGTAGGTCTGTTCTCTGCTGCGATCAACAGAATGTTAGGGTTTGGTGTTTCTGTTCTTCTTCACTTCTGCATTTCTACCTCAAGTACGGGGCGATCTTCAATCACATGATCAAATGATTTACAGTAGTTGCATGTGGTGCATGGATTAGTACATTTCCTTTCCATTATTCATACCTTTTAATTCTAATGTCAAGGTGGCCAACTGGTTCTAGATCTATAACATCCCAGAACTACTTTCTCCAATTCGTGAAGCCTCCAGCTTCATCGCGATCTCTAAGGCCTCAACCTGTGATACAACCTTATGTTGCATCAGTGGTAGCAATGAACCACTCTTGGTGCTACTGCGAAGCTATAACAAAGCTCACTTGGTCCAACAATGTTTTAAATTTTTGGTCAAATTCCCAGACCGATTCACTATGTTTTTGTTTGATTTCTTTCAACTCTATTATGCATTGTGATTCTGATTTTGGCTTCTTGAATTCTGCTAACATCGTGGTTTTGATATCTACTAGGGTTCTTGACTGTGCTTGGGAATACTTCATAAACCAATGTAATGCTCTATCTCTAAAAGTAGTAATGAGTTGTGCTATTTTCACAGCATCATCCTAAACTTGCTTTACACTCCATACAACTTCGCAAAGAAACCAATGTTGATCAGGGTCTTCTAAACCCATTCCTTTGAATATCGACAGCTTTATATCGTTATTGGTCATCCTCATGCCGGATTGTGTATGATTTTGGGATAGGTTTCTGTTGTGGCCACATAAGATCCCATGCTTAGCTCAAGCACGGGAGCCCCATTTTTTTTTTTTTAAATACAAAGGTATTTGGGTGAGTTTTCAGTGTAAATACAAGTCTTTGGTTTTGATATGCTTAGATCTCTTACCCATACTTTTGTCCTGCGTGTTTTTCTCTTTCTGGATGATCTTTACCTGTCTGGTTTGTAATTTTCCTCAAATTTTGAGTATTTTACCTTTGGATTTTATCAACTCGAAACTCGACAGTTAGAAGTCCCGAAACCCGAAACCCAAAAATTGCGGGTTGCGGGATATTGTTTTTAAGTTTTGGATTTTGGTAAACCCAAAACCCACAACACGATGGTTGCGGCTTTCGGCTTTTGGGAAATCTTTCTCCACCTTTCCATTTGCGTGACACCGTAACCCGCAACCCGCAATTGTTGGGTTACGGCTTTCGAGATCCTTTAATAATATTTGTGAATAAGATTTTCACGTGAAACCCGCAACCCGCAATTTCGTGTTGTGGCTTTCGGGAATGGGCTTTCCATTTTGCAATTTGATTAGACCCGCAACCCACAATCCGCATTGTCGGGTTTCAGCTTGCGGGATCCTTGAATAAACTTCATAAATAGAACTAAATCTTGCATCTCACTTCAGTTGATCTCAGTCGTTCGTTTGTTTTGATCGCACAGGTGTCTTTTAATAGGGTTTTTTTTCTATTTTAGTTTTACATTTTTACATTCGAAGAATTATCTCATCACACTAAAGATTTTACTACTAAATCCTTACCAGGGAACATTTTTAAACTGATATTCCATTACCTCTGGCTGGATTACTACCTTTGTTACGCTCGGTGTTTGACAGTTTCGTGTTGTCTTGGCACCTCTTCGTTATTCATTTCTACTCCTTGATATTTTATGCCATTATGCTTATTTAAGTCTACAAGACCCTTCCATTTGTTTTCGTTAAATCTGGTCATCTGATTTCGGTTTGATAGGTATGCAAGAATTGTCGGTCTATGTAATCAAGGTTCTTTTTCAGTCACTTCGCAGTCGGTTTTTCAAGCCATAATTTGCATTTTTGTCATAAATCCGAAGTCATAATTGCTGATGTGAAATTTGCTTGTAATAATGAGCTCGTAAAAGCAAGTTAAGCCATGCGAGTAGTAATTGAATTTGCACTTTTTCATAGGCTTAGTTCCGACTATCGCACATCTTGGCTCATTTTATTATAGTTGAGATAATTACAGGAGATCGGTTGTATAATTTTAATCATTGTGATTTGTCTTGCCCAATTATTATCATCTTATCAGTCGGCCTTAGATTAGCAATGAGCATGAAACTTCTAGTGTGTCCTTCAAGAGTAAAAGTTTTACATGATAATTTTAGTAAGTTTCCTCCTGAACATATCTGATACGATTAACATGCAGACAGGTAACGAATCCTTCAATCCTAGTTTTGAAGATGAAGAGCTCTATCCCTTGCTATATCAAGAACCTTTGTCACCACCTTTTGATGCAGGTTTTCCTGACTTAAGCAATGATAGTGGGGAAGAAGATTCTGAAGCTCTGTGTGTCTGCATGCATTTTCTTAACGGCAAAGGAAAGAAAGTTCCCGAGGAGCTGACTGACTGTGACGACGATGTTATTCGAGATTTTATAATCGACCAAGAGCCTGAAGTTTTGTTGATTTCTCCTGAAGTGGATCCTTTACTAGATTTTTTTGTTTTTGAAAATGTAGTTCCTGACCTAGAAGTTCCCATGGCAGACTCTCTACAAGCCAAACCACCTATTTCCAATAATCAACAAGTCGGGGTCGAATTCTTGTTGTGTCATGAGGATCTCTTCGATTAGCAATAAATCCCGAAAAAAAAAACTAGTGTTGAAGTACGAATGGTTAGAGAACCAGTCATCATGGAGGGCAAGATTCACATGTATCTTCGTAATTGGCACAAGCTGGCGAAACATGATATGGAGAACAACGTGTGCAATGTTAGCTTTAGAATCTATTAGTTTCTCAAACATAGACGAGTTGTTAGACATATATGAGAACTGGCAAGATTTCATGGATCAATAGTTGGATCTGATTTTGTAATCTTTGTTTTCTAGGGATCTCTATTTTGGCACTCTGTTGTAATTATTTAGAGAAGGATGCCTCTCGTAGTGAGGGGTTGGTAATTTTGGAGTTGCAAATCAGCATGAGATTGGACTAGAGATACTCTGTTTAGCAGAGCCTTTTGTAATTTATGTACAAGACCTCTTTTAATACAGTAAATTCATCTTTTGATCTATCTCTTGTTATTCTTCAAGTTTATTTGAGAATTACTGATTGTGTACTTCAGATTGTCACCTACATTGCATGATTTATTTTGCATATATTTAAGTGTATGGATCTATTATATTGGTTTCCCTGTATGATTGATTTATGCTTAAAAGTGTTTTATTGAGTTTATTCAATTTAAATAGTTTCTTTATCGATTTCTGCAAGTGATTCATAGCACAATAATCATTGTTAATTTTCAATGAGAAAAGTGGTTACAGATTTATCTTGAATAGGATTAAGTACTTGAATTATTGTCTTTTAATTTCCGTCAATGGATTGTGATTTAAGTTAATAAGTGAAACAATTAGAAGCATTTCTGTGAAAGGTTGTAATTTACTTATTCATCACACCTTAGTGTTAATCTACATAAGATCAAGCTTTGATTTTAGAATAGGAATGACTTAGACTAGTTTCCCTTTTCTAAAATAGGCTAGGTTAGCCTTGTTTTACCATATCCATACCTTGGTTTTCCTTGACTGGAGAACTGATCTTATAGGTCAACTCATCTACTCTTAGAGTGCCAGCGGAGGCCTAATATCCATGGGGGATCACCATACCAAACAGGTTGGGGATAGAATTGCCCTTGCACAGGGTCCTTTGAAGCCTTTCAACTTGGGTTTTCTTCCTCTATTCAGTGTCTTGGAACATTCCAGCACCTTTTGCATCTAACCTGCACAACTGAGGCACCAACAAATGGCGCTAGAAGGAGGGCCAATAGTACAACATGCCTAAGCAAGCCACTAAGAAACCTCCTCTAGCAAATACTTCAACGGTTCAAACTCGATGCCAATCAAGGGCTTCAACACTTGAACAACCAACAGAGCCACAACCCATGGTCACCCATGTTACACTTGCTCAACAAATTGTTGCACCTGTTGTATCTGCAGCACAATAGGAAAACATAGAGAATATATTTATTGTATCACCTACTAGAGGAACACTCTCGCTTGAGCAGATATTGAAAACATCAGCTGATAGGGTTGCTAAGGCAGAACCAAGACTTGTTGATCAACGAGGATGTGGTTTTGCAGCGATCAATCTACAAAACTTTCTGCAGGCCAATAATCAAAAACTTCAGCAAGACACAATTTCAAAGATCAGTGAACCAACTATCCAATAGACAACTAATCACAATATTGAACGTCAACAAACAATTAATCCACAACCTCAAAATCAAGAAGCGGTTGGTCAATCACGTTCTCCAAAATCAGCAAACTTTTTTAGGAAACACAAGATCAGCCAAAACTTGAGACTGGTGGACCACCACCATCTTCTCCTTCATCCTCTTCCTCAGATAGTGAACATTCTTCAAGCTTGTCATCAAAAGAAGAAGAGGAAGAACCACCGATGGCTGCAGAAGGCCAAAATAGACCTTGGCTTGACCAAGATGCAGTATGGGTACTAGGAGACCAACATAGACTACCCAAAAACCCTGAGAAGTGGTTACCCAAGTTGAACCTAGATAACAAATCACCTGCCCTGGACCACGTTAAAACCTTCATGTAGGCTATTAGGCTTAGAAGTGTCATTTACGAATATGTGGTCTGTAGACTCTTTCCTTATACTTTTGAAGGAAAAGCAGCTACATTGTATTTTTCCCTGCCACCAAGGTCTATTGTTTCTTGGGATGAGTTTCAAAAATTATTCATCCAAAAGTTTGGAGATGAAAAAACACCATAGGATCTTGTTTTGGAATTATCCTCCATCAAAATCAAAGGGAAAGAAAGGGTTAAAGATTTCAACTAGAGGTTCTCATACTTAAAGAATAGAATTCCTATCAATCTTCTTCCTCCTGAAGAATTGTTGATAGCCTACTATGAAAAGGGCTTACCTACTTCAATTTCAATGTGGGTGAAATGAGCACAAAAGGGGAATTTGCTGGAAGTGTTTGCTGAAGAAATACAAGTCGAGAAGGAAATTTTTTGTCTTAAGGACAATCCGGAGATTCCAAATGAACAGCCTTCAACTTCCAGGAAGAAGAATGACAGTGTTCCTAAACCCACTACACAAAGCAAGGATCCATTTGACATAACTGACATGAAAAAGCTCATCCATAAAATGTCAAACGAGATGGTAGATTTGAAAAGAACCAACAATGAGCTGCGCGACTGTCAGGTGAAAAGTCGCAATGCGAAAAACGGAAAACAGATCACTGAAAACGAAACCGAAAAGTGAAGTTTCGGTCTGTTAAAGGCTACATAAAGGGCCAACAATTAGGGCAGCAATGAATATGCTATCTAGTATGGCAGATCTGCTAATTTGAATTGAAAAAACAAGTAAAAAACTAAGATCGAAAGAAAACATTTAAAGCTCGAAAGCCAGCGAAGTCGCCAAAAAACTGTTTCTTGGTTTTTCAACCAGCATGTGCAAGGATGCACCTACTAACTTGTAGTAGCAGTCTTCAAATTGAAAGCAAAAACAACTATAAACTAATCTGAATCTAACATGTGCATATAACAATAAACTTGAAAAGATTTAAGAACAAGAACAAGAAACGAAGTAAAAAATGACTTTTGTATTAGAATACCTCAAATGGTGAGGATGTTTGGTGTTGAGTAGCTCCAAGGTTGAGATGCTCCAGGATCCAATGGTCTCTTCTCCAAGATTGCTACAATGGTCAAAGAACTCAAGAGAGATTTTTACAAGATCAGGATAGGATGATGGATGGACGGAAAGTGAGGAGCCCCTATCACCATTTTATAGTTTTTGGTGATGGGGAATACCATTGTGGTTTTGAGGAAACCAATGGTATTGACCAACATGGTTTAGGTGCCTTTCTCCCTCTTTTTTCCTTTTTTGAATATTTTTGGGAATTCTAGACCCTTTTTTAGGGTTTTTTGTGTTTTTTGAGGAAAAATATATGTTTTGAGGGGGAAAAAGTGTGTATTATGGTCTTTTTGGTGACCTTTTGATGGATTTAGAGGCTCAAATGGTGGAAAAGTGGACAAATGGGTCATGCGAATAAGGGAATGAGCTAGTGAGCACTTTTTGGGTGTTAACAGATTGCCCCCTGATGTGTGAGGGCAGGAGCTCATCGTATGGCCGATAGACATCATAGTTCTTTTGTCTTTTTCCTGGGGTTTGGGGAAGAGAAGAGACTGGTTGGATATTGGATCAACGACCCCTTAGAAGCTGCAAAAATAAAAAATATTACATGGCCTCAATATGAATGAGGAATAATCTCTGATAATGGATGAGGAGGGCATACCCATGCTCGTATATATACATAACAATTAGTCCCAAGAAGGGGGACCTGAAAAATACACAAAAAATATGCTGGTACATCATAATGGTCCAAAGGGGATGCTATTCTGGGATGTCCTCATGATCATAACATGACTGATCTGAATAACTGATACACTGGAAATGAAACAACCGTTCTGAATAAGGTTTCAGGAGGGTTGATAAACTACTGAAATTGAAGGTGTCCAACATCTGTAGGGACTCAACAACTGTGAGTCAACTCTGAGGAGTATATGTAACTATATACACGAGGGAGTATAAATCTGGGGTACATCTGAATACTGTTGCCATGCGCAACCTGGATATCTATAGGAAAATGTAACTGGTTGTTTCCATAAGTAAACTCTCAAATGTGTAAGAGTCAGGTGGTATCCGGGGTCTTCAACAAGTAACTGAAATGACCAATACCTTGTGCAAGTCTCAACTATGCGATCAAGGTGTTGAAGTTGAGCATGTGAGAAATAACCATTTGGAGAGGAGAGAGGGAGACCAGCAAATATCAAGGCAATGATGTTTTATTGATAGGAGCATGAGGTGCACAACTGATATGTGGTAGTACTGATGGTAGGACTATCATACTGTGGGGATGGGAAATAACTGGGGTCATAGAGTGGGTGGACTCAAACTTCCTTTGTTCAGAGCATGACGACATGGTTGACCTGGCAACATAGGAAACTGATTTGTAGGTGCAGGGATCATAGCGGTAAGGACTGAAGGGTATGTATTGTAGATTGGAGTGACTCTAGCGGCGACAAGCTGACGCATGCTGTAGAGGGACTCTCGGGGTGACATACTGCAGAATACTCTGAACAAAGGCAACCAAAATGGGGAAGCTGCCATATGAGTAGACATGATCTGTTGTGGCACCGAGAAGCACCATTAGGTCCTTCTTCGTAGTTTTAATGAGCTCCAAGAAGGGATAAAAGTGTGCTCTGAAATGGTACTATCCTGTGGATTTTGTGAGCCCATGACTGTTCGTGCTCATGAGTGCTATCATTTTTAAGGAGTCTGAAAACGATAAGAAAACTTTGCAGTGTTGGTGGAGTACCGTTCGGTGGATTTATACGAGCCTAGGATGGTGATTAATCGTGGTCACTTTCATTTTTAAAGCGTCTGAAAGTGGTAAGTGGACTCCATTGGTTGTATTTTTCGTAAGTTAGTCTCCAAGGCCCGAAAAAGCATAAAATAATGCAAATGGAGAACTCTTCTAGCCGATGTGACTAGAGTATTCCTTTTTCGTAATTAGTCTACAAGGTCCAGAAAAGGGGTAAACTTATACCAGGTAGACAACCTTTCAGATACATTTAGTGAGCATGAAAGGAAGCAAGGTTGCTCGACGATCTTTTCATTGTTTTAGGAGTCAAAAAAAAGCTTAACAGAAACTCCCTAAGTGCCTTTTTTGCAAAAGGAATTTCTCGACCTGAAAAAGGGATAAAACTATACCGAACAAAAAGGTATTGATGAGAGAAAGAAATGGTCTCAAGCATCGTCATGAGTGCGGAAAACTGAATCCGGTGACATAAAGATTGTCAAAAATGGGCAACGGCCGATGTGGCATGCAAACTGAGGCAACGAGGGGCATGGAAAAAAATGCCCAAAAAATATGGAGGTGAGAGCGAGAAATGATCTCAAGCATCATCACGAGCATGGAAAACAGAATCCGACAATATAAATTCATCAAAAATGGATGATGGCCGATGTGGTATGCAAATCGAGGCAACAAGGGGCATGGAAAAAATGCCCAAAAAATGTGGAGGTGAGAGCGAGAAAAGATCTCAAGCATCATCACGAGCACAGAAAACTGAATCCGGCGATATAAGACTCATAAAAAATGGACGACGGCCGATGTGGCATGCAAATCGAGGCGACAAGGGGCATGGTAAAAAATGCCTGAAAAATATGGTGGTGAGAGTGAGAAATGATCTCAAGCATCATCACAGGCACGGAAATATGAATCCGACGGTGCAAATGGTGTGAAAAACGGAGGTCATAAGGACTCCAGAATGGTAAAAGGAAATAACTAGGTTAAAAAATGGCTACAAATAAAGGTGAGCCCACCAAGCCAAGGGTGTAGTGGTGGGGAGAACTGATGACCCACGGGGGAAGAATACTAGGTGTATCAAATCAAATCAAATATACAAGTGATATGTGACCTCAAAAATGGTTGAGATCACGCATGTGAAAAAGTGAGCAGGGTTAATGACCTACCCCCATGCTATGTGTATGGGGTTTATGATTGTGGATCACATATGTGTTGGTTTGAACAATGGGGTCATTGAAATAATGAGATAGATGTGATGGGGAAGGTTCAAAATGATTGATCATGCCCCCTATCCCGGGGTCGAGGTAATCTATTATTCCCCCTAACTCAGAGGTGTCAATGTGGTGTAGATGTTGCCTCAGAGAGAGATCAATAGGGCATTGAGAAACTGCTAGCGAGGGGTTATGCCATGAGGCTGTGGGCCATGGTGGCATACTGAAGTGATGATATGATGATGGGGGATTCCCCTTGTGGGGTGGATGCCTCCAGTATCTCCGACAAGAATCACGATGATGATGAGTAGCTAAGGTTTTGGGCCTGCCCCCATGTTGTGGACATGTGGTTTCCTCGTCGATTTGAAAGGGTTGAACATGTGTGTCAAAGGGATCAGTGGAAGGGGCTGACCGAATAGAGGGGTCTCCAGTGGAAACCATGTAAATGGTGTTAATTTCTTCCGAGGAGGAAGATTTTGGGGGATATATTTCCTCAATGAGAAGAGGGGATTTCTCTAGGTCTGCATTATTCAATTCATATAGAGTTGCTCTATAATCTAGTAGATCAGGGCAGTGATGTGAGTAATGGCCGTAAATGCCACATATCACACGAGGGTGATTGGTACACAGTGATTTATCATGCGGATGAGGAGGCAATTCAAGTTTTACCACTGGGATACCAGCGTCGTCTTCCAACATATTCATGTGTTCTTGAAGTGTTGGTAACTGTGGACATTGATGGGTGGCATGGCCTATGTCGTAACACACAGAGCACTTGGGGGGAGCACGAGTGGTTGGAGCATTCTTCAACAGTTTTGGGGTCGTAGGGGGGGTGTGGGTTGTGGGTCCAATGGTATAAGTTTGTGGGCCTCTTCCCCGAGTGTTTTAGAATGGAGGGGGAGCATTACTAGATGTTGATGCCGTAGTCATTGTTGGGGGTGGTCGGTTCTGGATGTTTTCTACACCAGGGGGTGGACGGTTAGAAGTATTGATGGGTTGCACTGGTTGTAAAATGACATTCAGTGTCGGGGGAGGGCTTGGGGCAGGTAGGTACCACACAGGTAGTCCTAATGTTAATCATGGGAGATTAAGTGTAGCCATGACTGGTGTGTTGATGGCGCCTAAAGGGGGAAATAAAAATGGGATAGTATGCATTGTGGATAATAAGGGATAATAAGAGCCCGGAGAGGACATTTTGCATGAGAATGGAGATTGGATGCATTGTGGATTATTCCTGTGTCTGCTATACTTTGCTGTGAGATCTTTATTATTGTCTTGAATTATTTCATTGTATTAAATGATCTTGCTTCTCTCTTTACAAATGAATTCTCTCTTTCATGAGTAATGAAATGTGTTATATTTAATTAGAAACTATCTTCTGATATCTTTTATCTTTGTTGTAGCTTTCTCTTTAATATTTAATGGCTGTCTGTTTATTCTTTAAGATAACTCCTACAGCTCGTTGCTCATGCTTTAAATTCGCTCCTTGCAGGGATAGTTAGATTTATTTCAGTTTTATACTTAGATCTGTTTTTTCCAGTTTTGCATTTAGATTAAATCTAGACTAGGCACTTGCATATCATTATAAAATATAAAATCAAAAGAACGGTGGATCGGGCCATAACCGGTATAATTGGAATAAAACTCCAAACCCACAGTTGCCGGAACCACTAACTAGATGGATTCCCTATACCAAACAGTAGATAATCTAATTGGGATAATCTATCAGGGACAATCCCTTTCTGATTGATGCTGTGATTTTCGAGGCATCAACAATTCCTCAAAAAGATGCTGCATATTTTTGTTCACATACTCCTTCCCATTATCATTCCTATGGATTTTTATCTTATGCCCACTATGATTCTCTACTAAGGCCTTCCAAATATTCAATTGCTCAAAAAATTTAGATTTTAATTTTAGGAAGTAAACCCAGCAGAATCGAGAGTAGTTATAAATGAATGTGAGTATGTACGTTGATTCACTATAGGATGGAGTGGGTAGAGGACCAATGAGGTCTGAATGTACCAATCCAAGTGGTTGATTGGATCTCCTTGTCATTCCCTTCTCATAGCTGCACTCTGGATGTTTCTCAATTACACAACCTATGCAAGCTCCATTTGAAGATTTGATTTGAGGAAGTCCTTCTACCGTCTCATCTTTGTGTAATGCTTGGAGATACTTGTAGTTCATGTGGCCAAATATTTCATGCCATAGCTTGGAGGTATCATTGGCATGAGAGTGGAGTGCTTGGTCACTAGAACCAAGGAGGAAATTCGAGAACTTGTACATCCTCTCTTGATGGTATGCATACCCAACTACCAAAACTTGGTTTGAAGAAATTTTTGAAATCTCTACCAATTCAGGAGTAAATGTTACTCTCTTGGCTTCTCCTGTATGGGTCATTTGATATACTGATAACAAATTTGCAGCCAACAAAGGTACATAGAGCACATCCTAAAATAACCATGCTCCAAATCGATCCTACCAATCCCTTTGGTCTGGATTTCAGAGTCATCTCCCATTCGAACTGTTGGGACACTATTTGAATGCATAGAGGAGAAGAGCTCTCTAGATGAAACCATGTGCCTAGAAACCCTTGAATAAATAATGAAGGATGAGGAATTAGAACTACCTCCTACCAAATCATGACATTTCTCCTTGTTGTCAGGATTGGAGGTGCCATCTCTCTTCTTTGCACCATCAAGGACAGGGATGTTTTTTTTCTCCAGCAGCTGCACCATAGTGTCAATGGTTTTCTTCATGCAGGAGCTCTCTGGATGCCATCCCTTGTGGAAATAGGTGCATTTGGTCTTGTCTTTTCCCTTCTTGTCCTTCTCCTTGGAAGGATTCGAACCCCCATCAGTAGATTTGGTTTTGTAAAACTTCCTCTTCTCTGGCTGCTTCCAATGATTTTCCTTCTGCTTTCCCTTGGAGGCATTCAAAACACCCATAGCCAAGGCTTGATCTTTCAATTTGATGGTTCCCATTTGAACTAGCTTGTCTTGCTCCTGAGTAAGACACTCCATGAAGGTTGCTAGTGATGGCATTTGCCAATTTCGAAGGATAATTTTGGCAGAATCGAAGGTGCTTACAAACACTGAAAAGTTTTTCCCTAGCTTCAAAAGGATGGACAGTATCAATTATTCTTCTTTCTTAACAATTCCACATTGTTGCAGCTGAAGCACTAGAGACTTGAACTTAGTGAAGAACTCTTGGATAGTTTCAAAATGCGTTGGGCTCAAGCTGATGAGCTCGTTTTCAAGCTAATGGCCTCTCAATTCATCAAGAGTGATTCTAGCTTGACCCATACTTCATTTGGGGTTGTCAAACTGTCTATATGAAACAAGAGTTCCCTCGAAATGCTCAAGCATAGCAATCCATATGCTTCATCATGTCGATTGTAGTACTTGGCTTTCTCCAAAGCAGAGTTTGGCTCCACTTCTGTGCCCATGGTTACTCTATAGAGACCCTTATATCTTAGTTTGATGACCAGTTCATCCTTCCAATCGAAAAAATTGAAGGGAGTGAGTAACAGTTGGTTTGCTTCCATTTCTGCTTGCGTTGATGGTGAGAAAATTGCTGAAAGTCCTGCAAAAAACACTCAACTTTTATCTGGAAAGTCTCTCAAGAATGCAGCTCAAATGCTCAAGATTGATATGAAACTCACTAAAATCCACAAGGATCTGATACCATGTGAGTATTTTGATCTATAGCAAGATCTAGGAGCCTTAGAGAATCTCACAAAATCGAATTACATGCAAAAACAAGCAAAAAATATTGAAAGAAGACAAATTTACACACACAATGTGAACTGAAACTTGGTATTATCAGACTGTCTAACATGTGAATATCTTTAGAACAGGTTTATATTACATTTGGATAAATTCGTGAGGCTTAGGAAGCCCAAAATGATTGTACATTGCTAATTGGCGAAATTGGCCTCAATCACCCCTAGGTGGGTCCAACTCAATCCAACTCAGCCCAAATGGTCACGAATTTTGGTGTGAACATGGCTGAGGCATGCTGGATCAATAATGGATCATAGGCATGCATGGGTGAGCAAAATAAGGTGAGTGGGAGGTCCAAGGAGGCATTAAATGCTCCAAATCATGCCAAAATTGGGCCAAATCCACCCAAGCGCTCCAAGTCAACATCTATTCCCTATTTCAAGGAAGGAGAGTGCTCCAGCATTAAATGAGGGCACACTTGTGGACAAATGTGGAGTTTGACTAAGCTGTGTTGCTAAAAATAGGTGTGAACACTCCTCGCAAGTGGTTATTTTCCCAATTAAAGCTACCTAAGTCCAAACCATAGTGTAATAATACATACAAGGCAATAAAATTGACTAAGGATATGAACCAAGGTACTAAGTGTTGGATTATTGTTCTAACACATATGCATATGTTGGACTAGTGCATCCTGAGGGACACCCCTGTACCTTCATGAGACCAGTTATAGTAGGGGAAGCTGATGCCATGTTGGAAAACATAGAGGGGAAGATGAGTCAATTGACTCATGAAATTACGACATATAGGATCGAGTAGATGCTGCTCGACATGTAGGAGAATGTGGTGGGTGTGCCCCTAGCATGGATTCGACTAATGAGGAAAGTAGCTGGGCTGGCCATTTTCTATCGAGAGGCAGTAGAGGAAGATGAGACCCCTCCTTCTCCATAGGAGACAAATATATCTATGTATATTTTTGAGGCCATCGAGCCCAATTTTGTATATTAAGACATGAATTTGTGACAAACTTATGACTCAAACTCATATTATTTTTTGATACAGATTATATATATACAGTATTAGTTTTATTTACATGTGTGTTATTGTCTTTTATGCATGAATTATTATATATGTGAATGATGCAAATGCCAATATAAAATGTAGTTTGCAAATGAATTAGATAATGCATTCAAATTTCTTGGAAAATTTTGATATGTGATGTAATCAAATTGTCTCTCAAGTAGCTTAACGTGCAAAAACTGACGTAGCAAAGTAGGATCTCTAACCTGATAAACACCCATTAACTAAAACACAACTAACTACAAGTCGAGCCGTACCTTCGAATGTGAAATGCCATGGAACAGAGCATCTCAGAGTAGCTCTATGACTGCACTGTATTCATCCACATTGTTCGTTGTGGGACCTAAAGAAACCCCTCCCGAAGAAAATAGTTGTCCAATTGGTTAGTAAATAACCCAAGCAGCGGCGACCAACTGACGGGTGTGGCGGCTAGTGCCATTAGCAAACCCTATAAAGTGTTCAGTTGAAATCTAAAACACAAAGCAATAGATGCATAAGACATAACGAAAACTGTAAAGAAATCTAAATCTAAAAAATGTACAGCTATAATACATGAAAAAGAATAGATGCCTAGGCGTAGTACTTCCTCAAGTAGAGCCCATTTCTAGGCTCGAGCAACTTATTACCTTCATAGTTTGTTAACTCGTATGTACCCTTCTTCAGCACCTTAGAAACTATGTAGGGACCGAGCCACATGGACTTAAACTTGCCAACTCATAAAGGTTCCTTGTCCTGATCCCAAAGCAGAACAGGGTCTCCTTCGATAAAAACCCTAGGTCTGACAGACTTATCGTACTGTCCCTTGACTCGGTTCTTATGCGCTTTGTTTGTTGTGAGCGCATTGCGGCGCTGCTCATCCAGATGTTCTAAATGCAGCAAACGTTCTTCCAAGACTGAAGTGTTAGGTAGTAGTTGGACAACCAACTTCAATGAAGGAATCTAGCACTCAACTGTAATGAATGCTTCTATCCCATGCACAAGTTGCAAGGGAGAGAACCTGGTAGCAGTCTTCACATTGGCTCGGTAAGCCCAAAGAGCAGGATACAGCATAATGTGCCAGTTAGTTCTATAGGAATTAATGGTCCTTTGTAAGATGGTCTTCAAAGTTTTGTTGAACGCTTCGACTTAACCATTCTCCTAAGGGTAAAATGAAGACGAATGTTCCTGCCCAAAACCTAACATAGTGTATAGATCAGTCATCATGTTATTCTGAAAATGACAACCATGATTAGTCACGATCTCTTTAGTTATACCAAATCTTGCAATGATCTGGTTGAAAATGAAATAAGTGGCTATTTCCCCATATGCCTTAGCAATAGGCATTTCCTCGGCCCACTTGTTGAAGTAGTCGACGACAACAATTATATGGTGATGACCTCCAGCCGAAACTGGATTACAATTCATAAAATCAATCCCCCACTTGGTGAAGGGGCATGCTATGATTACAGGATGGAGAGGAGCTGGGTGTGCTCTCATCTTCCTGGTGAAAAACTGACATTTCTGGCAGCGTTTCACAGCTTCCACACAATATTTGAAGATTGTGGGCCAAAAAAACCAGTACGCAGTATTTTCTGGGTTGTTTCCAACCCAAAAAGATGACCCCCACAGGCTCCACTGTGAACATCATTCAATATTGATTCTTCTTCCTCTAGGGTCAAACAACGATGTAAGATGGAATCTACCCCACCTATGTACAAAGTGTTAGAAATGATGAGGTAGTTCTTCGCATGACTCTTAAGTTTGCATCGTTCATCCGTAGAGAAAGTGGTGGGACACCTCAAAGTCTAGAGATATACCAGGATATCCCCATACCATGGGTCAGAGGATGAAATGAGAAATATATGTTCATCCGGGAATGATGACTCTTCCTCAACGTATACTTTGTCACTAGGGAATTCAGAAATTAGTTCGGCGAACACCAGTGATTTCTTTGACTCAGCGGAGTGAAAAACCAAGTCAAGTTCTTGTAGGATTACAATCCATTTGTTGAATTTCCCACCGATTGTGCATCGAGTGAGAACATATTGAAATGGGTTGACCTCTGCAACCACTGCGGTAGTTCACAATAATATATAGTGGCGTAGCCTCTGGACCGCATAGACAGTAGCTAATGCCAACTTCTCTACGTGAGAATACTTAATCTCAGGAGCTATCAAGGCACGTTACAGATAATAAATGACTTGCCTTTGGAGCTTTCCATCCTCCTGAACAAGTACTATGGCTATTTTGTATACTGATGCAGCCAAATATAAGAGGAAATCCTTCGTATAGTCTGGTGGGCTTAATAAGGGGGCTGAAAGTAATGCCTTTTTTAAGGCCTCAAATGATGCTTGAGCAGCCTCGTCCCACAAAAAGTAGGTGTCTTTTTTAAGCAATCTCATGAAACCTTTTGTAATTTTGGCATAGTTAATGATAAAGTGTCTCAAGAAGTTGGACATGCCCTGCAGACTTTGAAGTTGTCTCAGGGTTCAAGGAGGAGGCAGATTTACAATCTCCTTGACTTTCAATTGATCCACCAATATGCCATGACTGGATACTATGAAACCCAGTAATCGTCCAGATTCAACGCAGAATACACACTTGTTGGGATTCAATCGGATCTTGTAGTATATGCACCTTTCAAACACAAGTCTTAAATGATCAGGATGCTCCCGTCTCTTACGAGATAGCGTTGGGAGATCATCAAGGTAAGGTTCGACTATGTGCTTGATGTCATGAAAAGCAAATTTCATTGTTTGTCGAAAGGTAGCTCCAGCATTCTTCAAGCCAAATGTCATCTTCTGATAGGAAAAGCTTCCCCAAGGACAAATAAAAGTTGTCTTGTGTTGGTCTTCAGGTTTGATCTGTATCTTATTATATCCTGAAAACCCATCCATGAAAGAGAACATTTCATGGCCCGCATAAGCATCGATGATCTGATCTATGAATGGTGTGGGGTAATTGTATTTCGGACAAGCTTTATTTAGGTCCCGGAAGTCAATGCAAACTCTAATGGTACCTTGCTTTTTGTCAACCAGAACAGGATTTGAAACTCATTCCGTCATGGCTATCAGATAGATAAATCCGGCTTTGAGCAACTTCTCTACTTTTGCCTTTATGGCAGCTTCTTTTCGAGGGTTAACTAGACGAAGCTTCTGTCTCATAGAGTTAGCATTGGGATACATTGTGATGACATGCTCAACAATGGTGGGGTCAATGCCTGGCATCTCCTCGTAAGATTAGGAAAAATCGTCATGGAATTATGTAAAGAGATTGGTATACAAAATGATCTCCTCGGGAGAACAGTCTGCTGCAATGAAAATATTTTACACGACCCTAGGTTTGATGGAAATGTTGATCGGAATGGTTCTTGATATATTTTCCCTATTCCCTTCGGCATAAACAACTTTTGAAGTAGAAGGGACATCAGACAAATCAACATTCCCACCGGGTATCATAGAAAACTCACCTCTCTCAATCATGTCCAGATTAGGAGGAAAATAAGACCTGTGGTGCATGTGTTCCCAAGGATGGTCCAGGCCAATCATTTCTTCCAAGATCGCCTCATCAGAGGGAAAAACAATGTCTAGACAGTCAAAAGAGTGGATAGAGTCCACTAACCATGTAGGGGCATAGTGCATATCTGACTCAGTAGAGACCAATGGAGTCACGATAGGTTCTGTTGCAGCATGTTGTGAATCTAAGTAAGCCACCTTTGCAACAGATAAAGGCACAACTAGTTCAGATTCGGTTGGGAGAATCCATGGGTTTGTCGTTGGACTGACCGTGAAAATATCAGACGAAGAACATTCTTCAGAACCAATAAAATGAACAGGAGAAGGTAGGTCAAAAGTGCCCATTAATGACCCATAGAGACTTGCTCCTAAACTCTCGGTAACTGGGCGGTGTTAGTCCCATAGATGTTCTAAAGCTATTTTTTAGAACTGTTGTTGTGGGGAAAATGCACCTATAGTTCAGGGGAGAAACTACCAACTTACGGTGATAAAGATAGACTTACAAGCATTCTGCAAGTACAACAAATAAAAGAAGAGATTAGGGTTTAGAGATGTAGGCACCTTATTCAGAAGGTTGATCCTAGCTTTGCCTCCCTCACTCTTCAATGCTTATCCAGTGTCGCAATGCCCAGACCTTCTTTCAAGCTTGGCACTTCATGAAACCTAGATTCAAGGTCTCCTACTTCTGTTCTCCAAGGATCCTAGCCTCTAAGCAATTGTACTAAGGTTTACCAAAACTGAAGCACAAGAGAGGGGATGAGGGTCTCCATTCCTCCAGCATAACTTTGTAATTGGGCTTAGTCCCCTCACATGACCCTTCTACCCTCCTTATATAGTCAGTGAGGAAGAGGAAAAGAAGTTACAACCACTCAATAGGTTTCCCAACCAACTTAACTTACTCGAATTTCAAGATTTTGACCAAAACAGGGGTGTACGCTACTCTATAGTAGACAAAGTCGCATACACATGGCAATGGGCGCTACTTTAAATGAGACAAAGTCACGTACACACGCTACTATTTCAACAGTGGAGTCGCGCTCATATTGAAAAATGGCCAAAAACAGGCTTTTCTGCTCATTTTCAGGAGATGGTTTGGTCTGGAAAAATGTTCCTAAGGGTCATATACATCAAATCGGTCAAGAATGAGGTAATTTCAACCATTTTTAGTGTCCCAAATGACTCCTCCATCCACAAATGTCCTGTTGTGTGACTGAACTTGATCTCAAGAAGTGTCGTCATGCGACCAAGGGAAGCAAGTGTCGTCACGGACGAAGAGGTGTCATTTCAAGCTATAACAACTGTGCCTAGGCATCAATAATCACTTCTAAAAACTTTACTGAATCACAACATAGCATACAGAAACAATGTAGAATTTCGATCTTGAAATATTAATGGGCAGTATTTCAATGTGCCAAGAAATCAGACTTTTGAGTAGCAAATGGAAATGGAATGGTGCAAGATAAAGGTATTGTGAAAGTAAATATTTATTTTACATTTATAGAATGACATTTTGAGCCTGAGAGAGGAATTCAACAGTCCTAATAAAATGAAACACAGAACACTACTGAATAATACGAGGATATAACTTCAAGATAAATCATCATGAATACTTCAAGTACTAATCACCATTGAAGAAATAGATTTAAGCGTAAGCACTCATATAAACTCGGGACAGTTCTGCAAATCATACATAAACAAAAGAGATGAAAAACAATAGGAGGTACTAACTGTGCACATAAAAACTTTTAATCCATCAAGCTCCAAGATAGGGAAAAAATATGTTTCTCTTTGTATTTGATCAACCATCTAACATAGAAGTAATACTTCTTACATAAGAGAGCAGACCATTTGGCTACTGCCTACTTGGCTATATATAGCCTTCCTACTATCTAAACAGAATTTGTTACAATCAGTTACAGCTCAACAGCTCAAAAATTTCAATTTATACTCCTTAATAGATTTTGTTACAATATCAGTCATAGGGAAATTACTGGTTATCCTTATGACCGTGATTCGGGACCACCTTGTTAACAAAGTAGTATGTCCGGCTAGACGAATTTCTAATCACCTTAAATATAAGGTATCAATGACATAACGTCTTTTAGAGCTATGAAGAACCTTTTACACATCAGCTGGACCACCTATGGCCTGATGAAGACGTAGCTGCGACCATATCACTGAAAAATACTGCTTTGCAGACCTCTGCTGCTTCCTTCTTCCATCCCATCCAAGCCCTTTGCTCTCGGATCTTGCTTACGAGGGGACTGAATATTAAATCTGATGCCGAGTTGTGGAACAGGACCTGATGTAGATACTACTTCATTGGAAATACTCAGGTGCTACTAATCCACCATCTAATCATCCTTCGCTGGGACCGGCATGTCCCCCTCTTTCGTGCTCCTGCATACAGAAGGCCCATCTTCATTTGAACTGATGAAATATCTTAACCTTCCTTAGACATCTCAGGTGAGACCTCGAGTTTGTCCTACCTGACTACCTGTGGGTGTGCGTCTGCAGGCTGCTCATGGACGTTGGTCGTTCGAATCCCCGGTGCTCTTGGCGAGCCTCCTATCGAGATAAAATGAACCATTGAAAATACCTTGTCACCCAGCTATTCAAATTAAATGAACCTGAAACAGTCTGCACATCTTCGGCTTCATGTTTCGGACCGGTGAAGTGTAGGAGTCTCAATATATAAAAATGGTCCAACTGGGTGGTATTTATAGAGCCATCCAAACTATCCTTGGAGAGCGAGCCTATACCACCTTTTCGAGCTTCACATGCTGGGAATGAACTGTAGTTTGTATGGTGTCGGTGGCATAAATGATTGCTGGGGAGAGTCACTTCAAAGTGACAGGCAAAGATGACAAGACAGAAACCCATTAGCGGTTTTTCAAGTCCCTCGAAATTTGTTTTTTGGAACCCACTCCAAGACCCCTGAATGATCCTAAGACAACCACGTGGAGGCGAAGGTTTTGAATTAGGGGTGAAATAAGCATGGTAAACTTCTCGTGACTTTAACCCTCTGACGCCCTTCTGACAGTTGATTTGCTGTCAAGAAAACTAGAGATCCGGGCCAAGAAGACGCAAGTCCTCTAAGGTGGGTCCTGTCTGGCGCAAGGCCTCCCTACCAGCTGCTTTTATAAACTGTCGTGATGGCTAGGTGGTTTTAGGGCCTTCAAAAGGTGGTCTGCTAATACCGCTATGGAGCCCCTGAATATCTCTAAAGCGGACATGTGTCAACAGTGGTTCTCTGTCAGGGACCCTCTGGGATAAAAACAACAAAGCACGTCGAGAGTCCTGACTGTGCCTGCTTTAAGCTGGCTCATGCCGAACCCTTTCAATCCTTGAACACATATCCTCCAGCTATTATGGTGTGAAGTATTTATCTTTATGGATGCCTTTTACTACTCTAACTCCCTTCTCTGACGTCCCCCTTTGATCTGGCGATGGACCTCCTTTCGAATGATAATATCACTAACAGGCGAGATTGATCAACCAACGGAATCAATGAATTTGATGAAGTCTTGTTGTTCTTCTGAGCAAACGAAAGTTGATCAATTGTGATGATCTTGCCTTCGTGAGGGAACATTAAAACTCGAAAAACGATCGACGACACTGCCTGCATGGCATATGTCTAGCTCCTACCCAACAACAAGTTATAGTCGAGTGGAGCATCTAGAACTTCAACCTCTACAGATACTAGTTTTCCCGCAAGTTCAACATCAAATGATGGTAAGACTCCGTGTGGATGGAAATATGTAACATACTCTTTTTACTGAAGAACATTTTATGTTGGAAAAACATTATGTTAACTTTTATTGTAAAGTTTTATGTTGGACAAGTGTCCAAGGATGACTGTAATTTGCACAATATTTTATTATTTAATAAATAAAATAGGAGACAAACACCTAAGAGGACTGTTGAAAGAGTGGTTACTGACCCACTAGGTGGAATGGAATCTGGGGTAGAAGGCAATGGACAAGTGGCAGCATCAAGATGCAACTAACTAGCTGTTGGTATGGGACAACTCCCTTGAAATGTGGTCATAGTGCCCTGAAAGATGGGACTGGAGCTTGAGGCTCATTATTTCCAAACTGAACACTAAAGACCTAGGCATTCTATATAATAGCCATCAAATTATGAATTGAGGATCATCACTTTTCCTGACGAAGAAATTTACCTTGGGGTTTTGCTGTGTTTGCACCCAAGAGATTTGATAAGGGGATATGCTAAGTTGTTGATCATGTTGTGAGTCTGCAAAACTCTATTGAGTTTGAGGAGTTTGATGCTGAGTGTTGAAGGCATGTTTTGAATTTAGGAGTTTGATGCTGATTGCTGAAGGCATGTTTTGAATTTAGGAGTTTGATGCTGAGTGCTGAAGGCATATTGAGTGCCTTGCTTCTACACATATTCCATCTACTTAGTGGTTTAGTAATGAGGCTTGGGGGTTCACAAGAAGCCAGTAGTTAGGATACTTCTTCTGGAATAGGTTGGGACGAATAGGCCTCCTTGGGTGTTTGTCAGCCCTATCATCGATTACAGGTTCCATTATCTTTCTCTAATTTTAAGCATTTAAAGTTCTGCTGTATAAATACTTTTACTGTTTTATTTTATAAATTTATTTCAGTTTTCTGAGTAAGTTAAGATTCTGTATAGAAATGATTTCGATTGAATAAAATAGTTCTCTTCATTTTTCCCCATGCAAGTGGATTTGCATCGTACTCTAGTACAGAGATAAATTAAGTCAAATAGATAAATGATAGGAAAATAGCCATGTGATTGAGAAGATAAAAATGTTATATTAAGTTTCTGCTTACTGTTAAAGTTTTATGTATACATATATTAGTGTCTTCCTTATTATTTTCCTTACAGATAATTATTTTCCTAAATGCACAGTAATGTTTTCTCCCTTCTATAAATATCTTTTGTCTCGAAACAAATAGTTTCCCTTTCTAATGTATAAGAATTATCTATCTGTGTTATAGTATTTAAAATATATATGTTTATATCATAACAGTTGCAGATTCAATCTCAACATACAGCATATTATTATTTTCCCTTTGAAAACAGTGCACAGTTAGTAAGCACCAATTTCTTCATGCACAGAATTATCTATTACTATGCTATTTATTATTTCATTATAGCAAACAATCTTCTTGTCATACAATAGAGTCTTATATTTCAAACCTAGGGTTTTATACATTTCACTTTCAAGCCAAACCTTCAAACTATTAAGTTTTTCATTGAACGATAGCAACAAAAACATTAAAGAATATCAATACATTCCAGATAGAACCAAATTATGGCTTCAACGTCACAACAGTTGGAGAATTTAGCTTAACATTATCAATTCTCATAACAGGTTTCAAATTCAAACTTCGTATCTCATATTTAGTATCCTAAACCCTTGGCATACAGCCAGTTTATCAATTAACTATTGAAAGGAGAAACTTAAACAACACATGGTATATTTCATTGCCAGCAAACGAAGTACATAAGCATCCATTCATCCTGTAGATCGAACTAGACAACGTTCTTGTATCTTCTTTCAAGTTTTCTTTATTTACATTGACAGCAGAACAAACTAAACAGAAGTAACAAAAAAGGAAAGTTTGAATGTCGATATCATAACGAGGAGAATAATCAAAACCAAACAATCAAATCCTAACTTTCAAAGTCCATTTAGAACGAAACACAGCGCTTATAAAATCGACGAGCTACACACAGGCCGAAGCCCTTTCCATAGATTTCAAACATCTACCATTGTTCATTAAAACATATGATTTTTACACTATCCAAGTCTGTGAACAAGAACAATTCCCCACGACTATTATAAATCGAAAATGATAGGGTTCGTGCATTGCAAATAAAAAAATCAACAGGGTTCATGCCCTTTGGGTCGAGGTACTATCCTCCCCAAGCTAATACATTTTTACAAACTCTAAATAGACAAAATACAACTTATCAGAGATAAACACGAATATCTCGGAATACACATTCGAAGGCCATCACTTCCATCTAACCAAAGTTACAAGGCGACCTCCGAGTCTTACCGGTCAGTGTAGCAGTAGCCAACTATCAACACTCAGACTAGAGAAGCCACCGAACCTCTACACCTACAATTACATTGGACATGTGGTTAAAAACAATATTCTTTAAAAATAATGATTTCAGTATCAATCAAACAACTATTACTGTGTTAACGTTTGAGTATGGAATTTACAAGAAAGGTTTTAGAAGCACATTACCTCTTTAATGATAGCACAGAGCAGAAATGCCAGACTGGTGCAACTCCAACCAATACTCCATGGACAATAGTCGAATGCAAAGAACGAAGGAAACAACTCTGTGCTCAATACCATTGAACAGTTATGAAGTGTCGAGACTTGTATCAGCCCTTGCAAGGACTTGCCCTCTCATTTTGAACCTTAAAAACAACACAGCAACTATAAGCTTCACAGGAACCCTATTCTAAAACAACAGGTCTGATTTTTGAATCACCACCATGAAGCAGACTCTAAGCTGCCAACCATGGCAAGATATCACAGTGAGAGACTCAACCTTTAAAACTTGCTATAGGTCATGGGTTCAAAACATAGGCATCACGCCTCCAAAATGCAAAACAAGAACCCTAAAGATCCTCAGCCTGTCGGCCAAACACAGAGTCACTACCACCGAATGCCAAAGAAACAATAGAAATTAAACACAATAAATGTAGTGGAGGTAGGGTTTATCCTCATCCATCGCAACTCTGCTAGATCAACGGTGGAGATCACCGGGGTAGCTTCACGAACACCAAGCAAACCAACCTTATTAATTGAACCATCATTACTACTGCCATGAAGGATCCAGCTCGGCTAACCATCATACCATTGTTACTTACAACTCATCACAGAGCTTGTAAACACCATAATGCTATCACATGCTCAAGCTCACTACACCATCCACGGTGGAACTCCCCTGCCTCGGCAGATGTGAGCATTCAATGCATAGGCAGCGTCAATATTTGCCAACCTGTGACATTGGTAATGTTCACATCATAATTTTAATTGTAATGAACATGTTATATGGTAAGTCGTGGTACATGACTCGAAACAATATCGTATGGCATGGTAAGGTATAGTGGACATAGATTTGTTGCTAGGGTTTTTCAATAAGTATCACATAGGGTCACATTAAATGCACACAACACATATCACATAATTTTATATATAATAGTTTGTTTAATATTCTATACACATTGCAATAGATTATATGAATAATCTAATGAATTGCACACACATACATTTTATTGTATAGTGTATTGAAATTAACACAATAAATCGTATTATCACATAGAATTGTAATATCATTGTAGCATATAGTTCCTAGGCAAAGTATTAAATCAATTGTACATAGAATTTCTAAGATTTTCCATTGAGATAAGAAATAGACATATATTTCAGTCTAACATGAAATAAAAATGATAATTACATATATTCTGAGCATAGAACCGAGTCTTGATCAATACAGACATTCTCTAGAATCAAATACAAACTTATAGTTTACATCTAAATAAGATGCACTGTTTGCATCAGTAATCATATCCAGATATCGTTATCTTGAACATTTAGTTTTTAACCAAAGTTTCTCACCTGGTAAAGTGTTCAATGTCTTATCCCTCAAAACATTTTTACAAAGGAGATTACTGAAAAACTGTTCGGTCACTTGTCGCAAACATTAATCCTTACCTATAAATTGCCACAAGTATGAATTCACATACTTTAGCACGAATGCTAAGTAATCCTTGGGGCATCCGTAGGACACCTTCATCATCAACAAAAGCACATTAGTCAAAATAGTTAAATCATCAATCATAGCAGCAACAATAAAAGTTTTGTAATAGTACAGCTGAGTATGAATAATATCAAGACATAAATTTAAATCATCTAGTTGTGATACTTATACTATAAACCAGCATGGTATTTAGTACAGTATGACAATCTTTTATGCATTATTATATTCCACACAGTTTGAATAGGCATTAATTGTTATGTCGAAAATTTTAAATTTTTGTGATTTTTTTTGGGATGTTACAAAATATCTTCCATCAAAGGAGGTAAGTACGGTGTTCGAGGGGGTTAACTCAGGTTCGCCTAAATCCTTTTAGCAATAAATCAACATTACACACATAGACGCGCCCCCATCTACAATAGCTCGTCCAATGTTTTTGGGACCATGGATTACGTGTATTTGGAGAGCGACGTGATACAGAAACCAGGGTTTGATATTGGTCTTATCAAACCGAGAAAGCATATTGTATGAATCTACAATCCCCATCGCTGCGATAAGTGCATTGCGTTGCAATGGGAAACTTTGCAGTACTTCCAAAGTGGACATGGCACATGGTGTCTGGGCTAAATCCTCCACAACATTATAGTTGGGGGCAGCCCGCACGTTGGTGTTGTGCACAGCCCATTTGTAGACACCTTTTGGGATCTTTGGCAATGAATCCACTAGTATCTCGATGTGGAGAGGGGTAGATGACTCAGGAACATCCTTCTGCTGCGGATACGGGGTATAATTCCTAGCTCGAGTTTGCAAAAAGAGAATCTGAATTAACCATATCAATGAATGACTGATCAACAAATGAGGAATGAGGTATGCCCCTAGCACTAAAGTTGCAAGAAGCTTAACTTTGTTTATGAGGGAACGGATCTTTCAAGATAGCTGGTTATCTTCTTCCATTAGACGGCATTGATGGGTAAGGTTATCTTCTTTGCATAGTTTGCAAGGAAACTTTACCTTCTTTTTCTTTTTTTTTCCCTCCTCGACATTTTCAGTGTTTCTGGGATTTTGGTGGTTTACCTCCCCTTTCTTTCCCTTCATTTTGTTGTTGGGCTGTTGAGGTCCCTTTTGATTCATCTATAGTTATTGAATAGATTCTGTTTTCCAAGGGGAGGATGCAACTGAAGTTGCTTCTGTAGCAGACTGTTTGACTGAAAAGGCATGAACCTACTTCATTAAAGCATCAAACACTGTAGAATGTATTGAACCCACAATGCCATCAGCATGTTGTCAGGGATTAGGTTTACCTAGATCTATGTTAGATCTTGGTGCATCAGGAATAATTTCATATAAGATACCAGACTGAGCGTATACTAGATCAAGCTGTTGGGTTCTAAGGATGGCTTCTTCTTCGGAGGACACCCCAAAGGTTGCAAATTCCTTTGAAATGTAAGGAAGGAGTGATTTGAGATACCACTCTAATAAGAAATTTCGAGGGATGTCAGCTTTAATGAGCCTCTTCCTTCTTCGCCACTTGTGAATATGGTCAGATAAGTGAGTGGCTTTATTCTATCGAAAGGTTGACAGAAGGTCTGTACCGACATCATACTAGACAGGAAGTCGGAAATGGTTTAGAAAAATAGTAGCTAGATCCCAAAAGGTGCCATAAGCAGCCGTGGGTAGATCAATGTACCATTTAGCTGCAGCACTGGTCAAGGTTCTCTAAAAGATCCTTAATCTGATGGAATCGTCGTTCAACAAATTCGAAGAGCACGAGAGATGAAAAGTAGTTACATGATCACTGGGATCCTCCCAAGTCTTTCCTTCAAACTTTGGGATGTCAGAAGGTAGTTTGGTCGAGACCGGTTGCCACGTGGGGTGATGCTACACCAAATCATTCATGAGTTTTGAAAGGTCTGGAAAATTCAGAGTTGCCAGAACAGGTAAATGAGGTCTCGCCAATGGCACTTGGTTAGCAAGGTTTTGGTAGGCAGAACCACCTAAATCCTGACTCGTGTACTGCTGGTTGGGGTTGCCCCCAGCAACCAGTTGTGAAGCAAACACATTGCTAAAATTGATCCAACCAAAAGAGAGAGGGTTAGTCCCTTGAGTGTGTGTCGATTTCGGCTGGGTGTTAGCCCCTTCGTAATGTGGGTTAAAAGCATTACCACCTCATCCACTGAATAGTGAAAAAGGGATACTCCCTACAGGTATATGAGATGTCTGCACATTGGAATGATGTACATGTTGACCTTTGTAGGGGTTAAACCCAAGTGTAGATGTAATGGATGGCATAAGCATCGAGCCTCCTATAGTTGTGGCTAGAGTTGGCATCGAGACTACAAAGGGCATGGAGGGATCTATGTGCCCTCCAAACCAAGGGAAACCTTGTCCAAAAGGAGCATTTTGTGGAATACCTTGTGAATGTTGCATAAAGGGAGATGATGTAGATGGTATCAATGATATCCAAGTGACAGGAATCTGAAAATGTCTATTAGTATAACCAATAGGGGAAATGGTTGTCGAAGGTTAAGAACTAAACATCCCTAAGGTACTAGTACTGAAACTAAAAGCAAGAGCTGAAGTAGATGTAGCCTGCAATGTGGTAGATACCAACATGCTCGCGAAATAATGAGAGAGAGATCTCGTGACCATGGAAGCAGAAGGAGTTTGGGGAATTCCAGTTTCATCTCCAAAAGTAGCCATATGGTAACCAGGGGTAAACCAATATGCACTCAGGGGAGGCTTGAAAGGAGTGTTAAACTCTCTAGAAGTTATGTACTCAACCTCAATAGTATCAAAGACCTGTTGATCCTAAACTCTGGGTTGTGGTTCTCTAAGTAATTTTGTTTAGCCCGTAAGTTCAAACGAACCACGAGAATCCATCCTCCGGTGTCGCGGTGGCGGTGGAGGATCCACAATGAGTGGGGGAAGGTTTTGCAACCTCCGAGACCTATGAAGAGGTCGATCCTCCACAGCCATATAAAAAGAAAACTAAGTACAAAACCTAGTGGCCACTACAACTAAGGAGCAAACAACATACCACTAAAAATTTACTAAGTGATCAAACTAGGTAAATAAGACAAAATGCTCTCAGAAGCAAGTCTGGGATGATGAGGGTACAAAACATACTAATAGAGTATCAACGGTCAGTTACGCGGTGTCCAATGGAGGTCCTCTGGGTGCAAGCATTTGAATCACCAAACCTCCCTCCCGGGATTACTGCCAAAGGGTTACCTTCCGCATCTATTCGAGGTGAAGTGGAAATATCCTTCCACTCTATCTGTGTAGAGCCCTAAGGTTATTATACTAAGGATACCACCAATATGAAAAAACCCTGGGGAAGTAGTCGTCAGCCTAGCCAAGACGAATGGGCAGGGTAGAAAAGCCCGAAGTCCAAAATTACTTGAAAGTACTAGTGAACCCTCGTACGTGAATCAACTCTGGTTTACGGTTGAGAGGAAAGTGAGGGGGTGTCCTCAAGAGTTCCAATAGATCACGACCTCGTGCTTAACTCTGGTTTGAGTAGAGCATTCCCAGGATATTTTGATAGAGGTGGATTTACCTAATAGATAGTATTTCTATGATTGTTGAGTAATGCAGCCGATTTTGGGTAGTTTAAGGTGATTTAAACCCGAAACCCTAGCCTAAGCTAGTTGATCATGTGTATACCTAGAAAGAAAAAGTTGCTAGTTAATTTTATTAAGATTTCTTTTTAAGGGCTACTTTTTACTCAATAAGGGTAGTGAAGTGTGTGGAATGGTTTCGACAGAAAGACTCTTTTCTTTTCGTTTATATTCTTCAAAACTAAAACTAGGAAATCCTACATAAATAAAAATTTGTAATTTTCTTTTACTTTTTCAAAGCAAACGATCTATGCTACTTCGACAAAGATGATAGATCTTACTACTAAGCTACCAATTTGAATATTTAGTCTTTTCTAATATTTGCAAAACAAAAAGAACTTGGAAAGGAGAAAGTAAGACCTAACGCAAAGTGTGAGTAAGGAAAAATAACCTCGTGGCTTAAAACAATCAAATCAAAAAGACTTGAGAAAGACTCCACCTACCGAGTTGTTTCGATGAACAAACTCAAAGTTTGAAACCAAGTGTAAAATAAAAGGGAAAAGAGATGCCTACAACAGAAAGACAGACCTAGGAAGGCTGCTCCTAAGCATCAAAAACCAAGAAAACACCCGCCAAACAAAGGAGTAGGTAAGCAAACCAAAAAGTAACCCTACCGACACATAGACTCAAAGGGAAAACTATCTTGGAAGATTTAACTCTCTCAAACTGATCTAAATAGATGTTCAGAAGGTATCTAGACCAAACAACCCTTCAAAGTCACCCTAAAAACTCAAATTGATATCAAACCCTAAAAAAAGGATAGGACATAGTAAAAGTGCGCATTTGTTTCTATAGACAACACGCGTTGAGTGCACAAGTCTGTATGACTGCAACAAGCATCTAGGGAAAAAAGTGTGCAGGTCTATCTAGCAGAGAGTACGACACAGCATCAAAAGGTCTAAAAAAGCAGAAAAGGACACCCTAAGCAAGTGCTAAAGCAAGTAAAGACAAACTATAGGACTTCAGAGAGGTAAACAAGACTCAAGAAAGACAAACATGTCTTAGTACTCAGTCAAGGAAGCATGTCCAAAAGCTAGAAGTAGACCCATCCACTTGGAAACCAAACCCTAGTAAAAGACTTGAACCTACAGGAAAAGTGCACTACTGTGTGGTATAAGAATTAGCGCCTGTCATCAGAAGTGCACTACTGTGTCTCAGGGAAACCAACGTACAGGATAGAAAATGCGCTACTGTAAGTACAGCAAACCAGCGCATGGGGACTTAAAGCAAATAAAAAGGATTTGTTGAAGAAAAATGAGGTGAATCAAGATAAAAAGAACAGGCAAAAATGACCTATAAACAACCTGTCAGAGAAAAAAAGACTAAAATAAACTGGAAGAAAACCTAACAAGGTCCCCTAGAGAATAAAAAAACCGATTACTCCCGAGTGGTGTCACCAGTCTGTTGTGCAGGAAAATAACTTATAGTGGGGAGACGACACTACAAACTTGTGTGGGGTGACAGGTAAATACATTCATTGTCTTGCAATAGTTGCTACAAATGGAAAGAGGTTAAGATTCTGAAAGTTGTACCTTTTTAACGATGGTTGGTCCTAGATTTCGCTTGATCTTCCACAATGATGAACCTGCAAAACAAAGTTAACCTTCCTCAACGTATCTTGATTGTAATAAATATGATGAAATTGGAAACAAATTAACATCAACTACAATAAGATATTTAACCAAATAAACATTCCATCAAGTAGACATTCAATTTGGGACGGGAAGGGTATTTGCACCTTTTATTGTCAAAGAAATGTAGATAAATATAGATATATCTGATCTGTCCAGACACTTTTGCAACCGAGTCCTGGGTTCCTGCTCTTCACAATGACTTGGGAATTCCTCCAGCGTAAAAACATTTAGTGAATTCCTTCTAGGTCCCTCTCTCATGGCTCCTCCTTGTATTTATGGGACAAGGTAGGCAGTTGAATTCAAGAGGTGGTTGAATTGGGAGGTTGGGGAAGTTTCATAACCTACTTCAACTAATCCCAATTCATAATCTTAATATATTTTTTCATTTCATCTTAAGATGTGCACATGTTTCATACAACCAGACTATCACACAGTATGCAACTCTTGCACTTGACAACTAGCGTTTGCAACATTTTAGGGGATGTGCGCACGTTGTATTCAACAAGACCAGTCATGAAAACTGTAGAAAAAATATGTTTTTCAGCTTAAGAGTGTAGTCTCAGCAATAACTCATCCAAGCTCAACCTAGCTCTTCCATCCATAGTGTCCTTTTGTGTGATCGACAAAGCAATTTGATCGCAGATGGAGAAGTGTAGATTTGACCTATAACAAATGATTATTATTATTTTTATTATTTTTGACTCAAAAGTAAAAAATAGAACAATTTGTAGTGAGAATACTTTTATTTAAATAAAATATAATAAAGGAGGAGAACAAGAATGGATATAGTTGTTGAAGAGTGTTTGCTGAACTACAAGAGGAAAAGGACAAATGGTTGAATCTGTTATAGATGGAGGAGGCATCATCCCTAAAAATCAGGTCACCACTCCTAGTTGAGTGCTAAAGAGCAGGAGGCTCATAACTAACCAAGTCCTAGTAAAAATACTAGAAATAGTATGTCCATGAGCAACAGGAGGCTAACATTGGATAGGGATTGATATTCCAATGCAAGAGATGCAACATTAAGGAATTTTGCTCTTGTAGTTCAGCGAACTGGCTTAGGGGTTCTAGAGCTTGACTGCTCTAAGAATTGGTTGGGTGGAACAACCTTACCATTGTCGTTTTCCTCAGCATTGGTGCCAGGTTCTTATTCTATATTTTAATCCATAAGGGATATGTCTAATTCGGTTATAGATCTGTAGTAATTTAATGTGAACTCGAAATTTATCCCTACTAAATTATTGGTTACTTATGCATTCTAAAAACTAGGAATTTGTTTATTTCTAAATTGCATATAAAAATCATATTACCATCTATAAGATATTTTGTGTTTTGTTTGCTTATAATGCCATAGTACCTGGCATAAACGAATGAAGACTCCATTCCAGGATTTTCTTCAATTACTTATATAGGTGTAGATTTACGTCTTACATTAGTGTTTTCTTCATGTATATAATTGTAGTAAGTTCGGATCGAACAGGTTGTTACCGATTTCAGTACTGTTCCTTGGAACTTTAAAATGCAATCTCCAGTTAGGGTTTATCTCTACCCAAATCATAGTTATCTTAACAGGTTTCCAAATTATTTTAAATTAGCCGAGATGACCTGCTAATCAAACGAAAACATTGCGATAAAACCGTAAATCCAATTAATTTACAGTCTTAATAAAATAGTCTTTATTTTCCATTAAAAGGCCATCTACTTAGTTTCGAATCTCACAGAGGTTCCATTCGAACGTTAAGAACAACCGTTGTTAAGACAGGTTAGAAAATGCACTACATATGCCCAGTTAGGGTCAAACTTTAGATCTATTATAAAAGCTCAGTTACACTAAAATAGAGCATGTATCTCTACATTCAAAAGTGTAGTTAATCAACAAGTTAAGCATTAAAACATCCAACTAATAAACCCAGTCATCATCTTATTAAAGCCGTAATTATTTTACACGCAGCGTTCGAGGTTCTTCAAATCTATTCTTCAAGTTCGAAACTCACTAGGGTTTATGGAAATCCATTCACAACGCTCACTCGATAAGTCGGGCTAGATAATTAATACATACTTATTATAGTCATCCTCTCAAACAGAACACCCATTTCCATTTTCAAATTAACACAGAACAAATAATACAGTAGCATGAGCAGCATCATAACTTGAGAGATATTACCATAACAAAGTTGTTGAGGGTAACATTTTCATCTACTAAATGAAAAAGTAAAAACTATAAGCAAATTTCAGGTATTACTCTGAACCCTTCAAATAAATCTTATGAAGTTGAGACCAAAACAATAGACATTACAATCATATGAAGTCGGATCCAAAACGCAAACATATCCGTTGTAAGCCAAAAATAGATATATATACATATACACCAATGTGATTTCAGGTCTTATAATGAAAGTTTTCAAATCAGAATAACTGGAACCACATTGGGCGAAACCCCAATTTAGGCATCAAGGCCATAACCGGTTACAATAACTATGAAGCACAAAACTTAGCATCACGCCTTAAAAACATTTCTAATGCAATACATTTTGATGGTAGTGCTTCACGACCTTCATAGGCAAACTCCTCCACATTACTAAACGAGTAAGACCACACATAATCAACAACTGAGCATAAGAGGACAAGGGAACCAACAAGCAGGACCGAGACTGTGGATAGACAACCGTCGGTCGGTCCTGTAACCCTCCTCCTTGCAGTGACCAAGAACTGAGGATGCCAGGGAAGACCTCCCTGTCACCCATTGCACAATAGTTATCCACTTTTCACATAAAGAATTTATAAGTAAAAGAAAAAAAAAAGGGAAATAGCCATAAGGAGTTTTCAACCCACTTTACCTATGGAAATCAACCTCTCCGTTGTAACTGTAAGGTGCTAGGGATCTCACAACACAAGACGGGTATTCGAGAATAACATGTTAACCAGGAAATTCGTGGTGGTAAAATTTTCAATTCAGAACTTGGCGCAGGGTTTCCATGGCATCCAAGGGAGAGCTGAACTCTCCAAATCCCTTTGTGAATAACCAGTTTCTTACCACCAGCGAGGGTTTAGCCCTTGACTCGCCTTGTGTGAAAATCACGTGCTAACATTTAATGAGCCAGCTAGCTGCCACTCTTTAAAATTTGTTCACCACCTTGTATAGTCTGTCACCCAGGTTATTGTTCCATTTTGAGTATATTGCTACCACCTTGAAACATTCACCCATACATGACACATTAGTTATATTACAATGCTTAGGACTGAAGCTCTTAGCCTAGGTCACATCTGCATAGAGGAGCTACGCCACTTTATTGACTTACAAGCATTTATCTAGTAGCTTGTACTTTGACTCATTAAGGAAAACCATGACCTTATTAACCTTCTACATTAGAGACGCAACCTGTGCAAACGTTTCAATATGCTTTAGCTTCATATGCTAAGTAATCCTCGAGGCTTGCTCGAGGAATCCTTTGTCACATAATAAGAAAATAATCACATTTAGTAAGTAAGTCATCACATACATTTAAACCTGTCTAAGCAACCAGCATCTTGAAACAAAATACTATTCAATGAT
This sequence comes from Larix kaempferi, assembly GCA_027924585.1. Classification (NCBI taxonomy): domain Eukaryota; kingdom Viridiplantae; phylum Streptophyta; class Pinopsida; order Pinales; family Pinaceae; genus Larix; species Larix kaempferi. The sequence continues at coordinate 1,157,780 of BSBM01000760.1, read as the reverse complement.
AAGGTGTGTCGTCTTTAGGATGTGCTTATTTACTTTTATCTAGTAATTTTTATATTTTTTACCATACATAATTTTTTTTTATTTGTGAAATTGAGGGACATTACATAATATTTATGGGTTAATGCAATAGAAGCTAGATGTTATATGTGTATTAAGTTAAGTTTTACATTAAAAAGGCTTATAGAGATCATAATTTAGGAGTTAATATTTATAAGGGTTAGGATTTATTCAAGATGGGGTTTAAGGGTTATATAGGTTAGGGATTAAGGGTTATATGGGTTATAAAAGTTAAGACTAATTATATTTATGGGTTATATATATATGGGTCTTCTTGGTTAAAAGATATAAGAGTTATTGAATTTAGCAAATTCATAAATTAAAGTGGTTAAGGATAGTTGAGTTATAGGGGTTAGAATTAATACTTGTTAATGTATTAAAGAGAAATTGGTTTTAACATTTAAAAAATTGTTAGTAGTTATATGTGTTAATATTTTTTTTATATTCGAATTATTAGGTATAAGTGTTACCTGGGTTGTGTGGTGAGGGTTTTTTGAAAATAATATTTCTAAAGTTTTAGTATCAATGTTCATAAGACTTATAATGAGTAGGGGTGAGGCACGGGTCTTAACTTAGTTAAACTATCCCATAACCCTTTGTTCGTGGGATATTAAAGAATACACCTAATTTAGATATTGATAAATACCTACAAAAATCCTTTTGTTGATCCCCCCTCCCAATACATATTTCCAATTAGAAAAACCTTATTTTTATGATATATTACATATGTTTATTGGATACCCCTTTTTATACCCCCCAAATATCAATAAACCCCCCCCACACACCCAATACCTACAATATATTGACCTTATTCTTCACAATTAAAACCCCTCCCTTTATGAATGAGCGTGATAAGATATTGGTCACAAGGTGAATCCCCTATCGGGCGAGGTTGTAAAAATTAGGTTTTATATGTGTTAAGGATTGTAGAGATTGCAATGGTTAAAAGCTACATAGATTTAGTACTTACAAACTTAAAAATTTGTAGGGTTTATAGGGGTTTTGTTTTAAGAGTTAGTGGCTAAAATTTATATGGATTAAATTATACAAGGGTCAAAAGAGATGATGTTTAGAAGGTTCATATGTTCAATGGTTTGGTTGTTATAGAGGTTAAAGTGGATAAGTGTTATAAATTATAGGTGTTATAATAAGGCATATGTATGTATGCTCTATCTACTAAGGAAAGATATATTATCTCCTATGATGCTTGAATGGATCATTAACAAAGAGGGGTCCCTCGTTAGAAAACTTTAAAAATATTGTCTATACACAACTGACCATCCAACTTGGGGCACATTGGGAGTGTTTCTATGGGAATTACCTCCCTCCACATATTACCGACGTAATAGAATCCGAGTTCCTAGAAAGAACAAAAAGAACATGTATCAATGTTTTAGAAAATTGTTCTAAGGTAATTTCCCAAAATGGTCTTTTGGAGACACTCCACCCAAGACTTTCAATAAATGTACCCTTATGGCCAACATACTAATTTATACAATCTAAGTATACATTTAAAAACGTTATATACAATATTATTCTCATTTAAATATTCTAATTAAATTTTATATATAAAGAGAGCTAGAAGGATATCTTTAACTATTAAAAATACTATTAAAAAAATAATTTTGAAAACATCTCACAATCAAAATACTAATATTATAATTCACGATTAACAGTTATAATCTAATAAAAAATGAAACTATTTCAACACCCACACAATTCAATGTGCTATATATATAATCAATTCCATTAGAAATCAATTGCTAATATTTTGTAAACTCATTTACTAATACTATTTTTAATGAAATTTAATTACCAATTTAATGTGAAGCAAATTACTATCATATGTATAATTAGTTGTATCATTTCTATGGAAGTGATAAGTATTATTGAGTATACTAAAAAGGAGTACAAAATGTAAGCATAGGTATTATATGATATGTGCATTCACAAATTAAATAACAAATTTCCATGTGACATCAAAGTGGGATTGGTAAAAGGGAAATGAAAAACACTACTTATTAGCTTCTATGTTTATTCAAATTTTGAGTGCAAGTAATTGTTGGATGTGAAATTAGATTCTGCATCGAATGTGTGCCCACTTAGCATAATAAACCCTTGGAAAATATCCCACTACTCATTTTTAACCATTTAACAACTAGTGCAAAATGTGACCCTACGATCTAACCTCCCACTTAAAATATGGTTTGGGAGAAAATAAGGTGTGATTTTGAGATTGTTAAGTTTAATACCTCTATAGTGTTCAAGCATCTCTCATTTTTTTTATGTCATGTCATTAAGGAAGGGATTATCTATCAAGTAGAGATGCAAACTTTGTAAGTTCTATGAACCCTTTGGCTTTGTTTCATTTCAATCTCGCATATTTTCATAGTTTGACTAAATTATTTTGGAAATAATTATTGTATGTGATAAATTTGGATTGTATCATATATCTGCATCTTCTCCAGGCATATGATTAATGACAAACAAAAAGACATATTCAAAATAATTGTTCAAAATCAAATTTTAAGGAAAAGAGTTTCAATTAAGGAGCTTCAACCCCACTTGAGTTTTTATGATAATTTATATTTTTATTTCATTTATAAACATTATGTTATTTTACAAATTAGATTTTTTTTAGATATATGTAAAATTATTAAAATATATATATATATTATTTTTTAATTTAAAATATATTTATTTTTAAATAAAATAAAAACCTAAATAATTAAATTATTACTCTCCTTTTAAAAAGATCTTCAATAATTATAATGAGCAATTTATTTCACAATCCAAATGACGTGAAAAATATGGAGTATAAGGGAAGAAAAGCTTCAATCTACCCATATCACAATTCAATGGAAATATTTGAATATGTTAGTTAGGAGTAAAAATTTATTTCACAATCCAAATGACGTGAAAAATATGTAGTATAAGGGAAGAAAAGCTTCAATCTACCCATATCACAATTCAATGGAAATATTTGAATATGTTAGTTAGGAGTAAAGGGATAAAAATGAAAGGGTTATTTAGCAACTATAAAAGTTCCACTTGGTGATCACCCACATATGATGATTATACACTTAAGCTCACACGTGGGAGTAATTTTCCCTAGCGCCCACATGTGTGAAGACTAGGAAAAGGCATCAATCCACCTTTTGACGGGCGTTCTAGCTTAAGGGACACTTGATTTTGACAGAATGCTCAAATTGTCGCGAGATAAATGTCATTAGACACATAGTGGCTGTGGGATTTCCAAAAAGTGTTTAGAATATAAAATCCAATAAGTATTTAGGCAGAAGGAGATTTAAAATCTGCCACACGATAAGTTATGATAATTTAATTTAGGTATTTTAATATTTTAAAATTAAAATAATAAATAACATAAAATTATTATTTTATATCATGATTATGTGTTTTGTGAATATTATTTATTTTTTATATATTGTAAATCTTTAAGACAACTTTATTCCTTTTTAGTATTTTTTTCTAAATTTTTTAGTTTTTATTGGTAATAAAAGAATAATAAATGTCTAAAAAATAATTAATTAACTTTTATTTTTATTAATAATAGATGAATAATAAATATCTAAAAGAAAATTAAGAAATAATTCTAATTTTTATTATTAATAAGATAATAATAATTATTTAGAAGAACATGATAATGAAAAAATAAAAATAAAACATTTAACACTAGCCCAATTATGAAGTTGAATTTGAATTGGGAGTTAAGAACACATATTAACTCTAATAATAAGGTTGTAATATATTCCTCTCCTTTTCCAATATACATATTTTAGTTACCACACAATAATAATATACATTTAATTAAATGGGTTTATCAGATACCTTGCCATGAATGCACTAGATACAAGTTTCTTATATACTATTTAACTTTATCTACAATCAACTTTATCTTGAAAGTTTTCAAGATGGTTATAACAAAACACCATGAATGAAATTTACATTTGATTTATTAGTTTTTTTTTCATTATTCATATAAATGAAATGAGAGAGAAAGCACACATGAATGTACCAACATTTGTGTGGCATGGTCAAGTTTTAGTTATTTTATGGGATTGTTAGATTTTAATTTATTTTGTTTAATTTTTTATTATAAATTGTTATGAAGGTAGATTTTTAAATTTAATAAAGATATAATTGAAATTTTGAAATATTTGTTTATATGTATAGGATAAAACTTTTAGTGTTCTTTTTATGGATATTATTTAGTTTAGTTTAAAAAGTATAAAGTATGACTTAACATTGTTTTTAATTAGTTAAAAACTAATCAATTATTTTAAATCATAAATTGATTATTTAAAAAATTTATTATTTTACAAACTATTATTTTAAAACAATAATTTGATTATTTAAAAATATTATTCATTTACAAACCATAAATTGATTATTTTAAAAGACAAAATACATCTTCGTAGGTTTGTTTATTCATTCATATATATATATAATTTAAGAATTAATCACATCAATATAATTTATTATACATCACATTTAATTACATAAAAATTTTAATAATAAAGATAAATTAATTTTAAAAGTAAAATATTTTATTTTTTATATAAAAGTTATAACCCTGCTAAAATTGTATTCCTTTGTATAAAAATATATATCATCCAAATATTTAAATATTTAAATCACCACCATTGACATAAAAGAGATAAAATTCTATAACAAAATATCAATAAAAATAAAAACAAATAAATTCTAATTATAACATAAATAAAATAAAATCATAACCGACAAAAATTCAAATCAAGTTTCTGACAAACAATCCAATCTTATTGATAAAATCTAATCATTACTAACCAACAACTCCAAACTCGAAACTCCACTACCTTCTCATATTTGTTGTCATTGTACGCTGAGAGAAAACCCTCCCTAGAACGTCAAATTTAATTTGTAAATATCCAACGTCCACACCATCAGTGGTCGCATTCACTCCGCGTTGTGGATGTCAGAATATTAAATCACAAAAGCAGCCTTAGTAACCGTTGTAACGGCATTCTTTATCCAAAAAGCCAACGGTTATTTATCAAATCGAAAAATCTTTAATCGAATCGGATCCAAGGGTGAGCGTACAGTTTGAAATTCAAACAGTTAGGTTAAAGATATTAGGGTCTCCGTTGATTGAGATTTGGAAGGGAAGATATTAGGGTCTCCGTTGATGCAGCTACAGTGGGCGAGGGGAGTGCTACCTTTGAAAGAACAGGCTCGGCCGATGGGGCAAACCAGCAACTTTCTCAATAGCGGCTCTCTTCATTCATCTGTAGCATTTTATTTGGGCGAGCAGTGTGAGATCAGGAGTGTTAGATGTGCAGCTCTATTCATATCTTTGGCAATACCCGCGATGTCCAAATTTGTGGTGGAGAACAGTTTGAGAGTAATTTCTCCGGATAATTTGAAGGGAAATTATGATAGCGATATAGGAAACTTTGGCATCCCACCATACGGCGGAACATTTTTGGGAGCTGTGATTTATCCCAAAGAAATTCAGAATGCTTGCAAACATGTTGGTTCCTTCACTTGCAAACAACTTCCCATCTTTTACTCGTTGATCGGGGAGATCGTTATTTTACTTTGAAAGTTGCAGCAGCAGCAGCAGTCTTAGTTACTTGTTTCACTCGAGTCTTCTATCAATTTTCTTTCCGACTGCCAATACTTTTTAAACATGTATCACAAGTATCACTATTTTCTGAACCGACTTCTGGAATTTAACAGTTGTGCACAGTGACATGTTACTCGTCGCTCGATCCACAGATGGAACGAGCAACTTAGTGTAAGCAGGTCATGAATCCTTTCTATAAAGAAGAAGTATATGTCTTTGGTACCTCTTGCTCTTGGGGCTTGTTTAAAGATATGATGGGGAGGGCCGAGAAGAAGAATGCCTCTGCTATATCTGAAACTGCTGCGAAGCTTGACCTGAGCAGCCTTCAACTGATTAATGTACCAAAGTCCATACAATTAGCTTCGGCTCTTGAGAAGATGGACGTTGTAGTTCTTGCCCGAATGCGCGAGTCGACTTGTGAGTCTGCGAAGTCTGGATGTTGCTTCAAATCACCTCAAATCTCTTCTTGAGAAGTCTGGATGTTGAGGCGATTATTTGAAAATGTGCAGATTGCTTCTTCAACTTTTATCTTCAGAGTTTTTTAATTATCAAAATATAGTTGGTTGATGTGATTTTGAAAATGTGTATATCTGTTATTGACGTTTCAATTTTAAACTTAACGGAAATATAAACACCTTGTGAACAGACTTTGTTGAAAGAAATTATTGACAATGTGCTCTTGGCCTTTCAATTTTAAACTTATGGAAATATAAACACCTTGTGAACATACTTTGTTGAAAGAAATTATTGACAATGTGCTCTTGTTTTCCTGTGTTGCAGTAGAGATGAAATGCCAGAAATGGACCGGTAAAGGCATAAATATCTAGGTAAGGAAATTGAAAGAAGGAATGAAGCATGGCTATGTAAGCAAATGCAATTAAGTTTTAATATTTGAAGCATATTTTCAGCCCGATCGAGACATTATGGGCAGCACGATTCCATTTTCAGTGCAGAATTCAGAATTGGCCGTAGTTCAAGCTTGCTGGAAATTTGGTAGGTCATCATGATCACTCACTTTCACTAAATTGAATTTGGTATACTGATGTCATTTTTAATGGGTTTATTGTTGCTTCCATGGATTGTGTGTATATTTTTCTGGAAGTATTGATTTATGATAGAATGGTTGATTGGTGTAATATATGATTGCATCTATTCATATATAATTATTTGCTACTTTGATGAGCATTCATGAGTGATTAATACTGAATCTTTCTCTCAGTTATTGTATTGGTGATAGGGTTTGTGTTTTTAGATCGTGCTTGTGGGTGGGATGTCAATGTGCCAATGATCAAAGGTGATTGCTAGTCAAGTTGTTCAAATTTATATATAATTTAACCTATGGTGCCCACTTTAACAGAAGAATTAACAATATCTCACAGTAATAAAAATTCCCGTAGACCAGGTATTTTCCTATTTTACAGGTGTACATATAGGGTAACTAGAGTCATGGAAACCTAGGAACGGACTTAAGATCACAAATATATACACAAATTTTAATGGTTTTCTTCCATTTTAAGGTTAACTACGTGAAGGACTTTGATAAAAAAAATTGGGGGGATATTCATGAATTTCAAATTAAGATATTTTATATTATTATTATCATTATTTTAAAATACTACTTAAGTTGAACCTGAATCAAAACTAAATCGATCATGCCTTGCCTCTGAAGACAGAGCCACGTTCAAATGATCCAATGGATTCATCTTTCCAAAACACTCAAAAAGTTTATTGTTAGTCAAACAAATATGCCATATAGGATATCGCTTCCATCTTGGGGATGCTTGTTTGCTCATTGACTCTGTTAATTAAAGGTTGCAGTTAATATTTATGTTTGGGCGGGTAAAAAATGTCCCTTAGCGTTCCTTGTTGAGTTTCTCTAATATTGGGAGGTTGTTGTTCCTATGGTTTAAAAAAAAAAAAAAAATATTGGTTTAAAACAATTGGACATATCACTATTAGCCATGAATCTATGTCTTTGTGTGATAATCTACACCCCAAACTATACCTGAAATTTCCATTTCAAACGAAGGATATATGTTGCTACCATTGCAACTTGAAGTTGAGAGGCGATCGTATATTTTTCATGGACAGATTAAAGAACTTGAATCCATTTCAAAGTAAGGTTATATGTGGTGATAGTTGCAACTTGAAGTTGAGAGGCGATCGTATCTTCGGAATGGACAGATTAAAGAACTTGAAAGAGAGCCTTCAAGTTGCATCGTCCAAGCATAGGGATATTCATCGTCCATAGCCTACTAAGAGGAGGCTATGATTTTCCAATCCCCATAAATACAACTTTTTTAGAATAATTATTGTCTCCTGAGTAGCCAGCGCTATTGACATGAGCTGAGTTAAATATGAGAAATAAACACGGAAAGAATGAAGTCTCCTCTTTCATTTGATCTTGAATCTTTAGCAATTAGATACATGACCAAGATTAATTATAGTATTGCTTTTTGTTAGCCAAGAAATGGCTGGGATTCGAACTTGGTCCTACCCTCAACCTCGGAAGTTAAAGCTTTTTTAATTATTATTAAAGACATATTATTAAATCCACACGTATTATCTAAAATCCCTTTTTTAAACAATGTATTTCTGTAATTTATTTTTGACATCAGTTCCACTCTATGACTTAAATTGCGCGGAGATTTGATTAGGTGGAAGGGATACAGATGGAGACAGTGAGCTTTACTAACATTGAGAATGTTAATACAGATAATGTGGGCTTCTCTTCTTAATCTGATAATTTTTAGTTCATTAGTGTAGAACAGTCTAATGAAAATGTTCTAAAATGTTCATTAGCACATTTGCACATTTTCACTATTTTCGTAATGTTCATTTGCTCATTACGAAACGGAAGTTGGAACAGTCAAAACATAGGCCCACAGAAAGATTAGTCATATCAACCGTCTCTATTCTGGGATCCGAGGGTTTGCTTGTAATTTGAAATTCAATGTTACTTGTTATTGTTATTGTTATTGTTTTTCGTATTCATATTCGTTTCTATATTGTTTGAAAAATGCTTCTTAATGTTAATAAATTTCAGATTAATTATTTGGTTTGTAGATTTTGTACAGTATTTTAATGACATTGTGATTAGGTATTTTAATATACATATGAGAACCTTTGGCTAATATGTGGATGACATCGTTATTCTATTCTGGGCAAATGGTGCCATCGTCTCTGTGGTGAGGTCAGCTTCTTACTCAGGTTCATAGTCTCTGTGGTGAGGTCAGCTTCTTACTCATGTTCATATGTTGTGGATAGTAAATGTTCTTATTTTGTGTATAATAATTGTTTAGAGCTGTAGTAAAAGTTTTATTTTCATTTAGATATAGTTTTTTTAATAATTTAAGATTTAACCCTTTTTTTCAGATTTTTATTTTTTTTATGATTTTTAATACATTTATTTAAAATAATTTTAAAATTTATCTTTATATATATAGGGTTTTATTTTGTTCTTATTTATTATTATTATCATAATATATTAACCATTACTATTTTTTTTAACACATAGAAAACTAGACTTACTCGATTTCATATTGGATTATTGAAACCTAAAGGTAACCACCTATATGATTAATGAAATAAAGAAAATGAAGGAAAATAATACTGATTCGATGATAAATTATTTTGTTGTATTCACCTTGATTGCTTCATATTATAATTGTATGTTACCTTGATATCTGTTATTTAGTTTGTTGTGCTTGTAATGAAAAGGCATGTTAATAGTAATGGATTTCAAATTTCTTATTTGGTTTGTTGATTTTATGCAATAATTAATTGATACTAGTCCAAGACTTACCATCTTTTATGTGATGAGGTTACACTTTTAAGGTATGTTTATATTTTGTGTATACTAACTAAATGTTATTTAAAGGTGTAGTAATATTTTTCTTTTTCTTTTGACTAGAGTAGTTTAAGTGATGTTAGGATTTTTATTCTTTTTTATTTTTTAATATACTAAGTAGATGTAACAGTAATTTTGTGGTTATTAAGGTGATGAGGTCACTTTTTAAAAGTATGTTCATATTTTGTTTATACCAAATGTTTAGTTTAGTCAATAGTGTAGTAAACTTTTTATTGTTATTTTGGATAAAAAAGTTTCAGTAATCTTAAGATTTTTTTTTTATTGTTTTTTTTTGTGATTTAGTAATATACTAAATAGTTGTAGCAGTGATTTTATGGTGACTAAGTAGTTTTTCTTATAGGATTGTCATTATAGTAATAATTAATATTTTATTCCTGTCTTTTTTTTTTATATAATTGGATGATAGCACAAAAGATGCAATTTACTGAATTTCATAAGACTAGATTTAATGAATTTTATGTTCGGACATATAGAGGTAGGTATATTTATCCATAATTTCTTTAGAAATGTATCAACACAGCACGCGACTCTTTTTTAGAACATGGATTGCATTTTTCATTTTGATCTTTTCTCATAGATCGCATTTTTTTTAATCAATTTCGTCTCAGGGAATTTAATTAGAAGGAAAGCGATATCTTCTTCACTTTATGAATTGCAATTTTTTTATCAATTTCGTGGGAGGGAAGTTAATGGCAATTTTTTTATCCATGAAAACAGACCCAAACCTTCTTCAGTCGACATCGACATCTTTCAGAAATGTGGAATTGAAAAATCCAGGAAGTACAATGGGCGGAACTGCTAGGTGCCAAATTTTGAGAGGATCGTGCTGTGAAATTGTGTTTACAGCCTCCCACCCACATCCACAAGCATATAGCCGAGCTGTTTAAAGCCATGGCATCAAAACGTTGGCCATGGTCAATGGAATCCTCGCCATCCTCATAGAATGCGTAGGCGGGTTTCCCATTGGCCACTCCAAAGGGATCCATGCTGATCGAAAAGTTGCACAAATTTCATATCAAAAGTTGCACTTCTCAATAAAGACGAGGCATTAAAAAAAAACTATAATGACAAATTCATACTCTGATTAATCTCTACCTTGGACGAAAACGAGCCCCCAGCCTCAGCCTTACACTTGTGTTTTCTCTCCATAGATCATTAACGTCTGGTAGATTTCTGTTAGCCTCTCTCCTGTCCTCATCTAAATTGTGTGGATAGTTGGTCTTCACACTCATAATTGTGATCCAGGCCCCTTCGTATTTGAGATGGGTGCAGTTCAAATGTTATAGAATGGGCCGTACGATTTAGTGTCATGGATGGATTCAGTTTTCTACCTCTGGGGGACTGGATATTCCAGATGGAGCCCTAGACATGAGATCTCAATAGATCGTTTTTGGTTATGTTTTGGTATGTGGCTCATCCACTATCTATGAGTGGAGAGTGGTGTTGAATTCTTTCCTTTTTGATTACCAAGGATCTCATGAAAGTATTTACCTTGGCTTTAGAGTGAAAGCCGTTGTATTTACAGATGGTTGGGTAGGCTCTAGCTCCATGTGTCTTTGCACGTAGCTTCTGATTGTAGCTTGAGCTTTTCACATCAGCCAATTTAGCTCTTCTCCCACTCAAATCGCAGCCTGAAAATAAAAGGCAGTAGTGTAAGGTGGAGGACCTGAAACACTAGTAGTATCAAGTGATGACAAACTAGTGAGGAGTTGTACCTTTCATTTTGGGGGCAAACCGTGGAACTTTTCCTGAAGAAGGTCCCGATTCAAGAGTAGTAGCTCCATTCTTTCCGGAAATGAGAGCATCGGCCTATGGAATCTGGAGTGATTAATAAAACGTGTTTCATTCCAGAGGCATACCATTGAAGTTGAAAACCTGTGGCACAACTAGCTGAGCTAAATGCGATCTATACAGATTCAACATGTCATTCGAGTCTATAGAATTCTGCATGGCCATGATGAGAGCTTCATACATGCTTGAAATTGAAAGAGAAGGGTCCTGAATTTCACAGTCCCTATCCATTACATTTTCTTCATTCTTCTTGTCACTTTTCAGGGTTGTCGCCATGCTTGGACTAGCCTCCATTGACAAAAGTTTAGCTTGACTAGAGTTTAGTATCGAGCCAATTGGAGACTCAATTCAGCTACTATTGTTACTGCATCGATTTGATGTTGAGTGGGTTTGTGTGATGATTAAGTGAGCTTTATTGATGAAATCGATTGAAATTAATCAATTCAAAGATAAGGAATTTCAATTTGAGGTGTGCAATGCAATTCTATATGAATTTGAATTTGAGAAATTCGTAAAACTCGGAGGTGGAGTAGAGTCATCGCGAGTTTCAAATATGTTAAAATGGCAGGCCGTATAGAATAAAATTTTGGTTGGAAAACGTGTCATGTGTTATTTGACCAAAATTAGGGTTGACATCATGGTGTATCCTGTTGCATATTCCCAAGTGGCGCCATGTGGCAGTGTCTAATTTGAGTGATGTGTTGACGTCACCCCTGTTGACATGGCATTGGTCCCGTAAGCGAAGAGATGTGCCATGTGGCGGTTGTTCATTCACTGGAACTTGCCACCGCATTCAAAATATTTACACCCTCCTTATGAATGGCTTTTGAAAATCGTTTTTGGGTGCACATGTGCTATGCACCTGCCACGTGTCCCTTATAATTCGGGCAAGTTTTGGCATGGTGAAACGTGGACGGTCGGATCAGAAGACTCCGTGCCGTCCAATCGGGCCGTCGAGCAACTCTCTCAAGCGTTTGCTTTCGGGCATCTGGACACAATGCAAAGGTGCCAATCGGGCTGTGTTCCCTTTTTGTAAAATTGAGCATTGTGTGACGCATTGTTTTCATTCCCAATTAACCCTCGATGGTGATTTCAACACTGGATTTCATACAAGGGAGGCCTCGATTGATTATATTGACTACAGTAAGCCCTCTTGAGTACGCATGATGACTTAACCTGGAACGTTGAAGTAAATCCCACTGAGTTGATCTTTAGAATCTGATGCATCTGACTTAAAAGGCTGTTGCAAATCAAGATCCGGCAACAGAGGAGAGACAAGGTCAGTATCAGCTATTAATATAAGTTGTTAATATTTAGCAATATATAATAATTACATTTGAAGTTTAAATGCAACATCAGCTATAATGCGAGTATTAGAAGTTTAAATGTGAAATGTTAGCCTAACTGAGTCTGTCGGTTCTTCCCTCAAGAGATGCACCAACTGTTCCTTATATAAATGCTTGAACTGTTTATGTGGCAGAATAGTTGATGTTATGTGGTAATAGTTTATATAGTTTATCCCGGGTTAATTGCTTTGTTTCCTGATACACTTGCTATTATTAATTTTCATAATTTTTTCTTACTAATTTAAATTATTTTATTATTTGATATTTGATATTTTTATATTTTTATTTTATTTATTTACATTTTATAATGATATTTAGTTTTTTTTATGTTTTCTTAACAATTATAAATTTAACTTAATTATATTTCTGAATTTAATAAATAAATTTTGTATTTATTTTCTATTCGATATTTTTATATTTTACTAAGCATTGTGAAATTTTCATAATTTTCTCTTACTAATTTAAAAATGAACATTTAATTTTCCATATTGTTTTCATGTATATAATTTTATGACACGTGAAAAGTAAATTTTCTTGTAATTATTACTATGAGGTGGTACCTGCAAAAATGAACATTTAATTTTCCATATTGTTTTCATGTATAGAATTTTATGACTTGTGAAAAGTAAATTTTCTTGTAATTAGTACTATGAAGTGATACCTCTAGACTTTTGTATTCTTGGTTAATGTTATCCTTAATAATGATTTTTTTCCATATTAAAGTAGTTCCAATTAATAATTAAGAGTTTGTTTAAATAATTTAGAGTTCAAGTTAATAATTAACAGTTTGTTTAAATAGTTTAGAGTTCTACTTAATAGTTTAGAGTGTTTTCTTAGTTTAAAGGTTTGTTATATTATAAATTGATATCTTGTTTACTTTTGGTAAATTGTTTTCAATGTTTTGCATGGTTATAAATATAAATTTAATTGGAATATTTAAATTAGAATAATATTGTAGAATCTCTCTATATATATTTTATGAATATTAAATTGTATGCACTTTTTTTTTATATTGTTTGCATTAGTATGTTGACCATAGGGGTTCTTTTGAAAGTCTTGTATAGAGTGTTTTGAAAGGACCATTTTGGGAAATTGCCTGGAAACAATTTCCTAACTCGGAATCTTGACACATGTGCCTTTGTTGTATATGCAAACTAGGATGTTGTTGCGCTGGTAATAGGTGGAGGGAGGTAACTCCCAGAGAAGCCCTCCCAGTATGCCCCAAGTTGGGTGGTCGACCATGTATACAGAAGGTTTTTAAAGTGGTCTAACGAGGGACCCCAGTCACTCTCTCACTCTCTAAACCCCTAACCTTCAATCTCTCTCTCTCTCTAAACCCGTAACCGCTAATCTCTCTCTCTAAACCCCTAAGACCATCATCCTCAATGTCCCTCTCTCTTTATATCTAAGCCCCTAACCACCAATCTCTCCCTCTCTCACTAAAATCCTAACCCCCAATCTCTCTCTCTAAACCTCTAACCACCAAACTCTCTCTCTCTCTAAACCCCTAACCCTGAATCTCTCTCTCTCTCTAAACCCCTAACAATCAATCGCTCTACCTATCTCTAACCCCCTAAGCCCCAATATCTCTATATCTAAACCCTTAACACCAATCTCTCTATATTTCTCTAAACCCCTAACCCCCAATCTATCTCTCTCCAAACCCCTAAGCCAAATGTTTCTTTTTCTATGTCCCTCTCTCTAAATCCATAAGATCCAATTTCTCTCCCTCTCTCTCTCTCTACATCCCTAACCCTCATTCTCTCTCTCTTTATCTCTCTCTAAGCCCATAAACCCCTATCTCTCTCTCTAAAAAACTAATATCTCCTTCTCCCTCTCCCTCTCTAAACCCCCAACCTCCAATCTTTCTCTCGCTCTCTCTCTAAACCCCTAACCTCCAATATTTCTCTCGCTCTCTCTCTAAACCCCTGAACCTAAATATCTATTTCTCTCTCTATGAACCACTAACCTCCATTCTCTCTCTCCCTCTCTCTTTCAACTCCTAAACCCCATTCTCTCTCCCTCTCTCACTAAATCGCTAACCCCAAATCTCTCTCTCTCTAAAACAATAACCCCCAACCCCTAACCTCCATTCTCTATCTCTCTCTCTAAACCACTGACCCCAAATATATATATATATATCTCTATATATAAACCCCCCCACCTCCAATCTCTCTCTAAACCCCTAACTCCTAATCTCTCACTCTCTCTCTCTATCTCTCTCTCTCTCTCTCTATGTGTATATATATATGTATAACCCCTAACCATCATTATCTCTATTTCTATATATCTCTCTGCAAAACACTAACTCTAAATTTCTCTCTCTCTTTAACCCCCTAACCTCCAATCTCTCTCTCTCTCTTTCAAACCTCTAACAACTAGTCTCTCTCATTCTATCTCTCTCACTCTAAACGACAAAACCCCTCTCTTTCTCTCTCTCTCTAAACCCTAATGGCCCCTATCTCTATATATATTTAATTGTATATTTCTCTAAATGGATTCTCCTTAATCTCTTTCTCTCTCTCTCTCTCTCTCTAAACCCCTAACCCCCAAAATCTCTCTCTCTCTAATCCCCTAACCCCTAATATCTCTCTATTGATCTATCTAAACCACTAACCACCAATCTCTCTCTCTCTCTCTCTTTCTCAACCCCCACCCTCCAATCTTTCTCTTTCTCTCTCTCTCTAAACCCCTGAACCTAAATATCTATTTGTCTCTCTATGAACCACTAACCTCCGTTCTCTTTCTCCCTCTCTCTCAGTCTCTCTCTCTCTTTAAACTCTGAAACCCCATTCTCTCTCCCTCCTCACTAAACTGCTAACCCCAAATCTCTCTCTCTCTTTGAACCAATAACCCCCAACCCCTAACCTCCATTCTCTCTCTCTCTCTAAATCACTGACCCCAAATATCTGTCTCTCTATATATATATAAACCCCCCCACCTCCAATCTCTCTCTAAACCCCTAACCCCTAATCTCTCTCTCTCTCTCTCTCTCTCTCTCTCTCTCTCTCTATATATATATATATATATATATATATATATATATAACCCCTAACCATCAATATCTCTATTTCTATATATCTCTCTGCAAAACACTATCTCTCAATTTCTCTCTCTCTCTTTAACCCCCTAACCTTCAATCTCTCTCTCTCTTTCAAACCTCTAACAACTAGTCTCTCTCATTCTATCTCTCTCACTCTAAACAACTAAACCCCTCTCTTTCTCTCTCTCTCTCTCTAAACCCTAATGCCCCCTCTCTCTATATATATTTATATGTATATCTCTCTAAATGGATTCTCCTTAATCTCTCTCTCTCTCTCTCTCTCTCTCTCTCTCTAAACCCCTAACCCCCAAAATCTCTCTCTCTCTAATCCCCTAACCCCTAATATCTCTCTATTGATCTATCTAAACCACTAACCACCAATCTCTCTCTCTCTCTCTCTCTCTCTCTTAACCCCCACCCTCCAATTTTTATCTCTCTAAACCCATGAAATCCTATCTCTCTCTCTCTCTCTCTAAACCGATAAGCCCCAAAATCTCTCTCTAAAACCCTATTCTATAATCTTTTTCTCTCCCCCTCTCCCTCTCTCTCTCAATCTCTCTCTAAACCCTTAACCCGTAATCTCTCCCGCCCTCTCTCTCTCCTCCTAAATTCCAAAACCCTAACCTTTAACACCTAATCTCTCTCTCTCTCTCTCTCTCTAAATATATGATCCCCAATCTCTCTCTCTCTCCCATCCCCCTCTCTCTAAAACCCTAACACCTAATCACCTCTCTCTCTCTCTCTCTCTCTCTCTCTCTCTCTCTCCCCAAACCCCAGTCTCTCTCTCTCTCTATAAACCCCTAACCCCTAACAGCTCTATCTCTAAAACCCTAACCATCAATCTCTCTCTCTATAAACCCTTAACACCCAATCTCTCTATCTCTCTCTAAACCACTAACCCCCAATCTCTCTCTTCCTAGACCTCTAACCCCAAATATCTCTCTTTCTATCTCCCTCTCCTTAAACCCCTAACCTCGAATCTCTCTCTCTTTATCTCTACACTCCAAACCCCAATTCTCTCTCTTTCTCTCTCTAAACACCTAACCCCAAACTCTCTCTACCTATCTCTCTCTAATCCCTGACCTCGAATCACTCTCTCTATCTCTCTCTCTCTCTCTCTCCCACTCTCTCTAAACACCTAACCCCCAATCTCTCTCTCTCTCTCTTTCAAACCTTAACCTCCATTCTCTCTCCCTCTCTATAAGTCTAATCCCCAATCTCTCTCCCTCTCTCACTAAACCCTAACCCCAACTTTCTTCCTCTCTCTCTCTAAACTCCTAATGCTAAATCTCTCTCCCTCTCTCCCTATCTCTAAATCTGTAACCCCCAAACTATATCTCTAAATGTCTAGCCCCAAATCTCTCTCTTTGTCTATGTCTCTGTCTCTCTCTCTCTCTCTCTCTCTCTCTCTCTCTCCCTCTCTCTCTTTACACCCCTAACACTCAATCTCCCTCTCCCTCTCTAAACTCCTAACCTCCAATCACTCTCTCTCTCTCTAAAACCCTAGCCCTATTTACTGTCTCTCTCTATAAGCCCCTAACCTTGAATCTCCCAATCTCTCTCTAAACCTGTAACCCCTAATCTCTATCTCTAAAACCTTAAACTCAACATCAACAATCTCCCTCTCTCTCTATCTCTAAACCCCTAACCACCAATCTCTCCATCTCTCTCTAAAATCCTAACCCCCAATCTCTCTCTCTAAACCTCTAACCACCAAACTCTCTCTCTCTCTCTCTAAACCCCTAACGCTCAATCTCTCTCTCTCTCTCTAAACCCATAACCCCTAATCTCTCTATCTCTCTTTCTAAACCCCTTAAAACCAATCACTCTATCTATCTCTAAAACCCTAAGCAACAATCTCTCTATCAAAACCCTGAACACCAATCTCTCTATCTTTCTATCAACCCCTAACCTCCAATCTATCTCTCTCCAAACACCTAAGCCCAAATACTTCTTTTTCTATATCCCTCTCTCCTTCTCTCCTTCTCTCTCTCTCTACACCCCTAACCCTCATTCTCTCTCTCTCTGAAACCCTAACCCCAATCGCTCTCTCTAAAAAACTAATCTCTCCCTCTCCCTCTCCCTCTCTAAACCCCTAACCTCCAATATCTCTCTCTCTCTCTCTCTGATTCTCTCTCTCTCTTTAAACTCCTAAACCCCATTCTCTCTCCCTCTCTCACTAAACCGCTAACCCCAAATCTCTCTCTCTTTCTCTCCAAATAACTAACACCCAATCTCTTTCTATATAAACCGCTTACCCCAAATATCTCTCTCTCTAAACCCCTAACTTGCAATCTCTCTCTCTCTCTAAATGCCTAATCTCCAATATCTCTCTCTTTATCTAAGCCCCCAACCCCCAATATATATATATATATATATGAAAGCCTTAACCCACAATATTTTCCTCTCTCTCTCTCTCTAAATCCCAAAATCCAAATCTCTCTATATCTGAACCGATATCCACCAACCACTCTCTCTTTCTCTCTCTCCCTCTAAACTCCTAACCTCTAGTCTCTCTCTCTCTCTCTCTAAACAACTGACCCCATATATATATATATATATATATATATCCCCCCACCCCCAATCTCTCTATAAACCCCTAATCCTCTCTCTCTCTCTCTGTATATATATATATATATATATATATATAACCCCTAGCCATCAATCTCTCTCTTTACATATATCTCTCTGTAAAACACTAACTCTCAATTTCTCTCTTTCTGTAAACACCCAACTCCTAATCCCTCACTCTCTCTAAACCTCTAACCACCAATCTCTCTTTAACCCCCTCACCTCCAATCTCTCTCTCTCTCTCTTTCAAACCTCTAACAACTAGTCTCTCTCATTCTATCTCTCTCACTCTAAATGGCTAAACCCCTCTCTTTCTCTCTCTCTTTATCTAAGCGCCTAAACCCCTCTCTCTCTCTATATATGTGTGTATATCTCTCTAAATGGATTCTCCTTAATCTCTCTCTCTCTCTAAACCCATAACCCCCAATATTTCTCTCTCTCTCTAATCCCCTAATCCCTAACATCTCTCTATCGATCTATCTAAACCACTAACCACCCATCTCTTTCTCTCTCTCTCTCTAAACCCCCACCCCCCAATTTTTATTTGTCTAAACATGTCAACTCCTATCTCTCTCTTAACCGCTAGGATACAATATTTTTCTCTCTCCCTCTCCCTCCCTCTCTCAATCTCTCTCTAAACCCTTAACCCCTAATCTCTCCCCCCTTCTCTCTCTTTGCTCATAAATTCCTAAACCCTAACCTATAACAACTAAACTCTCTCTCTCTCTCTCTCTCTAAATACCTGATCCCCACTCTCTCTCTGTCTCTCCCTTCTTGCCTCTCTCTAAAACCCTAACACCTAATTCCCACTCCCCCTCTCTCTCTCTCTCTCTAAAACCCTAACCCCCAATCTCTCTCTCTCTCTCTCTCCCAAACTCCAACTCCTCACGCTCCTACCCCTCCTCCATCTACATGGATATCTCCTGCCACTACCAACCATCCATAGATCCCTCATGACCTCTCTTTATATATAAACATGTATTAACACCCTCTCTCTCTCTCTATAAAACCTTAACCACCAGCCTCTCTCTCTAAAACCCTAACAAACAATCTCTCTCTCTCTCTCTAAGCCTCTAACCTCAAATATCTCTCTCCCTAACTCTTTGTCTTGCTCTCTAAACCTGTAACCTTGAACCTCCCTCTTTCTATCTCTCTCTCTCTCTCTAAATCCCTAACAACCAATCGATCTCTCTGACTAAAATAAAATATATATCTCTCTCTATAAAACCCTTACCATCTTTCTATTTCTCTCTCTCATTGTCTCTAAATAGAAAACTAGAAATCTCTCACTCTCCCCCTCTCTCTCTCTCTAAAACCCTAACACTCGATCTCTCTTTCTCTAAACCTCTAACCACTGATATCTCTCTCTCCCTCTCTCTAAACCCATAACATCCAATCTCTCTCAACCCATAACCCTAATCTCTCTCTCTCTCTTGAAACCCCTAATCCTCAATCTCTCTCTCTCTCTCTCTCTCTCTCTCTCTCTCTCTTTCTGAACCCCTAAAACAAAATATTCTCTTTCTATCTCCCTCTCTCCAAACCCCAAACCTCTAATCTCTCTTTCTCTCTCTCTCTCTAAACCCCTAACCTCCAATCTATCTTTCTGTTTCTCTCTCTCTCTCTCTCTACACCCTTAACCCCCATTCTCTCTCTCTCTCTCTCTAAGCCCCTAACCACCAATTTCTCTCTCTAAACACCCAATCCACAATATATCTCCTCCCTCTCTCTCTCTAAAAACCTAACCTACAATCTCTCTCTCTCTGTAAACCCCTATATTCCATCCTCTCTTCCTATCTCTCTCAACCTCTAACCAGCAATTTCTCTCTCTAAACAACTAATCCAAAATATCTCTCTCCCCCCCTCTCTCTATAAAACCCTAACCTACAATCTCTCTCACTCTCTATAAACCCCTATATCCCAGCCTCTCTTTATATCTCTCTCAACCCCTAACCTCAATTCTCTCTCTTCCTCTAAGCCCCTAATCCTCGATCTCTCTTCCTCTCTCACCAAATGCCTAAACCTAAATTTTAGTCTCTCTCTCTCTCTCTAAACCCATAACTTGGAATCTGTCTCGTGCTCTCAACCCATAACCCCCAATCTCTTCCTCTAAACCCCTAAAACCCAATCTATCTATCTATCTCTAAACCTCTAACCCCCAATCTCTCTCTCTCTCTCAAACTCGAACACCAAATTTATCTGTCTCTCTTTAAACCCCTAATCCCCAATCTCTCTTCCTCTCTTTCTTTTTAACCCTTAAAACCAAATACCTCTCTTTCTATCTCCCTCTCTCAAAACCAAAAACCTCCAATCTCTCTTTCTCTCTCTCTCTAAACCCCTAACCTCCATTCTATCTTTCTCTTTCTCTCTCTCTCTCTACAGCCCTAACCCTCATTCTCTCTTTCTCTCTATCTCTAAACCCCTAATCACAAATTTCTCTCTCTAAACACCTAATCAAAAATATCTATCTCCCCTCTCACTCTATAAACCCCTAACCTAAAATATCTCTCTCTCTCTGTAAACCCGTGTATCCCAACCTCTCTTCCTCTCTCTCTCAACCCCTAGCCTCCATTGTCTCTCTGCCTCTAAGCCCCTAATCCCCAATATCTATTCCTCTCTCGCAAAACACCTAAACCTAAATTTCAGTCTCTCCCTCTCTCTCTCTCCAAACCCCTAACACCTAATCTCTCTCTCTCTCAGAAACTTTAAACCCTTAAACCCCAAACTATCTCCCTCTCTAAACCCGTAACCTTTAATATATATCTCTCTCTAAAAGCCTAACCCCAAAATCACTCTCTCCCTCTAAACCTGTAACCCCCAATTTATCTGTCTAAACCCCTAAACCCCAATCTATCTCTCTAAAGCCCTGATGTTGATGTATATGCAACTTTGGAATGTATTTCACATATATGTATATTGTATTCCTATAGAGATGTTATTATTCCTCTATACGGAAGTGTCGTCATTTATATTGTAAGTGTCATAACTTATACTTGATGGGTTATTCGACCACCTTGTTGGGGTCGGCCCTGTATAAGTCATGTGGGTCGAAGGGTTATTAGACCACCCTAGTGGGGATCGGCCATGTGGTTCAAAGGGTTATTAGACCACCCTATTGGGTGTTGGCCCAGTCAGCATTGTGTTATGTGGTTAAGTTAAGGCCAACCTAGTAAAGGTTATGAGGCAAGTCAAGTCTACTATAAATAGAGATCGAGAGATCTCTATTTTACATTCTATTCTCTCACTCAAACTTGGGAGAGTGGCACACTTCTGGAGGAGGAGGCTCTGTTGCTAAGAGAAGACTATCTCTTGTATTCTGGTTGTATCATTGCTCTATTTATCTCTGAGGAAGTTATTGGGGTTTTTCACCTTTATGGTTTTCCCCAAGTAAACTCTATGTCTCTTGTGTGCTTGCATTATTGTGTCCATGATTGATATGCTGTAGATTTGCTGTACATATTGCTCTCTTAGTTAAGATCCTAGATCATATTGAAGTAAATTCTGAAAATTTAACACGGTATTAGAGCTAGCCTGAAAGAAGACATGATATGGCATGTATGACGCTTGTTGCACTTACGATGCTAGGGCTTGATATAGCAAAAACGAGTCATCGTAGAACTTTCGCTATAAATCCATTTTGGAAACGTTTTCTGATCTGAAACTTTTACAGGTCGAAGATACGATCCCCATGTACCTTGTATCCAAAGTACAACCTCTAATTAGTTGTACTTTGTGATTTATGATCTGTACAATATAGGGTTTCTACCTCTTCCAGATCTGAGTCAAAATCAGGTGACCTTGGGAAAAAGGTCATAACTTGGGCTAGGAAGCTCCAAATGAAATTTCATAAAATGTGACAGGTAGTACATAGAGTGTACTATCTCATAAAAAAATTTCCGAGGTTGAAGTTGAACCAGTGACACGTGGCACGCCGTACAAGTTCGCTCTCTTGTATTATCCCATAAACAGGCCACGTTGCGACACTTGGTATAGCGCTCTCTCAGAGAATCCAATTGAGGTCAGACCTATTGGGATGGAAAGATAACAGGACGGGCTATCTCAAGAAAATTTTTCAAAGGCAGAAGTTCAACTAATGACACATGGCACGCCGTACAAGTTTGCTCTCCTGTATTATCCCATAACCAGGTCACATTGCGACACTTGGCATAACTCTCTCTCAGAGAATCCAATTGAGGTCAGACTTGTTGGGACAAAAAGATAACAAGTCAGGATATCTCAGGAAAATTTTTCAAACCCCGTGGATTGAAAATTTTGGAGTTACACCAGAAACAATCAGGTACATATTTCTGTCAAAACAAAATTATTTTTGAGCACCTTCATTCATGGCTTCCGAAATTTAGGGCTTCGGAGAAAGTTGGAATTTCTCTAATCGGAGACCACGGCTGGATTCTACTCATCAAAATCAAAATTTAGAGACCAAGATCAGATTTTTTGGTTGGGTAGAAGGCCAGGCTTCATCAAACCCAGTTCGGGACTTTGAACGGAAAGATGGAAAATTAGGGCTTCTGCAAAACTTGGAATTTTGGAAATCTGTGACCACGGCTGGAAGCTCCTCAGAAAAATCGAAGCTTAGAGATTTGAATCAAATATTTTGGTTGGGTGAAGCTCTTGGAAACTCAAACCCTAATTTAGGGTCCTCCCTAGTGAATCCAGAAATCTAAGAGGCAATTTCAAGGGGTAAAACTTTGTAGTTTTCAAATTCTGATTATACCAACTTGATCAGCTCATCAAGGCGCATATTTCCATCCTTTCGGAAGTTTGAATTTTTGGGGTTTCCTTGACAAACCCTAATCCAGCTCCAGGTCGAGCTCTTGCAAATCAAGTGTTTGGGTTAATCCTAGAAGAAGATGGATTGGTCACCTGCATAAGTGAAGAAGTTCCTGTCTTAGAGGGAGATGAGGCTAAGGACTTCCATAAGAATATTACAAGCAATCTAGATAGTTATGGCTTACAGGTATGTTTCATGGTTAATTTTATTATATGTTTGTCTTCATATCATTACAGTACAAACTTGATTAATTACTAGACTTGTCGTATCACCTTAATAGAAGATATTCATTGATTAAGGTTTTGACACTTATGAATGTACTAATGCATTGTGATGTTGTATGAGGTTTATGTTGTTCACTAACATAAAAGGTACACCAAGAAAGACAAATCATGTTCTACTTCAAGAACATATGATCATGGTGACATGAAGACAAAGATTCATCCATTTTCATGGATCACATAGAAGATCTACTTTCGAGGTATGTATAACTTGGTCCTACAATGGTTAACCTATGAGACATGCAGGTTACTAGCACAAGTCACTGAAGAGAACCAGAAGACATTATGCGGGTATGTTATACATAACTAGCTAGCATGCTAATCCATGTATGTTTTTCCTATATCAAGCTAGAATCCTACCTTGTGTTAGGATCTTATATTGTAGTGTTGTTGATAATGATTATTCATGAAGTCATAGGTTTGAATAGTCATGGCTGTATGCATATTATGTTTCTTACCATAATTGATGATATGACTAACCAGAAGAATCATGAAGGTATAGGTTTGAGTAATCACGGGTTTATGCATTGATGATTTAACTAATCAGAAGAGTCCTATCATCAAATAAGAATATGCATGAGTAAAAGAAGACTTCCCTGAAACCTTGAATACTAATGTTTATTATCTGTGAATGATCATGACTATACATGTTTAAGATTATTGTGTTTTGATAGTATTAACATTATACTAATAAATGTGTGATTATGCATGAGACCTCAAGGGTAACATAATGATGATACTAATAAGCATGCATAGTGATTAAGGATGGATGTAAGTTCAAGGATAGGTAATCCCGGAAGCAAAGATCAAGAGGGAGCACACTCCAGCTGTTCCTGCAAGAAAACAAAGGAGCGCACTTCAATAGTTTATGCAAGGATGCAGATATTCAGAGGGAGTTGACCATCTTTCTACATTCCACAACAGAAAGGTGTAGAAGAAGATACTTCAATAGATCCTACAAGGAAGAAAAGACTCAAAGGGAGTCCACCCAGCAACCAAACAAAGATAAGTATTTTTAATTATCATTTCTTGCATATTTGTTTGTTTAAATAAAATTGTTCAATGATGTATATGCTCATGTTCCTAGACTTAGGATATGTATTGTGCATATTAGAATGATTGCATTAATGAAAAA
Organism: Larix kaempferi; assembly: GCA_027924585.1. Taxonomy (NCBI): domain Eukaryota; kingdom Viridiplantae; phylum Streptophyta; class Pinopsida; order Pinales; family Pinaceae; genus Larix; species Larix kaempferi. Next base: position 1,133,273 of record BSBM01000760.1, on the reverse strand, counting down.
TATACTACTAATATGCATGTGATGGGTAAGTGGCCTATGGCATTGTACAACATTCCAGTGCTACTTATCTAGAATGAAACCTCTTTGCTGACATGTTGGGAGTAGTGCAAACTCTTAACAGTTACTGCTCTGTATATGCATTAGGATGATGTTGGATATGATCAGTTGGATCATTTATATGTATATGTATGTATGCATCATGTTGGATGCTGGATATGATCGGTTGGATCATTTGTATGTATTTTGTATATGCATCATGTTGGATGCTTGGACCATGTATCTATATATGTATCAGGTGGATACATTGTATGATCAGGTAGATCATGTATGTTGATATGTATCATGTATGATCAGGTGGATCATGTATCTGTATATGTATCAGGTGGATACATTGTATGATCAAGTAGATCATGTATGTTGATATGTATCATGTATGATCAGGTGGATCATGTATCTGTATATGTATCAGGTGGATACATTGTATGATCAAGTAGATCATGTATGTTGATATGTATCATGTATGATCAGGTGGATCATGTATTTGTATTTGTATCAGGTGGATACATTGTATGATCAGGTGGATCATGTATGATGATATGTATCAGGTAGATACTTGGTATGCATCAGGTAGATGCATTGTATGATCAGGATGATTGTGGATGATGAGCTTCAGGATGTTGTAGTGATGATGATCAAGATGATCATGTATACATCAGGAGGATGTATGGTGAGTATCAGGTTGATACTCTATGGCCGTGGATCAAGTTGTGCAGATGTGCATATAATTTTGTTATGTAGAATTTTGTCCTACGGATAAGCCAAAACTCTCTTAACTTTAAAGCAGACTTTAAACTAACCTTAAAGCAAGAAACAAGTCAAAACAAATGCTACCTTGAATCCCTAGATCTAACAAACATCTCAGGATTAAAATGCTAAGGAGAGTAGAAGGAGTTTAACTAACCTTCTATCCAAACGCTTGTTTTTGGTATTTGCTCCAGTCTCCAAGCCCTCACGAGTGAACCTGTCAAAATGGAACCAAGACACAAGAATGCACTATTCTCTAGCAACCTGAAACATGAGTTAGGATCTAAATTTATGAAAGATACAAATCATATCATTAAAACAAGATTAACACAAATGATTTGGGAAAACAAGACAAGTTATTCCATTACAACTTGAAGAATACTTACAAAAGGTGCTTGATGCCCAAGCAGAGATAGCATCGAGGAGAGCGACACTGAGCTGAAATAGAAACAAAGTGTTAGATATACCACCGAGGCGGGCATTCCCATGCTCGGAAACAGATGACTCAAAGCATGGCTGCCGACCAATACATTGCAGATCCATGAGTACTGAAATAATGTAAACTGTGGACTGATCATGGCTACTATGAACAATCGTAGATCCATGAGACAATAATGACACAACCACGACCAATACAATAAGTGGATCTGTGTGACAATACAAGAGACATCTCCATCGCAGCCTGGACGCAGTCGAGATACAGTGATGCGCCCAGGGTCTTCTACCCGATCGCAAGAAAGATACGAATCTAACCATGTGATTACAAGGTGTTGAAGTCGAACATGGTAGAAACCATTTGATTACCGATCAATGATGTGGACCGTTAACAAATGCGAGGGAGATCACCAATGATGACAATGATTCCCAAGGTATCAATAGTACATCTCAACGAAATGCGAATGAAAGAGTTGATGTCGAGCATCCGAGAGATTGCTTGATCAGAGGTCAATGATGTGAACCTGCTGTCAAACGCGAGGAAACCTGCCATTGAGGCATGCAGGTACCAAGGTACTAATGGTTGATCTGTAAGTCTAATTCCCGGATAGTGATTTGGTGTCGACAGGAATAGACTCGTCGAAGGTGGGCCATGATGATTCCCACATCATCGACACGAAATCGGCATAGATGATAGGATGATGAAGCAATGGAGTATGTACTGACACAGCGGAGGCCTGACATAATGAATGACTCAAAACAATGCAACCCTTTGAACATGTAACGGCATGTAACAGGACTTGGCAGCAGGGATTATTAATAAATAGAGGATAGACACCGGATGAGTGGACTCGTGGCCAGGGAGACGACTCATGATGATGACTATAACTAAATGAAAGATGGATACCCAAATATAGACAAGAGACGGGCACATGCCATGTTCAAAGGTAACGACTGACAAGCTGCCATAGATAAACTTGACTTATTCTCCCATATTTCCCCGACATGATGGACGAGTACCTCTTTCTTGTTTTACGAGCTTGAAGAGGATAACAGATGCTCGATGTAGCTCATCTCATGGATGAGTCCAATATCACATGTTTTACGAACCTGAGAAAGGAGGGGTTCATCCCAAAGTGGGTCCTTCGATGTTAATATTTTAACGAGTCCAAGGAAGGAAAACTCGGTAGTTTTTCATATTTAGAGAGCCTAAAAAACTTAAAGGAAGCTCCATAATGTACTTTTTCGTAAAATTTAGTCCCTCGATCCCGAAAAAGTGTAAAACAATTCCCGAGAGAACTCTCCCAGCCGAGATTGACCGAGGTATACCTTTCTCGTAAATAGTCTAGACGGGCCGAAAAAGGGGTAACCTATCACTGAATAGACGACCTTTCAAATAATTTTACAAGTGTGAAAGAGTCAAGCTCACTTGGCAATCTTTTCAATTTTAAGGAGTCTGAAAAGAGCTTAACTATGGACTCCTATGGTCTTTTTCGTAAATTTTAAATTATTCTGGTCCGAAAAAAGAATAAAATACAACCAGGATAATACTTTCCTCATCGTTTAACGAGCATGAGTAAAGCTGACCGTACTCGGCACCGTTTACTTGAGTTTGACAAGCATGACACGGGTGTAAAAGCGCTTGGAATCTTTTTCAAGTTTTAAATCCAGAGCACGAAAAAGATAAAGTGGGCTCAAAATGAAGGTCAAATTATGAATAAACACCAGTGTGAATGTATTGCATTTTTACCGAGGATCCTGTCAATAAATGCTCAAAAACTGGACATTAGCAATGTGAACAAGGGTTTATTTCAATTATTAAAAATAGTAATTAATTAATGAATTAAAAAATGTGAAAAAATGCTATATAAGGAATGGTAAAAATAGAAATTAGTATTCATTTGTGTTTTTTACCCAAAGGAGACATTTTCACCCATTTTGGAGCAAGATTTCAAGGATCCATACCGGGAGTTCTGGGACACCATTTCGACCGCCGTCTGCGCCAGGTAAGAGTGCTTGAGCCCCTCTTTCATTTCATGTAAGAAATTTTTGCTTTCACCAAGAAAAAATTAATTTTTTAGCAAGCCCTTTTGGGAAAGAATCGCCCTCCACACTACCGCATGGGGGCCCTATCGAAAGACGCGGTACTGTTGAACAGTACCACGCTGTATCCTCAAACTAAGGCACGGTAGTGTGGACTGCCGCGCGGTAGGGTATCCTCCAGGCGCGGCACAAGTGAATTTCAAGTTCAAAAAATCAAATTTTCTCCAATTTTTTGCTGGAAGTAAGTTGTTAAATAGTTACTAATTGTTTTGTTTTCCCTTTTGCAGGGATTTGCAACTTATTCGGAGCAAAATGGTAAGCTGGAAAGAGAGAGAGCACGAAGCGGATGATTTTGCAGCCGAACATGACTTACCAACCATGACCGCATTGCGAGAATGTGGTTTGCTAAAGTTCTTCAAGACCAAAGGGATCCGCCAGCAACCTAAGCTCCTTACTCACCTTATCCAATTGTGGGACCCTGACATTCAAGCTTTCCGAGTGGGAGAGCATGTGCTTGAGATCCAACTTGAGGATATTTATTTCCTCACAGGCCTCTCGAAAAGAGGGGCCCGGGCGAACTTTACCGGGTACACAGCTTCAGAATCAAGCACAGATGACTTGATTGCTCGATATTGCCAGGCGGGTTCGAGTAAGAAAAGTGGGAAGGTGGCCATAAAAGAGGTCATAAATCTTCCTGTAAAAACCGTGCTATTCACTATCACGCGTGCAGCGGGAAGCGTGAGTCCACATCAGGCATCCCGCACACAGGTGAATCTCACAGCAGAGTGCATGGGAGGAACAGTTTTCAACTGGTGTGATGCAGTGTTGTCCAATCTGAAGGAACAGGTGCACAAGTGTAGAACTGGGAAAAATACCCAGTTTGGCTATGGGAGCATCCTGGTCACTTTCTTTCTGGCGAGGGTGCCACTACTGCGCCCACAGATATCTATGCCCCCTCGTCCACCTACTGAGCCATGGATGGATCGATGGAGTGACTATGCTGGACGTCTCGGGGGACCTCAGCGGTTAGCCTTTGGAGAGGACTTCTTCTCTTGGCTAGAGGAGCAGTTAGTCATGATTGACGCCTATCCCTATTCAGGGGTAGATTTCCATGAGGATATCGACTTGGCATTGCCGGAGGATGATGACTGGGACAACTCTGGTATGACCTTTATGGATATGTATTTTTTCCTTTTTGAATATTTAATTTTTATTGCTTTTTTAGAATGTGTAAAAGACGCCTAATATATATTCGCATGCATGTTGTAGACCGTAGACCACAGAGGCCGGCTGGATACTCTCCACTACGTCATGGCGGTGTGGATCGTCAAGCTGCTCCTGACGAAGAGGAAGATGAAGACGAGGCAGGAGGCGTCCGGGACATTGAGAGGAACCTGCAGGGATTGACCCATGGTATCCCTGCTATGCGGATGGATGACGTCCCTTACCACCTCCAGCGGCACACTGTGGGTGTTCCTGGTCGTATCAGTCGACTTCTTCGCAGGGTGGTTCGAGCTGTGGTGTGTTACCACCAGCAGCGGGAGGAGTCCGATGAGAGACATGATAGGTCTCCTAGGTCTCCATAGATGGTCCTTTGATCTTTTTGCGGCATGTATGCGATATGTAGGCTTTGAGGGCCAATTTTTTGTATATGGGATTTGATCCCCAATTTTGTCTTTGACATAAACTTTATGTATTTTTTGAAAAAACAATCTTATATAAAGTGATATGGACCTATTTATGATCTAAATATTTACAATGACTTGTGCATTTTATTTTTTATGATGTTTTTATGTATGGGAAAGATGCCAATCCAAAATGTAATTAGCCAATGAATCGGCAATACAATTGAATTCTCTCGGTATGTGTTGATATGTGATAAAATCAAATGACCGTTCCAAGAGGCGTACTCTTCAAAATAAACGAAGTAATGTAGGATCGCGAACTGTGTAAACACGGTTTAGATGAGAAACCACGAGTTGGGAGTCTAAAAAGACCGATAAGGAGTCAATCCCGAGTGAAGCAACCTCTGTCAAGAGACCAATGACTGCATGGTACTCCGCAATATTGTTGGTTGCAGGACCTAAACAATTGGCTCCTAAAGAAATTAACTCGCCAGTGGGGGAATAGATCACCCATGCTGCGGAAGCGAGATTCCGGGTATGTCGGCTTGCACCGTCGGCGAACCCAAAGTAGGCAGACATCTGCGCATAAAGTCACGAGTCAAAGTAAGAGTAGATACATGAGGTCCACGCGCACACTAAAAAGAAAGCAAAAAGCAAACTAAGTACATTATGTACAAGAAGTAACCTGCGTAGGGTAACCTCACGCGTAGAAACGCTTGAGGTATAGCCCGTTGCGGGGCCGTGCCAATGGCGTACCATCACAATCGATTAGTTCATAGGCTCCTTTTTCTAAGACACGTTTTACAATGAAGGGGCCGTACCACATAGATTCAAGTTTACCTTTTCCAAGCTTATCATGCATCTGATCATATGTAAGTATGAGGTCACCCTCATTGAAAATCCGAGGTTGAACGGATTTGTCGTATTGAGCTTTGACGCGTTTTTTGTGAGCTTCATTAGCCAAAGCGGCGTCGCGGTGGGTTTCATCTAGCTTGGCTAGGTGTAGAAACCGTTCTTCTTCGGAAGTAGTGTGTGGAAGTAGCTCTATGGCTATATTGAGTGATGGAATTTCACATTCAATCGGGAGAATGGCTTCTAGGCCGTACACCAGTTGAAATGGTGTAAACCCAGTAGCACTTTTCACTGAGGTTCGGTATGCCCACAGTGCTGAGAACAGAGCTGAGTGCCAATTGGATTTTTGGGTACCCACAATGCGCTGAATCATTCGTTTCAGGACTTTATTAATGGCTTCAACTTGGCCATTAGCTTGTGGGTAATATGGGGTTGATTTTTCGTGGTGAAAACCCAGTTTGGCACTTAGTTCTTCGATCATATGGTTCCTGAAATGGGAACCATGATCGGTCACAATAGACTGTGGGACACCGAATCTAGCTATGATATGATTGAATATGAACTGCGCTGCTGTTTTGCCGTCTTCAGCATATGTAGGCATCGCTTCAACCCATTTTGTAAAATAGTCAACAGCTACTATGACATAGCTATGCCCCCCGGCTGAAGTGGGCTTACAGTGCATAAAATCGATGCCCCATTTGGAAAAGGGGCCGACGGCAATTACAGGATGGAGTGGAGCAGGATGCGAGCGTGCTTTGCTATGAAAGAATTGACATGGCGGACACTTCTTGACTGTTTCAATGCAGTCTTTGAAAATTGAGGGCCAGAAGTATCCTGTTCGCAGTATTTTCTGGGCCGTAGCCATCCCAGAGAGATGACCACCACATGCTCCAGCGTGGCAGTCGTTGAGAATGCGTTCTGCCTCATCTAAGGTCAAACAGCGTCGAAGGACAGTGTCGACACCACGTCGATACAGAGTATCGTTCACTATAAGGTAGTATTTTGCGTGATGTCTGATACGTCATCATTCATTGCGAGTGAGATCGGGACGGAAGCGTTGGGTTTGGAGATATAAGAGAATATCCCCATACCACGGATCAGACGTGCTAATGAGGAACAATGATTCATCGGGAAGAGAATCAATGGGCTCGGATTGCTCAGTAGCACGGGGCAGGTTACAAATTAATTCAGCAAAGACCAGAGATTTCTTAGACTTGGCTTTGACAAATTCCAAGTCAAACTCTTGGAGGATGACAATCCAACGGGAGTACTTGCCCCCAAGCACTTGTCGTGTGAGGATATAGTACATTGGATTGAAATCGGCGATGACGGTGGTCCGGCGGAGTAAGATGTAATGACGGAATCTCTGGACAGCAAATACTGTTGCCAGAGCCAGCTTTTCAACATGTGAGTAGCGAGTTTCAGAGTTAAGAAGACTCTTGCTGAGATAGTACACCACATGTTCTATGCCATTGTGGTCTTCCTGGACTAACACCATACCAATGGTGGAAATCGAGGCTGCGAGATAAAGGATGTAGTCCTGTGTGTAATTGGGGGGTTGAATCACAGGATCTTTGGTTAAGGCTGCCTTTAAATTGTCAAAGGAGCGTTGGGCTTCATCATCCCATATGAAGGGAACATTCTTCTTGAGAAGCCGCATGTAGCCTTTTGTTATCTCGGACAGATTGCAGATAAAACGGCGTAGAAAGTTTGCATGCCCTTGCAAACATTGAAGTTTTGGAATATTGGTAGGTGAAGGCAGGGCTATGATAGCTGCTACCTTTGCGGGATCTAGACGTATCCCGTCTTTGGAGACTATGAAGCCCAACAGTTTTTTGGCTTCTACACAGAAGACGCACTTATGCGGGTTCAAACGTATATTGTAGCGCCGACACCTTTCCAAAATGGCACTTAAGTGGTCTGGATGTTCTTCCCGAGTTCGAGAATGAGCGGGAAGGTCATCAAGATATGGCTCTACGATATGTTTGATGTCATGGAATGCGTAGGACATCGCCCATTGGAAAGTTGCCCCGGCATTTTTCAGGCCAAAAGGTAACTTTCGATATGCAAAGATCCCCCAAGGGCAGATAAAGGCCGTTTTGTGCTGGTCGGCTGGGAGGATATCAATCTGATTATAGCCAGAGAAGCCATCCATAAATGAAAAGATAACGCTTCCGGCACAGTTATCGATGATCTGGTCGATAAACGGAGTTGGGTAGTTGTCCTTGGGACAAGCCTTGTTCAAATCACGGTAATCAACACAGACTCTAATCGTTCCCTGTTTCTTGGCTACGGGAACGATGTTGGATACCCATTCTGTCAATGGGACAGGATAGATAAAACCAGCACGCAGAAGTTTTTCAACTTCTGCTTTAATGGCGGCTGCCTTACGAGGATGAACGGGTCGAAGCTTTTGCCGAACAGGTCGGGCGCCAGGGAATGTTGGAATTTTGTGGACCACAATCGACGGGTCAATCCCTGGCATTTCTTCATAACTCCAAGCAAAAACATCGCGGAAAGTTTTAAAGTAGGCATTATAGAACTCCGTTTCGAGAGGAGTACATGTTTTGCCAATATGTACGTTTTCCACGATACCAGGCTTTACTGAAATATCGATGGGAGTGGTTGCCATAAGGTTGGCCAAGTTGCCTTCGGAGAATACTTCGTCGAGGGAAGTGGGGAACTTGGTTTGAACCATCCCAAGTGAAGCACTGGATGACTGAATGGTGGGGAATGAAGATCGATGATGAAAATCTCCCCATGGTGGCTCATCACCGCACATAACCTCTATGATTGATTCATCAGTGGGAAAAATCAAGTTGAGAGGATCAAAAAATGATGGGTGAGTTTCAGTCGAGAGCTGTGCCACTGTGTGATCAGTAGAACAGTCGACCCAATCTGTGGCTGATTGGATCGCGTCATATGCTGCAAGGTTTCTGTTCAAAGGCATGGAATTGCCATAGCCTTGGATCTGAGTAGGACTTGGAATCACCCTTGAATCATCGGAAGGGGTGACATGCGATGAAATCATGTTGACTGGTTGAAGATGGGTTCCCAGCTCTGGAAAAACTCCAATGAGGGATGAATCCTTCATGAGACCAACACCTATGTCTTGGAACCGGTACCGAGGTTGATCCAATAACGGGACGGTATTGGTGGAGTTCGGATGGGAGTCTAGGATACAGTAATCCAGTTGATCAATAGTGACAATTTTCCCTTCATGAGGAAATTGTACAATCCGGAAGACTGTAGATGCTATGGCGGTCATGGCATAGAACCAGTTCCGACCAAGTAGGAGATTGTAATCCAAAGGTGCATCTACGACTTCGATGTGTACGGATACTGTCTTTCCCCCCAGTTCAACACCGATTGAGGGAATGAGTCCATATGGTTGAAAACCATGTCCATCAAACGCCCTAAGAGTAGTGGGAGAAGTTGTGACCTCGAGTGAGCCTAAGGCTCTCCAGCAGTTCAAAGACATAATCGACGTGGAAGCACCCTCATCTAACACAGTGCGGTGGATGACATTCCCACGGATTTTTGTATGCACCTGGAAGGCTAACTGGTGAGAAAGCCTAGGTTTAGCGTGCTCCAAGTTAAACATGATGGAGTTTGAAGTATCTGGGTCCAGTGCCCCCAGTGCTGAAAGTAGGGTTCTACGCTGCGTGGGGCAGTGTTGGAGAACCTCGAGAGTTGACATAGCGCAAGGTGCTTGAGCCAAATCCTCAACAATGTTGTAGTTTTGGGCAGCTCGCGCATTCGGATTGAATGTTGCCTTTCGTATGGTGCCCTTGGGTGGGCGTAGCACTGTATCCATAAGTGGTCTCTCGATATGGAGATGACCGTTAGGAGGGGGAATAGGAATCGGATCTTCAACAGGAGATTTGCCTTTGGCCATCTCTGATTGTTTGTTTGAACTTGGAGGATTGTCATACGTCTTTCAACGAGTGGTGATATTAATCTCCTCATTACTTGTCATTAGGATTTCTCGGTTTGTGGACGTCTCTCCACGGGAAGGATTGGTCGGGTTGCCCCCTTGTGGGGATTCTTGGGAAACCATTTGCTGTTGTTGTTGGGGGAAAGGGTCAGTTAGCACTGCCGGGCGAGAGGATCCTTTAACGAACTTGTGGACCTCGTCCTTGTAGGGACAGTCACGCGTATAATGATCATCTTGACAAATCAGGCAGGGAAACTTAGCTTTCCGACGTGGTTTCTGGTCATTCTGGGTAGGTTGTGGCTTGGGGTTCTCCTGCTGGTTCTTCTTGGGTTTGCCACGATTGTTTTTCTTCTTTCCTCCGGATGGTTGTGAGGTAGATTGGACTGCATTCACTTCGGAGGAGACAGCAGGAGAGGTGGAAGCTTTTGAAGCGGCCTGGGTAAAAGCGGGGGAAGCAGAAGCTTGTTGTCCCGTCGAGTTGGTAGCAGGCTGAGCTTTGACTCAACCGACAATACCATCAATGGGTGGTTCAGTGGTAGGCTTTGTAGGATCAGTGTGAACGCGGGAGGCATGTGGAAGAAGTTCATGTAACGTACCGGATTGAGTATATACCAAATCCATGTATTGTGCTGCTGAGATGGCTTGTTCTTCTGTAACTGGTCCGCGCATAGCAATATCTCTGGCTATGGGAGGCAGAAAGGATTTTGTAAACCAATCAGCAAGTAGCTGATCTGGAATAGGTGCCTTTATTAGCCTACGGCGTCTTCGCCACTCGTGGATGTGATCCGAAATGTGTGTAGAAGTGGTTTGATGCAGTGAAGTTAGCAGTTCTGTTCCAGTCTCATACCTGATGGGAAGCTGGAAATGTGTCAGAAACTGCATAGCCAAAGTGTTGAAATCACGAAAAGAGTGTTGTGGCAGCTCGATATACCATTTTGCTACCGTTCCGGTGAGCGTGCGTTGGAAGAGCCGAAGTCGGATGGAATCATCCATAAAGGAGTTGGATGAACACCAAAGATGGAAGGTCATCACGTGGTTCTTAGGGTATTCCCCGGGTTTGGCATCGAACTTAGGAATGTCCGATGGTAGTTTGGATGCGATAGGTGGCTAGTGAGGTTCGTGCCATATAGGATCGTTGATAAGCCTCGACAAATCAGGTAGATCAAGTGTGGCCAAAAAGGGAAGTTGACGGTTGGTCTGTAGGAATGAGTGATAACCATGTGGTACCGAGAACCCTGGAGGGCCCTGCATAGCATACTGTTGTGTGTTATACCCATATGAGTTTCCCACAGGATACTGCTGGAAATTCTGTGGATGGTAAGCCATCTGGTTAACCGGTTGATTGTAAACAACCGGTTGGTGAGTGTTCTGCTGAGTGGGTATAGTACCCTGAGGCTGTTGATACCCAGGAATGGTTGATGTTCCTTGTTGGGGAAAAGTTCCTTGGAATTGTTGTGTTCCAGGGATATTACCACCATACTGTGCAAGTGGAGGATTTCCTATAGCAGGGTCGGGGGGTGGTTGCGACCATGGTGTCCATGGAAGGCTCGTTCCTGCTTGAGGAGCGAGTGGAAATTGCAATGATGGGTTCCATGGAGTTGTAGCAACTGAAGGGTAAGGGAAGCCAGAATTCAAGTTGGGGGAATCTGAGATTGCCCCCCAGCTTGGTTCCAGTTTCCAAAAAGTGAGTACCCCCCACTCTGCGGGATTTAATGATCCCAAGAAGGAAGCATGCCTGACAGGGTTTGTTGAGAGTAAGGCCCGGTTGGAACACCGGAATAAAGTTGTCCACTGCCAGGTGGATTGTACATACCGAACTGAGTAGATGCTGCTGGTTGGGAAGCTTGTTGGATTGAGCCAATAGGTTGTCCGCCAGCAGTTAGGTTGGATGGCCCTATATGAGGAGGCTGTTGACTGGGAAGTGGGTTCCCAGCAAGAGGTTGTCCTCCAACTGGTTGGGTTGATGGCCCACCAGTTGGAGGTTGTTGACTCGGAACAGGGTTCCCAACAAAAGGTTGTCCACCAACTGGTTGGGTTGATGGCCCACCAGGGGGGATTTGGTAGCTAGAGTTGGGGACCACTGTAGTCGGTTGTCCACCTCCTGAGATAGTGTAAATGGTGGCTGAGGGTGATCCTCCGGTCCAACTGGAAGATCCAGCAGTGTGACTAAGCGTTCTTCCGCCGCTGGTCAAATATGATAACGTGGATTGGCCAACGGTGCCAAAAGTACCTATTTGCGGAGGGGGTCGTCCATATCGAACAGGTGAGGACGGGGAAAAAACTGGGTTATCCCTCATAGAATGTGCACCAAATATAGGTGATGACAGTAAATGCGGGGAATTTAGCCCAGGGGTATTAGCGTCGTCCATGACATGTTCAATGGTAGGAGGACCCTCGATAACTGGGTCCAAGTTCATGTCCTGGAAAAGGTTTTGGGGATCCGGCAGGAACTTAGGTATGGTAACATCCGAAGGTCCTGCACCGTCTACAAAGGAGTGTCGAAATTCCGTGCTAGACGGGATGTTGGGATCCCTATAGTCAGAAGGACGAGTGTCAGGGGGATATCTAGAGACAGACGAGAGCATGTGCTCTGTGTTGCGTCTAAACCGTGCCGATGCTAACGGAGAGTTTTCTAGGCTAACCATACTAGACTGGATGGAAGCCATGATTTCATGTCCCTGAGGGAGGTTGCGTAGAGCTATAGTACGAGGTACGTTGCTAGAAGAACTTGTCTCCTGAGGATGAACACTGGGTGACGTAGTGATAACAGGCGGAAGATCCGCCTGGGAAGTGATGAAACCATAATCAGGTTCAAAGGGTGTGTCAGGTAGACGAGTATCTTCAACGATTTCAACGTATCTGCCTGGGACTTAAATTAAGCCAGGTATGTCCTGGTCGGACCCTTCTGTGGTGCCAATAGATCCGTCTATATCATCGTGAAAAGTATCTGATGGACGGGAAGTGTTGGCATCCGGTAGAAGGATGACTTCTGGTCTAGTACTCTGGGTTGTACTAGGTTCAGTTGTGGTAACTGTGTCCACTGGAACAGATAAATCTGGAATGACAGTGGGTGAGGTGACAGTGGAAGTCTCAGACGTGCTAGTGGTTGCAGAAGCTGCAATAGATCCCGAGACTGTGCTGTGTGTGACAGTTACGGGCGTAACTGAAGATGTTGTACGTGTCGGCGGTGGAATGTTGCCTCGACCAGCACCGCGGCCAGGAGGAGCAGGAATGCGTGATGCAGGCAGACCAGTAGTCCGTGGCGGTGGTGGTGGTGGAGGGCTTTGGCCCTGTTGTCTTCGTGATCTTCGTGGTAGATCTGACATGATGACAGGAAAATGAAAATCGGGGGTAGTATCGTGAACAAAGAACTCAAAAACTCTAATGCAACTGAGTGTGCAGAAGAGGAGCTAGAAAGAGCAAGGCTCACAGGCCAAAAAAGCAAGCTCTAAAATCTATACTGAGACTGGTGTCTCAATAAGCGAGCTAATCAACAAAAATGGCTAGAATGCCAACAAGCAGTCCCTTGTTGAGCCCAGAATTATCCCTTTTTGACCATCATTTATCATCTTCCCTTCCCTTGTCTTACACCAATTACCTTGGCAATTCGACTTATTGTCCTTATCTTATTCCCCAAATTACCAAGGTATGGCCGATTATTGTTTTATTGTATTAATACTTATGATTGTGATGATTAAAGCTGTGCATCTCTTAATTTGTGCTAACATGATGCGATTTATGAAGGTAGTGAGACAAATAGACTGCAGGAAGATCGGAGCTGAACAAGTCATGAAGGAAGGGACGTTCATTGCTTGTAGAAGGTTCCTTGGGGCTCGTATTGTCAATCAAGGCACAGTCGTGATGGGTCAGCTGTAACAGAAATCGCTATCTTAAGTATGTCACTGCTCGAGTCCAGCTGTGAGCTGGAAGGACCGCCACTCTTGGGGCAATTAATAACTCTCTTATATTTGGATATTTCAGTTCTGCCACGCATTGTAACAGCTAGATTATTTAGGGCGCCTGAAGATCAGAGATCTTCATGGCTGCCCAATTATAGGTTTAGATGTTGCAAATTGTATGTATATATATGGGGAATTGCCTCGACCGAGGGGTTGGACAGCAAATAATTAATTTATCTTGTATTAGCAGCCAAGCCAAAACTGTGTACTCGTTCTTCTGTTAATATAAGGAGTTACTTCTGAGTTAAAAAGGGTGTTGTTCAACCAGCGTCTCTGTGTGAAGACTGGGCCCGTCTTCCACAGAGATTGCTGAGTTAAATTAGGATTTCATCTTTCTTGTTGTGTGATGCTTTATTCTTTCTTTTGTACGCAGCAGCAATATTGATTGTGTGGATTTCTCAGTAGAAGATTACATTTCTGTGAGATTGGCGAATGGTATAGCATAACAGTCGACTGAGTCAGGGTTGCTTTACATAATTCAATTTCTGTTCACACTGCCGTGTTCATCCTACAGTTGAAACGTGATCCCAGGAGCTCTTACAATTTAGCTTTCCTGTTATGTGTTGATTGATCTTTATTTCATAATTCAGTTTCTTAGAACAGTTGCTTCAGTTCCTTTCATTTGAAATTCTAGAGTAATGTTCAGTTTATGTTTTATGATTTCCAGCTTGATTAGATTAAACAAGTGATTATTTTAGAATGCGAATGAGATTTCCCTTTTTGCAATTGATGATTAGATCTGATATCATTTCTTCCTGATGCATAATAGAAAAGAATTATAGTATAGCAGTTAGAAGGCACTTGGGATTGCATAGATTCTTGGGATGAATATGGGTGATAGAAGGTAAAAGTATTCACTTCTAATGGTTTTGTGTTTAAGCATATATTTTGCACTTATCCTTTGAAATAAAAAGACTTTCTCGGGTTGACAATAAATTTCATATGCTCTGTGTGCTTGATATTTAATTATCTGCAAATAGAGTGCTTGACATTTTGGCACCGTTGCCGGGGAAGGATGAAAATTAAACACTAGTCATTAGTTGTATCTGATAATTGCTTTTAGTCAGTCTTTTTGGTTGTTTTTGAAATGATCTGCTTCGCATGAATACAAGGAGGGTAAAACGCGATCACCTCCCAACCCCCAAAACCCCACAAATTACTAACAGTGTAGGTGGTTCGGGTTGTGGTCGAGGTCCACCGCTGGGTAGAAGAACATTCATCGATGACCTTGTTGACAAAACTGATTCAGCTGTCAGATCTCGTCAACGGGAGACTCCTATCAAAAGAGGCCCTGTTGATCCTGGAGCGCCAGCATCAAGATCTACAGTGGAAGATACAGGAGCAGCTGTGATTCCTGCATATACTCCTGCTAAAGAAGGAACGGCTAATTCAGCTGTTGCAATTGAAGAATACGCAGCTGTTGCAACTGAAGAATACGCAGCTGTTGCAACTGAAGAATACGCAGCTGTTACAACTAAAGAATATGCAGCTGTTACAACTGAGGTAAGGAACAAAGGAACAAACGAAGGGTAAGATACAGAAGAAAAGATGAATAACAGACATGAGAACGAAGAGGAAGAAGCAGTGGTACAATACCATCATGAAGATGATTCCCCGCCAGAAACTATGGCTACATTGCAATTCCCAATACAGCAGCTAGAGGGGACAGCTCCTATGAAAAAAATCTCATCGTCGGTGTTACCTCGCTTCCATGGCAGGGCGGCAGAGGATCCAGACGAATTCCTTTTTGAATTCGATATCCTCTGTCGCAGCTATGATTATGTCACAGATGCTCAAAAGTTGAAGCTTTTTCCTGCCACCCTGAAGGACAATGCATTACGATGGTTCATGAGCCTTGGGGGAGGAACTGTTGCTAATTGGAATAAGATGAAGCAAGTGTTCCTGGAAAAATATCAAGAATATTGTAACACCAGGGACAAAAGGGAGGAGTTATTCAAGATGGTACAGAAGGAGGATGAAAGTTTGGAGGATTTTGTGGAGAGGTTGCTGTACAATGTGCAGAGAGCTGGGCAGATGAACATGGGACTAGATGTGCTTAAGATAATCCTACTCCGAGGGATCACGGATGACTGTTTAGACATGCTAAATTTATTAGGAAAGGGGGATATCTCTAAAGAATCTTTTGAGACAATTGTGGAATTATGTAATAGATACTCCAGGGGATCTTCTAGGCATAACAAGCAGCATAAACGAGATAAGCTGGAACGTGATGTCTTCGACAGAACTCAGAAGTCATCCAATGGGGGAGCTACACGTGCAGAGATAGGCAATCTTCTTGAAAACTTTAAAACAGAAATGATGAGCTCTATCTCTTCAGAGATTGATGTCTTGAAGGCCAAGCAAAGACAGGCAGTGGAGGATCTCACACTAGGTGTGTTTTGTCCCCGATGTAGAAAGACTCATCCACTGAAAGAATGCCCTCTTGACAAAATACAAGTGTGCCAGCTGTGCGAGCTGAACCATGATATGAAAGAATGTCCGACATTGCCCCAAGTGAAGGCTATTCTGCAGGCATCAACTCCAGAGGTAGATTCAGCTTACTTCATTGCACAGAAGAAACCCTGGCAGCCCCGGAATCAAGGTATGTCTCCCGATTCATTTCCATTTTTGAATAATTTGAATAATTGGAATACTAATATGCAAAATGTGAATACACAATTCCCTTCAAATTATGCTTAGTGGAATTCCCCTCAACCTGCGATGCAAGGTTATAATTCATGGAGTCCTTGGACACAGCCACCACATCAACCTACTTCATGGTCTCCTGGATGGAGGAACTTCCATCCTGGGAACCAGTTTCCTCAACCACCTCCACATCAACAGTTACCGTATCCTCCATATCCTCAATTTCATCAATATCCTCAATACCCACCTCAGCAGTCGTAGCTGCAGCTGCAAAATAATCCTGTTCCTAACTTACCAATACGGCCTCAGCTGCCTGCCCAACCCAACCCTAACCCAAATAATAAAGCAGTCCAGCAATTGGAAGCTCTCAATATGCCGGCCTACTCTCTTTCCCCTGTACCTTGTAATGACATTCGCTTACGGTCTGGGAAGATAGTAGAACGTGTAATTTCAGAAAATATTCCACCATCTGTGCATGACAAAGAAGAGAGTTCCCAGTATCCATTTGATCCGGTTCCTAACACTGAAGGTGCTGAGCATCCCTCAGATGGGACGGCTGAAACATTAAACGATAAAGTGGATAACACGCAACCTACCCAGCTGGTAAGGCAACCACCATACCCTGAGAGATTGATGCTGCCACAAAGAGGGGGGAAACCTCAGTTCAATCTCTTAGGAGAATTGAAGAATCTTTATGTTAAGATTCCCCTGTTACAAGCTCTTCAAGATGTACCTATTTATGCTAGAACTGTTCGGGACCTATGCACTAAAAGACCGGGAAGGAAACCCATAGATCCTCCTACTGTTCATGTTATAGGGAATTTATCTGCTTTAATGACTGGAAAAACCCCTATAACCAAGTATGAGGATCCTGGCAATCCTACTGTCACTGTACACATAGGACAAACACAGATACCCAACGTACTAGTAGATTTAGGAGCTGCGATCAATGTTATAACAATGGAGACTGTCAAGAAGCTTGGATTTACCAATATTAGACCGACCCCTACCATCTTAGAATTGGCAGACAGATCCACCATCAGACCCGAAGGGATTTTGGACGATCTTGTCATTTCAGTAGACTCATGGGAATATCCTACCGACTTTCTGGTATTACAACCAAAATCACAGCTGGGGGGACATCCATTGATCTTGGGGAGACCTTGGTTGGCTACAGCTGATGCTTGCATCAGCTATCGATCAGGATCTATGACTATATCTGATGGTATGGAAACCAAAAACCTTACCCTGTACCCTCTAGCACGGCCGAGTCTAGAAACTGAAACTTCCCTTTGGATAGAACAGGAAGAGGAGGAAGATGTTCAGCCATTACTAACAATAGGGAAGGCACTAACCTTCAAAAATGAAACAGAAGACGATGCCATTAATAATTTCATTAGCGAACCTGCTTCAGTAGACAAGGAAGTTTATCAACTCCTGAACAGTACCCTCGGTAAAGAAGAACAAGAACAGCTTACGGAGGAAGCACTAGTCAATGACACAAACATAATCCCAGTTTTGAAAAACTCGAGAAGCATTCCTATTGAGGTAGAGCCTGGAAGAACTTTGAACATCAATCCTGGTCTCTCCTCAGCAGAACAAAAGCGCCTA
The DNA here is from genome assembly GCA_027924585.1 of Larix kaempferi. Taxonomy (NCBI): domain Eukaryota; kingdom Viridiplantae; phylum Streptophyta; class Pinopsida; order Pinales; family Pinaceae; genus Larix; species Larix kaempferi. Next base: position 1,115,361 of record BSBM01000760.1, on the reverse strand, counting down.
ACCAATCTCTTGAAGGAACGTAAGGGGGCATTCGCTTGGGAGTATACAGACATGAAGGGTATTCCTTCTAGTCTGTGCACTCATCATATTTATATTAAAAACGACTCCCGGCCTGTATGTCAACCCCAACGACGCATGAACCCCAATTTGAGGGATATAGTGAAGGAGGAAATCCAGAAACTCTTGGAAGCAGGATTTATCTATCCTATTTCAGATAGTGAGTGGGTTTCCCCACTCGTAATTGTGCCCAAGAAAAATGGTAAATGGAGAGTCTGTGTCGATTATAGGGAGCTGAACAAAGCTACACAAAAGGATCATTTTCCTCTACCCTTTATTGACCAGGTACTTGATACCCTATCAGGGAAGAAGTTCTTTTCCTTCCTGGATGGGTTCAGTGGGTACAATCAAATCCAGATTGCTCTAGAGGATCAGGATAAGACCACCTTCACTTGCCCTTGGGGAACGTTCGCCTACAGGGTGCTTCCCTTTGGATTGTGCAATGCACCTGCAACGTTCCAAAGAGCTGTGATTGGCATATTTTATGAATTGGTTAATGATAGCATGGAAGTTTTTATGGATGATTTTACTCCTTATGGCAAGGATTTTGAGGAAGCACTGGAAAATTTAAAGAAAGTTTTAATTCGCTGTGAACAGGCTCGCCTCTCACTAAGCACTGAAAAATGCCACATAATGATGAGTGAGGGGGTGGTATTAGGACATTTCATCTCTACTGATGGTATTCAAGTGGATCCTTCAAAAATTAAGGTGATAAAAAATATACCAACCCCTTCAACTCAGAAAGAGGTGCGAAGTTTTCTGGGACATGCTGGATATTACAGGAGATTCATAGAAAACTTCTCCAAACTTGCTTCTCCTTTGTTTTCATTGTTAATGAAGGACGCACAGTTTGTGTGGAGTGCAGCATGCCAGATAGCATTTGATAAGCTTAAAGAGAAACTGTCCACAGCCCCTATTTTGAGGGGACCTAATTGGACCATACCTTTCCACATTTCTTCAGATGCTTCTGATACTGCCATTGGAGCAGTACTAGGAAAGCAGGATGGTCAAGTACCTTATGCTATTTATTATGTTAGTAAAAACTTAGCCCCTGCTGAACTAAACTATACTGTTACTGAAAAAGAATTCCTTGCTATTGTTTATTCTATTAATAAGTTTTGGCATTACATTACTGGGTATCCTACATTTGTGCATATTGACCACTCTGCCATTAAGTATTTAATGAACAAACCTATCACTAATGCCAGAGTAACCAGGTGGCTTTTATTATTACAAGAATTTGATATTACTATTATAGATAAACCTGGAAAAGAAAATGTTGTTGCTGATTTTTTATCACGATTTACTAACAGCGATGACAGTTCACCTATTGAGGATGCTTTCCCGGATGAACATTTATTCGCACTCTCAGCTCATTCACCCTGGTATGCAGACGTTGCTAATTATTTGGTTGCAGGGAAGCTTCCGCCACATATGTCTAAACGAGAGAAAAGAAAAATTATTCAGCAAAGTGCCAGGTATTGTTGGCTTAAAGGCCATCTCTTTTACACAGGACCTGATCTGGAGATTAGAAGATGTGTAAGGGAAGATGAGATCTTTCATATACTAAAGGCCTGTTATGATGAACCTTGCGGAGGACACTTTGCAGACAAAAGAATGGGGCATAAGGCGTTGCGAATGGGCTATTATTGGCCGACACTGTTCAGAGATGCTAAAAGATATGTTCAGTCCTGTGACAGCTGCCAAAGGATGGGCCAACCTAATAAGACAGATCAGATGCCTTTACAGCCCCAAGTGGTACTAGAACCATTTGATAGATGGGCATTGGACTTTGTTGGTCCTATCAACCCTCCTTCCAAACAGAAGGTTTACATTTTGGTGTGTACAGATTACATGACCAAGTGGGTAGAAGCTGTAGCTTTGGCTAAGGCAAATGACCAGGCGGTGATTGATTTTCTGTACAGTGAAGTTTTTACCCGTTTTGGGGTACCAAAGGAAGTAGTTACCGATGGGGGACCACAATTTATTTCACACCAATTTGAATCCTTGCTCCGGAAGTATCATGTGCAGCACAAGATAGCTTCACCTTATCATCCCCAGGCCAATGGTCAGGTGGAAAGCACTAATAAAGTTATCGAAGCAATCCTTACTAAAACAGTTAAAATCCATCGAAGGGATTGGGCTGACAGGCTTCCAGAAGCACTTTGGGCATATCGCACGACTTGGCGTAACACCACGGGCTTTTCTCCCTATGATTTGGTATATGGAAAGAGTGCCATTTTTCCAATTGAATTTGAGATCAAGACCCTGAAAACAGCCATTGAAATGAACCTGGATGTAACAGAAGCCCAGAAAAGAAGATTGAATCAATTAAATGAGTTGGATGAGAAACGATTAGCTGCAGTAGACGAGACTGTGCTGCTTCAGCAACAGAGATCTAGTTGGCATGACCGATTCATAAAAAAGAAAATTTTCCGTGAAGGAGACTGGGCACTATTATACGACTCCAGATTCAAGAAGGATTTTAAAGGAAAATTACGCACAAGATGGCTGGGTCCCTACTTGGTTGACAGGGTATTTGACAACGGCACTGTTCGCTTGGTTACCATTGATGAAAACCGTATACCATTACTTGCTAATGGCCACAGACTGCGACTGTATCGGAAGCCCATTTCAAAAGATGCATTCATTTCACAGATTGCTGCGGATCCAGACTATCAATTGGCACCAGAGCAGGAACTTTTCTCTACCTTTGCCAAACCTTAAACTAAAAATTGTATTTTCTGTACATAAATAATTTCTTGCTGTAGCGTATAGTTGTTGTTTTCTTTCTTTTTTTGCATTTGATCTCTTTGCTTGCTGTTGTCTTTTAAAAAATTTTCAGGGAAGCGCCAGGAGAATGACCAGTTTGGGCCCATAATGAAAATTTCCCTGTGCCATCCTTGCTCCTTAAAAAAAAAAAAAAAAAAAAAATTCCGACAGCTGCAACATATTTTCCGGCAGCTGCAACATATTTTCCGGCAGCTGCAACATATTTTTCGGCAGCTACATATCCTTTTCCGGCAACCACATTATCCTTTTCCCTAGCAGCCGCAAAATCCCTTTTCCCGCTTGCCGTCGATTTTTTTTTCCGATGGCTGCGACATCGGCGGCTGCAACATCGGTGGCTGCAACATCGGTGGCTGCGACATTAGCGGCTGCAACATCGGTGGTGCAACATCGGCGGCTGCAACATCGGCAACTGCAACCCCAGTCCCTGTGGGTGCCACTTCATCTTCCCCACGGTTGCCACCTCATTCACCAGCTATTGCCACCTCATCTCCCCCACGGCTGCCACTTCATTTCCCAGCAACTGCCATTTCATTTCCCGGTAGCCGAAATGCCCTTTTTCCGACAGCCGTCAATCTTCTCCGGCAGCTGCAACTTCGGCGGCTGCGACTTCGGCGGCTGCAATATCGGAAGCTGTAACATCTTTTTCCGCAGCTGCCACCCCATTTCCCAGCGGCTGCCACTTCACGGCCATTTCATTTCCCGGTAGCCGAAATGCCCTTTTTTCGACAGCTGTCAATCTTCTCTGGCAGCTGCAACTTCGGCGGCTGCGACTTCGGCGGCTGCAACATCGGAAGCTGTAACATCTTTTTCCGCAGCTGCCACCCCCATTTCCTAGCGGTTGCCACTTCACGGCCATTTCATTTCCCGGTAACCGTAATGTCCTTTTTCCGTCAGTCGTCAATCTTCTTCGGCAGCTGCAACTTCGGCGGCTGCGACTTCGGCGGCTGCAACATCGGAAGCTGCAACATCTTTTTCCCGCAGCCGCCACCTCATTTTCCAGCGGCCGCCACCTCATTTTCCAGCGGCTGCCACCTCATTGACCACTCACTGCCACATCATTTCCCTGCAGCTGCCATTTCTTTCCAGCGGCTGCAACATATTTCCCATAGTCGTAAAATCTTTTCTCGCCAGCTGTAAGTTTTTTTCCCACCGCCATAAAACTTTTCCGTAACAGCCGTAATTTTCCCTGATATCGTAAAATCTTTTTTTCGGCTGCCGTGAATTCTTTTCCGGTGGCTGCAACTTCTTTCCCGCCAGCTGCAACAAGCTTTTTCATCGGCCGCGCTATCATTTTTTTTTTTGGCAACTTGCAGTGGTAACTCTCGTGTTAACAGAAGAATTGTTTCAACTTGCTAATCATGATGCTGATTCATCCCAGTCATGCCGGTGAACTCATCATTCCAACCCCCAGGACGCGATGGCTTGTGTTTTACCGATGAAAGAAATTAGTGCCTTATCCGAGTCATCATGATCCCACGGATGACTGTGCACGTGTTCGGCTCCATGACGTCACCAACTGCATGCTCCACCAGTTTCCGCAGCCTTCCTGTTGATCTTTCTTTCTCCTTTCTAGCAGACCCGGGCTTGCGGTAATCTTTTAGACCAACAGAACCCTTAGCTCACTGGCCCTTTCGGCAACAGGTCGCAGAGGCAACCTGAAGTCTCACCCGAAGTGATTCTAATGGGAGGCAGAAGACTCAAGTGTCCTCAGCCAAGTTCCGAGGCATCCAGGGTGCTTAAACCCACCTTAATCCCTTTCACAGGAGCTGTCTATCTCATTCCATTACTCCGGCTACGCCTCTGTCTTATCGCATTACGCAGGGGATGCGATAAGTCCTCCCCCTATGTGAAACCGTCTAGCAATACCTAAGATATCGTAGGCGCGATATCTTCCCCTTCTAGTTCCTGCGGTAAGTGAACTTTGACCGCTTCCTGGATTAATAGGTGGTCTCCGCTATCCTTATCCTGGTACTGCAGTTAGCAACAACATTCAGTCCCCAAGCTTAACCCTCGCTAATGAACTTGACCCTTGATATCTCGCAACAACGTAACTAAGTAGAATATTACTTTGAGCAGTATCTAAGTAGACCATTCATGACTTACATTCAGTTCATACTCGCACATTATCCTCTGTTTAACCATTATCTAGTTGCTATGCGGGTAGCTATGATTATCACAATTATTATACATCATTCAGAAGTTAAACTGACGACCATGTACATTACTTATAACAGAATGAAGCATTCATATATAACACGGACAAGTGAATGAGAGCAGCAGCTACACAAATACAATAGGGCGACTTAGATAAGCACGCTGTTACTCCCAGGGCGAGAACTACGCCCAGGGGAACTGCGGTTCTTGTTTACAACTCTGAAGAATAAACACAGTTCCGTTCCACTCTTTACAACAAGGGTCTTCTGGGAAACTCCACCTCAGTGGGAGCCCTTCTCTATAGACCTCTTTTCTCTTTCTCTCTTTTACAATGCACTCTCTTTCTCTCACAATCCCGGTGGATTGCACTATCTCTCAACAGGTTGGCCCTTGTATTCTCAGGGATGTTCAGACTCTGCAACAACAAAAGGCTTGACTAGCCTCTACCTGATGTCTCTATCACTATGTGGCCAACCCCTTATCATATAAACAGACTCCTATATATAGATGGCCCGAAGGTCTCATCACAGTTACAAAACTGTGGGCCTTATCCCAACAGTGACTCAACACTAACCACTTACAGTCAACTGGTTGTACTTCCATGGCCGCCTTCTATCTCGTCGCCGCTTCCTGCAGTCCTTAGTCTTTAATGCATCGGCCCGTCGCTTCTTCTTGGTTCAAGCAACGCTGACTGTAGTCCTTAGTCTTTATGAGGGTAGCTGAACCCTCTCTTCATCTTCGGCGCCTTTATTGCAGTGGTTGAGCTCTCCCTTTGGCCTCTTCTTTGTACCACCTGCTTGACTTTTCTGTACCTATCGCCGTGATTCCCGCCGGAATTTGCGCTACGGCGATATCTTTGTCTTACCGCCAAAATTGGTACTTTCTCTCCAAAATTAGTTATCCTTCCCAAAATTAGCAGCTTCCTAAATGCTGCGGAAGTTCTCTCCAACACTTTCGACGCACAGTTTTATGAGGTATGGCTTTCATTTATCACGTGATTAAGCATTGATATCATTTAAACGATATTGGACGTACCTTCACTTGTACCACCATTTATACTTGATTAAACCTTTCCCTCGTACGACGTAATACTAATAACTGCCACCTTCCCCAATTCGGCATGGAAATTTTAAACGCTTCTCTGTGCTTAACTTTCCGAATTAGCTCATTCGCTCAACGTCTCCGCTCAACGATTCGTGCATTCTCTGTGCTGCAACTTCCATTCTGGGATCTTGTACTCTGTCGAATAGCAGTTTCATCTTGCAGCCAGGACCATGGGCATTCCAGTTCGCCATGAACCTTTCAATACCCGGGAACTCAGACGGAATCTGCTAGTTCTGGCCATTTTTCAAGCTACTGGCTGGGTCGAGTTCTTTGAGCGTTTGGACGGATTCGATCGGGACGCAGCCCTGCAATTTGCCTTGAATATTACTAAAACACACTCCACGGTGTGGGGGCTGTGTATAGATGTTTCTAAGCTCATTATATCCGAGGTTACAGCTATCCCGATGGTGGGAAAACCTTGGTTTAACCGTCGAGTCCCTGCAACGGTTGCACGGGAAGAATTTTTACTTCCAGGGGAGCAAGTTGAAGCATCCAGGAGAGGGATTGCACTGAAGTCACTGCCGCAGCCATGGGACCAGGTCGCTATCTTCCTCAAGAAATACATTACTTGCGAAGGTAGATACCAAACTGTGTATAACTCTGAACTTCCTTTGCTTTCTCATCTCCGCCATGGCATTTTGTTGAATATTCCATTTTATTTATTGCACGACTTGCGTCATATGGCAACATTTGTTCAGTCTACAAAGCACCCACTATCCTCTCTCACCCACCATGGCCTTATTAAGTTAATTATTGTAAGAACCCTTGCCCAACATAATATAACATGGGAACAATTTATAACCCGACCACAGCAACATGTTCCCTTGAGGGTCATCCCATTGCAGCAATTACCGGTTCCGCCACAACAGGAGGACCGGAGTTCCTCCAATGAAGTTGGGGGGAGGGATGAAACAGAAGAAGAACAACTGGGGGCACAGGAAGGACCATCAGGGGTTTGTAAAACCACAGAGGAAGAACAACCAGGGGCACAGGCAGAGCCATTCGAGGTGTATGAATCCCCAGCACAAGCAGAACCAGTGGGGGATGACACTGCATTTGAAGGAGAGCGAGGGGAAGCACAAACAGAGCCATCAGGCGACAATGTAGATGAAACCCTCATGGAAAACCTAGATAACAGGGCAACTCCGACAGCAGAAGGTGAAATTGGAGCAGCATCAAATGCTGCGACAATGGAACCTGAAGATGACGGAGCTAGAGCAATGGAAGAAGATATTGAGCTGGTCACAATCGAGTCTTCACCGGAGTGGGTAGGAGGAGGAGCTGTGATTGAAGAAGAACAGCATGGGGGGCAGGGAAATATTCCTTTAACTTCAGTTTTGCCCCCCTATATTCCAGCTCCACAAGAAGAAACACCACGAAAAGAAAAGTCACAAAAGAAAACGCCACAAAAAATGAAGAGGACCACCAATGAGTTCGATTTAGTAGCACCAATCAGAAGGAAACGAACTCGATCAATCACAACAGCAGAGGCAGCTAGAAAAAAATGGGCAACCTTAGAGACACAAGTTGAGCCCCCAATCCTTACACCAAGACCGAGGGATGCTCCACAAAGGCCAGTGGAGGAAGAACCTGGAATTGAGGGACTCTTGTATGAGAATGCAATGCTGAAAGAGGACCTCCAAGCACTTAGAAGGGAGCTGGAAACTTGGAAGGAAACCTGCAGAAAGCAGGGTGGAAGAAAAATGTACACATTAATAGAGGCTGCAGACCAAGTGGAGGAATTAGCTTCTGCTGGAGCAGGAGAAAAGGATGAGAGAATACTCTGCCCCACCTGTGGGGAAATCTTTGAGGAAGCAGGCCATAAAATTTTACTGAGTACTTATTCAGCACAATAGCCTGTAGCCACAGAAGGGAAAGCAGTGGAAAAAGAAGGTGCTGTCACACAAGAACCAGCACTTTTAAATGTCCTTGCTGCAGCTGCCACTTTCCATGATGCAAAAATTATAGAACAGATGGGAGAAGAACTGGGAGTGGAGGACTCCCTGGAGATTTATAAGGAATGTATGGTAGCCCCAAAATGCTCCCACGACATAGAAATTATAGGACAGATGGGAGAAGAACGGGAAATGAAGGATGCTCTGGAGCTTATAAAAGAATATAGTGAGTCCCCAGAATGTTCCCATGATACAGAGATCATGGAGCCGAAGGATACTCTGGAGGATGGTGAAGAATTTTGTGCTGTAACCCCAGAACGTTCCCAGGACACAATAATTTTGGAAGAAGAGATGGAAAGGCAGGACAGTGATAAGTTGGAACAGGATGCTGCAACACAAGAACCAGCAACCCTGAATATAACTGTCCAACCGGTCAAGCAGACAGGAGAAGAAGCTGGGACAGAGGATACTTTGGCATTCAATGATGAACTCTGGGTTGTAACCCCAGAGAGATCCCATGATACAGAACTCATAGAAGAGGAGCTGCAGCAGAAGAAGGATGAAGAGGTAAGCCAGGATGTTGTTACACAAGAACCAACATCCTTGGAGGCTGCAGCAAGAACTCTTGAATTGCAGTTGGGAGATAACCTGGGAGTGGATATCATTCCTGACACACAGTGGAGTGACAATGAACAGGTACAGACACCATGCTCAGGTGACACTGAAATCTTGGAGGAGGAGCTGCAAATTGAAAAGGATATTCAGTCTCAGCAGCAGAATGACAAAGAAGACACTGTTACACAAGAACCAGTGTCTTCAAAAGCAACAAAGGTAGTTGCTGAAGAAGGGTTAAAGGATGTTGCTGTTACACAAGAACCAGCAACTCTCCTGTTAACATTAGATGCGCTGGAAGACACTGTCCCACAAGAACCAGTGCTTCCACCTCCTACAGGTGTCATTGAGTTGGATTCAGATTGAGGGTTTCTTTTCAACTCTCCCAGGCATAGCATAAGAAAACTGCAGAAAGATTCCCACCACACCAAGTGCATTCCCAGATATCAGCAAGTAGCAGTGGAAGGGAAACAGTGAAGTTGGAAGATGTCGGGTTGCTCACAGAAGCCTTTCAAAAAGATAGATGAGATGCCTGATTTACTTACATTCCTTCCTCTCTCCTGGACAGAGCTCAGTTCAAGATTCAGATGCAGGTTGTTGCATGAGGACATGCAACAGGGTAGTTGGGGGGAGATGTTGAGCCCAGAATTAGCCCTTTTTGACCATCATTTATCATCTTCCCTTCCCTTGTCTTACACCAATTACCTTGGCAATTCGACTTATTGTCCTTATCTTATTCCCCAAATTACCAAGGTATGGCCGATTATTGTTTTATTGTATTAATACTTATGATTGTGATGATTAAAGCTGTGCATCTCTTAATTTGTGCTAACATGATGCGATTTATGAAGGTAGTGAGACAAATAGACTGCAGGAAGATCGGAGCTGAACAAGTCATGAAGGAAGGGACATTCATTGCTTGTAGAAGGTTCCTTGGGGCTCGTATCGTCAATCAAGGCACAGTCGTGACGGGTCAGCTGTAACAGAAATGGCTATCTTAAGTATGTCACTGCTCGAGTCCAGCTGTGAGCTGGAAGGACCGCCACTCTTGGGGCAATTAATAACTCTCTTATATTTGGATATTTCAGTTCTGCCACGCATTGTAACAGCTAGATTATTTAGGGCGCCTGAAGATCAGAGATCTTCATGGCTGCCCAATTATAGGTTTAGATGTTGCAAATTGTATGTATATATATGGGGAATTGCCTCGACCGAGGGGTTGGACAGCAAATAATTAATTTATCTTGTATTAGCAGCCAAGCCAAAATTGTGTACTCATTCTTCTGTTAATATAAGGAGTTACTTCTGAGTTAAAAAGGGTGTTGTTCAACCAGCGTCTCTATGTGAAGACTGGGCCCGTCTTCCACAGAGATTGCTGAGTTAAATTAGGATTTCATCTTTCTTGTTGTGTGATGCTTTATTCTTTCTTTTGTACGCAGCAGCAATATTGATTGTGTGGATTTCTCAGTAGAAGATTACATTTCTGTGAGATTGGCGAATGGTATAGCATAACAGTCGACTGAGTCAGGGTTGCTTTACATAATTCAATTTCTGTTCACACTGTCGTGTTCATCCTACAGTTGAAACGTGATCCCAGGAGCTCTTACAATTTAGCTTTCCTGTTATGTGTTGATTGATCTTTATTTCATAATTCAGTTTCTTAGAACAGTTGCTTCAGTTCCTTTCATTTGAAATTCTAGAGTAATGTTTAGTTTATGTTTTATGATTTCCAGCTTGATTAGATTAAACAAGTGATTATTTTAGAATGCGAATGAGATTTCCCTTTTTGCAATTGATGATTAGATCTAATATCATTTCTTCCTGATGCATAATAGAAAAGAATTATAGTATAGCAGTTAGAAGGCACTTGGGATTGCATAGATTCTTGGGATGAATATGGGTGATAGAAGGTAAAAGTATTCACTTCTAATGGTTTTGTGTTTAAGCCTATATTGTGCACTTATCCTTTGAAATAAAAAGACTTTCTCGGGTTGACAATAAATTTCATATGCTCTGTGTGCTTGATATTTAATTATCTGCAAATAGAGTGCTTGACATCCCTATAAATAAAAAATGACCCTCTACAAAGATGAGATAGCAAGCAAACTCCTAACTAAGAGCTGGAGACCTCAGCACGCTGTATCCTTCGCAAGGTGATGAAATCCTAGTCGAACAATACAACATGAGAGACCGATATAAGAAGGATATCCCTCTACCGAAAGGGATCCTGGGTAAAAGAGCCCTAGTAGAATAGATACTAAGCCACCTCGTTCATGACACGTCGGAAAAGGTTTTGGGCACTTCAGCCTTCCGAAGAAGACAGCGATCGATGTTGCCTTAGGGCTAAGTGGAGTGCAGTATTCCACAGAGTCCATCCGGTTCTCAATCTCACGGCCGTTTAACCCCTGAAAGTTGGAAACAGTCAGGAGGTCCCTCCACAAACTAGCTGTGACCGTGTCAATAAGTACTAGAGGATTTTAGTTCCCTAAAGACAACGACTATGTCTCAGATGAAAATGACAAGGGGGAATTATTTTGATGCCTATCCCCGGTGTCCTACCTAACTACCAAATTCTTTTGATTTCCTCAAGTGAGGTTAAAGTTGGTTTAATTAGGGTGATTAATTTTAGTGGCTGTCTTACTCAATCGGGTAGTGGACGTGAAAACTTGATGGTGTTATGACGACTCAAACCATGCAAATGAGAATGAATCACAAATAAGCCTTTGTCTTCGATGAAATCTAGCTAAGGTAAAGATAGAGGTTCTTCGATGAAATATGCATGAAAATTTTCACAAGCAATCAAAGTAAAAGATTTTTCTTTTCTTTTCGATTTATAAACAAAGCCAAACTGAAGTAAACACTCTTTTCAATGCACTGATTTTACAATTTACAATGCTTCTACAATGAGAATTTCTATGGCAAAATCAATGGTTCATTTCCCTATGCAAAATACCACTAGACTTTTTCAATTTAAACAACAAAATTGCTCTCAACTAATGATCTTTTTAATTTACTGAAAATGATAATGATAATATGACTGTAAAAACTACAGTATTCAGTAACAGAGAATAATGGTGTTGAGTTGGTTGTGGTGAAAAAATCAAGTTAATGCAATCAAACTGGAAAAATGACCCATATGTCAAAAGTGCCACTAATTCAATCAACAATCAAGCTCACAAACTGGGTAATAAGCACACCATGCAGACTGGAAATTAACCAGGATGCTAACAGGCAACAGTAAAGACTACCTAAGGCAGAGAGGAACTCAGGAAACCAAGCAAAGATAAAAAATTTAAAAGCTTGCAGACACTACCGCGGGTGATGGTCTGGCTGAAGCGCGGCACTGTGATAGTACCGCTCTGGTACTAATGCAGAGGGCGCGGTACTACCACGCTGGAAGTAGTTATGAGGGCGCGGTACTGTAGCAAGGGAAGGAAAAAGCACAACTTGAGAAGAAAAAATAAAATTTTCAGGGTTGTTGCTAACCCAGGGGACTCAGTGATTGAACAGGGAGATAAATACTGCGAGGAGGGGTGAATAAAGGTCAAGAAGGACCAAGATTCAAACTGGTTTGAAGTGCAACAAAAACTCACAATGCAAAGATAAATGACTGTGAATTAAATCAATCAAGCAGTAATCAAAACCAGCGGAGTCGCCATTCTTGTTATGTAGAATTTTGTCCTACGGATAAGCCAAAACTCTCTTAACTTTAAAGCAGACTTTAAACTAACCTTAAAGCAAGAAACAAGTCAAAACAAATGCTACCTTGAATCCCTAGATATAACAAACATCTCAGGATTAAAATGCTAAGGAGAGTAGAAGGAGTTTAACTAACCTTCTATCCAAACGCTTGTTTTTGGTATTTGCTCCAGTCTCCAAGCCCTCACGAGTGAACCTGTCAAAATGGAACCAAGACACAAGAATGCACTATTCTCTAGAAACCTGAAACATGAGTTAGGATCTAAATTTATGAAAGATACAAATCATATCATTAAAACAAGATTAACACAAATGATTTGGGAAAACAAGACAAGTTATTCCATTACAACTTGAAGAATACTTACAAAAGGTGCTTGATGCCCAAGCCAATCCTCTAGCTCCAAGTGTCTTCTCCTCTAGCTATCTCCACAATGCAGCAAGACCATAAGTTTGGTGCTCTCAAGAGTCCTCCTCTTTTCCAATGGCTTGCCTCTCTTTTATAGTGAATGGTGAGGTTAACCAACAAGAGAGATGGGTGGATCTAAGGAGAGATAAGTGGATCAGGGTTTCTAATCGAAGGAGATGAGTTGAGATCGAATCAAGGACCCCAATCTTCCATTATCTTCAAAAATCCAAAATCCCATAAGCCAAGGGAAAAAAGCTATTAAAAGAGTACCGCGTTCTGCAAAGACTGCAGAACGTGGCACTGCCGCGCTTTGGGGAAATAGCAGAACGCGGTAGTGTCTAGTACCGCGTTTTGGCAAACTAGAAAGACGCGGTAGTGTGTAGATAAATTCTAAGGTGGGTCAAAACTTGCCAGGGTAGATTCACCTTCAAGGTTGACTCATCATCTGTCTCTTCTGGATGGTTTAAAACAGTAGGGAAAGTGTCGTCAACTCGTTTTGTAATGGAGATGCGACACCGTGAAACATAGAGGTATAACAAATTTGGCCCTGGGAGATTTGCAGATAGTCTTTCGAGGTTTTGCATATGGCATATAATTTGGCCCTGGGATATCTGGCAAATGCTCTTTCAAGATTTTTCTCTGGGAGGACATATAATTCGGTCCTAGGAGATCTGCAGATAGTCTTTCGAGGTTTTGCCTATGGCATATAATTTGGCCCTGGGATATCTGGCAGATGCTCTTTCGAGGTTTTGTCCTATGGCATATAATCTGTCCCTGGGAGATCCTATAGGTAGAGCTATGTGCTCGTAACATCCTAGGATGCTCTTACGAGGTTTTTCCATGACCACATATAATATGTCCCTGGGAGATCCCATAGGTAGAGCTGTGTGCTTGTAACAACCTGGGATGCTCTTGTAAGGTTTTGTGGTGAGGTCACATATAATATAGCCCTGGGAGATCCTATAGTTAGAGCCGTGTGCTCGTAATAGCCTGGGATGCTCTTTCGAGGTTTTGTGACGCACGTAATAAGTCCTGAGGATTCCACAGTATGGCCAGTGATGACAAAGACCTGCAGGTGGTGGGCCTACATCCAGTATGAAAAAGGACTGGATTTGTAGAACTTCCTATGACAAGTAGATTCAAAGATTGATTGAGATAGCAGTAGCAGTAACGATGATCATGACTCGATGATGATTATCCAGTGACGATGATCCAGAGAAGATGACTTATGCTAGAAGACCTGTGTCAAGAAATACCTTCCTAGTTAAGAGGGAGTGTTGATGTATATGTAACTTCAGAATGTATTTCACATATATGTTTATTGTATTCCTATAGAGATGTTATTATTCCTCTATACGGAAGTGTCATCATTTATATTGTAAGTGTCGTAACTTATACTTGATGGGTTATTCGACCACCTTTTTGGGGTCAGCCCTGTATAAGTCATGTGAGTCGAAGGGTTATTAGACCACCCTAGTGGGGGTCGGCCATGTGGGTCAGAGGGTTATTAGACTACCCTATTGGGTGTTGTCCCAGTCAGCATTATGTTATGTGGTTAAGTTAAGGCCAACCTAGTAAAGGTTATGAGGAAAGTCAAGTCTACTATAAATAGAGATCGAGAGATCTCTATTTTACATTCTATTCTCTCACTCACACTTGGGAGAGTGGCGCACTTGTGGAGGAGGAGGCTCTATTGCTAGGAGAAGACTATCTCTTGTATTCTGGTTGTATCATTGCTCTATTTATCTCTGAGGAAGCTATTGGGGTTTTTCACCTTTATGGTTTTCCCCAAGAAAACCCTGTGTCTCTTGTGTGCTTGCATTATTGTGTCCATGATTGATATGCTTTAGATTTGTTGTACATGATGTTCTCTTAGTTAAGATCCTAGATCATATTGAAGTAAATTCTGAAAATTTAGCACCTAAACCCCAATCTATATTTCTATCCCTCTCTCTTTACCTCTCTCTAAACCCATTACCCTCAATCTCTATCTCTCTATCTATAAACCCCTAACCTCTAATCTCTCTCTCTAAGCCCCTTACCCCCAATCTCTCTCTCTCTCTAAACCCCTAACTGCCAATATCTCTCTCTCTCTTTCTCTTTCTCTCTCTCTTAACCCCTAACCCCCAAAATCCCCATCCCTCTCTCTCTCTATACCCCCAATTAGTAATCTCTTTCTGTCTAAATCTCCAACCTCCATTCCCTCTCTCTCTATAAACCACTAACCCCCAATCTCTCTCTCTCTCTAAAAAGCTAGCCCCCAATGTTTCATTCTCTAAACCCATAAAACAATCTCTCTCTCTCTCTCTCTCTAAACCCCAAACCTATAATCTCTCTTTATCTCTCTCTCTAAACCCCTAACCTCCAATCTATCTTTCTATTTCTCTCTCTCTCTCTCTCTCTCTCTCTCTACACCCCTAACCCTGAATCTTTGTCTCTCTCTCTCTAAACCCCTAACCACCAATTTCTCTCTCTAATCACCCAATCCAAAATATCTCTCTCCCCTCTCTCTCTATAAAACCCTAACCTATAATCTCTCTATCTCTCTCTGTCTCTCTCCATAAACCCCTATATCTCAGCCTCTCTTCCTATCTCTCTCAACGCCTAACTAGCAATTTCTCTCTCTCAACACCCAATCCAAAATATCTCTCTCCCCCTCTCTCTCTATAAAACCCTAACCTACAATATCTCTCTCTCTATAAAGCCCTATATCCTATCCTCTCTTCCTATCTCTCTCAACCCCTAACTTCCATTCTCTCTCTTCCTCTAATCCCCTAATCCTCAATCTCTCTTCCTCTCTCACCAAATGCCTAAACCTAAATTTCTCTCTCTCTCTCTCTCTCTCTCTAAACCCATAACTTGCAATTTTTCTCGCGCTCTCAACCCATAACCCCCAATGTCTCTCTCTAAACCCCTAAAACCCAATCTATCTATCTATCTCTAAACCTCTAACCCCCAATCTCTCTCTCTCTAAAACCTGAACACCAAATTTATCTATCTCTCTCTAAACCCCTAATCCCCAATCTCTCTTTCTCTCTCTCTCTTTTTATAACCCTTAAAACCAAATACCTCTCTTTCTATCTCCCTCTCTCTAAACCCAAAACCTCCAATCTCTCTTTCTCTCTCTCTCTAAACACTTAACCTCCATTCTATCTTTCTCTTTCTCTCTTTCTCTCTCTACACCCCTAAACCTCATTCTCTCTCTATCTATCTCTAAACACCTAATCACAAATTTCCCTTTCTAAACACCTAATAATAAATATCACTCTCCCCTCTCACTCTATAAACCCCTAACCTCAAATCTCTCTCTCTCTCTAAACCCGTGTATCTCAGCGTCTCTTCCTCTCCCTCTCAACCCCTAGCCTCCATTGTCTCTCTACCTCCAAGCCCCTAATCCGCAATCTCTATTCCTCTCTCACCAAACTCCTAAACCTAAATCTTAGTCACTCCCTCTCTCTCTCACCAAACCCCTAACACCTAATCTCTCTCTCCCTCACAAAATTTAAACCCCTAAACCCCAAATTATCTCCCTCTCTAAACCCCTAACCTTTAATATATATCTCTCTCTAAAAGCCTAACCCCCAAATCACTCTCTCTCTCTCTAAACCTGTAACCCCCAATCTAGGTCTCTAAACACCTAGCCCCCAATCCATCTCTCTAAACCCCTAACCCCCAATCTCTCTCTCTCTCTCTCTCTAGAAATCTAACACCCAATGTTTCATTCTCTAAACCCATAAAATCCTAACCCACAATCTCTCTCTCTATATCTCTCTCTCTCTCTCTCAACCCCTTATCCCCAATTTATCTCTCTCTCTCTCTCTCTAAACGCCCATATCTTTCTCTCTCTCTCCCTAATCCCATCATCCACAATCTCCCTCCCTCTCAATCTCTAAACACCTCTCTAAAATTCTAACCCCGAATCTCTGTCTCTAAAGCCCTAACCCTGAATCTCTCTCTCTCTCTCTCTCTCTCTAAAGCCCTAACCCTGAATCTCTCTCTCTCTCTCTCTCTCTCTCTCTCTATAAACCCATAACCCCTAATCTCTCTCTCTCTCTCTCTCTCTCTCTCTCTCTAAACCCCTAACACCCAATCGCTCTATCTATCTCTAAATCCCTAACCTCCAATCTTTCTCTCTATCTAAACCCCTAACACCCAATCTCTCTATCTATCTCTAAACCCCTAACCCCCAATCTTTCTCTCTATCTTAACCCTTAACAGCAATCTCTCTATATCTCTCTAAACCCTTAACCCCCAATCTATCTCTCTCCAAACCCCTAAGACCAAATATTTCTCTTTCTATATTCCTCTCTCTAAATCCATAAGATCCAATTTATCTCTCCCTCTCTCTCTCTCTACACCCTATACCCTCATTATCTCTCTCTCTAAACCCCTAATCCCCAATCTATCTCTCTAAAAGACTAATCTCTCTCTCTCTCTCTCTCTCTATCTGTCTAAACCCTTGAACAACTAACCTCTCTCTCTCTCTCTCTAAACTCCTCAACCCCAATCTCTCTTCCTCTCTGTCTCTATTTCCAAATCTCTCTCTCTCTCTTTAAACTCCTAACCCACAAAAAACTCTCTCTCTAAGACCCTAACCCCCAAACTTGCTCTCTCTCTAAACCCCTAGCACATAGTCTCTCCCTCCCTCTCTCTAAACCCATAACCACATTCTCTCTCTCTAAACCCTAACCCCCAATCTCTCTTTCTCTCTCTAAACTCCTAACCTCCAATCTCTCTCTCTCTCTCTCTCTAAAACCCTAACACCCAATCATATTCTCACTCTCTAACCTCTAACCTCTAACCTCCTTTCTCTCTCTCTCGCTCTGAACCCATCACCCCTAGTCTCTTTCTCTAAAACCCTAACCTCCGATATCTCTTTGTTTCTCTCTAAATCCATCACCCCCAATATCCCTCACACTTTATCCCTAAACCCTTAACATCCAATATTTCTCACTCTCTAAACCCCCAATCAATAATCGCTTTCCTTCTAAATTGCTAAACTACAATCTCTCTCTCTCTCTCGCTCTCTCTCTCTCTCACTCTCTCTCCCTTTAAACCCCTAACCCCCAATGTATCCCTCCCTCTCTCTCTCTCTCAACCCCTTATCACCAATTTCTCTCTCTCTCTCTCTCTAAATCCATAACCCCCAATCTCTTTCCCTATAAATCGCTTACCCAAAATATCTCTCTCTAAACCCCTAACTTGCAATCTCTCACTCTCTCTCTAAACACCTAATCTCCACTATATTTCTTTTTCTTTAAGCCACCAACCCCCAATCTATATATATATATAACCCCTAACCATTAATCTATCTCTTTCTATATATCTCTCTATAAAAGACTAACTCCCAGTTTCTCTCTCTCTTTAAACTCCTAACTCCTAATCTCTCACTCTCTTTAAACCTCTAACCACCAATCTCTCTCTAACCCCCTAACCTCCAATCTCTCTCTCTCTCTCTCAAACCTCTAACAACTAGTCTCTCTCATTTTATCTCTCTTAGTCTAAACCCCTAAACCCCACTCTTTCTTTCTCTCTCTCTAAACTCCTAACCCCCCATCTCTCTCTCTCTATATGTATATCTTTCTAAATGGATTCTCCCTAATCTCTCTCTCGCTCTAAACCCATAACCCCCAATCTCTCTCTCTCTAATCTTCCAACCTCTAATATCTCTCTATCGATCTATCTAAACCACTAACCACCAATCTCTCTCTCTCTCTCTCTCTCTAAACCCCCAACGCACAATTTTTATCTCTCTAAACCCGTGAACTCCTATACCTCTCTCTCTAAACCCCTAAGCCCCAATCTCTCTCTCTAAACCCCTAGGATACAATATTTATCTCTCTCACTCTCCCTCTCTCTTTCAATCTCTCGTTAAACCCTTAACCCCTAATCTCTTCCCCCCCCTCTCTCTCCTCCTAAGTTCCTTAACCCTAACCTCTAACACCTAATATATATCTCTCTCTCTCTAAATATCTGATCCCCAATCTCCCTCTCTCTCCCCTCCCCCATCCCTCTAAAACGCTAACACATAATTCCCACTCCCTCTCCCTCTCTCTCTAAAACCCTAACCCCCAATCTCTCTCTCTCCCTTTCTCCAAACCCCAGCTTCTCATGCTCCTACCCCTCCCTCCTCTATATGTCTATCTCCCTACACTACCAACCATCTATACACTACTCATGATCTCTCTTTATATCTAAACGTATGTTAACACCCTCTCTCTCTCTCTCTCTAACTCTCTGTCTTTCTCTCTAAACGATTAAATGTGGACCTCCCTCTTTCTATCTCTCTCTCTAAACCCCTAACACCTAATCGATCTCTCTCACTAACATAAAATATATATATCTCTCTCTATAAAACCCTTACCATCTCTCTATTTCTCTCTCTCTCTCTCCGTCTCTAAATAGAAAACTAATAATCTCTCTGTCTCTCCCTCTCTCTCTCTAAATCGTTAACCCCCAATCTCTCTTCCTCTAAAAATCTAACCACCAATCTCTCTCTCTCTCTCTGTCTCCCTCTCTCTAAACCCATAAGCCCAATCTCTCTCTCTCTCTCACACACACACACTCAACCCATAACCTCAATCTCTCTCTCTCTCTCTCTCTCTCTCTCTAAACCCCTAAAACCTAGTCTCTATATCTATCTCTAAAACCCTAGCCCCCAATATCTCTCTCTCTCTAAAACATGAACACCAAATTTCTCTATCTCTCTCTAAAACCCTAACCCCCAATCTCTCTCTAAACCCCTAAACCCAAATACCTCTCTTTCTATCTCCCTTTCTCTACACCCCTAACCTCCAATCTCTCTCTCTCTGTCTCTCTCTATCTCTCTACACCCCTAACCCCTATTCTCTCTCTCTCTATATCTCTGAAACCCTAAACACCCAATCCCAAATCTATCTCTCCCCCCCTCTATCTATAAATCCCTAATCTCCAATTGCTCTCTATCTCTCTCTAAACCCCTAAACCCCAACCTCTATTTCTCTCTCTCTCAACCCCTAATCCCCATTCTGTATCTCCCTCTAAGCCCCTAATCCCCAATATCTCTCCCTCTCTCACCAAACCCCTAGCCCTAAATTTTAGTCTCTCTCTCTCTCTCTCACTCTCCAAACCCTTAACATCCAATCTCTCTCTCCCTCTCAATCTCTAAACAACTAACCCCCAAACTCTCTCCCTCTCTTATCCCCTAACCTCCAATCTCTCTCTCTAAAATACCAACCCCCATTCACTCTCTCTCTCTCTCTGAACCTCTAATCAATCTCTCTTTCTCTCCCTCTCTCTTTATCTCTCTCTAAACACATCACCCCCAATCTCCCTCTCTCTCTATCTATAAACCCCTAACCTCCAATCTCTCTCTCTGAGTCCCTTACCCCCAATCTCTCTCTCTCTCTCTCTCTAAATCCCTAACTACAAATCTCTCTCTCCTTTTCTCTTTCTCTCTCTATAAAACCCTAACTCCTAATATCTGTATACCTCTCTCTCTCTCTAAACCCAAAATCTCTAATATCTTTCTTTCTAAATCTCTAACCTCCATTCTCTCTCTATCTCTCTCTCTAAACCCCTAACCCCCAATCTATCTCTCTCTCTAAGCCCCTATCCTCCAATATCTCTCTGTCTAACTCTCTGTCTTGCTCTCTAAATGCCTAATGTTGAACCCCCCTCTTTCTATCTCTCTCTCTAAACCCCTAAAACTCAATCGATCTCTCTCCGCAACCTAAAATATATCTCTCTCTCTATAAAACCGTTACCATCTCTCTATTTCTCTCTACCTCTCTAAATAGAAAACCAATAATCTCTCCCTCTCTCCCCCTCTCTCTCTACAACCCTAACCCACAATCTCTCTTCCTTGAAACCTCTAACCACCAATATATATGTTTGTATATATATCTCTCTCTCTAAACCGATAACTCGTAATCTCTCTCACGCTCTCAACCCATAACCCCCAATCTCTCTCTCTCTAAAGCCCTAAAACCCAATCTATCTATCTATCTCTAAACCTGTAACCCCCAAACTCTCTCTCTCTCTAAAAGCTGAAGACCAAATTTCTCTATCTCTCTATAAACCCCTAATTCCCAATCTCTCTATCTTTCTAAACCCTTAAAACCAAATACCTCTCTTTCTATCTCCCTCTCTCGAAACCCAAAACCTCCAATCTCTCTTTATCTCTCTCTCTAAACCCTTAACCTCCATTCTATCTTTCTCTTTGTCTCTCTCTCTCTACACCCCTAACCCCCATTCTTTCTCTCTCTCTCTCTAGCCCCTCATCACCAATTTCTCGCTCTAAACACCTAATAAAAAATATCTCTCTACCTCTCTCACTCTATAAACCCCTAGCCTCCAATCTCTGTCTCTCTCTAAACCCCTATATGCCAACCTCTCTTCCTCTCTCTCTCAACCCCTAACCTCCCTTCTCTCTTTTCCTATAAGCCCCTAATCCCCAATCTGTATTCCTCTCTCACCAAATGCCTAAACCAAATTTTTAGTCTCTCCCTCTCTCTCTCTCCAAACCCCTAGCACCTAATCTCTCTCTCTCTCCCTCTCAATATCTAAATGCCTAAACCCCAATCTCTCTCCCTCTATAAACCCCTAACCCTTAATATATCTCTCTCTATAAAACCCTAACCCCCAAATCACTCTCTCTCTCTAAACCTGTAACCCCTAATATCTCTCTCTAAACCCCTAACCCCCGATCTATCTTTCTCTCCCTCTCTCTTTGCCTCTCTCTAAACCCACTATCCTCAATATCCCTTTCTCTCTATCTATAAACCCCCAACCTCCAATCTCTCTCTCTAAGCCCCTTAACCCCATTATCTCTCTCTCTCTCTCTCTAACTCCCTAACCACCAATATCTCTTTCTCTCTCTTTCTCTTTCTCTCTCTTAACCCCTAACCAAAAAAATCCCTGTCCCTCTCTCTATCTCTAAACCCCTAACCCCCAATCTCTATCTCTCTCTCTAAAAAGATAACCCCAAATGTTTCATTCTCTAAACCCATAAAACCCCTACCCACAATTTCTCTCTCTCTCTCTCCCCCCATTTAAAGTCCTAACCCTACCTCTCTCTCTCAACCCCTTATCCCTAATTTATCTCTCTCTCTCTAAACCCCTAACTCCCAATCTCTTTCTCTACTAACCCCTAACCCCGAATATCTCTCTATATCTAAACTCCTAATTTCCAATATCTCTGTCTCGATCTAAAAATTTGAGATCCAATATCTGTTGTGGGGAAAATGCACCTATAGTTCAGGGGAGAAACTACCAACTTACGGTGATAAATATAGACTTACAAGCATTCTGCAAGTACAACAAATAAATGAAGAGATTAGGGTTTAGATATATAGGCACCTTATTCAGAAGGTTGATCCTAGCTTTGCCTCTCTCGCTCTTCAATGCTATTGAATGCTGCAATGCCCAGACCTGCAAAACAACTTGATACCTTCCTCAAATACATTTGAATACATATATAAGACTGATATTCATAATAGAAGAAGACATCAGATTATAAACAAACTGTAATCAAATATGAGACACACATAACTAGGTCATATTTGGAAAGGAAAGAACGTCTAATCTTTATTAATGAATGAAAGCAAGTACATAAAATTATACCTTCTTTCAAGCTTGGCACTTCACGAAACCTAGATTCAAGGTCTCCTGCTTTCGTTCTCCAAGGATTCTAGCCTCTAATCAACTGTGCTAGGGTTTACCAAAACTGAAGCACAAGAGAGTGGGATGAGGGTCTCCATTCCTCCAGCATAACGATGTTATAGACTTGGTCCCCTCACATGGCTCTTCTACCTTCCTTATATAGTCAATGAAGGAGAGCAAAAGAAGTTATAACTGCTTAGAAAGTTTCCCAACCAACTTAACTTACTCAAATTTCGAGATTTTGACCAAAACAGGGCTGTAAGCTACTATTTCATAGTGGAGAAGCACTCAAGAGACTTGATCACTACTATTTTACACTAGAGTAGGGCACACACGCTAGCATGTTAAGGTAGAGTAGTGCTCATGTGAAAAAATGGCCAAAAATAGGCTTTTCTGCTCATTTTCAGGAGATGGTTTGGTTTGGAAAAATGTTCCTAAGGGTTGTCATCATCAAATGGGTCAAGAATGAGGTAATTTCAACCATTTTTAGTGTCCCAAATGACTCCTCCATCCACAAATGTCTTGTTTTGTGACTGAACTTGATCTCAAGAAGTGTCGTCATGCGACCAAGGGATGCAAGTGTCGTCACGGACAGAGAGGTGTCATTTCAAGCTATAACAGATGCCCCCTAATGTATGATGTCAAAGAGAGTGCGGGAAATGATGGCTGAAATACATTATAAATAACAAAGATTTGAATCATGGAGGAACAGAGAAACCAAGAATCATAGGCTCAAATGAAGTACCTAAAAGCAAAGGCAATGTCAGACAATCTTATCCTTGGGGTAACTGTCCATGTTCAAATGGTGGAACATGACCTCCAAGAGGATACAATAATAATCCAAATACTGATGCATATATCATGGCCACTAAAATACAAGCGTGGATCCATGAGGAACATAAGTGTAAACATAGCCACATACATACAAGGTGGATCTATGTCAAAACTGGAGAACATAGCCATAGAGAACAAGCTGGATCTATGTCTCATCAAGAGCCCCAAAAAGTGTGGCTCAGTCTTGCGCAACTTGGGTGATAACATAAATCAGGTGATGCTATCGGGGATCCCAAGGTCTTAATCAAAAAACAACCCAAGGTACAAACCTATCCATGCGAATAAATGAGTTGATGTCAAACATGGGAGGTATCGTTTGATTACCGGTCATTGATGTATACCGTTAACAAATGCGAGGGTGTCCATCAATAATGAAAATGGAATCCAAGGTACCTAGGATACTCAAACAAGTGTGAATAAATGGTGTTTCCGTCGAACACTTGAAGAATCCATCGGATAGGAGACATTGATGTATTCCCATCTATCCAAAAGCGAGGGAAACTACCACTAATGACTACAATCCCCAAGGCACTAACTGAAACTCTAAACTTCATTCCCAGAGCACAATGAGTTGAAGTCGATGGGAAGAAGTCCATTGGAAGGGAGGCCTTAATGCATCCTCCATCATCCAACACGAGGGACACTCAATAGATATGAGATGATTTGGAGTAGGACTGAACACATGATGAAACATACTGACACCAAGGAATGGCCGACACATGAGGTCAAGGCAACTACAGAATGGCCGACACAGGTTGTATCCTTGAACAGTGAGCATGACACAAGAGTGACTTAAGCAGATTTGAACACAAAGAGACCACAATGCAAATATGCAATGTAGGAGACATTAACAGATTCTCCATATGATTGGAAGACTAACCAAATGGAGGAGTAAGAACTCTGAGATCTGGTTTATCCTAAGGCCAACACTAGAACCCAACTTGTTTGATAGACTCAAAATAGGTGCTTTGTTCAAGGAGATAGTTGACTTGCTGCCATCATATTGAAATATATTTTAACATTCTTCCCTTCCTTTTCCTTTTTCATTTGTTAATGAGCTTGACAAAGAACTAAAGCATGCTCGACGGTATTTTCATATTTAAGGCGTCTGAAAAACCTAGAAGCAAACTCCATACACCTATCCATGGATTTTATATCGAGCCCAGATTGGTCTGTGCTCAGCGGTGTTTTCTTGCCTATAGAGTTGAAAACTTAAACCATCCTCTATACACCTATCCGTGGATTCTATATCGAGCCCGAATTGGTATGTGCTCAGCGGTGTTTTCTTGTTTATAGAGTTGAAAAACTTAAACAGTCCTCTATACACCATCTCGTGGATTTCACATCAAGCCCGAGTAGGTGAATGCTTGCTTGGTGTTTTCACATTTTGAGAGTCTGAAAACCCTAAAGATGACTCTAAAGGTCCTTTTTCGTAAAGTTAGTCTCCTTCCCCAAAAAAGTGTAAAATAATGGAAGAAGAACTCTTCTAGTGCATACAAGAGTATACATAGAGTATACCTTTTCCATAAATTATCCACCAAGGCCCGGAAAAGAGGTAATTCTATACCTAAGTGGATGTTAGTTCAGTTATTTTAACGAGCCCAAAAAGACAACTATGCGTGGCAAACTTTTCCTATTTAAGGAGTCTGAAAGGGATTAAAAGAACTCCATAAGGATCTTTTCCGTAAAGGTTTAATGAGTCTGGAAAAGTAAACTCATGACCTCCTTACTGTTTTTAATGAGCTCAAAGGAGATACAGAAAATACTCATAACTTCCTTACTGTTTTTAATGAGCTCGAAGTGAATATGAAAGAAATGCTCATAGCCTCCTTACTGTTTTTAACGAGCTTGAAGGGAAGGTGGAAGACTGCTCATAACCTACTTACTATTTTAACGAGCTTGAAGTAAAAGAAGAATGCTCGAAGCCTACTTACTATTTTTAATGAGCTCGAAGTAAAGGTAGAAGAATGCTCGTAACCTACTTACTGTTTTTAACGAGCTAGAAGTAAAGGTAGAAGAATGCTCATAACCTACTTACTCTTTTTAACGAGCTGGAAGTAAAGGTAGAAGAATGCCCGTAACCTACTTACTATTTTTAACGAGCTCAAAGTAAAGGTAGAAGAACACTTGTAATGGGAGGAGACGAGTGTCAGGAACATGCGAAACTAGCTCCAAACGCATGGAACAAAGCTATGCCTAATGCAAGGAACATGAGCAAGATAAGGACACTCAGGGTGTGTCTCCTACAGGTAAAAGGTGTCAAATTGCGAGAGAAAAATGATACAGGGCTTAGCGGAAATGAGATCAGAGATGGAGGCTTATGCAAGGAGCTAAAAGCGTGGAAGCCGACATCAAGCTCATTAGCGCAAGCAGGATCATAGCATATGCATATGCAACTCAAGTACAAAGATGGGAGCCTTATCAGGGATGGCCAGAAATATATGAGGAAGAAAGATATGAGGCTTCTTCTCAAAGTCATGGTAAATCTAAAAAGGCTCCCAAGCGTATGAGAAAAACTCAGCATGGGCACCAAAATGGCATAAGGGTGCTGACTAGGGTGACCCATGTTAGGTAGGCTCTGCTGTTGGACTGGTGCACGATGCATAAAAATATGGATAACACACCAATATCCAACAGGTTCGACCCTATGGAGAATTTGGATGGCAAAAGATTCAAATGAAACATAACAGCGGGGAAGCCTAAACCTACATGCAAGGTTCTGAAAATACCTGACAAGGTCGCACAAGGTGTCAAAAGACACCAGTAAGCAAGTATAAATCCAGCTAAGAATCCTGTCTCCAAGAAACATTAGTACCAAGATCATATGTAAAACATATGTAAAGAAAGACTCGATACAAGTCACTGTGGTAGAAATACTTTCAACTTCACTATCATCAACAGCAAGGATAAACAAGGCAGAGTTTTCAAATGAAGACTCTATGGTACCCAAGCCCGAGGAATTACAATAAACAAGATCAACTTCAGGATGACAATCAAAGTTAAAGGACATGATGGAATCTGCAAAAACAAATTCATCATCATGGGAGTTGAAAATTCTAGAAGCGGAATCAAACTCAGCAGGAACACCGATTTGTGGATCTATAGGAGAGTCCAAAGACTCAACAGTAGGAAGATCAATCTTTCAGGTCAAACCAGGGCTTGACATGACTGCGACTGGATCAACATCCAAATGAATGGTAGACTGTACTATGGACTCTAGGAAAACTTCATTGGAAGGAAGTATATCATCCTAGATAGAACACATATCTAAACATTCAGATGGAGGTGTCACTTGGTCAAAAGCTGGGACTAAGTCCCAAGAAGGTAAGCATGAACTCAGAGACTTCTTCTTAGTAGTGTTGATGTATATGTAACTTCGAAATGTATTTCATCTGTGTATTTTATATATATATTATTGTACCCTTATAAGAGATGTGTCATTCCTCTATAAGGAAGTGTCGTCATGTGGATTGACAAGTGTTGCAAGTGTGTGTACTTTCCGATGGGTTATTAGACCACCATGTGGGGTCGGCCCTGAATTATATATATTATAATGTGGATGTACCTAGCTAGACAAGTCAGCCCCATAAGGTCACTAGGCAAAAAGGTTAGTATAAATAGAGATCGGAGATCTCTATTTTACTCACTCGGAAAAGTAACTCACTCTCACTCAGAAAGTGGTGCACTAGTGAGGAGGAGGATCATCCGCTACTAGGAGACTATCTCAGTGTATTTTGGTTGTACTTTGGTTGAGCCATTGCTCTCTCTATCTCTGAGGAAGTTGTCGGGTTTTTCACCTTAGGGATTTCCCCACGGAAACTCTGTCTCTTGTCTCTTATGCTTTTGATTCTTGTGATGCTTGTCATATTCTGATTGTCATGAATTGATATACTGTATATGTTATTCTCTCAGCAAAGATTCTAGAGTATTTTGAATTAATGCTCAAAATTTAACATGGTATCAGAGCTAACCTGAGAAGAAGACATTTTGCAGTGACGAAAACTTGAGTTTCTTGTTTATTGGGTTTCTCTCCACAGATTTTTGAAAATCAGTATAGTATATTGACTCTACTCATCAAGGTGCATCTATCTGTCCAATCAGAATTCAATTCTGAGCATTTTCAGATTTGGCCCTAAAAATTAGGGTTTCCACAAAAATAGGAATTTCTGGAATCTGAAGGCACGGCTGGAAGCTCCCTGCAAAAATTGAAGTTTAGATCTTTGGATCGAGATTTTTGGCTAGGTAGATCTTCGGGAAACTCAAACCCTAATTCAGGGCTCTCCCTAGTGAACTCGGGAAGACAAAAAGGCTAATCTGAAGGGTAAAGCTTTGCCGATCTCAAATTTTGAATACACCAGGTTGATCAGCTCATCAAAGTGCATCTTTCTATCCTTTCAGAAATTTGAAATTCACATTTTGAATTTTTAGGGCTTTTTCGACAAACCCTAATCTGGGACCAGATCCAGTTTTCAGCATTTTAAGTGGTAAGATCTAAATCTTTTCTATTTCCATTTGAAGTACTCTTTAAGATGTATCACCACACCAAGCTTGAGGATAATCTTGAAGGAGCTAATAACTTCCGAGATTGGAAGTATAAGATTGGGTTAATCCTGGAAGAGAATGAGTTGGACTCATATGTGGAAGAAGACATCCCTATCCCAGAGGATGAAGAGGCCAAGGTATTGCATAAGAAGAACTTTGTCAAGGAAAAAAGAATCATTGTTGATTCTATCAAAGACCATCTCATACCCCATGTGTCTTCTCTTAAGACACCCAAGGAGATGTTTGAATCTTTCACCAAGCTATTTGAAGGAAATAACATAAATCGGAAGATGACCCTGCGGAACCAATTGAAAGGAGTAAAGTTTTAGAATGGAGAAACCATTCAATCTTATTTTTCAAGGGTCTCCCAAATCAAGGAACAGCTAGAAGCAATGGATGAAATGGTGGAGAATGGTGAAGTAGTGATGACCACTCTAAATGGCCTACCTAGGTCATGGGATTCCTTTATTCAAGGAATTTGTGCAAAGGAAGAAGTTGATCTCCTTCACCAGATTGCGGGAAGAATGCTCTCAAGAAGAAGCTAGACTTATAGCTCATGAGGAAAAGATGGGAGGTGAAGATCAAGCTCTTGCAGCTCACACTAAAAGAAGCAAGCCCAAGAAGGAGCACTCTCTCCACAGGAGATCCTATCAAAAGAATAAGAAGGTTCTAAGATGCTTCACATGCAATGAGAAGGGTCACTTTGCTTCAGATTGTCCCAAGAACAAAAAGGATAATAACAACAACTCCAGCAAGAAGAAGAAGGGTAGCAAAAGAAAGTTTCATGCTCATGCTACCGAGGATGATACACCTCCAAAGAAGAAGGCTAGGGCAGAAAGTGATGATAGTGATGTTGACTCATCAAGTGAAGAAGAGTATGTTCTAATCTCTGCTCTCATAGGTACTATCTCCCATGGTTGTAATGATTGGTTGATTGACAGTGGGGCTTCCAAACACATGACTGGGTTTAAGGAATCTTTTGTGAATCTATCTAAACATGAATCACCCCATAAGGTGAAACTTGGGGATGATTATCAATACCCAATCAAAGGAAGTGGTGAAGCCTCCTACAACCTAGATTCTAGAAAATATTTGAAGATGAAAGAAGTCCTTTATGTACCTGGGCTCAAGAAGAACTTACTCTCCATCTCTGCATTGGATGCAAAAGGTATGAGGGTTGCATTTGTGGATGGCCAAGTCTTAATGTCGCCAAAGGGTAAAACAATCGATGATGTAGTATTGATTGGAGAGCAAGAGGGAGGTCTGTACAAATTGAAGGGACAACCTGAACATGCCATGGTGCATGAATCCATGGAGCCAAGTAAACTTTGGCATAGAAGACTTGCTCATATGCACTATAGGGAACTTCCAATTGCAAGCAAGGCTGTAGAGGTTCTTCCTAAAATCAAGACCAAACATGAAGGTGTTTGCAAAGGATGTGCAAAAGGTAAGAACATTAAGAAGGCTTTCCCAAGCAGTGAAAGCAAGGCAAAAGATATCCTAGAAATCATCCACTCAGATGTATGTGGTCCTATGTCATCCATTTCTCTTAGTGGTATGTTTACTATGTCTCATTTATTGATGAATTATTCAAGAAGACTTGGGTATACTTCTTGAAGAACAAAGATGAGGTGTTTGATAAGTTCAAGGAATTCAAAACCTTGATGGAGAATCAAACTGACAAGGAGATCAAAACATTCAGATCCGACAATGGTGGAGAATTCACCTCAGGTGACTTCAAGAATCTTTGCAGTGATTCAGGGATTAAGAGGGAGTTGACTACTCCTTATAATCCTCAACAGAATGGAAGGAAGAACAGAACTATCATGGAAGCAACAAGGGAAATGCTGCATGACCAGGATCTACCTATGCATCTATGGGAAGAAGTAGCTAAGACAGCTGTATATGTGCAGAACAGAACACCCCACAAGATATTGGACAACAAGACACCAGAAGAGGTATTTTCTGGTAAGAAACCTGAAGTCAGCCATCTCAGAATATTTGGTTGTCCAGTATACACTCATGTCCCAAAGGAAAAGAGGACTAAACTAGATCCTTCAAGAAAGAATGGTATCTTTGTGGGTTACAGTGAAAGCTCAAAGGCCTGCAGAATATACTTTCCAAGGTTCAAGAAGATTGATGTCAGCAGGGATGTAACATTTGATGAAAACTCAGCATTCATCAAATCAAGGAAGGCACCTATCGAAGCTTATGAAGAACCTAAGGAAACTAGATTTCAAGACATTACCATGACTTAAGCAGTTCCAGAAGTTGTTCATGAGTTTGAAGATCCGCAAGAACCTGTAGATCCACCCCGTGAGGATAACTCTCACAAGAGGAAACTTGCATGGGCTAGAGAGCTCATTCAAGATGCAGAAAGATTTGGCATTCCAGAAGAAGAACACAGAGCAAAGAAGAGAACCAAATCACATACCAACTATGTTGCCTTACTCTGTGACAAAGAGCCTTCCATTTATGAAGAAGCAGCAGAAAAGAAAGAATGGAAGAATGCCATGGTTGAGGAATACCAATCAATAATGAAGAATGATGTTTGGGATGTTGTCCCAAGACCTAAAGAGAAGTCTGTTGTGACTTCTAAATGGATCTTCAAAATCAAGCATGCTATAGATGGTAGTGTAGAGAAATACAAGACAAGATTCGTAGCTCATGGCTTCTCTCAGAAAGAGGGAATAGATTATGAAGAAACTTTTGCACCTGTAGCCAGGTATACTTCCATCAGAACAGTACTTGCCCTAGCTGCAGCAATGAAATGGAAAATACACCAGATGGATGTCAAGACTGCTTTCTTGAATGGTGTAGTTGAAGAGGAAGTATATGTGGAGCAGCCACTCGGTTTTGAAATACATGACAGGGAGTCATATGTATGCAGATTGAAGAAAGCCTTGTATGGCTTGAAACAAGCTCCCAGAACTTGGTATAGTAGGATGGACAGTTTCCTATCTAGTTTGGGATTTACCAAGAGTAAAGCGAATTCCAACCTTTACTACAAGGTTGACGAAGGGAATCCTGTGATTCTACTCCTGTATGTGGATGACTTATTTGTAACAGGAGATGACAGATTGATTGCAGATACTAAGAAGAAGCTTGTTGCTGATTGCAGATACTATTTCCTAGGTATGGAGGTGTGGCAGAGTACAGGTGGGATCTTCCTTGGTCAAGGGAAGTAAACAGTAGATATCCTGAAGAGATTCAGGATGATGGATTGCAAGGCCATGGCCACACCTATGGCATTGAATCTTAAGCTCCTATGTGATACTTCATCTGAGTCGGTTGATGTCTCTATGTATCGTTAGATGATTGGGTCCTTGATGTACCTGACGAACACGAGACCAGACATTTGCTTTGCTGTGAACACATTGAGTCAGTTCCTGACAGATCCAAGGAGTGTTCACCTGGTTGTTGTAAAGCATGTTGTGAGGTACCTGAAGGGTATAGTGGATAATGGGCTCAAGTATGAAGCAAATCAAAAGTTTAACTTGCAGGGTTATGTTGATTCAGATTGGTCTGGCAGTGCTACAAATAGGAAGAGCACATCTGGGTGCTGCTTCAGTATGGGATCAGGTGTGATCTTTTGGTTTAGCAGGAAGCAGTCCTACGTAGCATTGAGTATAGCTGAGGCAGAGTATGTTGCAGCCTGTTCAGCTAGTTGTGAGGTAGTATGGCTATGGAAGCTACTGTCTGAGTTATTTGATCTCTCGTTGGAGGCTACTGGTATCTTCTGTGATAACCAGAGTTTTGTGAAGCTGTCCGAGAACTCAGTGTTTCATGACAGGTCAAAACACATAGAGATCAAATATCACTATATCAAGGATGTGGTGCAGAGAGGAGCTGTGAAGCTCCTGTATGTTGCAACGGACGAGCAGATTGTAGATGCGTTGACGAAGCCACTAGCCAGGGTGAAGTTCGAGTACTTCAGAGAGAGGCTTGGCATTCTTCAGATCGAGGACACTTCGAGGAAGAAGTGATGGACACATTTGCTGAAGCCATTCCAAGCATGTTGGAAGGAGGATCCTTCACATGGCTATGGATGTAAGTGCTGGATGATGAGCATCAGGATGATGTTCTGGTTTCTGCTTGGATATGATCAGTTGGATCATTTTTATATGTATGTATGCATCATGCTGAAGGCTGGATATGATCAGTTGGATCTTTTTTATATGTATGTATGCATCATGCTGGATGCTGGATATGATCAGTTGGATCATTTTTATGTATGTATGTATGCATCATGTTGTATGTTGGATATGATCAGTTGGATCATTTATATGTATGTACGCATCATGTTGGATGCTGGATATGATCGGTTGGATCATGTGTATGTATTTTTGTATATGCATCATGTTGGATGCTTGGACCATGTATCTATATATGTATCAGGTGGATACATTGTATGATCAGGTGGATCATGTATGATGATATGTATCAGGTAGATGCATTATATGATCAGGATGATCGTGGATGACGAGCTTCAAGATGTCGCTCCAGATGACATGCAGTAGGATGTTGCAGTGATGATGATCAGGATGATCATGTGTACATCAGGATGATGTATGGTGAGTATCAGGTGGATACTCTATGGCCGTGGATCAGGTTGTGCAGATTAGCATATAATTCGTTTCCTTGGGAGATTTGCAGATAGTCTTTTGAGGTTTTTTCCTATGGCATATAATTCGTTGCCCTGGGATATCTGGAAAATGCTCTTTCGAGGTTTTGCTCTGGGAGGACATATAATTCATTGCCTTGGGAGATCTGCAGATAGTCTTTCGAGGTTTTTCCTATGGCATGTAATTCATTTCCCTGGGATATCTGGCAGATGCGCTTTCGAGGTTTTGTCCTATGGCATATAATCTATCCCTGGGAGATCCGATAGGTTGGGCTGTGTGCCTGTAATCAGTCCTGGGATGCTCTTGCGAGGTTTTTCCATGACCACATGTAATTCGTGCCCTGGGAGATCCTATAGGTAGAGCTGTGTGCTCGTAACAGCCTGGGATGCTCTTGCGAGGTTTTGTGGTGACCACATGTAATTCGTGCCCTAGGAGATCCTATAGGTAGAGCTGCGTGCTTGTAACAACCTGGGATTCTCTTGCGAGGTTTTGTGGTGAGGTCACATATAATATGGCTCTGGGAGATCCTATAGGTAGTGCCGTGTGCTCGTAACAGCCCGGGATGCTCTTTCGAGGTTTTGTGACGCATGTAATAAGTCATGAGGATTCCACAGTATGGCCAGTGATGACGAAGACCTGTAGGTGGTGGGCCTACATCCAGTATGAAAAAGGACTGGCTCTGTAGAACTTCCTATGATGAGTAGAGTCAGATATTGGTTGAGATAGCAGCAGTAGTGACGATGACGATGACGATGCATCGATGACGATGATCCCGAGAAGAAGACTTGTGTGTCAGATCTGTGTCGAGAAATACCTTCCTAGTTAATAGGGCATGTTGATGTATATGTAACTTCGGAATGTATTTCATTTGTGTATTATATATATATATATATATATTATTGTACCCTTATAAGAGATGTGTCATTCCTCTATAAGGAAGTGTCGTCATGTGGATTGACAAGTGTCGCAAGTGTGTGTACTTGCCGATGGGTTATTATACCACCATGTGGGGTCGGTCCTGAATTATATATATTATAATGTGGATGTACCTAGCTAGACAAGTCGGCCCCATAAGGTCACTGGGCAAAAAGGTTAGTATAAATAGAGATCGGAGATCTCTATTTTACTCACTCGGAAAAGTAACTCACTCTCACTCAGAAAGTGGTGCACTAGTGAGGAGGAGGATCATTTGCTACTAGGAGACTATCCTAGTGTATTTTGGTTGTACTTTGGTTGAGCCATTGCTCTCTCTATCTCTGAGGAAGTTGTGGGGTTTTTCAACTTAGGGTTTTCCCCATGAAAACTCTGTGTCTCTTGTCTCTTATGCTTTTGATTCTTGTGATGCTTGTCATATTGTGATTGTCATGCATTGATATACTGTATATGTTATTCTCTCAGCAAAGATTCTAGAGTATTGTGAATTAATGCTCAAAATTTAACAAGTAGCAGTTGAAATCAAGGAACAGTATGCCACATAAGCACCATGTGACATAGTAGTGCCTAATGATGAGGAATCTGACTGGTCTACATTTGGGTAATAAGGAGGATCAACGAATGCAAGCTGGTCGATAGTGATGATGCTTTCGTTATGAGGAAAACGCATCACATGAAAGAGTGTAGACACCACATCATGCATAGCAGAAACGTAATCATGCCCGAGGATCATATCAAAGTCCATAGGGTCCTTTAAAACCATAAAATCAACTAAGACTATTTTTCCACCCAAAGTAACAGGTACCTGACGGAGGAATCTGATCGGTTCACTAGGTCTTCTATCAAAGGTCAACGACCAATTAACAGCTGGAAAAACATTAGGGAAACCCAAATCTCTGCAAGCATAAGTGGATAAGATGCTAACAGAAGCAACTTCATCAATAATGCATCGATCAACCGTATGGTTCCCGATATCAACCTTTATCTGGAAAGGTGTCGAAGAAGGAAGACGAGGCTCGGCTAGACTATTCCAATCAAAGGAAACAGTCCTAGGGCTTGGTAGGGGTTCACATGGCACAGATGAAGTACCCCCTTTTTCAAGAACATCCAAACTGGTAATGCAGAAGACTTCTGCAGTAGGTACATCAATATTTGCAGGACTAATGGGATCGGTCGAACATTACATCGATTCGATCACTTCGTTCTCTGAAGGAAGAGTGGGGTCGACCAAAGATTGCATTGGTTCAACCAATTTATCAACCAAAGGTTGATTTGATTGTAGGGAATCAATAGAGAACTACGGAACAAAGATTCCTTCAGATATGGACGACACTCTTCGTGCCTCTGGAATGGCAGGGCATTAGTGAGTAAGGTGATCTCCCTTACAAAGTTTACAAGGGAACTTTGGTTTCCGTCCTATAGGTCAAGACTCCTTTACAACGTCAGTACTCTTAGCATGAATAGCATTGGTTGACAGCTTTCCCCAGCATGACTTGCACTGGATGGTTTCTCAGAAGCAGAAGAATTTTGAACTAAGGACCACACTTTTTGCACTTTTGGAAGTACAGGGCACAAGTAAGTAAGGTGATATCCCTCGCAAAACTTACAAGGGAACTTAAGCTTCTGTTTGTTGGGTTTGTCGACAATGTCAACTCCATCAACATGACTTGCAGTGGCTGATTTGGTGTCTCCAGTATGACTCACAGGAACTGGTGACTTGTCATTAATATGACTAGTAGTGATCAATGACGTGTCTCCAACATAACTAACAGTGGTTAAAGACAAACTTTCAGTGTGATTTTCAGTGACTAAAAGTTTTCTCCTAGCATGACCTCCAGAGGCTGGGTAGGTTCCCCCTGCATGACTTGTAGAGGCAGGGTGCTTACCCCCAGCATGACTTGCAGAGTCTGGGTTGCTTCCCCCTTGTTTTGGCATCTTCTTCCTATTCTTCCCCTGTCTATTCCTTTTAGAATGCTGGTTACTAGTATTGCTACTTTCGCCACATGAGGTAGAAGGAGGAGGAGAAGATGTTACTGGAAAAGAAGGCCCAGGGTTCTGATGCTCTTGATTTGAGGTGCTTACAAAAGAAGTGTCAGGAGCATGCAAGGCATTCAGAGTGGAAAACAACCAAACCGACAGCCCTATGGTGAATCCAGAAAGATTTAGAGTAGCCATTAAGGGAGTGCCAATGTTTCCTATGAATGGAACAACACAAGGATCCCCGGAATAGGGGTACCTTGATTGGCACTCGCCGGAATGCTAGACATAGTTTCCTGCTCAAAGGAACAAGAAGTTCTCTAAGGCAAACTAAGACAAGTAGCACAAAGAGCACACCACTAAGAAAGGTCCTAGGTAAATCAAACCAAGCAAACAGATGCCTTCCAGAGAACAGTCTGGGATGATGAGGGCCTAGAACAAATCAACGAAGGATGAAGAACAGTTACCTGGGGTCCATAATACAATGACTAAGGGTGTAAGCACTGGAATCACCCAATCGCCCTCCCGAAGACCTGCAAGGGATTTCCTCCCACGTCTGTCCTAGGTATAGCAGATATACCCTCCGTTGTCACCTGTGTATGAACCTATGGTCAGATACTAAGGATACCACCACACCGAAAACTCCTAGGGGAACAGTCTCTAGTCGAATCAGAAGGCGTGGGCAGGGTAACTGAGCCCGAACCTCAAAAGAGTCCCCAAACGCGATTCAATCCTGGTATATGCTCGAAACAGAAAGTAGGAGGTGTATTCCCAACAATCTAATCTCACAAGACCTACTGCATAGATCCCAGGCAAGCTTTGAATGAAGTGGGTTTAACTACAATTTTTGCGTAATGTGTGATCTTGGGTGGTTTAAGGTGTTTTAAACCTAAGATCCTGACCAAGACTAGTTGTTGAGATATTGTAACTTCAAAGAATATTATATTTGTACTTTATTATTCCGGAGATGTTTCATTCCTCCGTGCAGATCTTATTGTATATCCGGAGATGTTTATTCCTCCGTCGGAATGTGGTAACTCGGGTTATTAGACTTCCCTAGTAGGGGTCGGCCCTGTATGTGTTATGTGGGTCAAAGGGTTATTAGACCACCCTAGAGGGGTCGGCCCAGTTAGTTGTAGTGGGGTATTTAACCTATTGGTTAAATACGAGCCTACGTGTACTTGTGTAAAATACACATCAGAGTAGTGTATAAATAGAGGAGGTGTGTTCCTCATTACATACACTCACTCACTCACTTGAGAAAGGCGCACTTGTGGAGGAGAGGTCTGCTATGGAGGAGAAGGAGCTTATGCTCAGGGTTTGCATCTTTGTATATTGCTGGTCATCTATATTGAGGAAGCTTTGCTGGGTTTTCTACCCCATGAGGGTTTCCCAGGATAAATCTCTGTCTCTTGTGTTTATGCTATGCTTGTTGTTTCTTCAGTGATCCTGTATATGCTATTATTATGAAATGGAATGTAATGCTGCTATTTTCTGTCTTAGCATATTGAAATTTAACATGGTATCAGAGCTAACCTGAAGGAAGACAAGGTATGGCACTAAAGACACTTGCTCTACTTACGACAATTTGAAGGTTAGGGTTTTACATAGCAAAAACCAGTCATCGTAGCACTTTCGCTATAAATCCGTTTTGGCGAATTTTTCGGATCTGAAATTGTTACAGGACGAAGATAAAATCTCCAGGTACCTTGTGTCCAAAGGACAACCTCTAATTCGTTGTACTTTGTGATTTATGATCTGTACAATATAGGGTTTCTGCCTCTTCCAGATCTGAGTCAAAATCAGGTGACCTTGGGAAAAAGGTCATATCTTGGGCTAGGAAGCTCCAAATGAAATTTCGTAAAAAGTGACAGGTAGTACACAGTCTGCACTATCTCAGAAAACGTTTTCATAGGCCGAAGTTGAACCAGTGACACGTGGCACTCCGTACAAGTGCGCTCTCCTGTATTATCCCATAAACAGGTCACGTTGCGACACTTGACATAACTCTCTCTCAGAAAATCCAATTGAGGTCAGACCTGTCAGGATGGAAAGATAACAGGCCGAGCTATCTCAGAAAACTTTTTCAGAGGCCGAAGGTCAAACAGTGACACGTGGCACGCCGTACAAGTTCGCTCTCCTGTATTTTCCCAAAACAGGTCACGTTGCGACATTTGGAATAACTCTCTCTCAGAGAATCCAATTGAGGTCAGACCTGTCAGGATAGAAAGATAGCAGGTCATGCTATCTCAGGAAACTTTTTCAGACCCTGTGGATCAAAAATTTCAGAGTTACACCAGAAACAATCAGGTACATATTTCTGTCAAAACAGAATTATTTTTTGGTACCTTCATTCATGACTTCCGGAATTTAGGGCTTTGGAGAAAGTTGGAATTTTTGTAATCAGAGACCACGGCTGGATGCTACTCATCAAAATAGAAATTTAGAGACCAAGATCAGAATTTTTGGTTGGGCAGAAGGCCGGGCTTGATTAGACCCTAGTTCGGGACTTTGATCAGAAAAGCGGAAAATTAGGGCTTCTGTAAAAATGGGAATTTTTGAAATCTGTGACCACGGCTGGAAGCTCCTCAGAAAATTAGAAGCTTAGAGCTTTGAATCAAACTTTTTGATGGGGCAAAAGAGTGGGCTTCATCAAACCCCAGTTCAGGGTCACGTCCAGTGAATCCGAAAGTTTCAAAGGCAAACTTGAGGAGTAAAACTTTGCAGTTTTCAAATTCTGAATATATCAGTTTGATCAGCTCATCAAGGCGCATATCTCTATCCTTTCGGAAGTATGAAATTCAAAGTTTGAATTTTTGGGGTTTCTCTGACAAACCCATATCCAGCTCCAGGTCCAGTTCTTGCAAATCAAGTGGATAGGGTTAATCCTAGAAGAAGATGGATTGGTCACCTACATAAGTGAAGGAGTTCATGTTTCAGAGGGAGATGAGGCTAAGGCTTTACATAAGGAGATTACAAGTGATCTCGACAGGTATGACTCATCGAGGTATGTTTTGAGATTTGTTCATGATTAAGTTTATGGTATGTTTGTCTTCATGTTATTACAGTTAGTACAATCTTGATTTTAGATTTGTTGTATCACCTTAACAAAATTATGAATGCATGATAGAAGATATTCATTGGTTAGGGGGTTGACACTTATGATTGTACTAATGCATTATGGTGTTGTGTGAGGTTGAGGTTGTCTGCTAACAAGATACAGGTACATCACAAAAGACAAATCAGGCTCCATGACCATGAAAACATGAAGACAAAGAGTCATCCATAATCTCTGTTCTACTTACGAGGTATGTATGACTTTGTTATATTATGCTTAACCTATGAGACATGCAGGTTCTAGCTCAGGATCTCTAAATCATTGAAGAGATTGTTTAGGTATGTTGTACATAACCAAGTAGGTATACTAATCCAGGTATGTTTCCCATGAATCTTACCTTGTGTTAGGATCCCTTATATACGTATACTTGGAATGATTGGTTATGCTTATTCATAAAGTTAGTAATCAAGGGATTATGCATATTATATCTTTTATCAATGATATGCATGAGTAAAAGAAGACTTCCTTGAAATCTTGAATACTAATGTTTATTAACTATAATCATGACTATACGTTTTCAAGATTATTTAGTACTATAATGTTTTGATAGCATTTAGAATATACTAATGAGTGTATGTTTGTGTATGAGATCATGAGGATGACTCTTGAGCATGCACAGTGGTACAGAATGAATAGAAGTTCAAAAGACATACAGAAGATCAAGCGGGAGGCAACCACACAAACATAAAAGATAAGTATTTGAGTTGTTATTTGAAATAGTAATAATATTGCCTACAATAGGTTATATGCATATTTGTATTCCCATAATATATAATGCTGAGTGTAAACATTCATAGAGCATTGAACAGTATACTACTAATGTGCATATGATTGACAAGTTGGACAAACATTCCATTATTGCTTGTCTAGAATGAAACCTCTTTGCTGACATGCTGAGAGTTGTGCACACTCTCGATAGTATGTTCTGGTAGAGATGGAAGGCATCTAGATAGCCACTGTATGCATACAGGATATGGGAAAGTGTTGTGCCAAAGTATTGGTCAAAATAGTTGCATCACTATGTAAATGATATCTGTATGCATAATGGGTTATCTTTTGATGATTATGAAGTATTACTAATCATGTACTTAATTTTGATTTGTAGGAAAGGTCATGAAGAATGATGGACACCGTACAAGTGGTGGATGTTCAAACAAGAAGATTTACAAATCAAACAAAATATAGAAGGCTCATGGCTAGAAGATTCTCTTAGAAAGAGGAAGAGAATCACGACAAGATGTTTGCTCCAAGTATGGTGTAATTAAAGAAGAAGTATGAATCAGATTCTGTATAGGTACCTAGGATCGATAATAATTTGATAAGCTTAATGATCACCATGGGTGATGTGGATCTCAACCTTTGCTACAAGGTTGAATATGATACATATATGACATGGATGCAAGAAGGAACTCACCACAGAGTTCGAATGATATTGAGGCTCATATCAGTAGACCCATCTAACGAGAGATGGCACAGATAGATATGCAGAAAATCATTCAATGCAGAAATGAAATTGAAAGATCTCAATTTGATGCTTTACTTCCTAGGTCTGGAAGTATGGCAAGGCTCAGAAGGAATATTTCTCAACCAGGGAAAGTATGATGAGAAATATGACTTGAGGTGTTGGAATGGCCACTCTTATGGATTCCAACTTGAAGCCGTTAGGGGA
Source organism: Larix kaempferi (assembly GCA_027924585.1). Classification (NCBI taxonomy): domain Eukaryota; kingdom Viridiplantae; phylum Streptophyta; class Pinopsida; order Pinales; family Pinaceae; genus Larix; species Larix kaempferi. The sequence goes on along the minus strand of BSBM01000760.1, from coordinate 1,075,301 downwards.
TATAACTCTGTACAGTCAATTTATTGGGTCTTTGATATATATAACATATACTAGGTTATATATATATGCTTTGTTATGAACACCTTGAGTTAGTATCTAGTGGAAACTAGATGTGTTTACCTGATAGTTGCAAAGCATGTGATGAGGCACATAAAGGACACGATAGAATTTGATCTATGCTATCTTGAAGATCATGACTTCAGATGGCTATTCAGATTCTGTTTGGGCAGGAAGTGTTTCAGACAAGAAGAACACATCGAGAGGATGTTATTGTCTAGGATTAGCCATGATCTCGTGGTTTAGCTGGAAGCAGTCTAGTGTGGCTATCAGCACAAGCGGAATATATGGTTGCTTGCTCTGCTAGTTGTGAAGAAGTTTGGCTTTAGGATTGTTTGACTTAGAGATAGAACCAACTGAGATCCTATGTGATAATTAGAGTTGTATCAAGATGACATAGAATCTAGTGTTCCATGATAAGTCAAAGAACATAGGGAACTAACAAGATATGACACAGAAAGGAACTCTAAAAGTTTGAATTTGTAACAGGTTACCGTTGTACTAACCAAGCCTCTACGTCAAGTGAAGAAGTTACCAACCAAACCTCTGTCTCAAGTGAAGCTTGAATACTTCCGAGACAAGCTTGGTGTAGTTCAAAAGGACCCTCCTCGAAAGGGGGAGTAGTATAGTCACTACTGATGAGATTGTCTCATCAAACAACAAGGTCGTTGATGAGGTAACCTGTTCTCTACACCTAGTCACTTAGAAATAGTTAGATTTAGGACTATTTTTATTTCTGTTTAGTTTTACTCATACATGATTTTTGATGTTAGATGTATTGGTGAGAATACATGCTAGAGGTATACATGCTTTTGATGTTAGATGTATACATGATGTTAGATGTATTAGTGAGAATACATGCTAGATATATACATGCTTTTGATGTTAGATGTATACATGATTTTGATGATAGATGTATTAGTGAGAATACATGCTAGATGTATACATGCTTTTGATGTTAGATGTATACATGATTTTGATGATAGATGTATTAGTGAGAATACATGCTAGATGTATACATGCTTTTGATGTTAGATGTATACATGATTTTGATGATAGATGTATTAGTGAGAATACATGCTACATATATACATGCTTCTGATGTTAGATGTATATATGATTTGATGATAGATGTATTAGTGAGAATACATGCTTTTGATGACAGATGTATACATGATTTTAGATGTATTAGTAAGAATACATGCTTTTGATATATGACGTATACATGCTGTTGATGCTAGATATTGATTATGTACTTGTATGGATGAGGATACTTGTACTTGTATTGATGAGAATACAGATTGAGGGGATTGAATCATCCCTGGACTTTCAGTCCCAAAGAGAGCCGTAGACGTGAGGTCTCCGAGAATGAAGTCCTTAGTGGACAGTTGAGGGGATTGAATCATCCCTGGACTTTCAGTCCTAAAGAGAGCCGTAGACGTGAGGTCTCCGAGAATGAAGTCCTTAGTGGACATGATAGGATTGCATCATCCTCAAGAGAGCCGTAGACGTATGTCTTCGAGAATGAAGTCCTTGGTGGACATGAGGGGATTGGATCATCCCTGGACTTCAGTCCTAAAGAGAGCCGTAGACAGGTGTCTCCGAGAAATAAGAGGGATTGTATCATCCTTGAACACATGTTCTAAAGTGAGCCGTAGACAGGTGTCTCCGAGAAAGAAAAGGGATTGTATCATCCTTGAACATCTGTTCTAAAGAGAGCCGTAGATGTATGTCTCCGATAAATGAAATCCTGAATTAACAGGTAGGGGATTGCATCGTCCCTGGACTGATGTCCCAGAATAGAACCGTAGACTGGGTCTCCGATAATGAAATCCTGAATGAACAGGTAGGGGATTGTATCGTCCCCGGACTGAGGTCCCAGAATAGAACCGTAGACTGGGTCTCCGATAATGAAATCCTGAATGAACAGGTAGGGGATTGTATCGTCCCCGGACTGAGGTCCCAGAATAGAACCGTAGACTGGGTCTCCGATAATGAAGTCCTGAATGAACAGGTAGGGGATTGTATCGTCCCCGGACTGAGGTCCCAGAATAGAACCGTAGACTGGGTCTCCGATAATGAAGTCCTGAATGAACAGGTAGGGGATTGTATCATCCCCGGACTGAGGTCCCAGAATAGAACCGTAGACTGGGTCTTCGAAAAATGAAGTCCTGAATGAACAGGCAGGGGATTGCATCGTCCCCGGACTGAGGTCCCAGAATTGATCCGTAGACTGAAGTCTCCGAGAACTGAAGATTGGATTGTATCATCCATGGACCTATGTCCTAAAAGGAGCAGGATTGATCATCCTAGGAATATGATCGTATGATGATGATAGTGATGACGATGCTGATGATCGTGTGATGACGATGCTGATGATCGTGCTGATGACGATGCTGATGATCGTGTGATGACGATGTTGATGATCGTGCTGATGACTATGCTGATGATCGTGCTGATGACGATGCTGATGATCGTGTGATGACGATGCTGATATGACGATGCTGATGATCGTGTGATGACGATGCTGATGATCATGCTGATGACGATGCTGATGATCGTGTGATGATGATGCTGCTGATCGTGTGATGACGATGCTGCTGATCGTGAGATGACGATGCTGCTGATCGTGTGATGACGATGCTGCTGACGATGCTGCTGATCGTGAGATGACGATGCTGCTGATCGTGTGATGACGATGCTGCTGATCGTGTGATGACGATGCTGCTGATCGTGAGATGACGATGCTGCTGATCGTGTGATGACGATGCTGCTGATTGTGTGATGACGATGCTGCTGATCATGTGATGACGATGCTGCTGATCATGTGATGACGATGCTGCTGATCGTGTGATAACGATGCTGCTGATCGTGTGATGACGATGCTGCTGATCGTGTGATAACGATGCTGCCGATCGTGTGATGATGATACTGTTGATCGTGATGTTGATGTTGATGTTGACATTGATGTACCAGTAACTGTTTGAGTTACTGATGAAGAAAAATTGAAGAAAGCTTCCAATGATTTATAGATGTATCATGTATGATGTTGATGACTCCTTGCTCGAGCAGATGTTGTTATAATATCCTTCTCGTTAAGGGGGAGTGTTGAGATATTGTAACTTCAAAGAATATTATATTTGTACTTTATTATTCCGGAGATGTTTCATTCCTCCGTGCAGATCTTATTGTATATCCGGAGATGTTTATTCCTCCGTCGGAATGTGGTAACTCGGGTTATTAGACTTCCCTAGTAGGGGTCGGCCCTGTATGTGTTATGTGGGTCAAAGGGTTATTAGACCACCCTAGAGGGGTCGGCCCAGTTAGTTGTAGTGGGGTATTTAACCTATTGGTTAAATACGAGCCTACGTGTACTTGTGTAAAATACACATCAGAGTAGTGTATAAATAGAGGAGGTGTGTTCCTCATTACATACACTCACTCACTCACTTGAGAAAGGCGCACTTGTGGAGGAGAGGTCTGCTATGGAGGAGAAGGAGCTTATGCTCAGGGTTTGCATCTTTGTATATTGCTGGTCATCTATATTGAGGAAGCTTTGCTGGGTTTTCTACCCCATGAGGGTTTCCCAGGATAAATCTCTGTCTCTTGTGTTTATGCTATGCTTGTTGTTTCTTCAATGATCCTGTATATGCTATTATTATGAAATGGAATGTAATGCTGCTATTTTCTGTCTTAGCATATTGAAATTTAACACTAGTTGGTGTAGTGTAACCTAGAAAAGAAAATGTTACTAGTACATTTGATTAGAGTTCATTTTAAAAGTTACTTGCTTACTCAAAAAGGTAGTGGGTGTGTGAGAGTGGTTATAATAGAGATAGAGTACCGAAAATGAAATGTTCACCACTAAACAAATCTTTTCTTTTCAATGCAAGACTTAAAATTACGATCTAGAATGCATATGAAAATGTAATTTTTTAATCTTTTGAATGCAAAAGAGGTAAAAATAAAGTCTAAATGTACAACTCAAAACCTAAGAATGCAGCTACTCAAACAAATAGGTATGCAAAGGAAAACTTGTTCGTTTTGATGCAAATCACTCTAAAATATTTTAAGCCACTTGCAAGGTACTCTATTCAGAAAATGAATCAAAATTCTTTATGCTTTCCAAAGGTAAGAAACAAAACTGAAACTAACCTACTATCAAAGTAAAGCAAAGAGACTTTCAGGTTTTCTTTATAGAAACAGTAAAAGCTACCAAATATGACTTTCAAATTCGTATTGATGTAAGCATGCCAAACTTTGGGAAAAGAGCACAAACACTACTTTTAGACCCAAATGAAGCAAATGACCTACGAAGAAGTATGGTTTGGTAAAGTCAGGTCTGCACATAAACAATGCAAACAAGGTCTTGAACAACAGCCAAAACACTTGAGCTTTCACTACAAAATAAAACTTAAAAGCATAAGGGAGGATAAAAAACCAATTTAAAAGAGAAATTTCACTCAAATAGATACAAACAGGTTCAAGAAGACTCAATAGGTTTCAAATCTAGTGGAAATGGAGCAAGTAGGTTCAAACCGACTCAAATTAGGGTACAAAACACCAAACTGGTCTACAACCCCCCAACTTGGGTCCACAAGCCCCAAAACTTTCCAAACAAGCCCAAATTGATCAAAATAGGTTCAAATAAGGAATGTAGGATCAATACAAGGATGGAAGACCACTTACAGTGGTTTAACTTAGACCTAGGGTCATCGAGGACCCCAAAAAATGTAGCCACAACCCCCAGATTTGGGTCCACAAACCAAAAACTCAAAAATTTCAAACCTAGATTTTGAGCGCTACTGTGTATGAGGCATACCAGTGCCCATAGCAGGATGGGAGCTACCGTGTAGAGGAAAGCTAGCGTATGGGCGCCATTGTGCTTCACAACAGTAGCGTACAGGTGCGTTTGTAAGAGCCAAGGAGGGTCAAACAGAGCCTACTAACTGATCCTAATAAAGAAAATGAACAAAAACCATCAAACAAGACTAAAGAAATGACCTTGGATACCCCTAAGCAGTTAGGCTTTCCCTAGCAGAGTTGCCATTCTGTTGTGGGGAAAATGCACCTATAGTTCAGGGGAGAAACTAACAACTTACGGTGAAAAAGATAGACTTCCAAGCATTCTGCAACTACAACAAATAAATGAAGAGATTAGGGTTTAGATATGTAGGCACCTTATTCAGAAGGTTGATCCTAGCTTTGCCTCCCTCCCTCTTCAATGCTATTCAATGCTACAATGCCCAGACCTGCAAAACAACTTGATACCTTTCTCAAATACATTTGACTACATATATAATATTGATATTCATAATAGAAGAAGACATCAGATTATAAACAAACTGTAATCAAATATGAGACACACATAACTAGGTCATATTTGGAAAGGAAAGAACGTCTGATCTTTATTAATGAATGAAAGCAAGTACATAAAATTATACCTTCTTTCAAGCTTGGTACTTCACAAAACCTAGATTCAAGGTCTCCTGCTTCCGTTTTCCAAGGATTCCAGCCTCTAATCAACTGTGCTAGGGTTTACCAAAACTAAAGCACAAGAGAGGAGGATGAGGGTCTCCATTCCTCCAGCATAATGATGTTATAGACTTGGTCCCCTCACATGGCCCTTCTACATTCCTTATATAGTCAGTGAAGGAGAGAAAACGAAGTTATAACCGCTCAGGAAGTTTCCCAACCAACTTAACTTACTCAAATTTTGAGATTTTGACCAAAACAGGGGTGTACGCTACTATTTCATAGTGGAGTAGCACTCAAGAGGGTTGAGCACTACTATTGTACACTACAGTAGGGTACACACGCTAGTTTGTTAAGGTAGAGTAGCACTCATGTGAAAAAATGGCCAAAAACAGGCTTTTATGCTAATTTTCAGGAGATGGTTTGGTCTGGAAAAATGTTCCTAAGGGTTGTAATCATCAAATGGGTCAAGACTGAGGTAATTTCAACCATTTTTAGTGTCCCAAATGACTCCTCCATCCACAAATGTCATGTTGTGTGACTGAACTTGATCTCAAGAAGTGTCGTCATGCGACCAAGGGATGCAAGTGTCGTCACGGACGGAGAGGTGTCATTTCAAGCTATAACAATATCTCTCTCTTTCTCTAAACCCCTAACTCCCAATATCTCACTCTCTGTAAACCCACAACCTAAAATCTCTCTCTCTCTTTAAACTCCTAAACCCCATTCTCTCTCCCTCTCTCACTAAACTGCTAACCCCAAATCTCTCTCTCTCTGAACCAATAACCCCCAACAACTCTCTCTTTCTATCTATCTATCTAAACCCCTAACCTTAAGTCTCTCTCTCTCTCTAAACCATTGACCCCATATATATATATATATATATATATATATAAACCCCCCCACCTCCAATCTCTTTCTAAACCCCTAACCCGCAATCTCTCTCTCTAAACCTGTAACTCCCAATCTCTCCCCCCCTCTCTATGTAAACCTCTAACCCTCGATATATCTCTCTCTCTCTCTTTCTCTCTCTATATATATATAACCCCTAACTATCAATATCTCTATTTCTATATATCTCTTTGCAAAACACTAACTCTCAATTTCTCTCTATCTTTAAACTCCTAACTCCTAATCTGTCACTCTCTCTAAACCTCTAACCACAAATCTCTCTTTAACCCCCTAACCTCTGATCTCTCTCTCTCTCCCTCTCTCTCTTCCAAACCTCTAACAACTAGTCTGTCTCATTCTATCTCTCTCACTCTAAACGCCTAAATCCCTTTCTTTCTGTCTCTCCCCCTCTCTCTCTCTCTATATATATATATATCTCTCTAAGTGGATTCTCAATCTCTCTCTCTCTCTCTCTCTCTCTCCCTCTCTACCCGTAACCCCCAATATCTCTCTCTCTCTCTAATCCGCTAACCCCTAGCATCTCTCTATCAATTTATCTAAACCACTAACCACCAATATCTCTCTCTATCTCTCTCTCTAAACCCCCACCCTCCAATTTTTATCTCTCTAACCCCGTGAACTCCTATCTCTCTCTCTCTAAACCCCTAAGCCCCAAACTCTCTCTCTAAACCCTTATGCTACAATATTTTTCTCTCTCCCTATCCCTCTCTCTCTCAATCTCTCTCTAAACCCTGAACCCCTAATCTCTCTCTAAAAGACTAACCATCAATCTCTCTCTCTATAAACCCTTAACACCCTATCTCTCTATCTCTCTCTAATCCCCTAACCCCCAATCTCTCTCTACATATATCTCTAACCCCAAATATCACTCTTTCTATCTCCCTCTCCTTAAACCACTAACCTCCAATCTCTCTCTCTTTATCTCTACACTCCTAACCCCAATTCTCTATCTTTCTCTCTCTAAACCCCTACTCCCCAATATTTCTCTAAACACCTAAACCCAAATCTCTCTCTATTGGTCTCTCTCTAAGCCCCTAACCTACAATCTCTCTCTCTCTCTCTCTAAACACCTAAGCCCCAATCTCTCTCTCTCTCTCAAACCATAACCTCCATTCTCTCTCACTCTATATAACGCTAATCCCCAATGTATGTCCCTCTCTCACTAAACCCCTAACCCCAACTTTCTCCCTCTCTCTCTCTAAACTCTTAATGCTCAATCTCTCTCCCTCTCCCCCTATCTCTAAATTTGTAACCCCCAAACTCTCTCTCTAAGCATCTAAGCCCAAACCTCTCCCTCTGTCTTTGTCTCCATCTCTCTCCCTCTCTCTTTCTCTCTTTAAACCCATAACACAATTCTCTCTCTCTCTCTCTCTGTCTCTCTCTTTACACCTCTGACAACCAATCTCTCTCTCTCTCTCTAAACTCCTAACCTCGAATAAATATCTCTCTCTAAATACCTAACCCCAATTACTCTCTCACTCTCTAAACCCCTAACTTGGAATCTCTATCACTCTCTAAACCCCTAACCTGGAATCTTTATCTCTCTCTAAACCTATAACTCTCCCTCTCTCTCTCTCTATATGTATATATATTTAGATATAAATAAATATATATATATATATATATAACCCCTAACCATCAATCTCTCTCTTTCTTTATATCTCTCTGTAAAACACTAACTCTCAATTTCTCTCTCTCTTTAAACACCTAACTTATAGTCCCTCACTCTCTCTAAACCTCTAACCACTAATCTCTCTTTAACCCCCTCACCTCCAAACTCTCTCTCCCTCTTCAAAACCTCTAACAACTAGTCTCTCTCATTCTATCTCTCTCACTCTAAATGGCTAAACCCCTCTCTTTCTCTCTCTCTCTAAACCCCTAACCATCTCTCACTCTCTCTATATATGTATATCTCTCTAAATATATTCTCCTTAACCTCTCTCTCTCTCTCTCTCTCTCTAATCCCCTAACCCCTAATATCTCTCTATCGATCTATATAAACCACTAACCACCCATCTCTCTCTCTCTCTCTCTAAACACCCACCCCCCAATTTTTATCTCTCTAAACTCCTACGCTACAATATTTTTCTCTCTTCCTCTCCCTCTCTCTCTGAATCTCTCTCTAAACCCTTAACCCCTAATCTCTTCCCCCTCTCTCTCTCTGCTCCTAAATTCATAAACCCTAACCTCTAGGAACTAAAATCTCTCTCTCTCTCTCTAAATATTTGATCCCCACTCTCTCTCTCTCTCTCCCCTCCCCCCTCTTTCTAAAACCTTAACACCTAATTCCCACTCCCTCTCTCTCTCTTTGTAAAACCCTAACTTCCAATCTCTCTCTCTCTCTCTCTCCAAACCCCAACTCCTAACACTCCTATCCCTCCCCCCTCCATATGTCTATCTCCTGCCACTACCAACCATCCATACACCCTTCATGATCTCTCTTTATATCCAAATGCGTGTTAACACCCTCTCCCTCTCTATAAAAACTTAACCACCCATCTCTCTCTCTAAAACCCTAACAAACAATCTCTCTCTCTCTAATTCTCTGTCTTGCTATCTAAATGCCTAACCCTGAACCTCCCTCTTTATATCTCTAAAACCCTAACACCCAATTAATCTCTCTCCCTAACATAAAATATATCTCTCTCTCTATAAAACCCTTACCATCTATCTATTTGTCTCTCTCTTTGTCTCTAAATAGAAAACTAGAAATCTCTCACTCTCCCTCTCTCTCTCTCTCTAAAACCCTAACCCCCGATCTCTCTTTCTCTAAACCTCTAACCACTAATCTCTCTCTCTCCCTCTTTGTTAACCCATAACATCCAATCTCTCTCAACCCATAACCCCAATCTCTCTCTCTCTTTAAATCCCTAAAACCCAATCTCTATCTATCTCTAAAACCCTAACCTCCAATATCTTTCTCCCTAAAATGTGAACACCAAATTTCTCTATCTCTCTCTAAACCCATAATCTCCAATCTCTCTCTCTCTCTCTTTCTATACCCCTAAAACCAAATACCTCTCTTTCTATCTCTCTCTCTAAACCCCTAGCCTCTAATCTCTCTCTCTCTCTCTCTCTCTCTCTCTCTCTCTCTCTCTCGACACCCCTAACCCCCATTTTCTCTCTCTATCTCTAAACCCCTAAACACCTAATCCCAAATCTCTCTCTCTCTCCCCCTCTCTCTATAAACCCCTAACCTCCAATCTCTATCTCTCTCTCTCTCCCCCTCTCTCTATAAACCCCTAACCTCCAATCTCTCTCTCTCTCTCTATCTATCTCTAAAACCCTAAATCCCAACCTCTATTTCTCTCTCTCTCAACCCCTAACCTCTATTCTCTCTCTACCTCTAAGCCCATTATCCCCAATCTCTCTCCCTCTCTCACCAAACCCCTAACCCAAAATTTCTTTCTCTCTCTCTCTCTCTCACTCTCCAAACCCCTAACACCCAATCTCTCTATCCCTCTCAATATCTAAACCCCTAATCCCCAAACTCTCTCCCTCTCTAAAACCCTAACCTCCAATCTCTCTCTCTCTCTCTCTCTCTAGAATCCTAACCCCCATTCACTCTCTCTCTCTCTCTCTAAACCTATAACCCCCAACCTCTTTCTATAAACCCCTAACAAGCAATCTCTCTTTCTCTACCTATCTCTTTATCTCTCTCTAAACCCCTAACCCCATTCTCTCTTTCTCTCACTCTCTCTTTATCTCTCTCTAAACCCATCACCCCCAATATCCTTCTCTCTCTATCTATAAACCCCTAACCTGCAATCTCTCCCTTACCCCCAATCACTCTCTCTCTCTCTTTCTCTCTCTCTCTCTCTCTCTCTCTCTCTCCAAAATCCAAGTCCTCACACTCCTAGCCCACCCTGCTCTATATGTATATCTCTCTCCACTACCAACCATCCATACAAACCTCATGTTTTCTCTTTATATCTAAACGCCTATTAACACCCCCCCTCTCTCTCTCTCTATAAACCCTTAACCACCAGTGTCTCTCTCTCTAAAAACCTAAAAAACAATCTATTATCTCTCTCTATCTCTAATCCCCTAACCTACAATCTCTCTTTCTCTCTAATGCTCCGTCTCACTCTCTAAATGTCTAATGCTGAACCTCCCTCTTTCTATATCTCTCTCTATAAAACCCTTACCATCTCTCTATTTCTCTCTCTCTCTCTCTCTCTAAATAGAAAACAAACAATCGCTCCCTCTCCCACTCTTTCTCTCTAAAACCCTATGCCCCAATCTCTCTTCCTCTAAACCTCTAACAACCGATCTCTCTCTCTCTCTCTCTCTAAAACCATACCCCTAATCTCTCTCTCTCTCTAAGCCCCTAAAACCATATCTATCTATCTATCTCTAATCCCCTAACACCCAATCTCTCTCTCTCAAAAACCTCAACACCAAATTTCTCTATCTCTCTCTAAACCTGTAATCCCCAATCTCTCTCTCTCTCTTTTTGAACCCCTAAGACCAAATATCTCTCTTTCTATCTCCCTCTCTCCAGACCCCAAACCTATAATCTCTCATTCTCTCTCTCTCTAAAACTCTAACCTCCAATCTATCTTTCTCTTTCTCTTTCTCTCTCTAGACCCCTAACCCCAAATCTCTGTCTCTCTGTCTCTAAGCCCCTAACCACCAATTTCTCTCTCTAAACACCCAATCAAAAATATCTCTCTCCCCTCTCTCTCTATAAAACCCTAACCTACAATATCTCTCTCTCTCCATAAACCCCTATATGTCAACCTATCTTCCTATCTCTCTCAACCCCTAACTGGTAATTTCTCTCTCTCAACACCCAATCAAAAATATCTCTCTCCCCCTCTCTCGCTATAAAACCATAACATACAATCTCTCTCTCTCTCTCTCTCTAAACCCCTATATCCCAGCCTCTCCTCCTATCTCTCTCAACCCCTAACCTCCATTCTCTCTCTGCCTCTAAGCCCCTAATCCCCAATTCCTCTTCCTCTCTCACCAAATGCCTAAACCTAAATTTCAGTCTCTCCCTCTCTCTAAACCCATAACCTAGAATATATCTCGCGTTCTCAACTCATAACCCCTAGTGTGTCTCTCTCTAAACCCCTAAAACCCAATCTATCTATCTATCTCTAAACCTCCAACCCCCAATCTCTCTCTCTCTCTAAAACCTAAACACCAAATTTATCTATCTCTCTCTAAACCCCTAATCCCCAATCTCTCTTTCTCTCTCTCTCTTTTTAACCCTTAAAACCAAATACCTCTCTTTCTATCTCCCTCTCTCTAAACCCAAAACCTCCAATCTCTCTTTCTCTCTCTCTCTAAACCCCTAACCTCCATTCTATCTTTCTCTTTCTTTCTTTCTCTCTCTACACTCCTAACCCTCATTCTCTCTCTCTCTCTCTCTATCTCTAAACCCCTAATCACAAATTTCTCTCTCTAAACAACCAATCCAAAATATCTCTCTCCCCTCTCACTCTATAAACCCCTAACCTCAGATCTCTCTCTCTCTCTAAACCCCTCTATCCCAACCTCTCTTCCTCTCTCTCTCAAACCCTAGCCTCCATTCTCTCTCTGACTCTAAGCCCCTAATCCCAAATCTCTATTTCTCTCTCACCAAATGCCTAAACCTAAATTTTAGTCTCTCCCTCTCTCTCTCTCCAAACCCCTAACACCTAATCTCTCTCTACCTCTCAACCTTTAAACCCCTAAACCCCAAACTATCTTCCTCTCAAAAACCCTAAACCCCAAATCACTCTCTCTCTCTGAACTTGTAACCCCTAATCTATCTCTCTAAACCCCTAACCCCCAATTTATCTCTCAAGACCCCTAACCCCGAATCTATCTTTCTCTCCCTCTCTCTTTATCTCTCTCTAAACCCATTACCCTCAATCTCTCTCCCTAACCCCCGAAATCCTTGTCCCTCTCTCTCTCTAAACCCCCAATCCCTAATCTCTTTCTTTCTAAATCCCCAACCTCCATTCTCTCTCTCTACATACCACTAACCCCCAATCTCTCTCTCTCTCTCTCTAAAAAGATAACCCCCAATGTTTGATTCTCTAAACCCATAAAACCCTAACCCACAATCTCTCTCTCTCTCTCTCTCTCTCCCCCCCTTAAAGTCCTAACCCTACCTCTGTCTCTCAGCACCTTATCCTTAATTTCTTTCTCTCTCTCTCTCTCTCTAAACCCACATATCTCTCTCTCTCCCCCTAAACCCATCATCCACAATCTCCCTCTCTCTCAATCTCTAAACACCTAACCACCAATATACATATCTCTCTCTCTCTAAAATCCTAACCCTGAATCTCTCTCTCTAAATCTCTAACCACCAAACTCTCTCTCCCTCTCTAAACCCCTAACCCTCTCTCTCTCTCTCTCTCTCTCTCTCTCTCTCAACCCATAACCCATAATATATATATATATATATATAAACCCTGAACACCCAATCGCTCTATCTATATCTCAACCCCTAACCCCCAATCTTTCTCTCTATCTAAACCCCTAACACCCAATCGCTCTATCTATCTCTAAACCCCTAACCCCCAATCTTTTTCTCTATCTCAACCCTTAACATCAATCTCTTTATCTCTCTCTAAACCCCTAACCCCCAATCTATCTCTCTCCAAACCCCTAAGCCCAAATATTTCTTTCTCTACACCCGTAACCTTCATTCTCTCTCTCTCTCTTTAAACCCCTAACCCCCATTTTGTCTCTCTAAAAAACTAATCTTGAATCTCTCCCTCTCCCTCTCCCTCTCTAAACCCCTAACCTCCAATCTCTCTCTCTTTCTCTCTCTCTCTCTCTCTCTCTCTCTCTCTCTCTCTCTCTCTATCTATCTATCTATCTAAACCCCCAAACCCCAATATCTATTTCTCTCTCTCTAGACCACTAACCTCTCTCTGTGTCTCTAAACTCCTAAACCCCAATCTCTCTCCCTCTCTCACTAAATCCCTAACCCCAAATCTCTCTCTCTCTCTCTATCGCTATTTCCAAATACCTATCTCCAAATCTCTCTCGCTTTCTCTCTCTCTTTAAACTCCTAACTCGTAAAAAAATCTCTCTCTAAACCCCTAACCCCTAGCACATAGTCTCTCTCTCTCTCTAAACCCATAATCATATCATCTCTCTCTAAACCCCTAACCCCCAATCTCTCTCTATCTATAAACTCCTAACCTCCAATCCCTCTCTCTCTCTCTCTCTCTCTCTCTAAAACCCTACCACCCAATCATATTCTCACTCTCTAAACCTCTAACCTCCTCTCTCTCTCTCTCTCTCTCTCTCTGAACCCATCACCCCTAGTCTCTCTCTCTAGAACGCTAACCTCTGATATCTCTTTATTTCTCTCTAAATACATCACCCCTAATCCCCCTCACACTCTATCTCTAAGCCCTTAACATCCAATCTTTCTCACTTTCTAAACTCCCAATCAATAATCGCTTTCCTTCTAAATCCCTAACCTACAATCTCTTTCTCTCTCTCTGTCTAAGCCCCTAACACCCAATCTCTCACTCTCTCTCCCTTTAAAGCCCTAACCCCCAATCTCTCCCTCCCTCTCTCTCTCTCTCAACCCCTTATCACCAACTTCTCTCTCTCTCTCTCTCTCTCTCTCCCACACACACACACAAAAAAAACTCTCTAACACTGAATTTCTCTCTCTCTCTCTCTCTCTCTCTCTAAATCCATAACCCCAATCTCTTTCCTTATAAACCACTTACCCAAAATATCTCTCTCTAAACCCCTAATGTGCAATCTCTCTCTCTCTCTCTCTAAACACCTAATCTCTGATATATCTCTTTTTCTTTAAGCCACCAACCCCAAATCTATATATATATAACCACTAACCATCAATCTATCTCTTTCTATATATCTCTGTATAAAACAGTAAATCCCAATTTCTCTCTCTCTTTAAATTCCTAACTCCTAATCCCTCACTCTCTTTAAACCTCTTGCCACCAATATCTCTCTAACACCCTAACCTCCAATCTCTCTCTCTCTCTCTCTCAAACCTCTAACAACTAGTCTCTCTCAGTCTAAACCCCTAAACCCCTCTCTTTCTTTCTATCTCTCTGAACTCCTAACCCCCCCTCTCTCTATATATATATGTATATCTCTCTAAATGGACTCTCCCTAATCTGTCTCTCTCTCTCTAAACCCATAACCCCCAATCTCTCTCTCTCTCTCTCTAATCCCCTAACCCCTAATATCTCTCTATCGATCTATCTAAACCACTAACCACCAATCTCTCTCTCTCTCTCTCCAAACCCCCAACCCCCAATTTTTATCTACCTAAACCCGTGAAATCCTATATCTCTCCCTCTAAACCCCTAATCCCCAATCTATCTCTCTAAACCCCTAGGATACAATATTTTTCTCTCTCACTCTCCCTCTCTCTCTCAATCTCTCTCTAAACCCTTAACCCCTAATCTCTCCCCCCTCTTTCTCTCCTTCTAAATTCCTAAACCCTAACCTCTAACACTTGATATCTCTCTCTCTAAATATATGATCCCCAATCTCTCTCTCTGTATCCCCTCCCCCCTCTCTCTAAAACCCTAACAACTAATGCCCTCTCTCTCTCTCTCTCTCTCTCTCAACCCCAACTTTTCATGCTCCTCCCCCTCCCCCCTCTATATGTCTATCTCCCTCCACTACCAACCACCTATACACCCTTCATGATCTCTCTTTATATCGCATGATAACACCCTCTCTCTCTCTCTCTATAAACCCTTAACCACCACTCTCTCTCTCTAAAATCCTAACAAACAACTCTCTCTCTCTCTCTAAGCCCCTAACCTCCAATCTCTCTCTCTCTAACTCTTTGTCTTGATCTCTAAATGACTAAACGTAGACCTCCCTCTTTCTATCTCTCTCTGTATAAACCCCTAACACCTGATCGATCTCTCTCTCTAACATAAAATATATATATCTCTAACTATAAAACCCTTACCATCTCTCTATTTCTCTCTCTCTCTCCATCTCTAAATAGAAAACTAGAAATCTCTCCCTCTCTCTCTCTCTCTCTCTCTCTCTCTCTCTCTCTCTCTCTCTAAATCCCTAACCCCCAATCTCTCTTCCTCTAAACCTCTAACCAACAATCTCTCTCTCTCTCTCTCTCTCTCTCTCTCTCTCTAAACCCATAATGCCCAATCTCTCTCTCTCTGTCTCAGTCAACCCATAACACCCAATCTCTCTCTCTCTCTCTCTCTAAACCCCTAAAAGCTAGTCTCTCTTTCTATCTCTAAAACCCTAACCCCCAATATATATCTCTCTCTAAAACATCAACACCAAATTTCTCTATCTCTCTCTAAAACCCTTTTTAGCATACATGTTCCTAAGCAACAATCTCTCTCTCTCTCTAAGAAACTAATCTAATGGTAGCCATGAACATGAAACATTCTATAATAGCATACATGTTCCTAAGCAACAATTCTCTTAATATTAATATACCACAATATGAAGAGTCCATATAAACAACCAAGTCGTCATAAATACTCAAAGAAGGAGACCATCAAACTTATAGACAAAGAGACCATATGTAACATGGTTCGCCCAAGTTGGCTACATCCACAAAGCGGGGTTAGTTCATATTTTATTAAAATCAAGTGATGGATTACATTTCACAACAAGTTTGTCTCTGATAACTTTTCCCACTTCCTCATTGTCTTTCTCTCTCACGGAGAGTATCATCCAATAATCAAAACCTATCTCAAAAGTATTACAGGGGATTCAACCACGCTATCCGAACTAGCATAAAAGGATATATACCAATATTTGAAATATATGTCAACTCGATATAGTAATACAAAAACATAAATACACAACAATTAATGGAGAACGCTATTACAACACCGCACCGTTGTTTCCCCTGATTCTCTCCATCCTCTTATATCCTAATTTAAACAATATTTAGTTGTATAGGTCGATCATGGAAGAGATCGCCCTACTATTTTATTACACATGCCCATTAAAATATAATTAAAAACATCTACTTATCCAAGTTCTCAACATAACACAAAAAATGCAAGCTGAGCGTATTCACGCATTCAGTGAAGATCCCATCTCTAATCTACACGAAGATAAAACTGGGTTCAATTCCCACATTCGGGCAGAGGTTCAAATCTGATCTAAACAACGGTAAGGCTGAGATTTGGGGCATTCAAATAATTTCAAAGAAAATGGCAATCACAATGCAAAGTTGTTCAACAGAACATCAAACCTATCTAGCATTCATACTTTCCAAGGAGATGAGTATTCCATGCATTCACCAATTCACCAAACGGGTAATGTAGAGATTGGGGGCATTCACGTTGGTGGAGTTAAAAATGCAACATAAGCAAAAATAGAGGTATAGGGTATTGCATAGGTCAATAACCGGCGTGATGAGCAGAGGATCTCAACTACAAAAATCATTCAACCCAAAATTCACACCACTAAAAATATCCAGCCACAAATAATTAAAAGATACAGATGGTGTCCTCATTTCATACCCGGTTGCTAGGGTTTGGCATTGGTCTTCATGCAGCATACATAGATCTAAAACAAAACACTTCAGCAATAATTCAAGGAACAATGCAAAACCTAGACACGCAAAAGACCTTGGTGATCTGACACTATGGATCTGCAAAGATCTCTATTGGTTTATGAAAACAAACAAAAACTTTCGGATACCAAGATCCATTTAAAACTAAGGTACTAGCCTACCTTCAAACTAGCTCTATCTATTTCTGATTTAGATATCAACAATACAATGCCAGATACAGAGATCCATTTGGCGTTGAAGGAAATGTATACATTTACATAATGTTTCACACCAATCTCCATTATGTTGAGATCCAGGCATTTTTTTTCCAAAAAACTAGGAACAACCGCGAAGTATTAACACGTTTTCAAACCAACAACTCGGAACAAGCAGAGATATAAACTACAACTTCTTCCAACCTGAGCGTAGAGACTTCAAAACTTTTTATCCAACAAAATGAAAACAAATAGAATTCCAATGTGAGCATGGAGACTTCAAATCATTTTCCCAATGAAATGTAGCAAGGGTTCATCCTTCATTTTCATGCAGCAAGCGTGCCCAAACCAAAGGGATAACCAGCGGAAAAAAGCCTTGTCTCTTTGAGAGAGATCGCGTGAGATTCTATTGCGGGGATGCAGAGATAAAATATTCCCACAACTACAACTAGGGATACACTCTATCAACATCTATACACGGGGATAGTACTCTCATCCACAAATAAACTCAGAAATAGATTATGGCTGGTAATTGGGCTTGCCCAGGTGTTCTCTCCCCATGTACAATCACCATAGTAAAACAAGCAAATGTATAATAATAAGAAATGAAATGCAGGTCGTGCAACACAACACCACCCAACGTAAATTTCACAGATAGGATATGGTTGGGGATCAGGCTTTCCCAACCTTCCTCTCCCATATATCATCACCGCCATAAGAATGCATATAGAAAAACTACGCTTGGAAACAAATTCCAGAACCCTAGAATGCAGAGATTTCTCCTCTTTTTCCCCTTTTTCCAAGATCCGAGCTCATCTTTAAATGAAAAAGGAAGGAGACCTGCCTTACCCATGTCTGACAAGTGGAAGCACCTTAAACTAGTGTTCCATTCAGTGAGGCATGTTGCAGCCTAGGGATTTCTAGTGGCACACCCATCACAATCTCTTTTAAGAGATTCCTCCACCTAACCCATCACTTCGCTAGTATTAAATTCCCTTTTGTGAAAGATGGTGATGTACTCATTTATAAAAAAGTTGACATACCCTTCCATATAATATCATATTATATATTAATAAAGGAGCATTCATTAAGGTATTAACTAATACTTATATATTTCTATAACACAAGCTTTCAATAATTTTGGAAATACATATATATATATATTTATATATGTATGCATATGAGCAAAATACTCTTCGTGATAGAAACACCTTATAAGGATAATAATAATAATAAAATGGACTAGGACTACCTAGTCTTAGGTGCAATTAATAGCTATTGATTGTAGGGAATTACCGAGGCACTTGATAAGAATATAAATTCTTCAATATCCCTACTAGGACGAACCATTCTTTCAGGTTTAGTCAAACTCAAGAATTGTACCTTGCACCTAATACTGTCACACTTACGGCTTCCTAGCCAATTTACCTCTCCCCTTAGTGGATTACGTTGTTGTCGGTTAGTTGCGTCACTGCCCCAAGTTTACACTTTACAACTTACAATTTAAACCATATATGTTTCAGGTTCACTTGTGGGGCCTTGGCCTTCGGATCCTCACCAGAATACCATTACAATAATCATTTACATTTACAAAAATAATAGTGCATAAAGGGGGGATGTTACATCCTCCTCCCCTTAAGAGTAACACCATCCTCAGTGTTCATGCCTTTCAACAATTTGTCTCTTGCTCTTGATTTTATCCTCTACCATCTTCGTTATTTTTTTCTTGATCCTCTTCACACTTTCACGATCTTCTGCAAGTTGTTATTGTTCATAACCTGCATTCTTATGTAATAAAACTAGGGCTCCCAAAATGGTTCAGTATAACACATCATCAATTCCTAATCCAATCAGAACATAACACAACATTTGCAAATTCTATGGAATATCTTTTTAGGATTTGTTTGTGTTCTTATCATCACAATATTTCAAACAGTAAACTTTTAACATTTATCATTCACCCTCATCCTTGAGGAATTTTTTTTTAATTACTCAAGCATTCATAACATTCACACATAAAAATATCCAATAGTCTAGTTACAAGACAAATCATTTGTTATATCATAAAAAAAATCTTTCAAAAACAATTTGTTGATCATCAAACTCTCCCATGACTTTGGAACATTAGCAACCCTCTACTGAACATAGAATTCTTCCTCGAATTCAGTCCCCCAATTCCTGTGGAGTTATGGAATACAGTTTTGAGGTTGGTCTCCTTTTTTATTTCTAGTCAAAAATGTTTCCTCCTCAAGACATCAAATAACGTCCTGTCTCCAAATGTCAATCTTTGTGCCTAGGTCTTTGCCATTGATACCACAAAACTCTTTCGCAATTCCCCTCAATCCTTCTTGCTTGAGTCAAAGAATTTCTTTTCCACCCAGCCTCCTACTTGAGTCTAGGAAAAGTTGCTTTAGCAAAGCAGAGTTTGGTAAATTTTTTCCACCTCAAGCCTCCTGCTTGAGTCCCGAAATATTCTTTTCCCCTCAAACCTTTTCGTTTGAGTCCAAGAAATAGCAATCATTTATTAGTTCTTGTAGTTTTGGTTAACCACAACATGCAACATAATAGCAACATAATATTAACATTAAATAGGTTCATCTATTTACTCATCAGTTCGAACTCATGCTTTTATCATTTCCCTTCATGAGTCATTGATCTTATGATACTCTTAGCATTGCATAATATATCATGCTCCTATCTCCCAACACGTCCCATGGATTTTGACAATCTGTCATTTCACTTGTTAGTACCACTTTATAAAACAAGGTCGAATTTTGTAAGGAACCATTTCTTAAGCATAATAATAATATGAAAATCATCCATCACACTACAACATCTATACATGATCAATATCATTATTTTTCTTTTAATTTCATCATTCTTTCCAAAATAACTGAGTTGGATTTGGTGATTTTTTTTTTCTTTTTTAGAGAATTTCTTCACAATAAAGATCTCCACAAATACAGGTCAATTATGTTACAAGTTCTATGATCCTTCCATCAATTAGATAACGATTTTAAAGAAGTATTTTGACATCATTTATTTCCATAATCAATATCCTTGTATACTTATGCAAAGGTTGTAATCAATTTTCCAACAACGTCATTTACCTATACGACTTATGTTATATGGTTTGGATCAATTAGGTGCAAGAGAAAAATTTGTATACCATATCTAATGGTAGTAAGTTACTTGGCAACACCTAACTATAAATTATTTTAACTATTAGCTCGTATAATGCTCTTTTACCATGAGTATCTTCTTGGAATTCTTTTCCATTAATGGTAACCATAAGTATGTCAAACAAAATATACAACTAGATGGTTACCACATGATCAACATGAAATAATTAGGGATTATCATTTACCAAAACTGATACTGATATTTATGACAAGCCATCATAAATATGAAGGAGGTTAAAACACACAAGGTACATACGAAAGAAACCAATATACGTCTCTATATATCACAAAAAATATTTTAGAACTATTTCTTGAGTATATCAAAAGTAGAAATCATAATCAAACTTCAAATTTTGGTGTGTTGACAAAATATACGAAGACATCATTCATATGTTTATCGTCTTTAATCCCTAACTTTTGGTAGTCAAGGTAATAGCATATGTTTTCATATAATACTTTTATCGTCAAAGTTATTGTCCCAATAAGCATGCTTTTCTCTATACTAAAATATGAAAAGAAATCAATTGTTGACCAAATGTCATTTCCTACAACACTTTACATCTAAGCGATGTTTTAGGATAGCTAACTTTAGCATACAATTCCTTTGTAATAACTTGGCATAAATATTCTTTATTCATCAAAATGCACAATCTTACTAGAACAGTGCTACTCTTTTGATAGTCGGCTTATGGCAGAGTTCATTTTATTTATTTTTTTGTTATTTGAAATTTACTCTCCTACTCCTTCGGGAAACAAGATGTGGTTTATTAATAAACTACTATTGAATTTCTTCAATCATCATTATGCAAAGCTGATTGATGATATCACTTATACCTTTATAGACAACTCATGTATCTACAATGGAAATCTAAATTCCTTAAACACATATAACTATTCTTTTCAACCGTACATAACAATTCAACGAATTCACCATAATCCTAGACATTTTAGGCTATCATCCTTCTAAGGCATTGTGTACATTTCTTTGTAGAACATGCTTCAAACATGAAGTTCATTTGTTTGTTAACACATAATTCTTCAGAAATAAACATAATGGAACTTACTTGTAACTCACCCATGATTTATTGGTTACCTCTTTGTCGAGCCTTTGAGAATGAACTGGTTTCCTCCTACAAGTAGAGTCCCTCCAACTTATCTTCTCATGTTAAGCCCAATATAGGCCCGAGCATTGTAACCTGCCTCTGATACCATTTGTAACATCCAAGAAATTTGTAGGTTAATAAAGTAGTGAATTATGAAAATGACTGACATGATTAAAGGACTAAAATTCGTAAGATACTTACATAACTAAAATGAAGATTAGTTGATTCGAAAACATTCTTCATGCATCATCATTATTACCATGAAACCAACTCATTAAATTCTTACTAGGAGTGGTAAACTTAAATGGTAAACTTAAATGTTGCACGCATCCATGTGGACGTACCAACTCAACATGATTAAGAGGAACTTACATTTTACTAATGAAACTTTCTATAACAGCATACATGTTCCTAAGAACCAATTATCTTAATATTAATATACCACAATATGAAGAGTCCATATAAAAATCAAGTCGTCATAAATACTCAAAGAAGGAGAGCATCAAACTTATACACAAAGAGAACATATGTAACATGCTTCACCCAACTTGGCTATGTCCAAAAAGCGGGGTTAGTTCATATTTTATTAAAATCAAGTGATGGATTACATTTCACAACAAGTTTGTTTCTCATAACTTTTCCCACTTCCTCATCGTCTTTCTTTCTCATGGAGAGTATCATCCAATAATCAAAACCTATCTCAAAATTATTACAGGGGATTCAACCATGCTATCCGGACTAGCATAAAAGGATATATACCAATATTTGAAATATATGTCAACTCGATACAGTAATACAAAAACATAAATACACAACAATTTATGGAGAACGTTATTACAACACGACACCGTCATTTCCCCTAATTCTATCCATCCTCTTATATCCTAAGTTAAACAATATTTAGTTGTATGGGTTGATCATGGAAGAGATCGCCCTACTATTTTATTACACATACCCATTAAAATATAATTAAAAAAATCTACTTATCCAATTTCTCAACATAAAACAAAAAATGCAAGCTGAGCATATTCACACATTCAGTCGAGATCCCATCTCTAATCTACACGAAGATAAAATTGGGTTCAATTCCCACATTCGGGAAGAGGTTCAAATTCGATATAAACAACGGTAAGGATGGGATTCGGGGCATTCAAATAATTTCAGAGAAAATGGCAATCACAATGCAAATATGTTCAACAGAACATCAAACCTATCTAGCATTCATACTTTCCAATGAGATGAGTATTCCATGCATTCACCAATTCACCAAACGGGTAATGTAGATATTAGGGGCATTCATGCTGGTGGAGTTAAAAATGAAACATAAACAAAAATAGAAGTACACGATATTGCATAGGTCAATCACTGGCATGATGAGCAGAGGATCTCAACTGCAAAAATCATTCAACCCAAATTTCATACCACTAAAAAGATCCAGCCACAAATAATTAAAAGAGATAGATGGGGTCCTCATTTCATACTCGGTTGCCAAGTTTCGGCACTGGTCTTCATGCAACACACAGAGATCTAAAAAAAGCAATTCAGCTATAATTGAAGAAACACTGCAAAACCTAGACAGACAAAAGACCTTGCCGATCTGACACTATGGATCTGCAGAAATCTCTATTGGTTGATGAAAACAAACAAAAACTGTCGGATACCGAGATCCATTTAAAACTAAGGTACTAGCCTAGCTTCAAACTAGCTCTATCTATTTCCAATTTAGATATCAACAATACAATGTTGGATACAGAGATCTGTTTGGTGTTGAGGGAAATGTATACATTTACATAATGTTTCATGCCAATCTCCATTAGGTTGAGATCCAGGCATTTTTTGTCCAAAAAAAATATGAACAACCGCGAAGTATTAACATGTTTTCAATCCAACAAATCGAAACAAACAGAGATATAAACTACAACTTCTTCCATCCTGAGCGTAGAGACTTCAAAATGTTTTATGCAACAAAATGAAAACAAATAGAATTCCAACGTGAGCGTAGAGACTTCAAATCGTTTTCACATAGAAATGTAGCAAGGGTTCATCCTTAATTTTCATGCAGCAAGCATGCCCAAACCAAAGGGATAAGCAGCATAAAAAAGGCTCGTCTCTCTGAGAGAGACCGCTTGAGATTCTATTGTGGGGATGCAGAGATAAAATATGCCCACAATTAAGACTAGAGATACACTCTGTCGACATCTAAACATGGGGATAATACTCTCGTCCACAAATAAACTTAGAAATATATTATGGTTGGGAATTGGGCTTGCCCAACTGTTCTCTCCCCATGTACAATCGCCATAGTAAAACAAACAAATGCATAATAATAAGACATGAAATGCAGGTCGTGCAACACAGCGCCGCCAGGCG
Source organism: Larix kaempferi (assembly GCA_027924585.1). Taxonomy (NCBI): domain Eukaryota; kingdom Viridiplantae; phylum Streptophyta; class Pinopsida; order Pinales; family Pinaceae; genus Larix; species Larix kaempferi. The sequence continues at coordinate 1,051,495 of BSBM01000760.1, read as the reverse complement.
TAAATTTCACAGATATGATATGGCTGGGGATTGGGCTTTCCGAGTCATCCTCTCCCATACATCATCACCGCCATAAGAATGCATAAAGAAAAACTATGCTTGGAAAATAATTCCAGAACCCTAGAATCCAGAGCTTTCTCCTCTTTTCCCCCTTTTTCCCAGATCCAAGCTCATCTTTAAATGAAAAAGGAAGGAGTCCTTCCTTACCTGAATGTGACAAGTGGAAGCACCTTAAACTAGTGTTCCATTCAGCGAGGCATGTGGCAGCATAGGTATTTCTAGTGCCACACCCATGGCAATCTCTTGTAAGAGATTCCTCCACCTAACCCATCACTTGGCTAGTATTAAATTCCCTTTTGTTAGAGATGGCGATGTACTCATTTATAAAAAAGTTGACATACCCTTCCATACAATATCGTATTATATATTAATAAAGGAGCATTCAGTAAAGTCTTAACTAATACTTATATATTTCTATAACATAAGCTTTCAATCATTTTGGAAATACACACACACACACACACACACACATATATATATATGTATGCATATGCCAAAAATACTCTTCATGATAGAAACACCTTATAAGGATAATAATAATAATAAAATGGGCTAGGACCACCTAGTCTTAGGTGCGATTAATAGCCATTGATCGGAGGGAATTACCGAGTCACTTGATGAGAATAGAAATTCTTCGATATCCCTACTGGGACGAACCATTCTTTGAGGATCAGTCAAACTCAAGAATTGTACCTCACACCTAATACTGTCACACTTACGGCTTCCTAGCCAATTTACCTCTCCCCTTAGTGGATTACATTGTTGTCGGTTAGTTGCGTCATTGCCCCAAGTTTACACTTTACAACTTACAATTTAAACCATATATGTTTCAGGTTCACTGGTGGGGCGTTGGCCTTGGGCCCCTCACTAGAAGACCATTACAATAATCATTTACATTTACAAAAATAATAGTGCATAAAGGGGGGATGTTATAGTCAAACCCTGTAGACATCACCTTTTATCAATTATCAATAGTCGTAACAATATAGTAGAAACACATTCAACACACTAGATCTATAATAACCGGGTAATGAATTAACAAATATAACAATGTATTAAAATTATCAACAAGTATCATAGTGTAAATCGACAGAATTATTGTAATCATATAACAAGGGCTTGAGACCGAAAGGACTCAGCCTGAGTGCATTTAACTTTTATGAACCGGGTAAATACAACCCCAAGTTCGTCAACCAAATAAAATATAGTGGGTCTCGGTATCCATTATGTAATCTTTAAACAAATAAAAACTTAATCATTATCCTAACACAGTTGAAGCCACTGTGGTGTTACAAAACGTTTTAAGAAAAGGAGCTCGATGGCATCTATTGGATGCATCGTCAACATGTTATCAAAGGAATAGTTTATTAAAAAGACAAGTGTTTGAGTCTCAAGAGTGAGCTCACGCAGTCGTAATATGAATATATAAAACATTGAAATGGTTTAGGGTTTTAACCATGTAGCATAACATTTCAAAACCAACATAGTAATAAAAAATAATAGAGAATCAAATTAGGGCTTGGGCCAAAGAAGGTACACATTCATGTTTTAAACTGTCGAATCAATATCTTCCCTGACAGTTGGTTTCCAAAATGATAATGCTGGAAGGCTTATACAGAAACAAAAACATTATTTAAAAAAAAAAGCAAATACTAAGAACCCACAAAATGTATTTGATAGCTAACGAATGTCACTATACAGTAGTCATCCCTTATATTCTTTTCATTGACGATTTTCCATCTAAAGGCTTCAAGCCGACAACATTTTCATATTAAACAGTATTGAGACAAGTAACAACAGTCTCGACAGAGACGTAGATACAAATTGGAAGAAAATCAATGTCGTAGCTTTCATTTAAAATGTTGTTCGAATCACAACTACAACCTATACAAGCTACTCACATGCCCAAAGGCTTACAACATTGTAAACATCAACGCTAGTAGTGCTTCAAACATGTTGACAAAGGAGATTTCATGGAGAAACCAAGGGCTTACCGTGTTAATAAACCATTGGGGTTTTCCTTTAAACTTAGAAATGTTGAAGTCGAAGCCTAAGAAGAGAACAACGAGCAGCCAAGAACTGGAAACATCTTGCCAATACACACGAAGCAGTTAGAATTTTTCATGTCTTAAAATATAAACAAAGAAATTAAAATTTTGAAACAAGTGTGAGTTGGAACCCTTCTTACCTCTTGCAGAAAAGACAAAGCACCATGAGCATAGTTCACCCAAGTAACTAAGACCATGATAGCATTACGTTTAACAAGCATTGAAACCCTGAAGGCCACTCTGTTTATTTCTTTTTCAAGTTTAAAGCTGGAAATTGCACAGAGGTGCCCAAATGGCCATGGAGGCCAAACGAGAACTTAGCTCTACAAACCCTCACACAACAACAATAGCAATGCCAAGACCATCGAGGAGTTAGGGCTTTGTCCCTTACGTGGTTACTCTTCACCAACCTTCATGAGCATCATAAATGAGCTTGGTTGGCATCCACTACACAATCAATTTTTACCCACCATTGTATAGTTAAACACGTTGTTTGCGTTTTGAATTTCATTTTTACATTTGCACCAAAGACCTTGTTTAATGTTTTAACAACAATGTCATATTATAACTTTTAAGACCAATGTTAAACTTGATACACCATCACCATGATAAAAGCCATTAGGGCTAGCACATCCAAACACATAGTTAGGGTTACTATAATATTCAATACTTGCAATGTAATTTATATAGCTAGGTATAACCTTAGCCATTGAAATCTATGAAATCGTTAGCCTTTTTATGCATAAAAGTCCTACCTGTAACCTGGACAGAGTAATAGTAATGTCTATTAGCTTTAAAAGCTAAGGAAGCCTCACGACTACTCCATAAATCACTTGTCAAACAAAAGGAGTTAAATATAATCAATTATTAAGATCAAACATGTTACAGCATAAGAATGATGAGCAAAATAACAATGTTAATAATAGAAGATAGGTTATGGCTTTAAGACATTGAGCATTGAATGTCGTCATAGTTACTTTATACATTTAATAACGCATGACATAACAGTTTCTATGTAATAACCAAAAATTTAATGTATTGTAGACAAAGATACAAATGGATTCATAAATACTCTCAAACAGTAAAAGAGATTCAAGTCCTACTTCAATGATTTAAGAATAAGTGAGATAATCGTCAAATTCATGAATATGGAAATAGAATTAATGAATACACAAGACATTTATATAATAATGATTTAAGAGAATTTCCACATGTATAATGTTGTATTATGGATAGTATAATATTAACTTTAGACATAGGAACACAACTCTAGCTAAATGTTGTTAAGACACTTATAATAATTGATGATAGTTGTAAACAAGTACTTGTCACATTTAAGAGTATAGTTAAGCAGTAATTAAGATGCTAAACATTCACACTTATACTTCCGCATAGTAATCAATCGAAAATAAGACTGCTTAGAAATATTTTAATTTTTGATGAAATTTGGGGATGTTACATGTGGTATCAGAGCGCAAGTTCAAACAGTAGGCCTGAAAGTGGTTCAGTTGCGCAATACAAAATTTAAATAGAAAACACAGTTACTGATTTTTTTTGTTTTAATTTGTTTATGTACAAAACATTTGGTATTTAATTTGCAAGTATGGAAGGACCAGAAGAATCTGCTAAGGACATATCTCAACATAATGATCAAAATATTAATGAACATTAACATGTTAATGAAGAAAACATTTACGTGGAATTGAATGATAATTCATCTGAACTACTTAGAATAGTGAAAGATCTAAAAGCTGAAATGAAAAATGTTAAAGAAGAGAATGAAAGGATTTTAAAAGCACAAGAAGAACTAAATCAGATTTTATTGGATAAATTCCATAATGACGAAAGAGATAAAAGAGCAAAATTTAATTCTGGATCTAGAACCATTTCCTATCAACACAAATGTAAGAAGTTAAAATTTTATAATGATGATAGTATCTCTTCTTCTGAAGTTAATGTTAAAATACATAAAAAGAAACATAAGTACTCTAGTGACAACAGTGAAAGTGACTGTAGACCCAAAAGGAGAAATTATAAACCATATGAACAGATTTCATGGGAGTTCAAGAAGATCAAACCAGCAGCGTTTAATGGTGAAAATGAAAAGGGAGAAGCAACCGAAGCATGGCTGTCAGGTATGCAGAAATACTTTCAAATTTATGATTATTCAGATTAGCTAAAAGCTAATATGGCCATTTATAATCTGACTGGGAAAGCAGATATTTGGGGGAAGGCTATAAAAAGGGTAAAAAGCCTTAAAGAAAAGAGCGTAAGTTGGAGTACATTTAAGAAATATTTTAAGGAGAAGTTTCTATCTAAATAGTACTACGAAGAAAAAGCTAAAGAATTCTATGATTTAAAATTTGGCTCTATGAACATGAAATAGTTAAGTAGTAAATTCCTAAGTCTATTAAGATATATACCTTACATTATTGACGAGAAGCCTAAAATACAAATATTTTTCGGTTGCTTACCTTTTAATATCAAAGACAAAATTGAGTATGAAAACCCTAAGACTCTTGAGGAAGCTATGAGAAAAGTGAACTTTTGTTTTGAACAGAATAGAAAAAGAGAAGGTGTATCTAGCTAGAAGAGTAACAAACCAAGTAATTTCGAACATAAAAGGAAAGTTTTTAATTTTAATAGTAATGATGGAAATAACAAGTGAAATTTCCATAGCGAAAACTTTCAAGGAAAATTCTGGAAGTCATTGTTTAAAGGTTTGGATACTAAGTTAAATTTCAGCACATCTTTTCATCTGCAAATTGACGAAAAAATTGAAAGGGTAAATCAGATTCTACAAGACATGTTAAGAATGTGCGTTAAAGATCAAACAACTAAGTTGGAAGACTATCTACAGTTAGTTGAATTTGCTTATAATAATCACTATCAAGCTTCTACTAAACTTATTCCATTTGAAATTATGTATGGTAGAAACTGTTATACTCTTATCTCTTGGAGTAATCCCGTTGACAAATTAATGCTAGGACAATATTTGTTAAAACAAATGGAACTAACAGTGAAGCAGGTACAAGGAAATTTGAAAATATTACAAGACATACAAAAGAATCATGCAGATCTGAAAAGAATTGAGAATGAATTACAAGTAGGTGAGCATGTGTTTGTTAAGGTAAAACCAAAAAGAGCTCATTTAAGTTCGGGAGTTGTGCTAAGTTAGCACCCAGGTATTATGGACCATTTGAAATACTATCAAGAATTTGACCAGTGGCATATCAGTTAGCCTTACCACCTAATTTGAAAATACATAATGTTTTTCATATTTCTAGTTTGAAAAAGTATGTACATGATGCTACTCATGTAATCGATTGGAATGACATACAGGTGGAACCAGAAGGATATTTTCAGGTGGAACCGGATTGTATCCTTGACATGAGAGAAATTTTACTCTGAAATCACACCATTGGACAGGTAAAGGTGTAATGGAAGCATCTTAGTGCAGATGAAGCAACCTGGGAATTAGAGAGTCATATGCGGCTAGCATATCCAATTTTTTTCCAGGAAGGCTTTGATGATGAATAAGAAATATCGAGGATGATGTTGAACTTAAGAGGGGGTGTTTGTAACCTAAATAGTACAAGAAACATTTTATGTTTGTGGAAAAACATTACTTTAACTTCTATTGTAAAGTTTTATATTAATGACCAAGGATGGTCAAGGATGAATGTAAATGAATAATATTATTATTTAATAAATTAAAATAGGAGACACTCACCCAAAGAGACTGTTGAAAGAGTGTTTACTGACCCACTAGGAGGAATGAAACTGGAGTAGAAGGCAATGGACAAGTGGTAGCATCTGCACTCACTTACTAGGTGTTGTTATGGGACAACTTCCCTTAAAATGTTGTCATGTTCCCCAAGGATGGTGAAACTGGCCCAAAAGACCTAGGCAATCTTTATGTAGTCATTGAATTTGAGCAAGTATCTCACACATTCTCTAAGCAGATAGAAATTTTTCCTTGTGGTGTTAGAACTGACCACACAAGAGATTCGATGAGGGGAAGTTGGGTAATGAGTTGTAGAGTAAGTCTGTCTTATTCCTGTTGAGTGTAGAGGTATTCATGTTGAGTGCAGAGGTAGTGTTATGTATGAAAGTCTTCATGATTGTTGAAGTACATAAGGGTGATTTGTAGGCAAGTCTTCTTGGTTGCTGGAATACAAACATATTGTCTTGCTTCTACACAGTATCTTCATCCTGGTGGTTCAGTGAATAGTCTCGGGGGTCCAAAAGTAAGTGATCTTGGCTGTTTTCTGAAGAAGGTTGGGAGGAACGGTTGTCTTTAGGTGTTTGTCCACCCTATCAATTAACATGTTCTAATTTGTTTTTATGTTATTTACTTTTAAACTATTGATCTATTTCTTCAAACTGTATGTATATGTTATCCTAGTTTCCAAATGTATCTTAGATATCAGTTAGTTCTTATAAATGATAGATTTATGAATTGATAGATTAATTATGTATAATGAATGGACGAATAAATATTGGAAAATATAGAATGAATGATTATAAATTTCTTCCTGAATTTTTCCTTTCACCATAGGTGATGTACTCTAGTACAAGAAGATGTTTAATTAACATAGATTAGAGACGATAGCCAGATTCTAAGAAGAAAAAAAAATCTTTATAATATATCGGATATAAATTTCATACTTGTCTGTAGCTCTCATTAATATCTTTATATTCATTATATATACATTGTTTATTCATCAACAGTTGACATTGATAACCTAGCAGCAAAGTCCATATTTAAAATATCATAGGGTTTTGCACAGAAATACAAATATAAACCCTGGTTATGCATTCAATATGAGTCATGTAAACAAAGTAGTATACTATCAAATTATACAGCTTCTATAGAAATTTTCTTAAAAGCATAATGTACAGAACTCATATCAACTTTATAGAAGTATGATATTTTAAGAAGTATAGAAATTAAACATCTTTGAAACTCTAGCTAAAAAAATTTAAGTATCGAATTCCATAAACAAAGTATATTATAAAGTAGTACTGTATTTACTAATGATCAAATATTACAAACACAACAGTCCCAAACACATCCATTAAACGAGATTATATTTTATCAACACATCCTATCTTTTTCTTCATAATTATCCAACATTGACAAGATAAAAAAACAATTCAAGGCCAAACCCTGTAACTAGTATACAATATAACTATATCAACCATATCGAAGGTCAAACCCTATAGACATCACTTTTTATCAATAATCAATAGTCATAACAATATAGTAAAAACATATTCAACACACTAGATCTATAATAACCCTGTAATGGGTTAACAAATATAACAATGTATTAAAATTATCAATGAATATCATAGTGTAAATCGACAGAACTATTGTAATCATATAACAAGGGTTTGAGAACGAAAGGACTCACCCTGAGTGCATCTAACTTTTATGAATCGGGTTAATACAACCCCAGGTTCATCAACCAAATGAAATACAGTGGGTCTAGTCATCCATTGTGTAATATTTAAAAAAAATAAAAACTTAATCATTATTCTAACACATTTGAAGCCACTATGGTGTTACAGAACATTGTAAGAAAAGGATCTCGATGGCATCTATTGGATGCATCCTAGACATCTTATCAAAGGAATAGTTTATTAAAAAGACAAGCTTTCGAGTCTCAAGAGTGAGCTCGCCTAGTCATAATATGAATATATAAAACATTGATAGGGTTTAGGGTTTTAAACCTGTAGCATAACATTTCAAAACCGACACAGTAATAAAACTTAACACAGAATCAAATTAGGGCTTGGGACAAATTAGTTACACATTCATCTTTTAAATTGTCAAATCAATCTATGCCCTGACAATTGTTTTCCAAAATGATAATGTCGGAAGGCTTATACAGAAACGTAAACATTATTTTTCAGAAAACCAAATACTAAGAACTCGGAAAATGCATTTGATAGCTAACTAATGTCACTATTTAGTAGTCATCCCTTATATTCTTTTCATTGACGATTTTCCATCTAAAGGCTTCAAGTTGAAAACATTTTCATATTAAAAAGTATTGAGACAAGTAACAACTGTCTCGACAGAGTTATAGATACAAACTGGAAGAAACTAAATGTCGTAGCTTTCATTTAAAACGTTGGTGTAATGTCCCATAACTAGTAAATAAAAAAATTTTCTCTCTTCTAACTAAACTTCCTAACCTGACGATATTCCTAATATTAACTTCAGCACTTAGATAATATGTACGGTCAATTTTTCACGGTATCCTTTCTAGGCTTAAGTTCTTCTGAGATCATCATGTTACTTGTTTGTATGCCTTAATGGTTTTTTGTATGCGCTTGAACAATGGTTATGGAAAATTCTATGGTCTTCACTTCAGACTATAGTACTATTTTAATGGTACTTCCTTCTTACTGAATTATAGTTTCACCTGCTTAAAAATGAATGTCTCAATGTTACCTCAAGTGGAAAAGAACTCAAGTTGATGAACATAAGGCCCATGGTGGGGCATTGATGGTTATAACCGGACAAGGGAGAAAATGTAAACCACGGCAGGACTGCCGAGAGGTAAGGGTGGCCTTGGCAGATACTGGTCTTACTTAGAAATTTTTCTAATGTATCTATTCTATTTGCTTTCATGCAAGTGCAGCTATGGGTGCTCCATTCCTTGTTCGAAATCCCTCATAAGGAATGTAAGTCGTGGCTTGTGCAAAGTGTAGAGACAACAAGAGGTGGAGGACCTAACATGCAAAGCTATGGTTTCAAAGGTTATGGCATTCGGAATTAATAATGAGTCATGTAAAACTATGGAGTATGGGTTTCATAATACCCTATGGCTTACACTATGGCGCTTGGGGGTTTCTTAAGGTGCATTAAAGTTAAGTGGGTGGGTATTAACTACCCTTGGGTTCCCACGTATGGAGATTCTAGCTGGCTTGGGTACTTTTCGAGATCTTTGGGGTTTGATACTGATATGGTCACTCTACGTTTTTGTTTCCTCTGGTTCTGGTCTGTGTTTTCATTTCTTCTTGGAGGAGGGTCTCGTGCCAGACCGGAGCTATGCTCCTGGTCTTGGCACCAAGGAGCTGCGGAAAAGATGAAAGGGATACAATGCTTTGGTATAAACTCAGGCGATAGTCTTGTTCTTCCTGTTTATAGTTTTCAAATGATAGTTTGAATTAAAAATATAATTTCCAGGGTTAATCCGAATGAATTTTCTATTGACAAATGAAGAAAGGCGTACCATCCTGCGTGGCTGGATATAGATGGCCAGGCTCTGCGACTTAATGGTAAGTTCAGTCCTAGCCAACATGGTCCTTCCTCTTGTAGTCGTGATAGGGTGCTGTTAAATCATTGTTTTGGGAAGCTTCATAGAGCCTTTGGCTCGGTATTTTGAATGAAGCCTTGGGGTCACAATTTAGCTGGACCGGAAGCTCATATATACATGCTATTTGGTTATGGTGTTTTTTTGAGAGACTATGATACTCTGTCTTTGCTATTTGAACCTTATGGAAACTTGTATAAATGAATGATTTAGCAGTGTGTGTATATCTTAGAAAGATATCCGTGTTTTGCTACTGGGTTTTGTAAATTAATCCTACGCTGGGACTGTACAGATTGCTACAAACTTTCGTTTTCATGGTTGCTCTCTCCTGTTGTGTTCTGGGTTTTAAATGTTTATGTGGAAGCCATGGCGTGTATAGAATCAGTAAGTGAATAAAATCTGAGTCTTTTAAGTCCCTAGATAGTCTACTGTGGATGTATAGAAGTTTGTAAAAGTAAAGTTTCAGTTTCTTGGTTGGTGTAGGTATGTCTACAAAGAGAAGAGAGGGTTTGCTTGAATGTTTAGAGAGGGATTCGACACTCTGACCTATATGATGTTTGAGCTGGGAACGAACTCTTTTTACTACCACTTTCAGAAATCGTATGTTTATAGGAAGTAGGGATAGCAAATACCATCTTATTTTCTTGTGTTGACAGAGATTAGAAAATGGGTCGTGTGGTGAATCCCAGGACTTCCATCAGCATTTAATGGGTTTTGCTTTTGTATCTATCATGTGATAGCTACAGGTTCTATTATAAAATGTATGATGGAGTAAAATCGTGCTCTGTGGGTTTAGATTCTATGCTTCTGCCATACTCTGTTTGTTTGGGGTGTGCTTTTTGTTTTTTCAATAACTAGGAGGTGGAATGCTGATGGGATTCGAACCTTGGTTTGCTATGTGAATGGATTTTCTGTATGTTATTTATAAATGCTTTGGCTATAGTGATTTTGTGTGTAGAATTGAATGATACGATGATGAAATGAAATGCTCAGGGAGCAAACCGTAATGTTTTGATGCTTGATACTAAATTCCAAAGTGTGTTTTGAAAAGTCCTCTGGTCAAAATCGTCAGTGTATAAGTTTCTGGGTTTTACTGTTATCGTTGGTAGTATAAATTTTATTTAAATCTAAACAGGAAGAGGATAATGTATGTAGCGTTTGATAGAATTCGAAGTCCAATTTTGTTTCCTTCATGGTTAGTAGTTTTGAAAATAAACGATAATTTAAACCTAGGATATAGTAAAAATAAGGAATAATAGAAATTCTTATTTTAATACTATGAGCAGCATTTGACACTTCCCTATACAGAGACTATAAAAAGATTTACAATGCAATTTTTTTTTGAAAGAAATGTAAACTAAACTTGTAAATAAAGGCATGACTATTCTTGAAGAAATAAATCTGCATTTTCTTCAAAATTCTTGAAAATAGAAATCAAGAATGTCTAGCACAGGATAGCAGAGCTAGACCTGCTTGACATTCTTTTGCACAGAACTTCCCTAGCTACGAATTCTAACTTAACCACAGCTCTCTAATTAATATTTATCAGCAAGTCCATATTTAACAATTCTACGGTTAATGAGAAGCGAGTCCCAGGGATGTTGGGGCAACACCCTGTACTACATATATAACTATATCCATTATTTAACATAAACAAAAATAGAGAGTTTATGTTTCATACCTAGTGTTGGTAGTTGGATCCCTTTCTAAAGTTACCTGCACATTCAAACAATGATTAGAGTAGAGCCCTTTAAACTCAGCTAACCCAAATAGAATTACGTTGGGGCTACCACGTTCCTCCCAACCTTGACCCCTAAACAGTTTTCGGTTCTATATGGATCCTCATGAGCTTGGCTCCGATATGCAATGAAGAGAGAGAGAGAGTGCCTAGGTCCACTACTGGTTCAAATCTGGGAATTATTAAGTAAAGTCGCTTCAGTTTCTTGGAGCAGTGAGCTTCCCTTTGATTACCATAAGAAATGATAAAAATAAAGAGATCCCCCAGACTTGGGAATATGCCCTCCTTAAGTAGGGAAAGAAGATCTTGAGATTAGGACTGTTGGAGAAAATATACTGGTTTCTTTAATGTTAATAATTTAAGTAAAAGAAACTTTGTTTTAATTAATTATTTGTTCTTTCGGAAACATGACTTTTCAACTTGTTTTAACTAGAGTGCTTTTGAGCCTTTTCACAAACTGAAATAACAAAGTTTATAATTTAAGTACATGATTCGAGTATCATTGATTTATTAATTAAATGCACCACTTTATAAAATAAATTATTTATAATTAGATACTTCTTTTCAACCTTTTTAAGGATAGGGTCCACTTCTTTGGACGGTCTTAGTAAGCTAGGATAGGCACTTCTAGTCTCTCTTTCTCGCATATCGGATTCCCTCTTTTAACATGGTAGCTCCTGCAGTAGGTGATGATAGTAAAAGATGAATCATTTAATCATTTAAATAAATGTGATGAAAATTGCTCTTCAGAGTCTTCCCGACTCAACACTTTGAAACTCTGTAACCCCGAGTGCTCTTCAAAGCCATTTAACTCAACACTCTGACATGGGTGTTACTCTATTGCAATTCCAGAGTCCCTGCTCAACACTAGTGCGAGAATGTGGTTGTGAGGCACATCTAGGATCTTTCAGTTTCCTCGGATCCGATATTGGTTTTATCAAGCTTGGAGTGTTCCAGGGTTTATGCCCAACACTCAATGTACCTCAGGGCTTACTCCCAGTACATTATGTATTTCCTCTAGGTACATCGGGGCTTTGGCCCAGTACATAGGTAATCGATGTGTTTTTGAGCCTACACTCAACACACTATATAAATCAAATTATGTCATTCACATCACTGAACATTATGTAAGAAAAAGGGTCATTCCAGTATATTAGGGCTTTGTGCCCGCATCAAAACATAGTTAGTAACATTGGGGATTTCTTGCCTAGTGTATAAAGAATAAAGGAATCTAGTCAGGATCCATGTCCAATATGTCATTATAAAAGAATAAGTCATATGTACTAGGGCTTATGCTTCATAATCAGAATAGATCACAAGTGCTGGGGCTGTGGCCCACTATAGCATCATAAAGACAGTCAGTCCAAAAGATGGGGATATTATAGTTGGTCGAATCCCAACTCCAACGTATACAAACTACTCGCATGCCCAAAGGCTTGCAACATTGTAAACATCAACGTTGACAGTGCTTCAAACATGTTGACAAAGGAGACTTCGTGGAGAAACTGAGGGATTGCCGTGGTAATAAACCACTAGGGTTTTCCTTTAAACTGAGAAATGCTGAAGCCGAAGCCTGAGAAGAGAACAATGAGCAGCCAAGAACTAGACACATCCTTCCAAAACACATGAAGAAGTTAGACTTTGTCATGTGTTAAAATATAAACAAAGAAATTAAAATTTTGAAACGAGTTTGAGTTGGAACCCTTCTTACCTCTTATAGAGAAGATGAAGCGCCATGAGCGTAGTTCACCCAAGTAACCGAGACCATGATAGCATTAAGTTGAACAAGCACTGAAACCCTGAAGGCCACTACGTTTATTTCTTTATAAATTTTAAAGATGGAAACTGTGCAGAGGTGCCCAAATGACCATGGCGGTCAAATGAGAGATCGCCTCTCCAAACCCTCACGCAACAAAAATAATAATGCCAAGAGAAGCAAGGAGTTAGGGAATTGTCCCTTACATGGTTACTCTTCACCAACCTTCACAAATCCCTTACATGGTTACTCTTCACCAACCTTCACAAGGCTCATAAATGAGCTTGGTTGGCATCTAGTACACAATCAATTTTTACCCACCATCGTATAGTTAAACACGTTGTTTGCACTTGGAATTTCATTTTCACATTTGCACCAAATACCTTGGTTAATGTTTTAACAACAATGTCATATTATAACTTTTAACACCAATGTTAAACTTGATAAACCTAGCACATCCAAACCCATTGTTAGGGTTACTATAATATTTAATCCTTGCAGTGTAGTTTATATAGCTAGGTATAACCTTAGCCATTTAAATCTATGAAATCATTAGCCTTTTTATGCATAAAATTCCAACTTATAACCTGGACAGAGTAATGGTAACGTGTATTAGCTTTAAAAGCTAAGAAAGCCTCACGACTGCTCCAAAAATCACTTGTCAAACAAAAGGAGTTAAATATAATCAATTATTAAGATCACACATTTTACGACATATGAATGATGAGCAAAATAACAACGGTAATAATAGAAGATAGGGTATGGCTTTAAGACATTGAGCATTGAATGTCATCATAATTACTTTATACATTTAACAACCCATGACGTAATAGTTTGTATGTAATAACCAAACATTTAATGTGTTGTAGACAAAGATACAAATGGATTCATAAATACTCTCAAACAATAAAAGAGATTCAAGTCCTACTTCAATGATTTAAGGATAAGTGAGATAATCATCGAATTCATGAATATTGAAATAGAATCAATGAATACACAAGACATTTATATAATAATAAGTTAAGAGAATTTCTGCAGGTATAATGTTGTATTATGGATAGTATAATATTAACTTCAGACATAGGAACACAAATCTAGCTAAATGTCGTTAAGACACTTATAATAATTGACGATAGTTGTAAACAAGTACTTGTCGGATTTAAGAGTATAGTTAAGCAGTAATTAAGATGCTAAACATTCACACTTATACTTCCACATAATAATCAATAACAAATAAAATTGCTTATAAATATTTTAATTTTTGATGAAATTTGGGGATGTTACACGTTCATATTGTGCACTATTTTTATTGTTAGGTCCACATATACACTTGCACATTTTTATAAACTTGTTGAATTATTTCATGTCATGTTTTATCTTCATGGATATATGATGTCTTATGTATATGTCAACATGAGTTATTTATCTTATGTTTATGTGGATGTGTGTACATGTTATTTATGTTTATTAGGTATGTTTATGTTTATGGACATGCATGTTAACTTTATCTTCATTTATGTTGATGAGTGTATGTTATTTATTTTTATGCTTAAGTGAACAAGTGTATACATGTTATTTCCCTTATGTTCATGTACATTATTGCACCGAGTGAAACGAGGTGCTCTACAGCCCAGTATGGGGGAGATGTTGTAACGTTACACATTTGTCCTTATTATCGGTTAAAAAGTAAAAAGGTTTTTTTTAATTAAAACATAATTAAAAAATTCATGTCGGCTCATAAAATAAAAAATTATGGAAAGTATTTTAAAAAATCCATGTCCACTCATAAAATAAAATATTATGAAAAGTAATTAAAAAATAGATGTTCATATATAAAATAAAAACTTAAAACTTAAACCTGGATCTATCAATCAAGAGAGATTAAATTTCTTGAGTTTAAATTTGATCAAATAAATACACCTGAAGAAATCGGATCCCTCTCGGTGCTTGATAGATACGAGTTTAAGATGGATCTATGCTGGTGTGTTGTATGTTCACGTTTACAATGCTTGATGTCGATTACAATTTACACGTTACAATTACAATTACAAGTTATAGCGTAGTATTTAAATACAATTTCACAATTTACCAACTCACAATTGTGCAATTACAATTTAAGAAAAATAGAATCACTTATGTTAGCCCCATATGTGCATCATATATTACATACATGTGTTTCCTATATTTGACCCTTAATATGTTATATCAAGTCTTATGTGGGTTATGGGATTATGTGTGCTGGTTAGTTTGATTAGTTGCTCATTTGTACGTAAATTAGTGAGGGTAGTTGATTATATGTGTTTATTAAGTGTGTTTGGTGTCTATGTGCATTAAATGCTTGTGTGGATTAAGGGATAGGGCTGTTATGGGGCTTGAGGGTAGTATGTGTAAAATCCCTCAAATTCAACCCTGAGTATTATTAATTTTTGTAAATGTGATTATGATTGTGTAAGCGGCCCTATTGAGGAGCTCAAGTCCAAGGCACTACCAGTGGACCTAGAAACTAGTGTCATGTTCATAAGTGTTATTTTAGACCTAGTAGACTAAATGTTTAGGACACGACTAAGATGACAATGAAAAGAATTCACTTGATCACTAAGAAACCAGGCCAGTCTAATATTTCATAACTAAGTGTCACGGTGGTGCCCTTGGGTACTGGGAGTAAAGCAAATAAGTTTCACTAAGTCATTAAAGTTAGAAGTTAATTATAATTTCCTTAAAGAGGATAATTTATGGTTAGAAAACCATAAAAATCTAAGTTACAATGTACTAAGATATATATATATATATATATATATGAAAGAGTTAAATTATCAAAAGAATATATATCTATTATAATTATACAAAAAGATTGTGCAAATCATATATATATATATACGCCATCCCTTTCATAAACATATTGAAAGTTATGGTCTTTATTGTATACATATATAATGCATTTTTGACATTATAAAGACTATATGGCATTTTAAATTATAGACTTTATATGGTAGAGAATTATTCATTACAAAATTATTATAATAAATATGTTTGAAAATAATACATGTAATACAATATATATAGGTTATGAGAGGGAAACCATAAAAGTAAATAAAGTTAATACATATAATTACATGGTGTTACCAAGTGGGAAATTATAGATTTATTATATATATAAGGAAGACATACTGCATATATACATATTCCATTTTAATGTGTAGGTTTAAAAGAAAATCGAATCCTAGGAGTTTTACCCACACATAACCGATTTTAGAGGGATACTGTCGGTCTCACTAAAGAGAGGAGAGCGAGCATACAGTCTACTATGTCCACCAATTAGGAGTAGAGATTAATGGATGAGCTTAATAAGGAATTTGGTCTTCTATACGTTGGGTGCTCCTTAAATAGAAGACTCCATGCACCCATGATGGAGATCGTGGCTAATAAAAGTTTTAGTTACTTGAATGAAGGGTGCACCAAAGAACTACCACTTATCATCTCCAAAGAGTATCGAACTCTTGATAACTCCCACGTGTAAATAGAAAAAGGGGTTTAGAGCCACATGGTCATTCGGATGGGAATGATCCATCCACTACATTAAGAGAAGAGCTCATGATAAAAGGGGGGAATGGAAAAAGAGTTCGGCATCTGGGAAAGAATGGAAATGAGTAGGGGATCATTGCCTTATCGAGCAGAAATATCCTATTATGCGGACTAGACACTTTGGGAATTGACAGAAGGGGACGGATCTCTACGTTTAGGAATGGAAGCCACATCTGCGTCTCTGTAATGGGAAGTAGAGTTGATTAAGTGATAAATTCCATAAGGGGTAAGCAATCTCTGACATATTCTTTCTAGTTCATCTATGCACAGTGGGCCATTCCTTAAGATGCTTTAAGTAATCTGCAGTAGCTTCATTTGATAGAGTCTTTTCTTGAGCGATCTACCTTAAGTGTGTAATATGATCTTTGCAATAACTGTCTAGAAATCTTAATCAGAGTCAAGTTTGTATAGAGTATGCAACTGTAAATCCTCATGTTACACATGTTAAATTTTCAGAATTTACTTCAATCTGATCTAGGATCTTAATTGAGAGAACAACATGTACAACAAATCTATAGCATATCAATCATGGACACAATAATGGAAGCACACAAGAGACATAGAGTTTACCTGGGGAAAACCATAAAGGTGAAAAAATCCAATAACTTCCTCAGAGATAGATAGAGCAATGATACAACCAAAATATAAGAGATAGTATTCTCCTAGCAGCAGAGCCTCCTCCTCATAAGTGTGCCACTTTCCGAATGAGAGAAGTCTGTGAATGAATGATCAAATAGAGATCTCCCGATCTCTATTTATACTTGTCCTGTCTTTCCCAATAAACTAATGGGACCTACATGTCTAGCTTAACCCATGGTTAACTTAATCCGGGCCGACCCCACACTTGGTGGTCTAATAACCCTTTGACCCACATGGCCGACCCCCAATAGGGTGGTCTAATAACCCTTCGACCCACATGACTTATATAGGGCCAACCCCAACAAGGTGGTCTAATAACCCATCAAGTATAAGTTACGACACTTACAATATAAACAACGACACTTCCGTATAAAGGAATAATACCATCTCTATAGGAATACAAAATACATATATGAAATACATGGGTGAAATACATGGGTGAAATACATTCCGAAGTTACATATACATCAACACTCCCTCTTAACTAGGAAGATATTTTTTGACACAGATCTGCTAGCACAAGTCTTCTTCTCTGGATCATCATCAGCGAATCATCATCCTCGAATCATCGTCATGGTCACTGCTACTTCTATCTCAGTCAATCTCTAAATATACTCGTCATAGGAAGTTCTACAAAGCCATTCCTTTTTCATACTGGATGTAGGCCCACCACCTGCAGGTCTTCATCATCACTGGCCATATTGTGGAATCCTCAGGACTTATTACGTGCATCACAAAACCTTTAAAGAGTCTCTTGCCTAGCAAGAACCCTAAAGAGCATCTGAGGCCTTTTTCATTTTGTCCAGATCTCCAGGACTTATTACATGTGACCCCACCACAAAACCTAGCAAGAGCATCTCAAGATGTTACGAGTACACAACTCCAACCTGAAATCTCCCCAGGGCACAAATTACATGTGGTCACCACAAAACCTGGCAAGAGCATCTCAGGATGTTACGGGTACACAACTCCGACCTGAAATCTCCCCAGGGCACAAATTACATGTGGTCATGGCAAAACCTCGAAAGAGCACCTCGGGATGTTACAGGTACACAACTGCAACCTGAAATCTCTTAGGGCACAAATTACATGCCATAGGACAAAACCTCGCAAGAGCATCTCAAGATGTTACGGGTACACAACTCCACAACTCCAACCTGAAATCTCCCAGGGCACAAATTACATGTTCTCCTAGAGCAATGTCTCGAAAGAGCATCCCAGGCTGTTACGGGTACACAACTCCGACCTATAGGATCTCCGAGACATGCTCATCTACACAACCTGATCCATGGCCACAAAGTATCATCCTGATACTCATCATACATCATCCTGATGTACACATGATCATCCTGATCATCATCACTGCAACATTGTGCTGCATGTCATCTGGAGAAATATCCTAAAGCTCATCATCTATGATCATCTTGATCATACACTGCATCTACCTGATGCATACCATCTACCTGATACATATCATCATACATGATCCACCTGATCATACAATGTATCCACCTGATACAAACAAATACATGATCCATCTGATCATACCTG
Organism: Larix kaempferi; assembly: GCA_027924585.1. Lineage (NCBI taxonomy): Eukaryota > Viridiplantae > Streptophyta > Pinopsida > Pinales > Pinaceae > Larix > Larix kaempferi. The sequence continues at coordinate 1,032,790 of BSBM01000760.1, read as the reverse complement.
ATACATGTCAACATACATGATCTACCTGATCATACAATGTATCCACCCGATACAAATACAGATACATGGTCCAAGCATCCAACATGATGCATATACAAAATACATACAAATGATCCAACTGATCATATCCAGTATCCAACATGATGCATACAAACATAAATGATCCAACTGATCATATCCAGCATCCAACATGATGCATATATACATAAATGATCCAACTAATCATAACAAGCATCCAACATGATGCAATGATCCAACTGATCATAACAAACATCCAACATGATGCATATACATATACAGAGTAGTAACTGGAGCATTGTCCTGATGCTCATCATCCATGATCCTCCTGATCATCATAGCATTGTCCTCTTCAGATCATCTCATCGTCCATGAAGCACAGCCCAAATGCACATCATCCAACACTTACACCACCGACATGGGAGAACACATCTACCACCATTCGGGGAAGACTCCAGCCCTTACTTTTTCACCATGGGAGAACACATCTACCACCATGTGAAAAATGGCTTCAGCCCTTACATCTACACCATGGGAGAACACATCTACCACCATGTGAGAATGGATCAGCAATTACATCATGACCATGGGAGAACATATCAACCATGTTAGAAAAGCTCATGTGCATCTGCATCTTCCGGACTCATCACTTCCCTATGGAAGGGACCTCGATCTGAAGTGCACCAAGCCTCTCTCTGAAGTATTCAAACTACACTCTAGCCAATGGATTGGTCAATACATCTGCAACCTGCTCATCCATCGCAACATACTCTGCTTCAGATGTACTCAGTGCTACGCAGGACTCCTTCTTGCTAAACCAAGATATCACACCTGATCCCATACTGAAGCAGCACCTAGAAGTGCTCTTCATATCTGTAGCACTACCGGCTCAATCTGAATCAACATAACCCTATAGGTTAAACTTTTGATTCACATCATACTTGAGCCCATAGTCAACTATACCCTTTAGGTACCTCAAAATATTCTTTATAGCAACTAGGTGAACATCTCTCGGATCCGTCAGGAACTAGCTCAATGTGTTCACTGCAAAGTAAATATCTGGTCTCATGTTTGTCAGGTACATAGAGGGCCCAATCATCTGATGATACATCGTGACATCAACCGGATCAGATGAAGCATCACACAGAAGCTTCAGGTTTGATGCCATATGTGTGGCCATAGCCTTGCAGTCCATCATCCCGAACCTCTTCAGGATCTCTACTACATACTTCCCTTGTCTAAGGAAGATTCCAACTGCACTCTGCCACACCTCCATGCCAAAAAACAAATAGTGCATCATCCCCAAGTTCTTCATCTCGAACTCGACAACAAGCTTCCTCTGCATGTTGGCAATCAATCTATCTTCACCTATAATAAACAGGTCATCCATATACAAAAGTAGTATCACTGGATTGTCGTCCTCAACCTTGTAGTAAAGGTTGGAATCCGCTTTACTCTTGGTAAAGCCCAAACTGGATAGAAAGTTGTCTATCCTACCATACCAAGTTCTGCACATATATGACTCCCTGTCATCTGTCTCAAAACCAAGTGGCTGCTCCACATACACTTCTTCTTCAACTACACCATTCAAGAAAGCTATCTTGAAATTCATCTAGTGTATCTTCCATTTCATCACTGCAGCTAGAGCAAGTACGGATCTAATGGAAGTGAATCTGGCTACAGGAGCAAAAGTCTCTATGCTACCACCTGCAGCATGCTTGATGTTGTAGATCCTCTTGGAAGTCACTACAGACTCCCCTTCAAGTCTTGGGACTGCATCCCAAACATTTTCATGATCGACTGGTACTCCTTGATCATGGCATTCTTCCGAGATCCTGGGAACTTCAATATCTTCAATAGATAACTTTGTTGCTGAACAAATGTTGTAGTTCTTCTTTTGTAGGTGATGGTATACAATCTTTCCTACACAACAAGTTAAATTGCATCATTATAAAACATGTCATAGTTTTCAAAACAAATTCTTACACATAAAGAAATATGTCATACAGTCATGCAATTATCTTAACCAATGCTTCAATACAACATTTATCCATATCCCGTAACTTTCTAGATGCCTTCCAATCTTTACCAGAACATTGTTAAGAGTGTGCACAACTCCCAACATGTCAGCAAAGAGGTTTCATTCTAGATAAGTAGCAATGGAATGTTGTACAGTGCCATAGGCCACTTACCCATGTATATTAGTAGTATACTGTTCATCAATGCAACTATTCTAATATGCATAATACACAACCTAATATTAGGAACATGAGTATATACATTATTGAATAGTATTATTTAAACAATCAAATATGCAAGGAATGATAATTCAAATACTTATCTTTGTTTGTTTGTTGGGTTGACTCCCTCTCACAGTTTGCTTCTTTTTTGCAACTCCATTCTGATGTGGATTGTGAGAAGTGGTCAACTCCCTCTGAATATCTGCATCCCTATAGAAACTACTGAAGTGTGCTCCTTCTTGATCTTTGCTTCCTTGCAAGAACAACTGGAGTGTCCTCCCTTTTGATCTTTGCTTCCTTTCAGGAACAACAGGAGTGTGCTCCCTCTTGATCTTTGCTTCCTTGCAGGAACAACTAGAGTGTGCTCCCTCTTGATCTTTGCTTCCTTGCAGGAACAACTGGAGTGTGCTCCCTCTTGATCTTTGCTTCCTGGATTACATGTCCTTGAACTTATATCCATCACTATGCATGCTTACTAGTATCATCATTGTGTTATCCTCGAGGTCTCATACATAATCACACATTCATTAGTATAATCTTAATACTATCAAAACACAATAATCTTAAACATGTATAGTCATGATCATTTCAAACACAGATAATAAACATTAGTATTCAAGGTTTTAGGGAAGATTTCTTTTACTCATGCATATTCTTATTTGATCATAAGACTCTTTTGGTTAGTCAAGTCATCAATAAAGATAAGAGACATAATATGCATACACCCTTGATTACTTACATTTTTAACTTTATGAATAAGCATAGCCAATCATACCAAGTATACTTATATAAGGGATCCAAACACAAGGTAGGATTCTAACTTGATATAGGAAATCATACCTGGATTGGTATGTTAGCTAGTTATGTCTAACATACCCACATGATGTCTTCTTCTTCTCTTCAATGACTTGTGCTAGTAACTTGCATATCTCATAGGTTAACCATTATAGAACCAAGTTATACATACCTCACAAATAGATCTTCTAAGTGATCCTGACAATGGATGAATCTTTGTCCTCATGTCATCATGATCATATGTTCTTGAATTAGAACATGATTTGTCTTTCTTGGTGTACCTTTCATGTTAGCAGACAACATAAACCTCATACAACACCATAATGCATTAGTACAATCACAAGTGTCAACACCCTAATCAATGAATATCTTCTATCATGCATTCATAATTTTGTTAAGGTGATATGACATGTCTAAAATCAAGATTGTACTAACCGTAATAACATGAAGACCAACATACCATAAACTTAATCATGAACAAATCTCGAAACATACCTGGATGAGTCATACCTATTGAGATCGCTTGTAATCTTCTTATGTAAGGCCTTAGCCTCATCTCCCTCTAAAACAGGAACTTCTTCACTTATGCAGGTGACCATTCCATCTTCTTCTAGGATTAACCCAATCCACTTGATTTGCAAGAACTCGATCTGGAGTTGGATTAGGGTTTGTCAGAGAAACCCCAAAAATTGAAACTTTGAATTTCAAACTTCTGAAAGGATAGAAATATGCGACTTGATGAGCTGATCAAGCTGGTATGTTCAGAATTTGAAAACTGCAAAGTTTCACTCATCAATTTTGCCTTTGAAACTTCTGGATTCACTAGACATGACCCCGAACTAGGGTTTGATGAAGCCCACTCTTCTTCCCAATAAAAAGGTTTGATCCAAGCTCTAAGATTCTATTTTTTTTAGGAGCTTCTAGCCATGGTCATAGATTTCAAAAATTCCCATTTTTGTAGAAGCCCTAATTTTCCAGTTTTCTGATAAAAGTCCTGAACTAGGGTTTGATCAAGCCCGGTCTTCTGCCCAACCAAAAATTCTAATCTTGGTTTCTAAATTTCTATTTTGATGAGTAGCATTCAACCGTAGTCTCCGATTACAAAAATTCCAACTTTCTCCGAAACCCTAAATTCTGGAAGCCATGAATGAAGGTGCTAAAAAATAATTCTGTTTTGACATAAATATGTACCTAATTGTTTCTAGTGTAACTCCGTACTTTTCGATCCACAGGGTCTGAAAACTTTTTTTGTGGTATCCTGACATGTCATCTTTCCATCCCGACAGGTATGACCTCAATTGGATTCTCTGAGAGATAGTTATGCTAAGTGTCGCAACGTGACCTGTTTGTGGGATAAAACAAGAGAGCAAACTTGTACGGAGTGCCACATGTCACTGGTTCAACATCGGCCTCTGAAAACCTTTCCTGAGATAGTATAGTTTGTGTACTACCTGTCACCTTTTAGAAAATTTCATTTGCATCTCCCTAGCCCAAGTTATGACCTTTTTTCCACGATCACCTGTTTATGACTGAGATCTGGAAGAGGCAGAAACCCTATATTGTACATATCATAAATCACAAAGTACAACGAATTAGAGGTTTTCCTTTAGAAACAAGGTACATGGGGATCTTAGCTTCGACCTGTAACAATTTTACATCCGAAAACTTCTCCAAAATGGATTTATAGCGAAAGTTCTACGATGACTGGTTTTTGCTATATAAAGCCCTAGCATCACAAGAGTAACAACTGTCATACATGCCATATCATGCCTTCTTTCAGGCTAGCTTTGATACCATGTTAAATTTTCAGAATTTACTTGGGGAAAACCATAAAGGTGAAAAACCCCAATAACTTCCTCAGAGATAGATAGAGCAATGATAAAATCAGAATATAAGAGATAGTCTTCTCCTAGCAGCAGAGCCTCCTCCTCATAAGTGCACCACTTTTCGAATGAGAGAAGTGTGTGAATGAATGTTCAAATAGAGATCTCCTAATCTCTATTTATACTTGTCCTATCCTACCCAATAAACTAATGGGGCCTACATGTCTAGCTTAACCCATGGTTAACTTAATCCGGGCCGACCCCACACTTGGTGGTCTAATAACACTTTGGCCCACATGGCCGACCCCCAATAGGGTGGTCTAATAACCTTTCGACCCACATGACTTATATAGGGCTGACCCCAACAAGGTCGTCTAATAACCCATCATGTATAAGTTATGACACTTACAATATAAATGACGACACTTCCGTATAGAGGAATAATACCATCTCTATAGGAATACAAAATACATATATGAAATACATGGGTGAAATACATTCTGAAGTTACATATACATCAACAACACAGAGACGGTCATATTCCACAGGTTATTGTGATCTACCGGATTGGAAAAGCTCTGTGTTTTGCAACCTGTATAACCTCTTCATCGATGGTGGTGGTAGTATACCTAATGGTAATGTGGTCTACGCATCCTTTTAGTTAAGCATGAGGGCCTATAAACTATCTTATCACTTGCTAAGTACGCACCGTAATCCATTGCGATATCCCTTTAATACTGACTTGCTAGTATTTATTAAAATATATATATATATATATAGTAGACACGTTTGGAATCCTCCTGAAGAGTATTTTGGGTGGAATCTAAGTGTTAGATTTGGAATCCGGGGTTTTGCTGCACTTCCCTCTCTGTAGTGACAACCGTTAAAAGGTCAAGTTATTTATGAGAGTAGGGATCTTTCGTTTGAGTGCTTTTTCTTAAACTTTATCTATGCCTCGTGGAGATGGAGCTTGGCTCTAGTAAATGTTGGATCTCTTTGATCTCAAGAAAACGCAGGCGGTTGGTTTAGTTATCTTCTTATACTCTGATATTTCAGTGAACCCTTAGTTGCAAATTTATGTTGTTCTCCAGATCCTTGCGATCTTGTGCAGAATGCATGGCGTTGCTAGAATTTAACTCTAGATAATATACAAATCTTTAAACACATAAGTTCAATTTTACTTTATAGAACTCGATGATCTCATGAAGAATAAGCAGTGTTAGTTTAAATTCTAGACACCCAGCGATTCAGTAGGATGCGTGTGAGTATCAATACCAATTTATATGTGTATATATTTCTACAGTAGGAATTATTACTGTGGCTTGTTTTTGGTCGAACTTTCATTTGGTTAGTACTACCAGGGATTGCATCATAAAGTCTGGTGGAAGCTTTTCTTTAATACTGAATATTACCCATATATTCTTCACAATGGCATGGATGAAGAGAGGAATTTCCTATAGGTTTATGTAGTTGCTGGTCTAAGTATCCTAGTGGTTGACTTTAAAACTATTTGTTGTTCGGAGCAATGTGTGTTGATCCTCCACAATCTCTTTTTAACTTAAGGCTACACGTCTTTTCCAGAACCTCTGCATATGCATAATATATTTATATAGCTGGAAGTGTAAGGGTATCATAGCTATCTCTGCCATTTCTTATAGTGTGCAAATGTGTGATCTCTAACATCTTTTTATGCTAGCGTTCAATCTGGTGTTTGGTCTATGGTTTATGCGTTGTGAAACTTCTATGTTATAGAATATCAGAAGACCGTCGGAGGAAGTGATTATTAGATATTTGAATTATGTGTAAAAGTTCTTGTTATGTATACTTTAAATATTCGAGTATCTTAAGTAAGGGCAATATAAGTAGCTCGATTCCCATTTAAATTACTACTAAGATAATCTCTGGCATTTGATTTATGCTAATAATATACATAACAGCAGTGGACATAAACTTGTAGATGAAAATAATATCCTATGCAATGTTATATATATGGATAATATATATATATATATATTCTATAGATGAAAGTAATATAATGAAAGAATATATATGGGAAGATTTCCTTAGTTAAATATTGAAAAAATAGGTATTTTTAATGCATGTTAAATAAGGGAAGAATTCCCTTAGTAAAAATATTGAAATTATATATGTTTTTCTCTTGGTAAGGATCTTGGATGATTTATACCCTTGCGTACTTAGAGAGGTAAAATCATATTAGTAGGAAGGAGACTTCCAGAGACTTATGTATAAGACCTTTAGGAGTTGTCAAGTTTGTTTAGAGATGGAAGTGAATACTTCTATGTACACTCCTTTATATTTATTGGGTTATTCCATAAAAAGCTCTATGGGATAGAGGCTTGAAGGAAGGAGAAGAAATATGGTTGCAGCAACCAAGTTACTCATTGTAATCCTATTACCTTTTTCCTAATAAGAAATGATGCACACACCTTTGTGGACTAGCCCGTGTATGGGTGAACCACGTTATCTTTGGTCTTCTGTGTTTTTATGACTTCTATTGAATGTGTATGTGCAGTGATGGTGATGGTATAATTTTTCTTTTGCATGAGTTATATTAATAATTGATGATTTAATACAATTGCTGAATGTACCTTGACAAAAGATATTTCTTACTAAATGTTGTTAAAGGTTATTGCATGTTAAATGTTAGTTCATGTTAAATATTATTCAAATGAGGACCATAAGGAGGTATGTATCATCTTGGTTCAAGTTTGTAAATCTTCAATATAGAATGGTAGTACTTAAATGTGTGCCACTATCAATGTCTTCAGTGCCTCTATAGATGAAGTTATATATTTGTGATCAGAGTACACAATCACGTAAGTCCTTTACATACAAAGGTCTCATACAAGGTCCAATCAAGTGCATAAGAATCACTTAAGATAAAAAGGTAATTTCCACCTGTTGTGAGTATATACTAATACCCTTTCATAAATATTCAATGATAAATTGAATGAAGCGTTACATGTCGCAATTATTGAATAGAAATTTAGATACTATTTATATATTTTTAATTCCGCAAAGCATTTTAAGGGTGACTAGACTATTTGAAAGGGAAATAAGACCACTTAGAAAAATTTTAAATTTTTATGAAATTTGGGTTCATAACAAATGGTATCAGAGCACTAGGTTAAAACACTCGGGCCTATTGGGCTCAACATGGATTGAGAAAAACATGAAAGATGATAAACTAATCACTCAGTTGTTTCGCTTTGTTTTGAATTTATGGACATGAATGTACGAGGGAGTAATGTTAACGAGGTTTAAACTTTTCAAGTTCTCCAAACGAGTAAAAGATAAGTATTCCTCCATTGTTTTCTTGCAAAATTTTTCGAATCAGGTATGTTTTCTTGTATTATGAGTTTTTTCTTTTACTGTGGTATGGTATTATTCTTAAAATGTAGTTGTGCAAAATGTTGGGAACATACCGCTTATTTATAAAATTCAAAAATTTCGTAGAGACATCATTTTAATTGTCCAAATTTTATTACCTATGGACATCATTGAGTTAAAAGTATAGTTTCATTAATACACTATGAAGAAGTGAAATCGTTCGGTTTCGCAAAAGTTACTTGAACACCTTCATTGTCTATGCATAGTAACTATGACAAGATTCATATAATGTTTAGAAGAAGATCAGAAAGAACATTTGTTGGTAGAAGTTATAATTATTAAGCTACTTTATTTGAAATAAAAGTTAGTACTCAAACGTCAAAAGTTAGAAGGTGCATCTTTGTATTTAGGATTGTGATAGTATGTTTATTTCAAAAAGTGGATGTTGTCATTCTTTCATTATTTTCATAGAACCAATAAAATGGAGTTCATACGGAATATAATTTAAAGTAAAATTGTTTTTATCCTAAGTATTGATAGCTAGAAAGGATGTAACATAATAGGTTACATGATTAAATATAAAATACATTTATTCATTCATGTGATTAAATGACTGATATGTTTTGAATAGTATTCTTGTTTATGAAAAATCATCATTTGTATTTCATTACAGAATTTCTTACCCTTATTAAAAGTAGTTTATAGCAGTATTTCCTAAAAGTTTGAGTGAATTTATCTTATAATGCATTTGAAATTCAGTTATTTCCTCATATATAGACTATTGGTAGGAATTATTATATCTTTTAAAGATGGAAATGCATCATGTTAAAAAAGTCTTGTTAATAATAGGATTTTGATTATTAAAAAAGAAGAATTCTAATCTTGTTGTGATTGATTGAACACATGATGTTGAGTTAGTATCCTTTAGTTGAATATTGATAATGCAGAAGAAAAAGTTTGAATTTATGATCTGTTATGATTATATATACTGTTGAAAGAATGTTTATTGACCCATTGGGTGGAATGGAATCTAGGGTAGAAGGAAATGGACATGTGGGAGCATCATGATGTAACTAACTAGTTGTTGGTATGGGACAACTCCCTTGAAATGTGGTCATAGTGCCCTGAAAGATGGGACTAGAGCTTGAGGCTCATTTACTCAAAACTGACCACTAAATACCTAGGAAGTCTATATGATAGCCATCAAATTTTAAACTGAGGTTCATCACTTTTCCTGATGAGAAAATTTACCTTGGGGTTTTGATGTGTTTGCACCCAAGAGATTTGATGAGGGGATATGCTATGTTGTTGATCATGTTGTGAGTCTGCCAAACTCTTATTGTGTTCGGGAGGTTGATGCTGAGTGGAGAAGGCATGTTATTTCAGGAGGTTAATGCTGAGTGCTGAAGGCACTTTGAGTCCCTTGCTTCTATACAGAATTTTCTACCTAGTGGTTCAGTAAGCATGCCTCCTTGGGTGTTTGTCCACCCTACTTACAACTACAAGTTCTATATGTTTTTCTTTCTAGTAACATTATTTTTCTAAAATGATCAAGGTTAATTAATTGTATACAAAGTTATCTATCTTTTCTATAGCTGTTAAAATGTATTGATCTTGTTACAATGTTTATTTTTCTGAAAACATGCTATTTTATGAGTTGACTTTCATGTTCGTGCTGGAAGTATGCAAATGTTAAATTCTGATGAGTTTCCAGAGGGCTCATGTTTGTATGCAAGTCTCTATGATTGCTGATATACAAAAAAGGCGTTATGTATGCAAGTCTTCATGACTGCAGGAAATACATAAGATTTTTTCTATGCAAGTCTCCATGATTGTTGAAATACAAAAGAGCATTTTGTACGCAAGTCTCCATGATAGCTGAAGTACAACGAGTTTGACGATCAAACAAAGTTTTGTTGAAAGAATTGTTTGAGCTAATGATAATGATTGTCTTGTAGCTAAACTCTCACATATATTTATGTGTGAATGTTAGAATGCTGGAATAAGCAAAATATTTCCTCAAGGAAGAGGAAGAATGATGAATATTTACTGTTTTGAAATTTTGTATACTTATGATATACTAAAGAACGTTGGGATATCTTGTATGATCTGTGTAATGTGCATGATATAAGTGATAAGAGCTTGCTGAAAATCACAAAATGTGAAGACGACCAAAGCATAAGAACAAAAGTAAGTGGAAGCAGGTGAGTCGATGCAAAGGACAAACTGCCTAACACCGAGGACGGTGTTATCTTTAAGGGATGGAGTGTGTAACATCCATCAAATTCAATCTCGAGTATTATTAATTTTTGTAAATGTGATTATGATTGTGTAAGTGGCCCTGCTGAGGAGCTCAAGGCCAAGGCCCCACCAGTGGACCTAGAAACTAGTGTCATGTTCATAAGTGTTATTTTAGACCTAGTAGACTAAAAGTTTAGGACACGGCTAAGATGACAAGGAAAAGAATTCACTTGATCACTAAGAAACCAGGCCAGTCTAATATTTCATAACTAAGTGTCGTCGTGGTGCCCTTGGGTACTAGGAGTAAAGCAAATAAGTGTTCCTTTAAGAGGATAATTTATGGTTAGAAAACCATAAAAATCTAAGTTACAATGTACTAAGAGATATTATTGGATATATATATATATATATAAGAGTTAAATTATCAAAAAAATATATATCTATTATAGTTATACAAAAAGATTGTGCAAATGATATATATATATATATACGCCATCCCTTTCATAAACATATTATAAGTTATGGTCTTTATTGTATACATATATAACGCATTTTTGACATTATAAAGACTATATGGCATTTTAAATTATAGACTTTATATGGTGGAGAATTATTCATTACAAAATTATTATAATAAATACGTTTGAAAATAATACATGTAATACAATATATATAGGTTATGAGAGGGAAACCATAAAAGTAAATAAAGTTAATACATATAATTACATGGTGTTACCAAGTGAGAAATTATAGATTTATCATACATAATAGGAAGATATACTGCATATATACATATTCCATTTTAAAGTGTAGGTTTAAAAGAAAATCGAATCCTAGGAGTTTTACCCACACATAACCGATTTTAGAGGGATACTATCGGTCTCACTAAGGAGAGGAGAGCGAGCATACAGTCTACTATGTCCACCAATTAGGAGTAGAGATTAATGGATGAGCTTAATAAGAAATTTGGTCTCCTATACGTTGGGTGCTCCTTAAAGAGAAGACTCCATGCACCCATGCTGGAGATCGTGGCTAGTAAAATTTTAGTTACTTCAATGAAGGGTGTGCCAAAGAACTGCCACTTATCATCTCCAAAGAGTATCGAACTCTTGACAACTCCCACGTGTAAATAGAAAAAGGGGTTTAGAGACACATGGTCATTCGGATGGGAATGATCCATCCACTACATTAAGAGAAGAGCTCGGGATAAAAGGGAATGGAAAAAGAGCTCGGCATCTGGGAAAGAATGGAATCGAGTAGGGGATCATTGCCTTATTGAGTGGAAATATCCTGTTATGCGGACTACAGACTTTGGGAATCGACAGAAGGGGATGGATTCCTGCATTTAGGAATGGAAGCCACATCTGCATCTCTATAATGGGAAGTAGAGTTGATTAAGCGATAAATTCCATAAGGGGTAAGCGATCTCTGACATATTCTTTCTAGTTCATCTATGCTCAGTGGGCCATTCCTTAAGATGCTTTAAGTAATCTGCGGTAGCTTCATTTGATAGTGTGTTTTCTTGAGCGATCTACCTTAAGTGTGTAATATGATCTTTGCAATAACTGTCTAGAAATCTTAATCAGAGTCGAGTTTGTATAGAGTATGCAACTGTAAATCCTCATCTTACACAGAGACCGTCATATTCCACAGGTTATTGTGATCAACTGGATTGGAAATGCTCTATGTTTTGCGGCCTGTATAACCTCTTCATCGACGGTGGTGGCAGTATACCTAATGATAATGCGGTCTACGCATCCTTTTAGTTAAGCAGGAGGGCCTGTAAACTATCTTATCACTTGCTAAGTACGCACCGTAAGCCATTGCAATATTCCTTTAATACTGACTTGCTAGTATTTATTAAAATATATATAGTAGACACGTTCGGAATCCTCCTGAAGAGTATTTTGGGTGGAAGCTAAGTGTTAGATTTGGAATCCGAGGTTTTGCTGCACTTCCCTCTTTGTAGTGACAGCCATTAAAAGGTCGAGTTATTTCTGAGAGTTGGGATCTTTCGTTTGAGTGCTTTTTCTTAAACTTTATCTATGTCTCGTGGAGATGGAGCTTGGCTCCAGTAAATGTTGGATCTCTTTGATCTCAGGAAAATGCAGGCGGTTGGTTTAGTTATCTTCTTATACTCTGAGATTTCAGTGAACCCTTAGTTGCAAATTTATGTTGTTCTCCAGATCCTTGCGATCTTGGGGAGAACGCATGGCGTTGTTAGAATTTAACTCTAGATATTCCACAAATCTTTTAACACATAAGTTCAGTTTTACTTTATAGAACTCGATGATGTCATGAAGAATAAGCGGTGTTAGTTTAACTTCTAGACACCCTGCAATTCAGTAGGATGTGTGTGAGTATCAATACCGATTTATATGTGTATATATTTCTACATTAAGAATTATTATTGTGGCTTGTTTTCGGTCAAACTTTCATTTGGTTAGTACTTCCATGGATTGGATCATAAAGTCTAGTGGAAGCTTTTCTTTAATACTGAATATTACCCATATATTCTTCACAATGGCATTGATGAAGAGAGGAATTTCCTGTAGGTTTATGTAGTTGCTGGTCTAAGTCTCCTATTGGCCGACTTTAAAATTGTTTGTTGTTCGGAGCAGTGTCTGTTGATCCTCCACAATCTCTTTTTAATTTAAGGCTACACGTCTTTTCCAGAACCTCTGCATATGCATAATATATTTATATAGCTGGAAGTGTAAGGGTATCATAGTTATCTCTGCCATTTCTTATAGTGTGCAAATGTGTGATCTCTAACATCTTTTTATGCTAGCGTTCAATCCAGTTTTTGGTCTATGGTTTATGCGTTATGAAAGTTCTATGTTATAGAATATCGGAAGACCGTCGGAGGAAGTGATTCTTAGATATTTGAATTATGTGTAAAAGTTCTTGTTATGCATATTTTAAATATTTGAGTATCTTAAGTAAGGGCAAGATAAGTACCTTGATTCCCATTTAAATTACTACTAAGATCATCTTTGGCATTTGATTTATGCTAATAATATACATAACAGCGGTGGACATAAACTTGTAGATGAAAATAATATCCTATGCAGTGTTATATATATGGATAATATATATATATATATATGTTGTAGATGAAAGTAATATAATGAAAGAATATATATGGGAAGATTTCCTTACATAAATATTGAAGAGAATAGGTATTTTTAATGCATGTTAAATAAGGGAAGAATTCCCTTAGTAAAAATATCGAAATTATATATCTTTTTCTGTTAGTAAGGATCTTGGGTGATTTATACTATTGCGTACCTAGAGAGGTAAAATCATATTAGTAGGAAGGAAACTTCCAGAGACTTATGTATAAGATCTTTATGAGTTGTCAAGTTTGTTTAGAGATAGAAGTGAATATTTCTATGTACACTCCTTTATATTTATTGGGTTATTCCATAAAAAGCTCTATGGGATAGAGGCTTGAAGGAAGGAGAAGAAATCTGGTTGCAGCAACCAAGTTAATCATTGTAATCCTATTACTTTTTTCCTAATAAGAAATGATGCACACAACTTTGTGGACTAGCCTGTGTACGGGTGAACCACGTTATCTTTGGTCTCCTGTGTTTTTATGACTTTTATTAAATGTGTATGTGCAGTGATGGTGATGGTATAATTTGTCTTTTACTTGAGTTATATTAATATTTGATGATTTAATACAATTGTCGAATGTACCTTGACAAAAGATATTTCTTACTAAATGTTGTTAAAGGTTATTCCATGTTAAATGTTAGTTCATGTTAAATATTATTCAAATGAGGACCACAATGAGGTATGTATCATTTTGGTTCAAGTTTGTAAATCTTCAATATAGAATGGTAGTACTTAAATGTGTGCCACTATCAATGTTTTAAGTGACTCTATAGATGAAGTTGTATATTTGTGATCCTAGTATACAATCACGTAAGTCCTTTACATACAAAGGTCTCATACAAGGTCCAATGAAGTTCGTCAGAATCACTTAATATAAAAAGGTAATTTTCACCTGTTGTGAGTATATACTAATACCCTTGCATAAATATTCAATGATAAATTTTATGAAGCGTTACATGTCGCATTTATTAAATGGAAATTTAGATACTATTTATATATTTTTAATTCCACAAAGCATTTTAAGGGCGACTAGACTATTTGAAAGGGAAATAAGACCACTTAGAAAAATTTTAAATTTTTATGAAATTTGGGTTCGTTTCTCATCACCCAATTTGGGATTGAAAATATATTTAGCTCTTCTCCCACTCAAATCGTAGCCTGAAAATAAAAGGCAGTAGTGTAAGGTGGAGTACCTGAAACACTAGTAGTATCAAGCGATGACAAACTAGTGAGGAGTTGAACCATTAATTTTTGGGGCAAACCGTGGAACTTATCCTGAAGAATGTTCCGAATCAAGAGTAGTAGCTCCATTCTTTCTCGAAATGAGAGCATCGCCCTATGGAATCTGGAGTAATTAATAAAACGTGTTTCATTCCAGAGGCATACCATTGAATTAGCTCTGGGAAGTTGAAAACCTGTGGCACAACTAGTTGAGCTAAATGCGATCTATACAGATTCAACATGTCATTCGAGTCTAGAATTCTGCATGTCCATGATGAGAGCTTCATACATGATTGAAATTGAAAGAGAAGGGTCCTGAACTTCACAATCCCTATCCATCACATTTTCTTCATTATTCTTGTCACTTTTCAGGGTTGTCGCCACGCTTCGACTAGCCTCCATTAACAAAAGTTTAGCTTGACTAGAGTTTCGTATTGAGCCAATTGGAGACTCAATTCAGCTACTATGAGGTGTGTTACTGCATCGATTTGATGTTGAGTGGGTTTGTGTGACGATTAAGTGAGCTTTGTTGATGAAATCGATTGAAATTAATCAATTCAAAGATAAGGAATTTCAATTTGAAGTGTGCAATGCAATTCTATATCAATTTGAAGTGTGCAATGCAATTATATATGAATTTGAATTTGAGAAATTTGTAAAACTCAGAGGTGGATTGGAGTCATCACGAGTTTAAAATATTATAAAATGGCAGGCCATATAGAATAAAATTTTCATTGGCACACATGTCATGTGTCATTTGACCAAAATTAGGGTTGACATCATGGTGTATCCTGTTCCATATTACCAAGTGGTGCCATGTGGCAGTGTCTAATTTGAGGGATGTGTTGACGTCACCCCTGTTGACATGGCATTGGTCTCGTAAGCGAAGAGATGTGCCATGTGGCAGTTGTTCATTCACTGGAACTTGCCACCACATTCAAAATATTTACACCCTCCTCATGAAAGGTTTTTGAAAATCGTTTTTGGGTGCACATGTGCTATGCACCTGCCACGTGTCCCTTATCATTCGAGCAAGTTTTAGCATGGTGAAATGTGGACGGTCGGATCAAAAGACTCCATGCCATCCAATCGGGCTGTCGAGAAACTCTCTTAAGTGTTTGCTTTCGGGCATGTGGACACAATGCAAAGGTGCCAATCGGGCTGGGGGCTATCATCCCAATTAACCCTTGATAGTGATTTCAATGCTGGATTTCATACAAGGGAGGCCTCGATTGATTATATTGAGTACGCATGATGACTTAACCTGGAACGTTGATGTAAATCCCACTGAGTTGATCTTTAGAATCTGATGCATCTGACTTAAAAGGCTGTTGAAAATCAAGATCTGGCAACAGAGGAGAGACAAGGTCAGTATCAGCTATTAATATAAGTTATTAATATTTAGCAATATATAATAATTACATTTGAATCTTAAATGCAAACATCAGCTATAATGCGAGTATTAGAAGTTTAAATGTGAAATGTTAGCCTAAATGAGTCTACCAGTTCTTCCCTCAAGAGATGCACCAACTGTTCCTTCTATAAATGCTTGAACTGCTTATGTGGCAGAATAGTTGATGTCATGTGGTAATAGTTTATATGTTGGTGTCGATCTTCTCTTTCCCGGGTTAATTGCTTTGTTTCCTGATACACTTGCTATTATTAATTTTTATAATTTTCTCTTACTAATTTAAATTATTTTATTATTCGATATTTGATATTTTTATTTTATTTATTTACATTTTATAATGATATTTAGTTTTTTTTATGTTTTCTTAATAATTATAAATTTAACTTTAATTATATTTTTGGATTCAATAAATTAATTTTGTGTTTATTTTATATTTTATATTTTTATATTTTTACTAAGCATTGTGAAATTTTAATAATTTTCTCTTACTAATTTAAAAGTGAACATTTAATTTTCCATATTGTTTTCATGTATAGAATTTAATGACATGTGAAAAGTAAATTTTCTTGTAACTAGTACTATGAAGTGGTACCTACAAAAATGAACATTTAATTTTCCATATTGTTTTCATGTATAGAATTTTAGGACATGTGAAAAGTAAATTTTCTTGTAATTAGTACTCTGAAGTGATACCTCTAGACTTTTGTATTCTTGGTTAATGTTATCCTTAATAATTATTTGTTTCCATATTAAAGTAGTTCCAATTAATAATTAAGAGTTTGTTTAAATAATTTAGAGTTCAAGCTAATAATTAAGAGTTTGTTGAAATAGTTTAGAGTTCTAGTTAATAGTTTAGAGTTTTTCTTAGTTTAAAGGTTTGTTATATTATAAATTGATATCTTGTTTACTCTTGGTAAATTGTTTTCAATGTTTTGCATGGTTATAAATATAAATTTAACTGGAATATTTATTTAGAATAAGATTGTAGAATCTCTCTATATATATTTTATGAATATTAAATTGTATGCACATTTTTTTTATATTGTTTGCATTAGTATGTTGACCATAGGGGTTCTTTTGAAAGTCTTGTATAGAGTGTTCTCAAAGGACCATTTTGGGAAATTGCCTGGAAACAATTTCCTAACTCTGAATCTTGACACATGTGCCTTTGTTGTATCTGAAAACTAGGACGTCGTTGCACTAGTAATAGGTAGAGGGAGGTAACTCCCAAAGAAGCCCTCCTAGTATGCCCCAAGTTGGGTGGTCGACCATGTATACAAAAGGTTTTTAAAGTGGACCCCCCTTTGTTGACACTCTATTAATGCAACCTAGGAGTTAGGATCTCTTTTATTTCTAATTCTAACTTTAACATCCTCTAAAACTTAACTACTTTAGCAACTCTAATCCAACCCCTATAACATGTAACCACTAACTTTTACATCATAACACTTATAAATCATACAAATTTTAGCATATGTAAGTCCTAAAACGATGTATATGTATATAACACAAAAATTGAATTATCTTATGTACTTTAACCCATGTAATAATAACACACAAAATTTGTTCTCTTTCACTCAACTCCTCTCTCTCTCTCTAAAACCCTAACCCGTAATCACTCTCTCCTTCTTTCTGTATGTGTGTGTACAAACCCCTAACACACAATCTCTCTCTCTCTCTAAACTGTAACTCCCAATTTCTCTTTCTCTAAACCTCTAACCATAAATCCCTCTATCTCTCTCTCTCTCTCTATAAACCCCTAACCCCCAATCTCTCTATCTCTAAAACCCTAACCCTCAATCTCTCTCTCTATAAACCCTTAACACCCAATTTCTCTATCTCTCTTTAAACCCCTAACCCCTAACCTCTCTCTGCCTAGACCTCTAACCCCAAATATCTCTCTTTCTATCACCCTCTCCTTAAACCTCTAACATCCATTCCCTCTCTCTTTATCTCTACACTCCTAACCCCAATTCTCTCCCTTTCTCTCTCTAAACCCCTAATCCCCAATCTTTCTCTAAACATCTAACCCCAAATCTCTCTCCACCTCTCTCTCTCTAAACCCCTAACCTCCAATCTCTCTCTCTCTCTCTCTAAACACCTAAGCCGCAATCTCTCTCTCTCTCTCTCTCTAAACACCTAAGCCGCAATCTCTCTCTCTCTCTCTCTCTCTCTCTCTCTCTCTCTCTCTCTCTCTCTCTATGTCTCTCTCTCTCTCTCAAACCATAACCTCCATTCTCTCTCCCTCTCTATACCATTAATCCCCAATCTCTCTCCTTCTCTCACTAAACACCTAAACCCAACTCTCTCTCTCTCTCTAAACTACTAATTCCCAATCTCTCTCACTCTCTCCCTATCTATAAATACGTAACCCCCAAACTCTCTCTCTAAACCTCTAGCCCCAAATCTCTCTCTCTATCTTTGTCTCTATCTCTCTCCCTCTCTCTCTCTCTTTAAACCCATAACACAATTCTCTCTCTCTCTCTCTCTCTCTCTCTCTCTCTCTTTACACCTCTAACACCCAATCTATCTCTCTCTAAACTCCTAACCTCTAATAACTCTCTCTCTCAAACCCTAACTCCAATCACTCTCTCACTCTCTAAACTCCTAACCTTCAATCTCTCTCTCTCTCTGAACCCGTAACCCCTAATCTCTCTCTCTAAACCCCTAATACCATCATCCACAATCTCCCTCTCTCTTTATCTCTAAGCCCCTAACCGCCAATCTCTCCCTCTCTCTCTAAAATCCTAACCCCCAATCTCTCTCTCTAAACCTCTAACCACCAAACTCTCTCTCTCTTTAAACCCCTAACCTTGAATCTCTCTCTCTCTCTCTAAACCCATAACCTCTCTCTATCTCTAAACCCCTAACAACCAATCGCTCTACCTATCTCTAAACCCCTAAGCCTCAATATCTCTCTATCTAAACCCTTAACACCAATCTCTCTATATTTCTCTAAACCCCTAACTCCCAATCTATCTCTCGCCAAACCCCTAAGCCAAATGTTTCTTTTTCTATGTCCCTCTCTCTAAATCCATATGATCCAATTTCTCTCCCTCTCTCTCTCTCTACATCCCTAACCCTCATTCTCTCTCTCTTTATCTCTCTCTAAACCCATAAACCACTATCTCTCTCTCTAAAAAACTAATATCTCCCTCTCCCTCTCCCTCTCTAAACCCCTAACCTACAATCTTTCTCTCGCTCTCTCTCTAAACCCCTAACCTCCAATCTTTCCCTCGCTCTCTCTCTAAACCCCTGAACCTAAATATCTATTTCTCTCTCTATGAACCACTAAACCCAAATCTCTCTCTCTGAACCAATAACCCCCAACCCCTAACGTCCATTCTCTCTCTCTCTCTAAAGCACTGACCCCAAATATCTCTCTCTATATATATATATATAAACCCCCCCACCTCCAATCTCTCTCTAAACCCCTAACCCCTACTCTCTCTCTCTCTCTCTCTCTCTATATATATATATATATATATAACCCCTAACCATCAATATCTCTATTTCTATATATAACCTCCAATCTCTCTCTCTCTTTCCAACCTCTAACAACTAGTCTCTCTCATTCTATCTCTCTCACTCTAAATGACTAAATCCCTCTCTTTATCTCTCTCTCTCTAAACCCTAACGCCCCCTCTCTCTATACATATTTATATGTATATCTCTCTAAATGGATTCTCCTTAATCTCTCTCTAAACCCCTAACCCCCAAAATATTTCTCTCTCTAATCCCCTAACCCCTAATATCTCTATATTGATCTATCTAAACCACTAACCACCAATCTCTCTCTCTCTCTCTCTCTCTCTCTCTCTCTCTCTAAACCCCCACCCTCCAATTTTTATCTCTCTAAACCCATGAAATCCTATCTGTATCTCTCTCTAAACCCCTAAGCCCCAAAATATCTCTCTAAAACCTTATTCTACAATATTTTTCTCTCCCCCTCTCCCTCCCTCTCTCAATCTCTCTCTAAACCTTTAACCCCTAATCTCTCCCCCCCTGTCTCTCCTCCTAAATTTGGAAACCCTAACCTTTAACACCTAATCTCTCTCTAAATATATGATCCCCAATCTCTCTCTCTCTCTCTCTCTCTCTCTCTCTCCCATCCCCCTCTCTCTAAAACCCTAACACCTAATGACCACTCACTCTCTCTCTCTCTAAAACCCTAACCCCTAATCTCTCTCTCTCTCTCTCTCTCTCTCTCCCCAAACCCCAATCTCTCTCTCTCTCTCTCTCTCCCCAAACCCCAATCTCTCTCTCTCTCTCCAACCCCCAATATCTCTCTCTCTCTCTCTCCCCAAACCCCAATCTCTCTCTCTCTCTCCAACCCCCAATATCTCTCTCTCTCTCCCTCTCTCTCTCTCTCTATAAACCCCTAAACCCTAATATCTCTATCTCTAAAACCATAACCATCAATCTCTCTCTCTATAAACCCTTAACACCCAATCTCTCTATCTGTCTCTAAACCACTAACCCCCAATCTCTCTCTTCCTAGACCTCTAACCCCAAATATCTCTCTTTCTATCTCCCTCTCCTTAAACCCCTAACGTCGAATCTCTCTCTCTCTTTATCTCTACACTTCTAACCCCAATTCTCTCTCTTTCTCTCTCTAAACACCTAACCCCAAACTCTCTCTAATCCCTAACCTCAAATCACTCTCTCTATCTCTCTCGCTCTCTCTCTCCCTCTCTCTCTAAACACCTAACCCCCAATATCTCTCTCTCTCTTTCAAACCCTAACCTTCATTCTCTCTCCCTCTCTATAACGGTAATCCGCAATCTCTCTCCCTCTCTCCCTAAACCCCTAACCCCAACTTTCTCCCTCTCTCTCTCTAAACTCCTAATGCTAAATCTCTCTCCCTCTCTCCCTATCTCTAAATCTGTAACTCCAAAACTCTCTCTCTAAACGTCTAGCTCCAAATCCCTCTATTTTCCTTTATCTCTGTTTCTCTCCCTCTCTCTCTCTCTCTCTATCCCCCTCTCTCTCTTTAGACCCCTAACACCCAATCTCCCTCTCCCTCTCTAAACTCCTAACCTCCAATCACACTCTCTCTCTCTAAAACCCTAGCCACATTTACTCTCTCTCTCTCTAAACCTGTAACCCCTAATCTCTGTCTCTAAAACCTTAAACTCATCATCCACAATCTCCCTCTCTCTCTATCTCCAAACCCCTAACCACCAATCTCTCCATCTCTCTCTAAAATCCTAACCCCTAATCTCTCTCTCTAAACCTATAACCATTAAACTCTCTCTCTCTCTCTCTCGAAACCCCTAACCCTGAATCTCTTTCTCTCTCTAAACCCATAACCCCTAATATCTCTCTCTCTCTTTCTAAACCCCTTACAACCAATCACTCTAGCTATCTTTAAAACCCTAACCAACAATCTCTCTATCAAAACCCTTAACACCAATCTCTCTATCTTTCTATCAACCCTTAACCTCCAATCTCTCTCCTTCTCTCACTAAACCACTAACCCGAAATCTCTCTCTCTCTCTCCAAATACCTAACCCCCAGTCTATTTCTATATAAACCACTTACCCCAAATATCTCTCTCTCTAAACCCCTAACTTGCAATCTCTCTCTCTCTCTAAACACCTAATCTCCAATATCTCTCTCTTTCTGTGTCTCCCTCTAAACCCCTAACCTCTAGTCTCTCTCTCTCTCCCTAAAAAACTGACCCATATATATATATATATATCCTCCCACCCCCAATCTCTCTCTAAACCCCTAACCCACAATCTCTCTCTCTCTCTCTCTCTCTCTCTCTCTCTCTCTATATATATATATATATATATATATATATATATAACCCCTAACCATCAATCTCTCTCTTTCCATATATCTCTATGTAAAACACTAACTCTCAATTTCTCTCTCTTTAAACACCTAACTCCTAATCCCTCACTCTCTCTAAACCTCTAACCACCAATCTCTCTTTAACCCCCTCACCTCCAATCTCTCTCTCTCTTTCAAACCCCTAACAACTAGTCTTTCTCATTCTATCTCTCTCACTCTAAATGGCTAAACCCCTCTCTTTCTCTCTCTCTCTAAACCCCTAACCCCCCCTCTCTCTATATATATATGTGTGTATATCTCTCTAAATAGATTCTCCTTAATCTCTCTCTCTCTCTAAACCCATAACCCCCAATCTCTCTCACTCTCTCTCTCTAATCCCCTAATCCCTAACATCTCTCTATCGATCTACGTAAACCACTAACCACACATCTCTTTCTCTCTCTCTCTCTAAACTCCCACCCCCAAATTTTTATCTATCTAAACACATCAACTCCTATCTCTCTCTAAACCCATAGGCTACAATATTTTTCTCTCTCCCTCTCCCTCTCTCTCTCAATCTCTCTCTAAACCCTTAAACCCTAATCTCTCCCCCCCTCTCTCTCTTTGCTCATAAATTCATAAACCCTAACCTATAACAACTAAAGTCTCTCTCTCTCTTCTCTAAATACCTGATCCCCACTCTCTCTTTGTTTCTCCCCTCCCACCTCTCTCTAAAACACTAACACCCGATTCCCACTCCCTCTCTCTCTCTCTCTAGAACCCTAACTCCCAATCTCTCTCTCTCTCTCCCCCACCAAACCCCAACTCTTCACGCTCCTATCCCTCCTCCATTTATATGGATATCTCCCACCACTACCAACCATCCATAGACCCCTCATGATCTCTCTTTATATATAAATGCGTGTTAACACCCTCTCTCTCTTTCTATAAAACCTTAACCACCAACCTCTCTCTCTAAAACCCTAACAAACAATCTCTCTCTCTCTCTCTAAGCCCCTAACCTCAAATCTCTCTCTCTCTCTCTCTAACTCTTTGTCTTTCTCTCTAAACGCCTAACCATGAACCTCCCTCTTTCTATCTCTCTCTCTCTAAACCCCTAACACCCAATCAATCTCTCTCCCTAAAATAAAATATATATCTCTCTCTATAAAACCCTTACCATCTTTCTATTTCTCTTTCTCTTTGTCTCTAAATAGAAAACCAGAAATCTCTCACTCTCCCTCTCTCTCTCTCTCTCTCTCAAACCCTAACCCCTGATCTCTCTTTCTCTAAACATCTAACCACTAATATCTCTCTCTACCTCTCTCTAAACCAATAACATCCAATCTCCCTCAACCCATAACCCTAATCTCTCTCTCTCTCTCACTAAACCCATAAAACATAGTCTCTCTATCTATCTCTAAAACCCTAACCCCCAATATCTTTCTTTCTAAAACGTGAACACCAAATTTCTATATCTCTCTCTAAACCCGTAATCTCTAAGCTCTCTCTTTCTTTCTATAACCCTAACCCCTAAATACCTCTCTTTCTATCTCTCTCTCTAAACCCCTAACCTCCAATCTCTCTTTCACTCTCTCTTTGTCTCTACACCTGTAACCCCCTTGATATCTCTCTCTATCTCTAAACCTCTAAACACCTAATCCAAAATCTCGCTCTCTCCCCCTCTCTCTATAAACACCTAACCTCCAATCTCTCTCTCTCTCTCTCTCTCTCTCTCTCTCTCTCTAAATCTCTAAACCCTAACCTCTATTTCTCTCTCTCTGAACCCCTAACCTCCATTCTCTCTCTACCTCTAAGCCCCTAATCCCCAAACTCTCTCCCTCTCTCACCAAACCCCTAACCCTAAATTCCATTCTCTCTTTCTCTCTCTCTCACTCTCCAAAACCCTAACACCCAATCTCTCTCCCTTTCAATATCTAGACCCCTAACCCCCAAACTCTCTCCCTCTCTAAAACCCTAACCTCCAATCTTTCTCTCTCTCTCTCTCGAGACTCCTAACCCCCATTCACTCTCTCTCTCTCTCTCTAAACCTCTAATATATCTCTCTCTTTCTTTCAACTTGTAACCCCCAATCTCTTTCTATAAACCCCTAACCCCCAATCTCTCTTTCTCTCCCTACCTCTTTATCTCTCTCTAAACACCTAACCCCCATTCTCTCTTTCTCTCACTCTCTCTTTATCTCTCTCTAAGCCCATTACCCCCAATATCCCTCTCTCTATATCTATAAACCCCTAACCTCCAATCTCTCCCTTACCCCCAATCTCTCTCTCTCTCTTTGTCTCTCTCTCTCTCTCCCTCTAAACCCCTAACCCCCAATATCCCACTCCCTCTCTCTCTCTCTAAACCCAAAATCCGTAATCTCTTTTTTATGAATCTCTAACCTCAACTCTCTCTCTCTCTCTAAACCCCTAATCCCTAATCTCTCTCTCTCTCTAAACACCTAAGCCCCAATGTTTCCTTCTATAATCCCATAAAACCCTAACATTGAATTTCTCTCTCCCTCTTTCTCACTCTCTCTCTCTCCAAACTCCAACTCCTCATGCTCGTAGCCCTCCCCCCTCTATATGTATATCTCTCTCCACTACCAACCATCCATACAACACTCATGTTCTCTCTTTATATTTAAACACCTATTAACACCCTGTCTCTCTCTCTATAAACCCTTAACCACCAGTGTCTCTCTCTCTAAAAACCTAAGAAACAATCTCCTTATCTCTCTATATCTCTCTCCACTACCAACCATCCATACAACACTCATGTTCTCTCTTTATATCTAAACACCTATTAACACCCTATCTCTCTCTCTATAAACCCTTAACCACCAGTGTCTCTCTCTCTAAAAACCTAGAAAAAAATATATTTATCTCTCTCTTTCTCTAAGCCCCTAACCTCCAATCGCTCTTTCTCTCTAACGCTTTGTCTCGCTCTCTAAACGTCTAATGCTGAACCTCCCTCTTTCTATCTCTCTCTCTCTCTAAACCCCTAACACCCAATCATTCTCTCTCCCTAACCTAAAATATATATCTCTCTCTATAAAACCCTTACCATCTCTCTATTTCTCTCTCTCTCTCTAAATAGAAAACCAACAATCGCTCCCTCTCCCACTCTCTCTCTCTAAAACCGTAACCCCCAATCTCTCTTCCTCTAAACCTCTAACCACCAATCTTGCTCTCTCTCTCTCTCTCTCTCTCTCTCTCTCTAAAATCATAACCCCTAATATCTCTATCTCTCTCTCTAAGCCTCTAAAACCAAATCTATCTATCTATCTCTAAACCCCTAACACCCAATCTCTCTCTCTCTAAAAATTGAACACCAAATTTCTCTATATCTCTCGAAACCCCTAATCCTCAATCCCTCTCTCTCTCTTTCTGAATCCCTAAAACGAAATATTCTCTTTCTATCTCCCTCTCTCCAAACCCCAAACCTCCAATCTCTCTTTCTCTCTCTCTCTCTCTAAACCCCTAGCCTCCAATCTATCTTTCTCTTTCTCTCTCTCTCTGTACACCCCTAACCCCCATTCTCTCTCTCTCTCTCTCTCTCTAAGCCCCTAACCACCAATTTCTCTCTCTAAACACCCAATCCATAATATCTCTCCCCCCTCTCTCTCTCTAAAACCCTAACCTACAATCTCTCTCTCTCTCTCTCTCTCTCTCTCTCTCTCTAAACCCATAACCTGCAATCTGTCTCATGCTCTCAACCCATAACCCCCAAACTCTCTCTCTCTAAACCCCTAAAAGCTAATCGATCTATCTATCTATCTCTAAACCTATAACCCCCAATCTCTCTCTCTCTAAAACCTGAACACAAAATTTATCTATCTCTCTCTAAAGCCCTAATCCCCAATCTCTCTTCCTCTGTTTCTTTTTAACCCTTAAAACCAAATACCTCTCTTTCTATCTCCCTCTCTCTAAACCAAAAACCTACAATCTCTCTTTCTCTCTCTCTCTAAACACCTAACCTTCATTATATATTTCTCTTTCTCTTTCTCTCTACACCCCTAACCCTTATTCTCTCTTTCTCTCTATCTCTAAACCCCTAATCACAAATTTCTCTCTCTAAACACCTAATCAAAATAATCTCTCTCCCCTCTCACTCTATAAACCCCTAACCTCAAATCTCTCTCTCTCTCTAAACCCGTGTATCCCAACCTCTCTTCCTCTCTCTTTCAACCCCTAGCCTCCATTGTCTCTTTCCCTCTAAGCCCCTAATCCCCAATCTCTATTCCTCTCTCACAAAACACCTAAACCTAAATTTCAGTCTCTCCCTATCTCTCTCTCCAAACCCCTAACACCTAATCTCTCTCACCCTCACAAACTTGAAACCCTTAAACCCCAAACTATCTCCCCCTCTAAAACCCTAACCTTTAATATATATCTCTCTCTAAAATCCTAACCCCCAAATCACTCTCTCCCTCTAAACCTGCAACCCCCAATCTATCTCTCTAAACCCCTAACCCCCAATGTATATTTCTATCCCTCTCTCTTTACCTCTCTCTAAACCCATTACCCTCAATCTCTCTCTCTCTCTGTCTATAAATCCCTAACCTCTAATCTCTCTCTCTAAGCCCCTTACCCCCAATCTCTCTCTCTCTCTCAAAACCCCTAACTACCAATATCTCTCTCTCTCTTTCTCTTTCTCTCTCTCTTAACCCCTAACCCCCAAAATCCCCATCCCTCTCTCTCTATATACCCCCAATCAGTAATCTCTTTCTTTCTAAATCCCCAACCTCCATTCTCTCTCTCTCTATAAACCACTAACCCCCAATTTCTCTCTCTCTCTCTAAAAATCTAGCCCCCAATGTTTCATTCTCTAAACCCATAAAACCCTAACCCACAATCTCTCTCTCTCTCTCTCCAAACCCCAAACCTATAATCTCACTTTCTCTCTCTCTCTAAACCCCTAACCTCCAATCTATCTTTCTCTTTCTCTCTCTCTCTCTCTCTTCAACCCTAACCCTGAATCTCTGTCTCTCTCTCTCTAAACCCCTAACCATCAATTTCTCTCTCTAATCACCCAATCCAAAATATCTCTCTCCCATATCTCTCTATAAAACCCTAACCTACAATCTCTCTCTCTCTCTCTCTCTCTCTCTCTCTCTCTCCATAGACCCCTATATCTCATCCTCTCTTCCTATCTCTCTCAACGCCTAACTAGCAATTTCTCTCTCTCAACACCCAATCCAAAATATCTCTCTCCCCCTCTCTCTCTATAAAACCCTAACCTACAATATCTCTCTCTCTATAAACCCCTATATCCTAGCCTCTCTTCCTATTTCTCTCAACCCCTAACCTCCATTCTCTCTCTTCCTCTAATCCCCTAATCCTCAATCTCTCTTCTTCTCTCACCAAATGTCTAAACCTAAATTTCTCTCTCTCTCTCTCTCTCTCTAAACCCATAACCTACAATTTGTCTCGCGCTCTCAACCCATAACCCCCAATCTCTCTCTCTAAACCCCTAAACCCAATCTATCTCTCTATCTCTAAACCTCTAACCCCCAATCTCTCTCTCTCTAAAACCAGAACACCAAATTTATCTATCTCTCTCTAAACCCCTAATCACCAATCTCTCTTTCTCTCTGTCTTTTTTTAACCCTTAAAACCAAATACCTCTCTTTCTATCTCCCTCTCTCTAAACCCAAAACCTCCAATATCTCTTTCTCTCTCTCTCTAAACACCTAACCTCCATTCTATCTTTCTCTTTCTCTCTCTCTCTCTCTACACCCCTAAACCTCATTCTCTCTCTCTCTCTATCTCTAAACACCTAATCACAAATTTTTCTTTCTAAACACCTAATAAAAAATATCACTCCCCCGTCTAACTCTATAAAACCCTAACCTCAAATCTCTCTCTCTCTCTCTCTCTCTCTCTAAACCCATGTATCCCAACCTCTCTTCCTCTCTCTCTCAACCCCTAGCTTCCATTGTCTCTTTGCCTCTAAGCCCCTAATCTGCAATCTCTATTCCTCTCTCACCAAACAGCTAAACCTCAATTTCAGTCTCTCCCTCTCTCTCTCTCCAAACCCCTAACACCTAATCTCTCTCTCCCTCACAAACTTTAAACCCCTAAACCCCAAACTATCTCCCTCTATAAACCCCTAACCTTTAATATATATCTCTCTCTAAAAGCCTAACCCCCAAATCTCTCTCTCTCTCTCTAAACCTGTAACCCCCAATCTATCTCTCTAAACCCCTAGCCCCCAATTTATCTCTCTAAACCCCTAACCCCCAATCTATATTTCTATCCCTCTCTCTTTCCCTCTCTATAAACCCATTACCGTCAATCTCTCTCTCTGTCTCTATCTATAAACCCCTAACCTCCAATCTCTCTTTATAAGCCCCTTACCCCCAATCTCTCTCTCTCTCTCTAAACCCCTAACCACCAATATCGCTTTCTCTCGCTTTCTCTTTCTCTCTCTCTTAACCCCTAACCCCCAAAATCCCTATCCCTCTCTCTCTCTAAACCCCCAATCCCTAATCTCTTTCTTTCTAAATCCCCAACGTCCATTCTCTATCTCTCTCTACAAACCACTAACCCCCAATCTCTCTCTCTCTCTCTAAAAATCTAACAACCAATGTTTCATTCTTAAAACCCATAAAACCCTAACCCACAATCTCTCTCTCTCTCTCCCCCTTTAAAGTCCTAACCCTACCTTTCTCTCTCAACCCCTTATCCCCATTTTCTCTCTTTCTCTCTCTCTAAACCCCCATATATTTCTCTCTCTCTCCCTAAACCCATCATCCACAATCTCCCTCCCTCTCAATCTCTAAACACCTCTCTAAAATTCTAACCTCGAATCTCTCTCTCTAAAGCTCTAACCACCAAACTCTCTGTCTCTCTAAACCCCTAACCCTGAATTTCTCTCTCTCTCCCTCTCTCTCTCTAAACCCCTAACACCCAATCACTCTATCTATCTCTAAATCCCTAACCTCCAATCTTTCTCTCTATCTAAACCCCTAACACCCAATCTCTCTATCTATCTCTAAACCCCTAACCCCCAATCTTTCTCTCTATCTTAACCCTTAACACCAATCTCTCTATATCTCTCTAAACCCCTAACCCCAATCTATCTCTCTCCAAACCCCTAAGACCAAATATTTCTCTTTCTATATTCCTCTCTCTGAATCCATAAGATCCAATTTCTCTCTCCCTCTCTCTCTCTCTCTACACCTGATACCCTCATTATCTCTCTCTCTCTAAAAGACTAATCTCTATCTCTCTCTATCTATCTATCTAAACCCCTGAACCACTAACCTCTCTCTTTCTCTCTCTCTCTCTAAACTCCTAAACCCCAATCTCTCTCCCTCTCTGTCTCTATTCCAAATCCCTATCTCCAAATCTCTCTCTCTTTAAACTCCTAACTTACAAAAAAATCTCTCTCTAAACCCCTAACCCCCAAAGTTGCTCTCTCTCTAAACCCCTAGCACATAGTCTCTCTCTCCCTCTCTCTAAACCCATAACCACATTCTCTCTCTCTAAACCCTAACCCCCAATCTCTCTCTCTCTCTAAACTCCTAACCTCCAATCTCTCTCTCTCTCTCTCTAAAACCCTAACACCCAATCATATTCTCACTTTCTAACCTCTAACATCTAACATCCTTTCTCTGTCTCTCTCTCTGAACCCATCACCCCTAGTCTCTCTCTCTAAAACCCTAACCTTTGATATCTCTTTGTTTCTCTCTAAATCCATCACCCCCAATATCCCTCACACTTTATCCCTAAACCCTTAACCTCCAATATTTCTCACTCTCTAAACCCCCAATCAATAATCACTTTCCTTCTAAATTCCTAAACTACAATCTCTCTCTCTCTCTCTCTCTCTCTCTCTCTCTCCCTCTCTCTCTCTAAACCCCTAACACCCAATCTCTCACTCTCTCTCCCTTTAAACCCCTAACCCCCAATCTATCCCTGCCTCTCTCCTCTCTCAACCCCTTATAACCAATTTCTCTCTCTCTCTCTCTCTCTCTCTCTCTCTCTCTCTCTCTCTAAATCCATAACCCCCAATATCTTTCCCTATAAACCGCTTACCCAAAATATCTCTCTCTCTAAACCCCTAACTTGCAATCTCTCACTCTCTCTCTAAACACCTAATCTCCACTATATTTCTTTTTATTTAAGCCACCAACCCCCAATCTATATATATATATAACCCCTAACCATCAATCTATCTCTTTCTATATATCTCTCTATAAAAGACTAACTCCCAATTTCTCTCTCTCTTTAAACTCCTAACTCTTAATCCCTCATTCTCTTTAAACCTCTAAACACCAATCTCTCTCTCTCTCTCTCAAACCTCTAACAACTAGTCTCTCTCATTTTAACTCTCTTAGTCTAAACCACTAAACCCCTCTCTTTCTTTCTCTCTCTCTAAACTCCTAACCCCCCCCTCTCTCTATATATATATGTATATCTTTCTAAAAATGGATTCTCCCTAATCTCTATCTCTCTCTCTAAACCCATAACCCCCAATCTCTCTCTCTCTCTCTCTCTCTCTCTCGCTCTCTAATTTGCTAACCCCTAATATCTCTCTATCGATCTATCTAAACCACTAACCACCAATCTCTCTCTCTCTCTCTCTCTCTCTCTCTCTAAACCCACAACCCCTGATTTTTATCTCTCTAAACCTGTGAACTCCTATACATCTCCCTCTAAACCCCTAAGCCCCATCTCTCTCTCTAAACCCCTAGGATACAATATTTATCTCTCTCACTCTCCCTCTCTCTCTCAATCCCTCTCTAAACCCTTAACCCCTAATCTCTCCCCCCCCTTTGTCTCCTCCTAAATTCCTAAACCCTAACCTCTAACACCTAATATCTCTCTCTCTCTCTCTCCCCTCCCCCATCTCTATAAAACCCTAATGCATAATGCCCACTCCCTCTCCCTCTCTCTCCAAAACCCTAACCCCCAATCTCTCTCTCTCTCTCTCTCCAAACCCTAGCTTCTCATGCTCCTACCCCTCCCTCCTCTATATTTCTATCTCCCTCCACTACCAACCATCTATACACCACTCATGATCTCTCTTTATATCTAAATGCATGTTAACGCCCTCTCTCTCTCTCTCTATAAACCCTTGACAACCACTCTCTCTCTCTCTAAAACCCTAACAAACAATCTCTCTCTCTCTCTCTCTCTCTCTCAAAACCCCTAACCCCCAATCTCTCTTTCTCTCCCTCTCTCTTTATCTCTCTCTAAACACATCACCCCCAATCTCCCTCTCTCTCTCTATCTATAAACCCCTAACCTCCAATCTCTCTCTCTCTAAGTCCCTTACCCCCAATCTCTCTCTCTCTCTCACTAAACCCCTAACTGCAAATCCCTCTCTCCTTTTTTCTTTCTATCTCTCTAAAACCCTAACCCCTAATATCTGTATCCCTCTCTCTCTCTCTAAACCCAAAATCTCTAATATCTTTCTTTCTAAATCTCTAACCTCCATTCTCTCTCTATCTCTCTCTCTAAACCCCTAACCCCCAATCTATCTCTCTCTCTAAGCCCCTAACCTACAATATCTCTCTCTCTAACTTTTTGTCTTGCTCTCTAAATGCCTAATGTTGAACCTCCCTCTTTCTATCTCTCTCTCTATAAAACCGTTACCATCTCTCTATTTCTCTCTACCTCTCTAAATAGAAAACCAACAATCTCTCCCTCTCTCCCCCTCTCTCTCTAAAGCCCTAACCTGCAATCTCTCTTCCTCGAAACCTATAACCACCAATATCTCTGTCTCTCTCTCTCTCTCTCTCTAAACCCATAACCCCCAATCTCTCTCTCTCTAACCCCTAAAACCCAATCTATCTATTTATCTCTAAACCTCTAACCCCCAATCTCTCTCTCTCTAAAAGCTGAAGACCAAATTTCTCTATCTCTTTATAAACCCCTAATCCCCAATCTCTCTATCTCTCTCTCTTTCTAAACCCTTAAAACCAAATACCTCTCTTTCTATCTCCCTCTCTCGAAACCCAAAACCTCCAATCTCTCTTTATCTCTCTATCTAAACCCCTAATCTCCATTCTATCTTCCTCTTTGTCTCTCTCTCTGTACACCCCTAACCCCCATTCTCTCTCTCTCTCTCTCTCTCTCTCTCTCTCTAGCCCCTAATCACCAATTTCTCTCTCTAAACACCTAATCAAAAATATCTCTCTGCCCCTCTCACTCTATAAAACCCTAACCTCCAATCTCTCTCTCTCTCTCTAAACCCCTATATGCCAACCTCTCTTCCTCTCTCTATCAACCCCTAACCTCCCTTCTCTCTCTGCCTCTAAGCCCCTAATCCCCAATCTCTATTCCTCTCTCACCAAACGCCTAAACCAAAAATTTAGTCTCTCCCTCTCTCTCTCTCCAAACCCCTAACACCTAATCTCTCTCTCTCTCCCTCTCAATATCTAAATGCCTAAACTCCAATCTCTCTCCCTCTATAAACCCCTAACCGTTAATATATCTCTCTCTCTAAAACCCTAACCCCCAAATCACTCTCTCTCTCTAAACCTGTAACCCCTAATATCTCTCTCTAAACCCCTAACCCCCAATCTATCTTTCTCTCCCTCTCTCTTTACCTCTCTCTAAACCCACTATCCTCAATATCCCTCTCTCTTTATCTATAAACCCCCAACCTCCAATCTCTGTCTCTAAGCCCCTTAATCCCAATATCTCTCTCTTTCTCTCTCTCTCTCTATCTCCCTAATCACCAATATCTCCTTCTCTCTCTTTTCCTTTCTCTCTCTTAACCCCTAACCAAAAAAATCCCTGTCCCTCTCTCTCTCTCTAAACCCCTAACCCCCAATATCTCTCTCTCTCTAAAAAGCTAACCTCAAATGTTTCATTCTCTAAACCCATAAAACCCCAACCCACAATTTCTCTCTCTCTCTCTCTCTCTCTCTCTCTCTTTACACCCCTAACACCCAATCTCTCTCTCTCTCTCTATAAACTCCTAACCTAGAATAACTCCCTCTCTCTAAAGACCTAACCCCAATTACTCTCTCACTCTCTAAACCCCTAAACCCATCATCCACAATGTCCCTCTCTCTCTATCGCTAAACCCCTGACCACCAATCTCTCCATCTCTCTCTAAAATCCTAACCCCCAATCTCTCTCTCTCTCTCCCCAAATACCTAACCCCCAATCACTTTATATATAAACCGCTTACCCCAAATATCTCTCTCTCTAAACGCCTAACCTCTAGTGTCTCTCTCTCTCTCTCTCTAAACAACTGACCCCATATATATATATATCCCCACCTCCAATCTCTCTCTCTAAACCTATAACTCTCCCTCTCTCTCTCTATATATATATATAAATATTTAGATATAAATATATATATATATATAACCCCTAACCATCAATCTCTCTCTTTCTTTATTTCTCTTTGTAAAACAATAAATCTCAATTTCTCTCTCTATTTAAACACCTAACTTACAGTCCCTCACTCTCTCTAAACCTCTAACCACCAATCTCTCTTTAACCCCCTCACCTCCACACTCTCTCTCCCTCTTCCAAACCTCTAACAACTAGTTTCTTGCATTCTATCTCTCTCACTCTAAACGGATAAACCCCTCTCTTTCTCTCTCTCTCTAAACCCCTAACCATCTCTCTCTCTCTATAAATATGTATATCTCTCTAAATAGATTCTCCTTAATCTCTCTTTCTCTCTCTAAACCCATAACCCCCAATCTCTCTCTCTCTCTCTCTAATCCCCTAATGCCTAATATCTCTCTATTGATCTATCTAAACCACTAACCACCCATCTCTGTCTCTCTCTCTAAACACCCCCCCCCCCAATTTTTATCTCTCTAAACCCATCAACTGATATCTCTCTCTAAACCCATAGGCTACAATATTTTTCTCTCTTCCTCTCCCTCTCTCTCTCAATCTCTCTCTAAACCCTTAACCCCTAATCTCTCCCCCCTCCCTCTCTCTGCTCCTAAATTCATAAACCCTAACCTCTAGCAACTAAAATCTCTCTCTCTCTCTCTCTCTCTCTCTCTCTCTCTAAGACCCTGACCTCCAATCTCTCTCTCTAACTCTCTATCTTGCTATCTAAATGCCTAACCCTGAACCTCCCTCTTTATATCTCTAAAACCCTAACACCCAATCGATCTCTCTCCCTAACATAAAATATATATCTCTCTCTATAAAACCCTTACCATCTCTCTATTTCTCTCTCTCTTTGTCTCTACATAGAAAACTAGAAATATCTCACTCTCCCTCTCTCTCTCTCTCTAAAACCCTAACCCCCAGTCTCTCTTTCTCTAAACCTCTAACCACTAACTCTCTCTCTCCCTCTCTATAAACCCATAACATCCAATCTCTCTCAACCCATAACCCCAATCTCTCTCTCTCTCTGTAAACCCCTAAAACCCAGTCTCTCTATCTATCTTTAAAACCCTAACCTCCAATATCTTTCTCCCTAAAACGTGAACACCAAATTTCTCTATCTCTCTCTAAACCCATAATCTCCAATCTCTCTCTCTCTCTCTTTCTATACCCCTAAAACCAAATACCTCTCTTTCTATCTCTCTCTCTAAACCCCTAGCCTCCAATATCTCTCTCTCTCTCTCTCTACACCCCTAACCCCCATTCTCTCTTTCTATCTCTAAACCCCTAAACACCTAATCCCAAATATCCCTCTCTCCCCCTCTCTCTATAAACCCCTAACCTCCAATCTCTCTCTCTCTCTCTCTCTCTCTCTCTCTAAAACTCTAAATCCCAACCTATATTTCTCTCTCTCTCAAACCCTAACCTCTATTCTCTCTCTACCTCTAAGCCCCTAATCCCTAATCTCTCTCCCTCTCTCATCAAACCCCTAACCCTAAATTTATTTCTCTCTCTCTCTCACTCTCCAAACCCCTAACACCCAATCTCTCTCTCCCTCTCAATATCTAAACCCCTAACCTCCAAACTCTCTCCCTCTCTAAAACCCTAACCTCCAACCTCTCTCTCCCTCTCTCTCTCTAGAATCCTAACCCCCATTTACTCTCTCTCTCTCTCTAAACCTATAATATCTCTCTCGCTAAACCTGTAACCCCCAACCTCTTTCTATAAACCCCTAACAACCAATCTCTCTTTCGCTACCTATCTCTTTATGTCTCTCTAAACCCCTAACCCCCATTCTCTCTTTCTATCACTCTCTCTTTATCTCTCTCTAAACCCATCACCCCCAATATCCTTCTCTCTCTATGTATAAACCCCTAACCTCCAATCTCTCCTTTACCCCCAACCTCTCTCTCTCTCTCTAAACCCTAACCCCCAATATCTCACTCCCTCTCTCTCTCTCTAAACCCCCAATGCCTAATCTCTTTTTTCTAAATATCTAACTTCAACTCTCTCTCTCTGTAAATCCCTAGCCGTAATCTCTCTCTCTCACTCTAAACACCTAACCCCCAATGTTTCCTTCTATAAATCCATAAAACCCTAACCCCCAATCTCTCTCTCTCTCTCTCTCTCCAAACTCCTACTCCTCATGCTCCTAGCCCACCCCCCTTTATATGTATATCTCTCTCGACTACCAACCATCCATACAAAACTCATGTTTTCTCTTTATATCTAAACACCTATTAACACCCTCTCTCTCTATCTGTAAACCCTTAACCACCAGTGTCTCTCTCTCTAAAAACCTAAGAAACAATCTCCTTATCTCTCTCTATATCTAATCCCCTAACCTACAATCTCTCTTTCTCTCTAACGCTCCGTCTCGCTCTCTAAAAATCTAATGCTAAACCTCCCTCTTTCTATCTCTCTCTCTATAAAACCCTTACCATCTCTCTATTTCTCTCTCCCTCTCTAAGTAGAAAACAAACAATCGCTTCCTCTCCCACTCTCTCTCTCTAAAACCCTAACCCCCAATATCTCTTCCTCTAAACCTCTAACCACCGATCTCTCTCTCTCTCTCTCTCTCTCTCTCTAAAACCATAACCCCTAATCTCTCTCTCTCTCTCTCTCTCTCTCTCTAAGCCCCTAAAACCAAATCTATCTATCTATCTCTAATCACCTAACACCCAATCTCTCTCTCTTTAAAACCTCAACACCAAATTTCTCTATCTCTCTCTAAAACCGTAATCCCCAATATCTCTCTCTCTCTTTCTGAACCCCTAAGACCAAATATCTCTCTTTCTATATCCCTCTATCCAAACCCCAAACCTATAATCTCTCTTTCTCTCTCTCTCTAAACCTCTAACGTCCAATCTATCTTTCTCTCTCTCTCTCTCTCTCTCTCTCTCTCTCTCTCTCTCTCTACACCCCTAACCTCGAATCTATGTCTCTCTCTCTCCAAACCCTTAACCACCTATTTCTCTCTCTAAACATCGAATCCAAAATATCTCTCTCCCCTCTCTCTCTATAAAACCCTAACCTACAATATCTCTCTCTCCATAACCCCTATATCTCAGCCTATCTTCCTATCTCTCTCAACCCCTAACTAGCAATTTCTCTCTCTGAACACCCAATCCAAAATATCTCTCTCCCCCTCTCTCGCTATAAAACCATAACATACAATCTCTCTCTCTCTCTCTCTCTATAAACCCCTATATCCCAGCCTCTCTTCCTATCTCTCTCAACCCCTAAACTCCATTCTCTCTCTACCTCTCAGTCCTTAATCCCCAATTCCTCTTCCTCTCTCACCAAATGCCTAAACCTAAATTTCAGTCTCTCTCTCTCTCTAAACCCATAACCTACAATCGATCTCACTCTCTCAACCCATAACCCCTAGTGTGTCTCTCTCTAAACCCCTAAAATCCAATCTATCTATCTATCTCTAAACCTCCAACCCCCAATCTCTCTCTCTCTAAAACCTGAACACCAAATTTATCTATCTCTCTCTAAACCCCTAATCCCCAATCTCTCTTTCTCTCTCTCTTTTTAACCCTTAAAACCAAATACCTCTTTTTCTATCTCCCTCTCTCTAAACCCAAAACATCCAATCTCTCTTTCTGTCTCTCTCTAAACCCCTAACCTCCATTCTATCTTTCTCTTTCTTGATTTCTCTCTCTACACCCCTAACCCTCATTCTCTCTCTCTCGCTCTCTATCTCTAAACCCCTAATCACAAATTTCTCTCTTTAAACACCTAATCCAAAATATCTCTCTCCCCTCTCACTCTATAAACCCCTAACCTCAAATCTCTCTGTCTCTTTCTCTCTAAACCCCTCTATCCCAACCTCTCTTCCTCTCTCTCTCAAACCCTAGCCTCAATTTTCTCTCTGACTCTAAGCCCCTAATCCCCAATCTCTATTTCTTCTCACCAAATGCCTAAACCTAAATTTCAGTCTCTCCCTCTATCTCTCTCCAAACCCCTAACACCTAATCTCTCTCTACCTCTCAACCTTTAAACCCCTAAACCAAAAACTATCTTCCTCTCTAAAACCCTAAACCCCAAATCACTCTCTCTCTCTAAACTTGTAACCCCTAATCTATCTCTCTAAACCCCTAACCCCCAATTTATCTCTCAAAACCCCTAACCCCCAATCTATCTTTCTCTCCCTGTCTCTTTATGTCTCTCTAAACCCATTACCCTCAATCTCTCTCTCTCTCTATCAGTAAACCCCTAACCTTCAATCTCTCTTTCTATTTCTCTCTCTCCTAACCCCTAACCCCCAAGATCCTTGTCCCTCTCTCTCTCTAAACCCCCAATCCCTAATATCTTTCTTTCTAAATCCCCAACCTCCATTCTCTCTCTATATATACCACTAACCCCCAATCTCTCTCTCTCTCTCTAAAAAGCTAACCCCCAATGTTTGATGCTCTAAACCCATAAAACCCTAACCCACAATCTCTCTCTCTCTCTCTCTCTCTCTCCCTCTCCCTTTAAAGTCCTAACCCTACCTCTCTCTCTCAAACCCTTATCCCCAATTTCTCTCCCTCTCTCTCTCTAAATCCACATCTCTCTCTCTCTCTCCCTAAACCCATCATCCACAATCTCCCTCTCTCTCAATTTCTAAACACCTAACCACCAATATATCTCTCTCTCTCTCTAAAATCCTAACCTTGAATCTCTCTCTCTAAAGCTCTAACCACCAAACTCTCTCTGCCTCTCTAAACCCCTAACCCTGAATCTCTCTCTCTCTCTCTTTGTCTCTCTCTCTCTCTCTGTCTCTCTCTCTCTAAACCCATAAACCCTAATATATATGTATATATGTCTAAACCCCTAACACCCAATCGCTCTATCTATCTCTCAACCCCTAACCCCCAATCTTTCTCTCTATCTAAACCCCTAACACCCAATCGCTCTATCTATCTCTAAACCCCTAACCCCCAATCTTTTTCTCTATCTCAACCCTTGACATCAATCTCTCTATCTCTCTCTAAACCTCTAACCCCCAATCTATCTCTCTCCAAACCCCTAAGCCCAAATATTTCTCTCTCTACACCTTTAACCCTCATTCTCTCTCTCTCTCTCTAAACCCCTAACCCCCATTTTGTCTCTCTAAAAAACTAATCTTGAATCTCTCCCTCTCCCTCTCCCTCTCTAAACCCCTAACCTCCAATCTCTCTCTCTTTCTCTCTCTCTCTATCTATATATCTAAACCCTCGAACCCCAATATCTATTTCTCTCTCTCTAGACCACTAACCTCTCTCTGTGTCTCTAAACTCCTAAACCCCAATCTCTCTCCCTCTCTCACTAAACCCCTAACCCCAAATCTCTCTCTCTCTCTCTCTCTCTCTCTCTCTATTTCCAAATTCCTATCTCCAAATCTCTCTCCCTTTCTCTCTCTCTTTAAACTCCTAACCCATAAAAAAACTCTCTCTCTAAACCCCTAACCCCTAGCACACAATCTCTCCCTCTCTCTCTAAACCCCTAACCCCAAATCTCTCTCTATCTCTAAAACCCTAACCTCCAATATCTCTCTCTCTCTAAAATCCTATCACCCAATCATATTCTCACTCTCTAAACCTCTAACCTCCTCTCTCTCTCTCTCTCTCTCTCTCTCTGAATGCATCACCCCTAGTCTCTCTCTTTAAAACGCTAACCTCTGATATCTCTTTATTTCTCTCTAAATACATCACCCCCAATCTCCCTCACACTCTATCTCTAAGCCCTTAACCTCCAATCTTTCTCACCCTCTAAACCCCCAATCAATAATCACTTTCCTTCTAAATCCCTAACCTACAATCTCTTTCTCTCTCTCTGTCTAGGCCCCTAACACCCAATCTCTCACTCTCTCTCTCTCTTTAAAACCCTAACCCCCAATCTCTCCCTCACTCTCTCTCTCTCAACCCCTTATCACCAACTTCTCTCTCTCTCTCTCTCTCTCCCACACACACACACAAAAAAAAAGAACTCTCTAACACTTAATTTCTCTCTCTCTCTCTCTCTCTCTCTCTCTCTCTCTCTCTCTCTATCTATCTCTAAATCCATAACCCCAATCTCTTTCCCTATAAACTGCTTACCCGAAATATCTCTCTCTCTAAACCCCTAACTTGCAATCTCTCTCTCTCTCTCTAAACACCTAATCTCCAATATATCTCTTTTTCTTTAAGCCACCAACCCCAAATATATATATATATATAACAACTAACCATCAATCTATCTCTTTCTATATATCTCTGTATAAAACACTAAATCCCAATTTCTCTCTTATCTTTAAACTCCTAACTCCTAATCCCTCACTCTCTTTAAACCTCTAGCCACCAATATCTCTCTAACCCACTAACCTCCAATCTCTCTCTCTCTCTCTCTCTCTATCTATCTATCTATCTCTCTCTCAAACCTCTAACAAATAGTCTCTCTCAGTTTAAACCCCTAAACCCCTCTCTTTCTTTCTATCTCTCTGAACTCCTAACCCCCCCTCTCTCTCTACATCTATATGTATATCTCTCTAAATGGACTCTCCCTAATATCTCTCTCTCTCTCTCTAAACCCATAACCCCCAATCACTCTCTCTCTCTCTCTAATCCCCAAACCCCTAATATCTCTCTATCGATCTATCTAAACCACTAACCACAAATCTCTCTCTCTCTCTAAACCCCCAACCCCCAATTTTTATCTCTCTAAACCCGTGAAATCCTATATCTCTCCCTCCAAACCCTAATCCCCAATCTCTCTCTCTAAACCCATAGGATAGAATATTTTTGTCTCACTCTCCCTCTCTCTCTCAATCTCTCTCTAAACCCTTAACCCCTAATCTCTCCCCCCTCTTTCTCTCCTCCTAAATTCCTAAACCCTAACCTCTAACACCTGATATCTCTCTCTCTCTCTCTAAGCCCCTAACCTCCAATATCTCCCTCTCTAACTCTTTGTCTTGCTCTCTAAATGACTAAACCTATACCTCCCTGTTTCTATCTCTCTCTCTCTAAACCCCTAACACCTAATCGATATCTCTCTCTAACATAAAATATATATATATATATATATATCTAACTATAAAACCCTTATCATCTCTCTATTTATCTCTCTCTCCGTCTCTAAAAAGAAAACTAGTAATCTCTCCCTCTCTCTCTCTCTCTCTAAATCCCTAACCCCCGATCTCTCTTCCTCTAAACCTCTAACCACCAATCTCTCTCTCTCTCTCTCTCTCTAAACCCATAACACCCAATCTCTCTCTCTCTCACTCAACCCATAACACCCAATCTCTCTCTCTCTCTCTAAACCCCTAAAGCCTAGTCTCTCTTTCTATCTCTAAAACATGAACACCAAATTTCTCTATCTCTCTCTAAAACCCTATAATACCATACATGTTCCTAAGCAACAATCTCTCTCTCTCTCTAAAAAACTAATCTAATGGTAGCCATGAACATGAAACATTCTATAATACCATACATGTTCCTAAGTAACAATTCTCTTAATATTAATATACCACAATATGAAGAGTCCATATAAACAACCAAGTCATCATAAATACTCAAAGAAGGAGACCATCAAACTTATAGACAAAGAGACCATATGTAACGTGGTTCTCCCAACTTGGCTACGTCCACAAAGTAGGGTTAGTTCATATTTTATTAAAATCAAGTGACAAATTACATTTCACAACAAGTTTGTCTCTCGTAACTTTTCCCACTTCCTCATCGTCTTTATTTCTCGTGGAGAGTATCATCCAATAATCAAAACCTATCTCAAAAGTATTACAGTGGATTCAACTACGCTATTCGAACTAGCATAAAAGGATATATACCAATATTTGAAATATATGTCAACTTGATACAGTAATACAAAAACATAAATACACAACAATTAATGGAGAACGCTATTACAACACCGCACCGTCATTTCCCCTGATTCTCTCCATCCTCTTATATCCTAAGTTAAACAACATTTAGTTGTATGGGTCGATCATGGAAGAGATCGCCCTACTACTTTATTACACATGCCCATTAAAGTATAATTAAAAACATCTACTTATCCAAGTTCTCAACATAACACAAAAAATGCAAGCTGAGCGTATGCATGTATTCAGTGAAGATCCCATCTCTAATATACACGAAGATAAAACTGTGTTCAATTCCCACATTCGGGTAGAAGTTCAAATCTGATCTAAACAACGGTAAGGATGAGATTCGGGCATTCAAATAATTTCAGAAAAAATGGCAATCACAATGCAAAGTTGTTCAACAGAACATCAAACCTATCTAGCATTCATACTTTCCAAGGAGATGAGTATTCCATGCATTCACCAATTCACCAAACGGGTAATGTAGAGATTGGGGGCATTCACGTTGGTGGAGTTAAAAATGCAACATAAGCAAAAATAGAGGTATAGGGTATTGGATAGGTCAATCACCGGCGTGATGAGCAGAGGATCTCAACTACAAAAATCATTCAACCTAAAATTCATACCACTGAAAATATCCAGCCACAAATAATTAAAAGAGACAGATCGGGTCCTCATTTCATACCCAGTTGCCAGGGTTTGGTGTTGGTCTTCATGCAGCATACATAGATCTAAAACAAAACACTTCAACAATAATTCAAGGAACAATGCAAAACCTAGACACGCAAAAGACCTTGTCGATCTGACACTATGGATCTGCAAAGATCTCTATTGGTTTATGAAAACAAACAAAAACTGTCAGATACCAAGATCCGTTTAAAACTGAGGTACTAGCCTACCTTCAAAATAGCTCTATCTATTTCTGATTTAGATATCAACAATACAATGACAGATACAGAGATCCATTTGGTGTTGAAGGAAATGTATACATTTACATAATGTTTCACACCAATCTCCATTATGTTGAGATCCAGGCATTTTTTTTCCAAAAAACTAGAAACAACCACGAAGTATTAACACATTTTCAAACCAACAACTCGGAACAAACAGAGATATAAACTACAATGTCTTGCAGCCTGAGCATAGAGACTTCAAAACGTTTTATCCAACAAAATGAAAACAAACAGAATTCCAACATGAGCATGGAGACTTCAAATCATTTTCCCAAAGAAATGCAGCAAGGGTTTGTCCTTCATTTTCATGTAGCAAGCGTGCCCAAACCAAAGGGATAACCAGTGGGAAAAAGGCTTGTCTCTCTGAGAGACACCACGTGAGATTCTATTGCGGGGATGCAGAGATAAAATCTTCCCACAATTACAACTAGGGATGCACTCTATTAACATCTATACATGGGGATAATACTCTCGTCCAAAAATAAACTCAGAAATAGATTATGGCTGGTAATTGGGCTTGCCCAGGTGTTCTCTCCCCATGTATAATCGCCATAGTAAAACAAACAAATGCATAATAATAAGAAATGAAATGCAGGTCGTGCAACACAGCGCCGCCCAACGTAAATTTCACAAATAGGGTATGGCTGGGGATCAGGATTTCCTAGCCATCCTCTCCCATATATCATCACCAGCATAAGAATGCATAAAGAAAAACTACGCTTGGAAACAAATTCCAGAACCCTAGAATGCAAAGATTTCTCCTCTTTTTCCCCTTTTTCCAAGATCCGAGCTCATCTTTAAACAAAAAATGAAGGAGACCTTCCTTACCCGAATTTGACAAGTGGAAGCACCTTAAACTAGTGTTCCATTCAGCGAGGCATGTGGCAGCCTAGGGATTTCTAGTGCCACACCCATCACAATCTCTTTTAAGTGATTCCTCAACCTAACCCATCACTTGGCTAGTATTAAATTCCCTTTTGTGAGAGATGGCGATGTACTCATTTATAAAAAAGTTGACATACCCTTCCATACAATATCGTATTATATATTAATAAAGGAGCATTCATTAAGGTATTAACTAATACTTATATATTTCTATAACACAAGATTTCAATAATTTTGGAAATACATATATATATATTTATATATGTATGCGTATGACCAAAATACTCTTCGTGATAGAAACACCTTATAAGGATAATAATAATAATAAAATGGACTAGGACTACCTAGTCTTAGGTGCAATTAATAGCCATTGATCGTAGGCAATTACTGAGGCACTTGATGAGAATGGAAATTCTTCAATATCCCTACTAGGACGAACGATTCTTTTAGGGTTAGTCAAACTCAAGAATTGTACCTTGCGCCTAATATTGTCACACTTACAGCTTCCTATCCAATTTAGCTATCCCCTTAGTGGATTACGTTGTTGTCGGTTAGTTGCGTCACTGCACAAAGTTTACACTTTACAACTTACAATTTAAACCATATATGTTTCAGGTTCACTCGTGGGGCCTTGGACTTGGGATCCTCACCAGAAGACCATTACAATAATCATTTACATTTACAAAAATAATAGTGCATAAAGGGGGGATGTTACATCCTCCTCCCCTTAAGAGTAACACTGTCCTCGGTGTTCTTGCCTTTCAACAATTTGTCTCTTTCTCTTGATTTTATCCTCTGCCATCTTTGTTATTTTTTTCTTGATCCTCTTCACATTTTCACGATCTTCCGCAAGTTGTTATTGTTCATAACCTGCATTCTTATGTAATAAAACCAGGGCTCCCAAAATGGTTCAGTATAACACATCATCAATTCCTAATCCAATCAAAACATAACACAACATTTGCAAATTCTATGGAATATCTTTTTAGGCTTTGTTTGTGTTCTTATCATCACAATATTTCAAATAGTAAACTTTTAACATTTATCATTCACCCTCATCCTTGAGGAATTTTTTTTTACTTACTCAAGCATTCATAACATTCACACATAAAAATATCCAATAGTCTAGTTACAAGACAAATCATTTGTTATATCATAAAAAAAATCTTTCAAAAACAATTTGTTGATTATCAAACTCTCCCATGACTTTGGAACATCATCAACCCTTTGCTGAACACAGAATTCTTCCTCGAATTCAGTCCCCAATTCCTGTGGACTTATGGACTACACTTTTGAGGTTGGTCTCCTTTTTTATTTCTAGTAAAAAATGTTTCCTCCTCAAGACATCAAATAACGTCCCGTCTCCAGATGTCAGTCTTTGTTCCTAGGTCTTTTCCATTGATACCACAAAACTCTTTCGCAATTCCCCTCAAGCCTTCTTGCTTGATTCCAGGAATTT
The DNA here is from genome assembly GCA_027924585.1 of Larix kaempferi. NCBI lineage: Eukaryota > Viridiplantae > Streptophyta > Pinopsida > Pinales > Pinaceae > Larix > Larix kaempferi. The sequence continues at coordinate 988,340 of BSBM01000760.1, read as the reverse complement.
CTTTTCCACCCAGCCTCCTGCTTGAGTCCAGGAAAAGTTGCTTTAGCAAAGCAAAGTTGGGTAAATTTTTTCCACCTCAAGCCTCCTGCTTGAGTCCCAGAATATTCTTTTCCCCTCAAACCTTTTCATTTGAGTCCAGGAAATAACAATCATTTATTAGTTCTTGTAGTTTTGGTTAACCACAACATGCAACATAATAGCAACATAATATTAACATTAAATAGGTTCATCTATTTACTCATCAGTTTGAACTCATGCTTTTATCATTTCCCTTCATGAGTCATTGATCTTATCATACGCTTACCATTGCATAATATATCACGCTCCTATCTCCCAACACGTCCCACGGACTTTGACAATCTGTCATTTCACTTCTTAGTACCACTTTATAAAACAAGGTCGAATTTTGTAAGGAACCATTTCTTAAGCATAATAATAATACAAAAATCATCCATCACACTGCAACATCTATACATGATCAATATCATTATTTTTCTTTAATTTCATCATTCTTTCCAAAATAACTGAGTTGTATTTGGTGATTTTTTTAAATTTTTTTTTAGAGAATTTCTTCACAATAAAGGTCTCCACAAATACAGGTCAATTGTGTTACAACTTCTACGATACTTCCATCAATTAGATGACGATTTTAAAGAAGTATTTCGACATCATTTATTTCCATAATCAATATCCTTGTACACTTATGCAAAGGTTGTAATCAATTTTCCAACAACGTCATTTATCTATACGACTTATGTTATATCATTTGGATCAGTTAGGTGCAAGAGTAAAAGTTGTATACCATGTCTAATGGTAGTAAGTTATTTGGCAACACCTAACTATAAATTATTTTAACTATTAGCTCGTATAATGCTCTTTTACCATGAGTATCTTCTTGGAATTCTTTTCCATTAATGGTAACCATAAGTATGTCAAACAAAATATACAACTAGATGGTTACGACATGATGAACATGAAATAATGAGGGATTATCGTTTACCAAAACTTATACTGATATTTACGACAAGCCATCATAAATATGAAGGAGGTTAAAACACACAAGGTACATACGAAAGAAAGCAATATACATCTCTATATATCACAAAAAATCTTTTAGAACTATTTCTTGAGTATATCGAAAGTAGAAATCATAATCCAACTTCAAATTTTGGTGTGTTGACAAAATACATGAAGGCATCATTCCTATGTTTATCGTCTTTAATCCCTAACTTTTGGTAGTCAAGGTAATAGCATATGTCGTCATATAATACTTTTATCATCAAATTTATTATCCCAATAAGCATACTTTTCTCTATACTAAAATATGAAAAGAAATCAGATGTTGACCAAATGTCATTGCCTACAACACTTTACATCTAAGAGATGTTTTAGTATAGCTGAATTTAGCATACAATTCCTTTGTAATAACTTGGCATAAATATTCTTTATCCATCAGAATGCACAATCTTACTGGAACAATGCTACTCTTTTAATAGTCGGCTTATGGTAGAGTTCATCTTTATTTTATTTTTTTTATTTGAACTTTACTGTCCTACTCCTTCGGGAAACAGGATGTGGTTTATTAATAAACTGCTACTGAATTTCTTCAATCATCATTATGCAAAGCTGATTGATGATATCACTTCTACCTTTATAGACAACCTATGTATCTACAATGGAAATATAAATTCCTTAAACACATATAACTATTATTTTCAACCGTACATAACTATTCAAAGAATTCACTATAATCCTAGACATTTTAGGCTATCATCCTTCTAAGGCATTGTGTACATTTCTTTGTGGAACACGCTTCAAACATAAAGTTCATTTGTTTGTTAACACATAATTCTTCAGAAATAAACATAATGGAACTTACTTGTAACTCACCCACAATTTATTGGTTACCTCTTTGTCCAACCTTGGAGAATGAACTGGTTTCCTCCTACTAGTAGAGTCCCTCCAACTTATCTTCTCGTGTTAAGCCCAATATAGACCTGAGCGTTGTAACCTGGCTCTGATACCATTTGTAACATCCAAGAAATTTGTAGGTTAATGAAGTAGTGAATTATGAAAATGACTGACATGCTTAAAGGACTAAAATTCGTAAGATACTTACATAACTAAAATTAAGATTAGATGATTCGAAAACATTCTTCATGCATCATCATTATTACCATGAAACCAACTCATTAAATTCTTACTGGGAGTGGTAAACTCAAATGGTAAACTTAAATTTTGCACGCATCCATGTGGACGTACCAACTCAACATGATTAAGAGCAACTTACATTTTACTAATGAAACTTTCTATAACAGCATACATGTTCCTAGGAACCAATTATCTTAATATTAATATACCACAATATGAAGAGTCCATATAAAAATCAAGTCGTCATAAATACTCAAAGAAGGAGACCATCAAACTTATACACAAAGAGAACATATGTAACGTGCTTCTCCCAACTTGTCTACATCCATAAAGCGGGGTTAGTTCATATTTTATTAAAATCAAGTGATGGATTACATTTCACAACAAGTTTGTTTCTCATAACTTTTCCCACTTCCTCATCGTCTTTCTTTCTCATGGAGAGTATCATCCAATAATCAAAACCTATGTCAAAATTATTATAGGGGATTCAACCATGCTATCCGGACTAGCATAAAAGGATATATACCAATATTTGAAATATATGTCAACTCGATATAGTAATACAAAAACATAAATACCAATAATTTATGGAGAACGCTATTACAACATGGCATCATCGTTTCCCCTAATTCTCTCCATCCTCTTATATCCTAAGTTAAACAATATTTAGTTGTATGGGTTGATCATGGAAGAGATCGCCCTACTCTTTTATTACACATACCCATTAAAATATAATCGAAAACATCTACTTATCCAATTTCTCAACATAAAACAAAAAATGCAAGTTGAGCGTATTCACGCATTCAGTCGAGATCCCATCTCTAATCTACACGAAGATAAAACTGGGTTCAATTCCCACATTCAGGCAGAGGTTCAAATTCGATCTAAACAACGGTAAGGCTGAGATTCGGGGCATTCAAATAATTTTAGAGAAAATGGAAATCACAATGCAAAGCTATTCAACAGAACATCAAACCTATCTACCATTCATAATTTCCAAGGAGATGAGTATTCCATGCATTCACCAATTCACGAAACGGGTAATGTAGAGATTAGGGGCATTCACGCTAGCGGAGTTAAAAATGCAACATAAACAAAAATAGAGGTACAGGGTATTGCATAGGTTAATCACCGACATAATGAGCAGAGGATCTCAACTGCAAAAATCATTCAACCCAAATTTCATACCACTGAAAAGATCCAACAACAAATAATTAAAAGAGACAGATGGGGTCCTCATTTCATACTCGGTTGACAGGTTTCAGTGCTGGTCTTCATGCAGCATACAGAGATCTAAAAAAAACAATTCAACAATAATTGAAGGAACACTGCAAAACCTAGACACGCAAAAGACCTTGCCGATTTGACATTATGGATCTGCAGAAATCTCTATTGGTTGACGAAAACAAACAAAAACTGTCAGATACCGAGATCCGTTTAAAACTAAGGTACTATCCTACCTTCAAACTAGCTCTATCTATTTCCAATTTAGATATCAACAATACAATGTCGGATACAGAGATCTGTTTGGTGTTGAGGGAAATGTATACATTTACATAATGTTTCATGCCAATCTCCATTAGGTTGAGATACAGGCATTTTTTTCCAAAAAAAATATGAACAACCGCGAAGTATTAACACATGTTCAATCCAACAACTTGAAACAAACAAAGATATAAACTACAACTTCTTCCATCCTGAGCATAGAGACTTCAAAATGCTTTATCCAACAAAATGAAAACAAATAGAATTCCAACGTGAGCATAGAGACTTCAAATCATTTTCACATAGAAATGTAGCAAGGGTTCGTCCTTCATTTTCATGCAGCAAGCATGCCCAAACCAAAGGGATAACCAGCATAAAAAAGGCTTGTCTCTCTGAGAGAGACCGCATGAGATTCTATTGTGGGGATGCAAAGATAACATCCACCCACAATTACAACTAGAGATACACTCTGTCAACATCTAAACACGGGGATAATACTCGCGTCCACAAATAAAATTAGAAATAGATTATGGATAGGAATTGGGCTTGCCCAGCCATTCTCTCCCCATGTACAATCGCCTTAGTAAAACAAACAAATGCATAATAATAAGACATGAAATGCAGGTCATGCAACACAGCGCCGCCCAACGTAAATTTCACAGATATGATATGGCTGGGGATCGGGCTTTCCTAGTCGTCCTCTCCCATATATCATCACCGCCATAAGAATGCATAAAGAAAAGCTATGCTTGGAAAATAATTCCAGAACCCTAGAATGCAGAGCTTTCTCCTCTTTTCCCCCTTTTTCCCAGATCTGACCTCATCTTTAAATGAAAAAGGAAGGAGTCCTTCCTTACCTGAATGTGACAAGTGGAAGCACCTTAAACTAGTGTTCCATTCAGCAAGGCATGTGGCAGCATATGTATTTCTATCACCACACCCATGACAATCTCTTGTAAGAGATTCCTCCACCTAACCCATGATCTGAGCTAGTATTAAATTCCCTTTTGTTAGAGATGGCGATGTACTCATTTATAAAAAATTTGACATACCCTTCCATACAATATCGTATTATATATTAATAAAGGAGCATTCAGTAAGGTCTTAACTAATACTTATATATTTCTATAACATAAGCTTTCAATAATTTTGGAAATATATATATATATATATATGTATGTATGTATGCATATGCCAAAAATACTCTTCATGATAGAAACACCTTATAAGGATAATAATAATAATAAAATGGACTAGGACCACCTAGTCTTAGTTGCGATTAATAGCCATTGATCGTAGAGAATTACCGAGGCACTTGATTAGAATAGAAATTCTTTGATATCCCTACTAGGACGAACCATTCTTTGAGGGTCATTCAAACTCAGGAATTGTACCTTGTGCCTAATACTATCACACTTATGGCTTCCTAGCCAATTTACCTCTCCCCTTAGTGGATTACATTGTTGTCGGTTAGTTGCGTCATTGCCCCAAGTTTACACTTTACAACTTACAATTTAAACCATATACATTTCAGGTTCACTGGTGGGGCCTTGACCTTGGGCTCCTCACCAGAAGACCATTAGAACAATCATTTACATTTACAATCATAATAGTGCATAAAGGGGGGATGTTATAGTCGAACCCTATAGACATCATTTTTTTATCAATTATCAATAGTCGTAACAATATAGTAGAAACACATTCAACACACTAGATCTATAATAACCCGGTAACGAGTTAACAAATATAACAATTTATTAAAATTATCAATGAATATCATAGTCTAAATCGATAGAATTATTGTAATCGTATAACAAGGGCTTGAGACCGAAAGGACTCAGCCTGAGTGCATTTAACTTTTATGAACTGAGTAAATACAATGTTAAATTTTGAGCATTAATTCACAATACTCATGGATCTTTACCAAGAGAATAACATACACAGTATATCAATGCATAACAATCACAATAAGCATGACAAGCATCACAAGAATCAAAAGCATGAGAGACAAGAGACACAGAGTTTCCGTGGGAAAAACCCTAAGGTGAAAAACCCCACAACTTCCTGAGAGATAGAGAGAGCAATGGCTCAACCAAAGTTCAACCAAAATACACTGAGATAGTCTCCTAGTAGCAGCTGATCCTTCTCCTCAATAGTGCGCCACTTTCTGAGTGAGAGAAGTGTGACTTTCCGAATGATCCAAATAGAGATCTCCCGATCTCTATTTATACTTAACCTGTTTTCCTAGTTACACTATGGGGCCGACTTGTCTATCTAGATACATCCATAATATAATACATATTTCAGGGCCGACCCCACACATGGTGGTCTAATAACCCATCGGCAAGTACACACACTTGCAACACTTCTCAATCCAAATGACGACACTTCCTTATAAAGGAATAACACATCTCTAATAAGGGTATAATAAATATATGAAATACATAGATGAAATACATTCCGAAGTTACATATACATCAACACTCGCTCTTAACTAGGAAGGTATTTCTCGACATAGATCTGCTAGACAAGTCTTCTTCTCGGTATCATCGTCATCGATGCATCATCATCATCATCACCACTACTGCTGTTATCTCAACCAATCTCTAACTCTATTTGTCATAGGAAGTTCTATAGAGCCAGTCCTTTTTCATACTGGATGTAGGCCCACCACCTGTAGGTCTTCGTCATCACTGGTCATAATGTGGAATCCTCAGGACTTATTATGTGTGTCAGAAAACCTCGAAAGAGCATCCCAGGCTATTACAAGCACACAACTCTACCTATAGGATCTATCAGGGCCATATTATATGTGACCTCACCACAAAACTTCGCAAGAGCATCCCAGGATGTTACGAGCACACAGCTCTACCTATAGGATCTCCCAGGGATAGATTATATGTGGTCATGGAAAAACCTCTCAAGAGCATCCCAAGACTTATTATGAGCACTCAGCCCAACCTATCGGATCTCCCAAGGACATATTATATGCCATAGGAAAAAACCTCGAAAGAGCATCTGCCAGATATCCCAGGTTCAGATTATATGCCATAGGTAAAACCTCGAAAGACTATCTGCAGATCTCCCAGGGCCAAATTATATGTCCTCCTAGAGAAAAATCTCGAAAGAGAATTTGCTAGATATCCCAGGGCCAAATTATATGCCATAGGCAAAACCTCGAAAGACTATCTGCAAATCTCCCAGGGCCAAATTATATGCTCATCTGCACAACCTGATCCACAGCCATAGAGTATCAACCTGATACTCACCATACATCATCCTGATGTACACATGATCATCCTAATCATCATCACTGCAACATCCTGCTGCATGTCATCTAGAGCAACATCCTGAAGCTCGTCATCCACGATCATCCTGATCATATCATGCATCTACCTGATGCATACCAAGTATCTACTTGATACATATCATCATACATGATCCACCTGATCATACATGATACATATCAACATACATGATCTACCTGATCATACAATGTATCCACCTGATACATATATAGATACATGGTCCAAGCATCCAACATGATCCATATACAAAATACATACAAATGATCCAACTGATCATATCCATCATCCAACATGATGCATACATACATATACATATAAATGATCCAACTGATCATATCCAGCATCCAACATGATGCGTACATACATATAAATGATCCAACTGATCATATCCAGCATCCAACATGATGCATACATACATATAAATGATACAACTGATCATATCCAGCATCCTCCTAATGCATATACAGAGCAGTAACTAGAACATCGTCCTGATGCTCATCATCCAGCACTTACATCCATAGCAATGTGAAGGATCCTCCTTCCAACATGCCTGGAATGGCTTCTGCAAATGTGTCCATCACTTCTTCCTCGAAGTGTCATCAATCCAAAGAAAACCAAGCCTCTCCTTGAAGTACTCGAACTTCACCCTGGATAGTGGCTTTGTCAACACATCTGCAATCTGCTCATTCGTCGCAACGTACAGGAGATTCACAACTCCTCTCTACACCATATCCCTGATATAGTGATATTTGATCTCTATGTGTTTTGACCTGTCATGAAACACTAGGTTCTCGGACAGCTTCACACAACTCTTGTTATCACAAATGATACCAGTAGCATCCAACGGGAGATCAAATAACTCAGACAGTAGCTTCCATAGCCATACTGCCTCACAACTAGCTGAATAGGCTACAACATATTCTGCCTTAGGTGTACTCAGTGCTACGTAGGATTGCTTCCTGCTAAACCAAGAGATCACACCTGATCCCATACTGAAGCAACACCCAAATGTGCTCTTCCTATCTGCAGCACTGCCAGCCCAATTTGAATCAACATAACCCTACAGGTTAAACTTTTGATTCGCTTCATACTTGATCCCATCATCCACTGTACCCTTCAAGTACCTCAGAACATGCTTTACAGCAACCAGGTGAACACTCCTCGGATCCGTCAGGAACTGGCTCAATGTGTTCACAGCAAAGCAAATATCTGGTCTCCTGTTCGTCAGGTCCATCAAGGACCCAATCATCTGACGATGCATAGAGACATCAACCGGCTCAGATGAAGCATCACACAGAAGCTTCAGATTCGATTCCATAGGTGTGGCCATGGCCTTGCAATCCATCATCCCGAATCTCTTCAGGATATCTACTGTGTACTTTCCTTAACCAAGGAAGATCCCACCTGCACTCTGCCACACCTCCATACCTAGGAAATAATGCATCATTCCCAAATCTTTCATCTAGAACTCGGCAGCAAGATTCCTCTTAGTATTTGCAATCAATCTATCATCTCCTGTTACAAATAAGTCATCCACATACAGGAGTAGAATCACAGGATTCCCTTCCTAAACCTTGTAGTAAAGGTTGGAATCCGCTTTACTCTTGGTAAAGCCCAAACTAGATAGGAAACTATCCATCCTACCATACCAAGTTCTAAGAGCTTGTTTCAAGCCATACAAGGTTTTCTTCATTTTGCACACATATAACTCCCTTTAATGTATTTCGAAACCGAGTGGTTGCTCCACATATACTTCCTCTTCAACTACACCATTCAAGAAAGCAGTCTTGACATCCATCTGGTGTATTTTCTATTTCATCACTTTTATATTTCTCTATGCTATCATTTGCAGCATGCTTTATCTGATAGATCCATATGGAATTCATAACAAACTTCCCTTCAGGTCTTGGGACTACACCCCAGACATCATTCTTCATGATCGACGGATCATGGCATTCTTCCCATATCTTGGGAACTTCAATATCTTCAATAGATAAATTTGTTGTTGAACAAATGTTCTAGTCCTTCTTTTGTAGGTGATGGTATATGATCTTTCCTACACAACAAGTTAAATTGCATGATTAGAAAACATCTTATAGTTTTTAGAACAAATTCTTACACATAAGGAAATATGTCATACAGTCATGCAATTATCTTAGCCAGTGCTTCAATACAACATTTATCCATATTCTGTAACTTTCTATATGCCTTCCAATCTCTACTAGAACATTGTTAAGAGTGTGCATAGCTCCCAACATGTTAGCAAAGAGGTTTCATTCTAGATAAGTAGCAATGGAATTTTGTACAGTGCCATAGGCCACTTAACCATCATATGCATATTAGTAGTATCTTGTTCATTAATGCAAATATGCAAAATACATATCATAAGTCTAGGAACATAAGCATATGTATCATTGAACAATTTTATTTAAACAAACAAATATGTAAGAAGTGGTAATTAAAATACTTATCTTTGTTTGTTTGTTGGGTGGACTCCCTCTGAGTCTTTGCTTTCTTGCAGGAGCTGCTGAAGTAGCTTCTTCTACACCTTTTTGTTGTGGAATGTAGAAAGATGGTCAACTCCTGTTAGAACATTATCACACCTTGGTATATTAATCATTTATCAAATGATGGTTAATTAGTTCCTAAGTGATTAATTATTACATCCCGAAGTTGGTTAGTTGGTAAATGGTCAAATATCTTGAACCAGTTAGCAATGTGGACAAACCTGTGCATGTGTTAAGTCAAACTAGCTGTTGGGTGCGTTCTCCAGGTCATTTAATGCATCTAGCATGCCTAGAGTGCCCTCCCCATGTCATTTAATGATTCCAGCATGCTTCTCTTCTGCCTAGGGCGCACATGCTCAGAATGTGGACAAACTTGCCTCTTTTGTCCATTTTTGGCCAATTCTAGCTACCTAACCTCTAACCAACCAGATTCTCCACATGTGTGAGGTCACATGGGCCTGTCCAGTCATTCCCAACATTCACATAGTTGTTTCGAACCAGTTTGGGATGGTTTGGGATATTTTGGTCAACCTAGGGGCGTTTGAGCTTTTTCTAAGCTAGATCAGTGTGAACACTCCAGATGGATTCGAATTATTCCAGATTTGTATATATGGATGTTCTTAACCCATTTTGGGGTTGGACAGTTAATAATATTTACATTATTCACCCATTTCATGTGTATTGTTCTTCATTTTTACAGATTTATGCTAATGCTTGTAAATGTGTTGCAATCTTTTCACTAGTGAGGAATCCATAGTAGCTAGCTTCTGCTGTGATTCAGATTTTACATGGTATCAGAGCTCTTGGAGCTACCATTCGAACCGGCAAGACTGTTTTAGTGGCTTTCCAGAAGCAGTGGAGAAACCGCAGAATTCCTGAGGCCGTTGCATTGAGTCATTGGAGAAATCTAGTGGCTCCTCTCAGGTGTGATGCTCTCCCAAATGCACCCACTATCAAACATGGTTCGAATCTGTTAGTGTAGATCCCTCCTGAGTGATTTGAGAGTTTTTTGCAGGTATTGAAGATCAATATTGTCAGCAAGTGTGTGAATAGTAGAGAAGAATGGAGCCATCTCACCCAAATGTGCTCACTCGCTTCAACTATTTCGATTGGAAGGAAGAAATGGTGATTTTGCTGAGATCTAAGTGTCTCTACAGAATTACGATGGGCACTGAGGTTGAGCCAAACTCAACTGTGGAGAAATCCAAGTTTTTTAACAAAATGGATGAGGCATTTGGCCTCCTTTGTCTCAGCATTTCAAGAGACCTCCTGTTTCATGTAGAATGTCTAGCTACTCCAAATGAAGTGTGGCTCAAGCTTGAGACCTTGTTTGGAAAGGCTGATGAGATGAGAGGCCACCAGCTCGAAAATGAGCTTGTTTCACTGAGCCCAGGGAATTTTGATTCCATCCAGGGCTTCTTCACCAAGTTCAAGAACTTGGTCTTGCAGATCAGACAATGTGGCATAGAGAAGAAAGAAGAACAATTGGTGTTGTCCATTCTTTCCAAACTGGGTTCTGAATACTCAGTTTTTGTGTCTTCCTTCAACTCCACAAGTCTCACAGTTAGAGGTTGGAAGATGCCATCTTTAGATGACTTCATGGAGATGCTAACTCAAGAGCAAGACAAGCTAGTCTTGATGGGCTCCATCAAGCAAAAAGACCAAGTTCTTGCAGCTGGAGATTCGAAATATGGAAGAGGAAAGCAAAAACCCAAGGGGCCGAAACCTCAAGAGAAGAAGAGGAAGGATGAGAGGCCCAAATCCTCTGAGGGGGTTTTGAATCCTGTCAAGAACAAGGGAAAGAAGGCTGAGAAGAAAAAATGCAGCTACTGTCAAAGGGGTTTTCACCCAGAGAGTTCATGCATGAAGAAAACCATAGACATCATGACCCATCTCCTACAGAAAAATAATATTCCTCTTCCTGAAAGTTCCAAGAAGAAGGAGTGCGTTTCTAAAGACAAGGAGAGTTGCCATGCTTTGGTGGCTTGTTCATCTCATTCACCCTTGTTCATCATTGATTCAGGTGCCTCAAGGCACATGGCTTCTTCAAGAGATTCGTTTTCTGAACTTGCACCCTACAGTGGTCTCTCCATTCGAATGGGAGATGACTCAGAAATCCCTGCTCATGGAATTGGGAAAATCTCTATGGAGAATGGGTTCTTCTCCAATGTGTTGCATGTACCAAATATTGTAGCAAAATTGCTCTCTGTATATCAAATGACACATACTAGAGAAGCAAAGAAAGTTGTCTTCACTCAGGATGATGTGGAGATATCAAAAATTTCCACCGGAAAAATTGTTGCAATGGGTGTTGCAGACCATGATATGAAGTTCTCCCACTTTCTCGAGTTCTCTTCACCAAGTGTACTTCTGTCACATGAGAATGAGACCAGAAAGCTATGGCATCAAAGGTATGGTCACCTAAACTATAGATATCTTCAAGCTTTGAGAAAAGGAGAAATGGTAGAAGGGCTGCCACAAAGCAGTTTTTCCAATGGAACATGCAAGGGTTGCATGGTTGGGAAGCATCCTGAAAAGAAGTATGACAAAGGGAAGGCAAGGAGGGCTGATCAGCCACTTGGGATAGTGCATTCTGATCTGATAGGTCCACTCCCTACTCCCTCCTATGGCTGCAGAAAATATGTGCTCACCTTCATCGATGACTACTCAAGGTACTGTTGGTTATTTTTCCTTAAGCAAAAATCTGAAGTCTTTGAATGTTTCAAAATTTTCAAGAGTATGGTTGAGAACTTCAGTGGGAAGGCCATGAAGGTTTTGAGGACTGATAATGGCAGAGATTATGTCAATAAGAATCTACAATAGCTCTGTCAAGAGCATGGAATTCAGATGCAACACTCAGTGCCCTACACACCACAGCAAAATGGTGTTGCAGAGCGCAAAAATAGAGCACTGAAAGAGATGGCAACTTGCATGTTGCAAGCAAGGGATTTGTCTCCTAAATTATGGGCTGAAGCTATGAATTGTGCATCATATGTTCAAAATAGAGCACCACACAAAGCATTTCAAGGAATTACTCCATTTGAAGCATGGATGGGCCACAAACCCAATGTTTCACATTGCATAATTTTTGGCTCAAGGGCTTGTGCCAGAATTCCACCGGAGAAGAGAAAGGCCTTGCAGCCCCAAATAAAGGAGTCAATCATGGTTGGGTATGCAGAGGATTCCAAGGGCTACAAGCTCATTGATCCATCCACTCTCAAAAATTTCATCGAAAGAAGTGTCAAATTCGAAGAAGAAGAGTTTTTGCAAGCTAGTGAACAAGGTGATGGGGAATGCTCATTTCCTCGTCTTGATCATGAAGTAAGTAGTGATTCTTCTTCTGATATTTCTGATTCTGATATTGCTGAAGATGATGCTGATATGGATTCTGAACATATCCCTCCCTCAAGGCCCAAGTGGGCAGAGAAAACAATCCAAAGTGCCGGAGAGCTTGTGGGAGATCCCCGAGATGCTAGGAAAACTAGATCTCAATTTCACAATTCCTTTGCATGTGATAATTCTGATCTAAGTGAGGCATGTTATTTGATGGTTGGATCTGATCCAATGTCATATTCAGAAGCATGTACAGACCCAAGGTGGCAATCAGCCATGCAAGAAGAGATGAACTCACTCCATGAGAACAAAACTTGGGATTTGGTCCCTCTTCCTCCCAAGAGGAAACTAGTGCAATGCAAATGGATTTATAGAACCAAAGTTGGATCTGATGGCTCTGATCTAAAGTATAAGGCCAGGTTGGTGGCTAAGGGTTACTCTTAGGTCCAAGGAGTGGACTATACAGAGACATTTGCACCGGTGGCAAAGATGGACTCTATAAGACTAGTTTTGGCCATTGGGGCTTCCAAGCGATGGGAGGTTCATCACATGGATGTAAAAAGTGCCTTTCTTCATGGAGATCTGAATGAGGAGATATATATGCAGAAGCTTGAAGGTTTTATTTCTGATCATACACTTGTTTGCAGGTTGAACAAGTCACTCTATGGGCTCAAGCAAGCTCCTAGAGCATGGTATGCAAAAATGGACAATTTTCTGCTATCTTTGGGGTTTGAGAGGTGTAAGTCTGATCCAAATGTTTATATGCAGCATGTTAGTGATCTGATATTGATTATTGTACTGTATGTTGATGATATTTTGATCACTGGTAGCTGCACCAAAGAACTTGACTCAGTTAAGAGAGCATTGCATAGTGCATTCTCCATGACCGATCTAGGATTGCTAAAAACATTTCTGGGTTTGGAGATAGACCAAACTGTGAATGGAATTTCTATATTTCAGTCAAGGTATGCTTCAGATTTGTTGCAGAAATTTAAGATGGCTGAATATAAGTCTGCAAAATTTCCATTTCTTTCAGGAGTTAAGCTAAATGAGTGGGGTTCTTCTCCACTAGTTGACAGCTCGTTGTATAGGCAACTTGTTGGAAACTTGCTATACCTTACTCATTCTAGACCAGATTTGTCATATGATGTTGGGGCTGTTGTTAGGCACATGCAAGAACCTCATCAGATCCATTGGAAGGCATCCAAGAGGATCCTTCATTATGTTCAGGGTACTTAGTCCTTTGGTATCCATTATGCTATTGGTTCATCCCTTGAACTAGTAGGATTTATAGATTCTGATTGGGCTGGTGATTGTATCGATCGGAAATAAACTTCTGGTTATGTTTTTATGCTTGCAAATGGACCTATATGCTGGTCAAGCAAGAAAAAAAATACCATTTCCTTATCTTCAGCTGAGGCCGAGTACAGGGGAGCAGTTAATGCAGCCACACAATGTGTTTGGTTGCAAGGTATTCTTGCAGAGTTTGGGATTGTTTTTGATTCACCCACTATTCTTTGGTGTGATAATCAAAGTACAATCAAGATTTCTACTGATCCAGTTCAGCGGCAAAGGACCAAGCACATAGAGATACACATGCATTACATTCGGGGTTTGGTGCATGACCGTACCATAACATTGCAGTATCGCCCTTCCAGTGAGCAAACTGCTGATATCTTCACCAAGTGTTTTACCGAGAAGACCTTCACTCACCTTAGATCTTTGCTTGGGGTGAGTGATGCATGGTGATGATTGGTGTATTTTGATATATGCCACATGTCCATTTTAGAGGGGAGGTTTTATTTCCCATGTGGTTTTCCTCCTTACCTTGGTTACATGGACAAATAAATTTTTATGATGTAAAAGGTGACTTGATCCTAGTTGCCAAGGCCTTAATTTTTGATATTTCACTAAGTCTAGCTTAAGGGGGGGTGTTAGAACATGATCACACCTTGGTATATTAATCATTTATCAAATGATGGTTAATTAGTGCCTAAGTGATTAATTATTACATCCCTAAGTTGGTTAGTTGGTAAATGGTCAAATATCTTGAACCAGTTAGCAATGTGGACAAACCTGTGCATGTTCTGAGTCAAACTAGCTATTGGGTGCGCTCTCCAAGTCATTTAATGCATCCAGCATGCCTAGAGCGCCCTCCCCAGGTCATTTAATGATTCCAGCATGCTTCTCTTTTACCTAGGGCGCACATGCTCAGAATGTGGACAAACTTGCCTCTTTTGTCCATTTTTGGCCAATTCTAGCTACCTAACCTCTAACCAACCAGATTCGCCACATGTGTTAGGTCACATGGGCTTGTCCAGTCATTCCCAGCATTCACACAGCTGTTTCGCACCAGTTTGGGATGGTTTGGGATATTTTGGTCAACCTAGAGGGGTTTGAGCTTTTTCTAAGCTAGATCAGTGTGAACACTCCAGATGGATTCGAATTGTTCCATATTTGTATATATGGATGTTCTTAACCCATTTTGGGGTTGGACAGTTAATAATATTTACATTATTCACCCATTTCATGTGTATTGTTCTTCATTTTTACAGATTTATGCTAATGCTTGTAAATGTGTTGCAATCTTTTCACTAGTGAGGAATCCATAGTAGCTAGGTTCTACTCTGATTCAGATTTTACAACTCCCTCTGAATATCTGCATCCTTGCAGGAGTTGTTGGAGTGTGCTCCCTCTTGATCTTTGCTTTCTGGATTACCTATCCTTGAACTTATATTCATCCTTGGTCCCTATGCATGCTTATTAGTATCATGAATGTGTTATCCTTGTAATCTCATACAAAATCATACATTCATTAGTATATTCTCAATATTATCAAAACACAGTAATCTCAAGCATGTATAGTCATGATCATTTCAAACAAAAATAATAAGCATTAGCATTCAAGGTTTATATAGGACTCTTATGGTTAGTCATAACATGTCTAAACCTGTGATTACTCAAACCTATGACTCTTTTGGCCAGTCATAACATTAAATAAGGTAAGACACGTAGTATGCATATACCCATGATTATTCAAACCTATGACTTCATGAATAAACATCATGTCATGCATACTTATATAATAGATCCTATGATATAAGAAACACATAATTGGTCACCATATTTGCTAGTTATGTCTAGCAATGTGTTCTTGTTCTCTTCAATGACCTACATAACTCATTAGTTAACTTTTGCAAAAACAAATTATACATACCTCCATGTGATCTATGACTATGGATGAATCTTTGTCTTCATGTCACCATAGCAAGTTTAGGTTGTCCCTTCAATTTGTACAATCCTCCCTCTTGCTCTCCAACCACTACTGCATCATCGATTGTTTTACCCTTTGGCCACATTAGGACTTGGCCATCCACAAATGCAACCCTCATACCTTTTGCATCCAATGCAAAGATGGAGAGTAAGTTCTTCTTGAACCCAGGTACATAAAGGACTTCTTTCATCTTCAAAGATTTTTCAGAATCTAGGTTGTAGGAGGCATCACCACTTCCTTTGATTGGGTATTGATAATCATCCCCAAGTTTCACCTTATGGGGTGATTCATGTTCAGATAGATTCATAAAAGATTCCTTAAACCCAGTCATCTATTTGAAAGCCCCACTGTTAATCAACCAATCATTACAACCATGGGAGATAGTACCTGTGAGAGTAGAGATTAGAACATACTCTTCTTCACTTGATGAGTCATCATCACTATCATCACTTTCTTCCCTAGCCTTCTTCTTTGGAGGTTCATCATCCTCGGCAGCATGAGCATGGAACTTTCTTTTGCTGCCCTTCTTCTTCTTGCTGGAGTTGTTGTTATTATCCCTTTTGTTCTTGGGACAATCTGAAGCAAAGTGACCCTTCTCATTGCATGTGAAGCATCTTAGATCCTTCTTATTCTTTTGATAGGATCTCTTGTAGCGAGAGTGCTCTTTCTTGGGCTTACTTCTTTTGGTGTGAGCTGCAAGAGCTTGATCTTCACCTCCCATATTTTCCTCATGAGCTATAAGTCTAGCTTCTTCTTGAGAGCATTATTCCCGCAATCTATTGAAGGATACCAACTTCTTTCTTGCACAGATTCCTTGAATGAAGGAGTCCCATGACCTAAGTAGGCCATTCAGAGTGGTCATGACAACTTCACCATTCTCCACAATTTCATCTACTGCTTCCAGTTGTTCCTTAATCTGGGAGACCCTAGAAAAATAAGATTGAATGGTTTCTCCATTCTAAAACTTTACTCCTTTTAATTGGTTCCGCAGGGTCATCTTCTGATTTATGTTCTTCCCTTCAAATAGCTTGGTCAAAGAATCAAACATCTCCTTGGGTGTCTTTAGAGAAGACACATGGGGTATGAGATGGTCTTTAATAGAATCAGCAATGATTCCTTTTGTCTTGACCAAGTTCTTCTTATGCAATACCTTGGCCTCTTCATCCTCTGGGATAGGGATGTCTTCTTTTATATATGAGTCCAACTCATTCTCTTCCAGGATTAACCCAATCCTATACTTCCAAGATCGGAAGTTATCAGCCCCTTCAAGCTTATCCTCAAGCTTGGTGTGGTGAGACATCTTAAAGAGTAATTCAAATGGAAATAGAAAAGATTTAGGTCTTACCACTTGAAATGCTGAAAACTGGATCTGGTCCTGGATTAGGGTTTGTCGGAAAAACCCTAAAAATTCAAAATGTGAATTTCAACTTTCTCAAAGGATAGAAAGATGCACCTTGATGAGTTGATCAGCCTGGTGCATTCATAATTTGAGATCAACAAAGTTTTACCCTTCATATTTGACTTTTTGTCCTCCCGGGTTCACTAGGGAGAGCCCTGAATTAAAGTTTGAGTTTCCCGAAGATCTACCTAGCCAAAAATCTCGATCCAAAGCTCTAAACTTCGATTTTTGCAAGGAGCTTCCAGCTATGTCTTCAGATTTCATAAATTCCTATTTTTGTGGAAACCCTAATGTTTAGGGCCAAATCTGAAAATGGTCAGAATTGAATTCTAATTGGACAGATAGATTGTCCTTGATGAGAAGATTCAATCTACTACACGGGGTTTCCAAAATCTGTGGAGAGAAACCCAATAAACAAGAAACTCAAGTTTCCGTCACTACAAAATGTCTTCTTCTCAGGTTAGCGCTGATACCATGTTAAATTTTGAGCATTAATTCACAATACTCATGGATCTTTACCAAGAGAATAACATATACAGTATATCAATGCATAACAATCACAATAAGCATCACAAGCATCACAAGAATCAAAAGCATGAGAGACAAGAGACACAGAGTTTCAGTGGGGAAAACCCTAAGGTGAAAAACCCCAAAACTTCCTCAGAGATAGAGAGAGCAATGGCTCAACCAAAGTACAACCAAAATACACTGAGATAGTCTCCTAGTAGCAGATGATCCTTCTCCTCACTAGTGCGCCACTTTCTAAGTGAGAGAAGTGTGACTTTCTGAATGATCCAAATAGAGTTCTCCCGATCTCTATTTATACTTAACCTGTTTTCCTAGTTACACTATGGGGCCGACTTGTCTATCTAGATACATCCATAATATAATATATATTTTAGGGCTGAACCCACACATGGTGGTCTAATAACCCATTGGCAAGTACACACACTTGCGACACTTGTCAATCTACATGACGAAACTTCCTTATAGAGGAATAACACATCTCTAATAAGGGTACAATAAATATATATGAAATACATAGATGAAATACATTCCGAAGTTACATATACATCAACATACAACCCCAGGTTCATCAACCAAATAAAATACAGTGGGTCTCGGTATCCATTGTGTAATCTTTAAACAAATAAAAACTTAATCATTATCCTAACACAGTTGAAGCCACTGTGGTGTTACAGAACGTTTTAAGAAAAGGAGCTCGATGGCATCTATTGGATGCATCGTCGACATCTTATCAAAGGAATAGTTTATTAAAAAGACAAGTGTCTGAGTCTGAAGAGTGAGCTTGCCCAGTCGTAATACAAATATATAAAACATTGAAATGGTTTAGGGTTTTTACCCTGTAGCATAAAATTTCAAAACCAACATAGTAATAAAACTTAATAGAGAATCAAATTACGGCTTGGGCCAAAGAAGGTACACATTCATGTTTTAAACTGTCGAATCAACATCTTTCCTAACAGTCGTTTTCCAAAATGATAATGTCGGAAGGCTTATATAGAAACAAAAACATTCTTTAAAAAAAAACCAAATACTAAGAACCCACAAAATGCATTTGATAGCTAACGAATGTCACTATATAGTAGTCATCCCTTATATTCTTTTCATTGACGATTTTCCATCTAAAGGCTTCAAGCCAACAACGTTTTCATATTAAACAGTATTGAGACAAGTAACAACAGTCTCGACAGAGATGTAGATAGAAATTGGAAGAAAATCAATGTCGTAGCTTTCATCTAAAACGTTGTTAGAATCACAACTACAACCTATACAAACTACTCGCATGCCCAAAGGATTACAACATTGTAAACATCAATGCTGGCAGTGCTTCAAACATGTTGACATAGGAGACTTCATGGAGAAACCGAGGGCTTACCATGTTAATAAACCACTAGGGTTTTCCTTTAAACTCAGAAATGTTGAAGTCAAAGCCTAAGAAGAGGACAAAGAGCAGCCAAGAACTGGAAACATCTTGCCAACACACACGAAGTAGTTAGACTTTTTCATGTGTTAAAATATAAACAAAGAAATTAAAATTTTGAAGCAAGTCTGAGTTGGAACCCTTCTTACCTCTTGCAAAAAAGACGAAGCGCCATGAGCGTAGTTCACCCAAGTAACTAAGACCATGATAGAATTACGTTTAACAAGCATTGAAACCCTGATGGCCACTCTGCTTATTTCTTTTTAAAGTTTAAAGCTAGAAATTGTGCAGAGGTGCCCAAATGGCCATGGAGGCCAAACGAAAACTTAGCTCTCCAAACCCTCACACAACAACAATAACAATGACAAGACCAGCGAGGAGTTATGGCTTTATCCCTTACGTGGTTACTCTTCACCAACCTTCACGAGCATCATAAATGAGCTTGCGTGGCATCCACTACATAATCAATTTTTACCCACCATCGTATAGTTAAACACGTTGTTTGCATTTTGAATTTCATTTTCACATTTGCACCAAAGACCTTGTTTAATGTTTTCACAAAAATGTCATATTATAACTTTTAAGACCAATGTTAAACTTGATACGCCATCACCATGATAAAATCCATTAGGGATAGCACATCCAAACCCATAGTTAGGGTTATTATAATATTCAATCCTTGCAATGTAATTTATATAGCTAGGTATAACCTTAGCCATTGAAATCTATGAAATCGTTAGCCTTTTTATGCATAAAAGTCCTACCTGTAACCTGGACAGAGTAATAGTAATGTCTATTAGCTTTAAAAGCTAAGGAAGCCTCACGACTACTCCATAAATCACTTGTCAAACAAAAGGAGTTAAATATAATCAATTATTACGATCAAACATGTTACAGCATAATAATGATGAGCAAAATAACAATCTTAATAATAGAAGATATGTTATGGCTTTAAGACATTGAGCATTGACTGTCGTCATAGTTACTTTATACATTTAATAACCCATGACATAACAGTTTGTATGTAATAACCAAACATTTAATATATTATAGACAAAGATACAAATGGATTCAAAAATACTCTCAAACAATAAAAGAGATTCAAGTCCTACTTCAATGATTTAAGGATAAGTGAGATAATCGTCGAATTCAAGAATATCGAAATAGAATCAATGAATACACAAGACATTTATATAATTATGATTTAAGAGAATTTCCACATGTATAATGTTGTATTATGGATAGTATAATATTAACTTTAGACATAGGAACACAACTCTAGCTAAATGTCGTTAAGACACTTATAATAATTGACGACAGTTGTAAACAAGTACTTGTCGCATTTAAGAGTATAGTTACGCAGTAATTAAGAAGTGAAACATTCACACTTATACTTCTACAGAGTAATCAATAGCAAATAAGACTGTTTAGAAATATTTTAATTTTTGATGAAATTTGGGGATGTTACATGTGGTATCAGAGCGCAAGTTAAAACATTAGGCCTGAAAGTGGTTCAGTCGCGTAATAGAAAATTTAAATAGAAAACACAGTTATCGATTTTTTTTGTTTTAATTTGTTTCTGTACATAACATTTGGTATTTAATTTGCAGGTATGGAAGGACTAGAAGAATCTGTTGAGGACAGATCTCAACATAATGATGAAAATATTAATGAACATTAACATGTTAATGAAGAAAACATTTACGTGGAATTGAATGATAATTCATTTGAACTACTTAGAACAGTAAAAGATCTAAAAGCTGAAATGAAAAATGTTAAAGAAGAGAATGAAAGGATTTTAAGAGCACAAGAAGAAATGAATTAGATTTTATTGGATAAATTCCATAATGACGAAAGAGATAAAAGAACAAAATTTAATTCTGAATCTGGAACCATGTCCTATCACACAAATGTAAGAAGTTAAAATTTTCTAACGATGATAGTATCTCTTCTTCCGAAGTTAATGTTAAAATACATAAAAAGAAACATAAGTACTCTAGTGACAATAGTGAAAGTGACTGTAGACCCAAAAGGAGAAATTATAAACAATATGAATAGATTCATGGGATTTCAAGAAGATAAAACCCGTAGCGTTTAATGGTGAAAATGAAAAGGGAGAAGCAGATGAAGCATGGCTGTCAGGTATGAAGAAATACTTTCAAATTTATGATTATTCAGATCAGCTGAAATCTAAAATGGCCATTTATAATCTGACTGGGAAAGTAGATATTTGGGGGAAGGCTATAAAAAGGGTAAAAAGCATTAAAGAAAAGAGTGTAACTTGGAGTACATTTAATAAATAGTTTAAGAAGAAGTTTCTATCTGAATAGTACTACGAAGAAAAAGCTAAAGAATTATATGATTTAAAATTGGGCTCTATGAACATGAAAGAGTTAAGTAGTAAATTCCTAAGTCTGTTAAGATATGTACCTTACATTATTGACGAGAAGCCTAAAATACAAATATTTTTCAGTTGCTTACCTTTTAATATCAAAGACAGAATTGAGTATGACAACCCTAATACTCTTGAGGAAGTTATGAGAAAATCGAACTTCTATTTTGAACAGAATAGAAAAAGAGAAGGTGTATCTAGCTAGAAGAGTAACAAACCAAGTAATTTCGAACATAAAAGGAAATTTTAAATTTCAATAGTAATGCTGGAAATAACAAGTGAAATTTCCTTAGAAAAAACTTTCAAGGAAATTTCTGGAAGTCATTGTTTAAAGGTTTGGATACTAAGTTAAATTTCAGCACATATTTTCATCCACAAACTGACAGAAAAAATGAAAGGGTAAATCAGATTCTAGAAGACATGTTAAGAATGCATGTTAAAGATAAACCAACTAAGTTGGAAGACTATCTGCAGTTAGTTGAATTTGCTTATAATAATCACTATCAAGCTTCTACTAAACTTATTCCATTTGAAATTATGTATGGTAGAAACTGTAATACTCTTATCTCTTGGAGTAATCCCTTTGACAGATTAATGTTAGGACAATATTTGTTAAAACAAATGGAACTAATGGTGAAGCAAGTACAAGGAAATTTGAAAATTGTACAAGACGGAAAAAAGAGTCATGCAGATCTGAAAAGAAATTAGAATGAATTACAAGTAGGTGAGCATGTGTTTGTTAAGGAAAAACCAAGAAAGAGCTCATTTAAGTTCGGGAGTTGTGCTAAGTTAGCACCCAGGTATTATGGACCATTTGAAATACTATCAAGAATTGGACTAGTGGCATATCAATTAGCCTTACCACCTAATTTGAAAATACATAATGTTTTTCATATTTCTAGTTTGAAAAAGTATGTACATGATGCTACTCGTGTAATCAATTGGAATGACATACAGGTGGAACTAGAAGGAGATTTTCAAGTGGAACCAAATTGTATCCTCGACAGGAGAGAAATTTTACTCTGAAATCACACCATTGGATAGGTAAAGGTGTAATGGAAGCATCTTAGTCCAGATGAAGCAACCTGGGAATTAGAGAGTCATATGCGGCTAGCATATATAATTCTATTTCAGGAAGGCTCTGATGATGAATAAGCAATATCGAGGATGATGTTGAACTTAAAAGGGGGTGTTTGTAACCTAACTAGTACAAGAAACATTTTATGTTTGTGGAAAAACATTACTTTAACTTTTATTGTAAATTTTTATATTAATTAACAAGGATGATCAAGGATGAATGTAAATGAATAAAATTATTATTTAATAAATTAAAATAGGAGACACTCACCCAAAGAGACTATTGAAAGAGTGTTTACTGACCCACTAGGAGGAATGAACTGGTGTAGAAGGCAATGAACAAGTGGCAGCATCTGCACTCACTTACTAGGTGTTGTTATGGGACAACTTCCCTTAAAATGTTGTCATGTTCCCCAAGGATGGTGGAACTAAGTTGGTGGCTCATTAATTGTGAAACTAGCCCAAAAGACCTAGGCAATCTTTATGTAGTCATCGAATTTGAATAGGTATCTCACACATTCTCTGAGTAGATAGAAATTTTTCCTTGTGGTGTTAGAACTAAGCACACAAGAGATTCGATGAGGGGAAGCTAGGTAATGAGTTGCAGAGTCAGTCTATCTTATTCCTGTTGAGTGCAGAGGTAGTGTTATGTATGTAAGTCTTCATGATTGCTGAAGTACATAAGGGTGATTTGTAGGCAAGTCTTCTTGATTGCTGGAGTACAAACATATTATCTTGCTTCTACACAGTATCTTCATCCCGGTGGTTCAGTGAACAGGCTCGGGGGTCCAAAAGTAAGTGATCTTGGTTGTTTTCTGGAGAAGGTTGGGAGGAACAATCCTCTTTGGGTGTTTGTCCACCCTATCAATTAACAGGTACTAATTTGTTTTTATGTTATTTACTTTTAAACTGTTGATCTATTTCTTCAAACTATATGTATATGTTATCCTAGTTTCCAAATGTATCTTAGATATCAGTTAGTTCTTATAAATGATATATTAATTCTGTATAATGAATGGACGAATAAAGACTGGAAAATATAGAATGAATGATTATAAATTTCTTCCTGAAATTTTCCTTTCACCATAGGTGATGTACTCTAGTATAGGAAGATGTTTAATTAACATAGATTAGAGACAATAGCTAGATTCTAAGAAAAAAAATAATTCTTTATAATATATCGGATATAAATTTCATACTTGTTTGTTGCTCTCATTAATATCTTTATATTCATTATATATACATTGTTTAGTCATCAACAGTTGACATTGATAACCTAGCAACAAAGTCCATATTTTAATATCATAGGGTTTTGCACAGAAATACAAATATAAACCCTGGTTGTGCATTCAATATGAGTCATGCAAACAAAGAAGTATACTATCAAATTATACAGTTTCTATACAAATTTTCTTAAAAGCATAATGTACATAACGCATATCAACTTTATAGAGGTATGATATTTTAAGAAATATAGAAATTAAACATCTTTGAAACTCTAGCTAAAAAAATCTAAGTATCGAATTCCATAAACAAAGCATATTATAAAGTAGTACTGTATTTACTAATGATAAAATATTACAAACACAACAGTCCCAAACACATCCATTAAACGAGATTATATTTTATCAACACATCCTATCTTTTTCTTCATAATTATCCAACATTAACAAGATAAAAGAACAGTTCAAGGCCGAACCCTGTAACTAGTATACAATATAACTATATCAACCATATCGAAGGTCAAACCCTATAGACATCACTTTTTATCAATTATCAATAGTCGTAACAATATAGTAAAACATATTCAACACACTAGATCCATAATAACCCTGTAACGGGTTAACAAATATAACAATGTATTAAAATTATCAATGAATATCATAGTGTAAATTGACAGAACTATTGTAATCGTATAATAAGGGTTTGAGACAGAAAGGACTCACCCTGAGTGCATCTAACTTTTATGAACCGGGTTAATACAACCCCAGGTTCGTCAACCAAATAAAATACGGTGGGTCTCGTCATCCATTGTGTAATATTTAAAAAATAAAAACTTAATCATTATTCTAACACATTTGAAGCCACTATGGCGTTACAGAACATTGTAAGAAAAGGAGCTCGATGGCATCTATTGGATGCATCGTAGACATCGTATCAAAGGAATAGTTTATTAAAAAGACAAGTGTTCGAGTCTCAAGAGTGAGCTCGCCTACTCATAATATGAATATATAAAACATTGATAGGGTTTAGGTTTTTAAACCTGTAGCATAACATTTCAAAACCAACACAGTAATAAAACTTAACACATAATCAAATTAGGGCTTGGGACAAAGTAGTTACACATTCATCTTTTAAACTGTCGAATCAATCTCTGCCCTGACAATTGTTTTCCAAAATGATAATGTCAGAAGGCTTATACAGAAACGCAAACATTATTTTTCAAAAAACCAAATACTAAGAACCTAGAAAATGTATTTGATAGCTAACGAATGTCACTATTTAGTAGCCATCCCTTATATTCTTTTCATTGACGATTTTCCATCTAAAGGATTCAAGTTGAAAACATTTTCATATTAAAAAGTATTGAGACAAGTAACAACCGTCTCGATAGAGACATAGATACAAACTGGAAGAAACTAAATGGCGTAGCTTTCATTTAAAACGTTGGTGTAATGTCCCATAATTAGTAAATAAATAAAAAAATCTCTCTTCTAACTAAATTGTCTAACCTGACGATATTCCTAAAATTAACTTCAGCACTTAGATAATATGTACGGTCAAGTTTTCATGGTATCCTTGCTAGGATTAAGTTCTTCTGAGATCATCCTGTTACTTGGTTGTATGCCTTAATGTTTTTGTGTATCCACCTGAACAATGGTTATGGAAAATTCTATGGTCTTCACTTCAGACTATAGTATTGTTTTAATGGTACTTCCTGCTTACTGAATTATAGTTTCACCTGCTTAAAAATGAATGTCTCAATGTTACCTCAGGTGGAAAAGAACTCAAGTTGATGAACATAAGGCCCATGGTTGGGCATTGATGGTTGTAACCAGACAAGGGAGAAAATGTAAACCCTGGCAGGACTGCCAAGAGGTAAGAGTGGCCTTGGTAGATACTGGTCTTACTTAGCAATTTTGCTAATGTATCTATTCTATTTTCTTTCATTCAAGTGCGGCTATTGGTGATCCATTCCTTGTTAGTAAGTCATGGCTTGTGCAAAGTGTAGAGGCAACAAGAGGTGGAGCACCTAACACCCAAAGCTATGGTTTCAAAGGTTATGGCATTCAGAATTAATAATGAGTTGTGTAAAACTATGGAGTATGGGTTTCATATTACCCTATGGCTTACACTATGGCACTTGGGGGTTTCTCAAGGTGCATTAAAGTTAAGTGGGTGGGTATTAACTACCCCTGGGTTTCCATGTATGGAGAGTCTAGCTGGCTTGGGCGCTTTTCGAGATCTTTGGGGTTTGAGACTGATATGGTCACTCTACATTTCTGTTTCCTTTGGTTCTGGTCTGTGTTTTTGTTTCTTCTTGGAGGAGGGTCTCATGCCAAACTGGAGCTATGCTCCTGGTCTTGGCACCAAGGAGTTGTGGAAAAGATGAAAGGGATACAACGCTTTGGTATAAACTCAGGTGATAGTCTCGCTCTGCCTGTTTATAGTTTTCAAATGATAGTTTGATTTAAAAATATAATTTCCATGGTTAATCCGAATGAATTTGTTGTTGACAGATGAAGAAAGGCGTACCATCTTGCGTGGTTGGCTAGAGATGGCTAGGCTCTGTGACTTAATGGTAAGTCTAGTCCTAGCCAACATGCTCCTTCCTCTCGTAGTCGTGACAAGGTGTTGTTAAATCATTGTTTTGGAAAGCTTCATAGAGCCTTTGGCTTGGTATTTTGAATGAAGCCTCGGGGTCGCCATTTGGATGGAACGAAAGCTCATATGTACATGCTATTTGGTTATGGTATTTTTGTGAGAGACTATGATACTCTGTATCTACTATTTGAACCTTATGGAAACTTGTATAAATGAATGATTTAGTTGTGTGTGTATATCTTAGAAAGATATCCGCGTTTTGCTATTGGGTTTTGTAAATTAGTCCTACGCTAGGACTGTATAAATTGCTACAAACTTTCGCTTTCATGGTTGCTCTCTCCTATTGTGTTCTGGGTTTTAAATGTTTATGTGGAATCCATGGCGTGTATAGAATCAGTAAGTGAATAAAATCTGAGTCTTTTAAGTCCCTAGCTAGTTTACTGTGGATGCATAGAAGTCTGTAAAAGTGAAGTTTTGGTTTCTTGGTTGGTGTAGGTATGTCTGCAAAGAGAATAGAGGGTTTGCTTGAATGTTTAGAGAGGGATTCGACCCTCTGACCTATATGATGTTTGAGCTGGGCACGAACTATTTTTACTGCCACTTTCAGAAATCGTAATGTTTATAGGAAGTAGGGATAGCAAATACCGTCTTATTTTCTTGTGTTGACAGAGATTTGAAAATGGGTCGTGTGGTGAATCCCAAGACTTCCATCAACGCTTAATGGGTATGGCTTTTGTATCTAGCATGTGATAGCTACAGGTTCTATGATAAAATGTATGATGGAGTAAAATTGTGCTCTGTGGGTTTAGATTCTATGCATCTGCCATACTCTGTTTTTTTGGGGCGTGCTTTTCGTTTTGTCAATAACTGGGAGGTGGAATGTTGATGGGATTTGAACCCTGGTTTGTTGTGTGAATCACTTTTCAGTCTGCTATTTATAGATGCTTTGGCTGTAGTGATTTTTTGTGTAGAATTGAATGATATGATGATGAAATGAATTGCTCAAGGAGCAAACTGTAATGTTTTGTGTTAAATTTTGAGCATTAATTCACAATACTCTAGGATCTTTACTGAGAGAATAACATATACAGTATATGAATGCTTGACAACCACAATAAGATGACAAGCATCACAAGAATCAAAAGCATGAGAGACAAGAGACATAGAGTTTCCATGGGGAAAACCCTAAGGTGAAAAACCCCACAACTTCCTCAGAGATAGAGAGAGCAATGGCTCAACCAAAGTACAACCAAAATACACTGAGATAGTCTCCTAGTAGCAGATGATCCTCCTCCTCACTAGTGCACCACTTTCTAAGTGAGAGTGAGTTACTTTTCCGAATGAGTAAAATAGAGATCTTCGATCTCTATTTATACTAACCTTTTTTCCTAATGACCTTATGGGGCCAACTTGTCTAGCTAGGTACATCCACATTATAATATATATAATTCAGGGCCGACCCTACATGGTGGTCTAATAACCCATCAGCAAGTACACACACTTGTGACACTTGTCAATCCACATGACAACACTTCCTTATAGAGGAATGACACATCTCTTATAAGGGTACAATAAATATATATAAAATACACAGATGAAATACATTCCGAAGTTACATATACATCAACACTCCCTCTTAACTAGGAAGGTATTTCTCGACACAATTCTGCTAGACAAGTCTTCTTCTCGGGATCATCGTCATCATCATCGTCACTGCTACTGCTATCTCAACCAATCTCTAACTCTACTCGTCATAGGAAGTTCTACAGAGCCAATCCTTTTTCATACTGGATGTAGGCCCACCACCTGCAGGTCTTCATCATCACTGGCCATATTGTGGAAATCTCAAGACTTATTACGTGCATCACAAAACCTGGATGTAGCATCCCAGGCTATTACGAGCACACAGCTCTACCTGTAGGATCTCCTAGGAGCACATTACATGTGACCCATCACAAAACATGGTTGAAGCATCCCAGGCTGTTACGAGCACACGGCTCTACCTGTCCGATCTCCTAGGAGCACATTACATGTGATCTCACCAGAAAACCTAGCCGAAGCATCCCCAGCTATTACGAGCACACAGCTCTACCTGTCGGATCTCCTAGGAGCCCATTACATGTGGTCCACCACAAAACCTAGCTGAAGCATCTGAGTCCTTTTTCATCCTGTCCAGATCTCCCAGGAGCAAATTACATGTGGTCATGGAAAAACCTAGCTGAAGCATTTGAGGCCTTTTTCATCCTGTCCAGATCTCCCAGGAGCAAATTACATGCCATAGGACAAAACCTCGCAAGAGCATCTCAGGATGTTCCGGGCACACAACTCCGACCTGAAGATCTCCCAGGGCACAAATTACATGTCCTCTGTTATGGGTCAAACTTGCACCTCTCCGTCCGTGATAACCTTGAGTTGTTGATCACACAAAAGGACAACTTGGATGGAGGAGCATGTTGACCCTAGATGACACTTTGATTTACTCCACCTACAGACAACACTGAAAAAAACCCTAAAAATATCATTCTGAGATATGAGCACTACTTTACTTAAATAGACTTGCACCTGTACGGTACTCCAGTGTATAATAGTAGCGCTCAAAGCTTTATAAGCGCTACTCCTCTTCAGCATAGTAGCGCTCAACATTTAAAAATCAGTGAACGCTAGTTTACAAGCACCATAGTAGTGCCCTAAACGCTACTTCACTGAACAATAGTAGCATACATCTCAAAAGATAATTAAGAAATAATTAATTTCACGAAGAGGATTAGTTGCTGGTAGTTTTCCAACTTCCCCAACTTCCTCCATACCATCTCTCGACCTGAACTACTTCTCTGATCCTATAAATACAGGGAAGAATAAAGAGAGGGGTTAGATAGAGAAACTTAGAGATGAATGTTATGAAGAGACCTTAAGGAGAAATTTGCATTGGAGGAGTTTATGCTGAAGATATTCAAGCCAGAGAAGAGAAAGAGCCCAGAATCAAGTTGCAGGAGCATGTCACAAAGTCAGGTATATTTGTAACATCAATTTGCATTTGACAATAAAAGGTGGAAGTGTCTTTCGTGTCCCAAATTAAGTGTTCTTTGAAATAATATATTAATTTGGATCTGTTTTGGTTAATATCGAATGTTTAAAATTGCTTTTGTTTCTTTCAATCATTATATATTATCCAAGATACACTGAGAAAGGTATTTGTATTGCAGGTTTTACTGAACATAAGGTGGACTTAAGGATTGAGCGCAAGATCAAATAAAAGCTAGAATCGAACGTCGGTTAAAAGGTATGTTCTCAAGGGCTATAACTCATTTCTTTTCATAAATATATCTATAATACAATTAATACACTTACCTGTCACCCCATTCCAGTTGATAGTATCAGTTTCCTTGCTATAGGGTAGTTTTGCCTGCCAACAGACTGGCGACTCCATTGGGGATAGTTGTGTTTTTGCTCTAGGAAATCTTTTCTTGTTTGTCTTCCCAGAACTGTTTTGACTCCTTTTATTTGTTGAGAAACTCTGTAGGTACCCCCTGCCTGTTTTTCTCTGCTTCAATTAGTCTTTTTGCATCTTTTCAAAGTCAGTTTTTAAACTTTTAAGATATGAGTGCTACTTTGTTGTACATACAGTAGTGCCCATACGCTACTGTGCTATACATACATTAGCGCCCATCTCTGCAGGAGCGCGAGTTTCCCTACTGCACAGTAGGGTACATTTCCTGAAGCCTTCTGTTAGTGGTCTGCTTGAGTTTTTAGCCTTTTTGGTGGTCTTCTAACTTTGCTTTTAGATCTCCTTGACTGGTGTATGAGGTTTTTAACTTTTTTTTAAGTCATAGAACCTTGCTTTGAGTCTTTTTACTATCTTTGGATCGCTTGTTTACCTTTGGAACGTTTGGACTGTTTATAACTTTTTGGGAAGACTAGGTTGTGTTTTGTGGTGAGCACTTCCGCTTTTTAGGCCCTAACTGTACGTTGCTGGTTTACAAACCTGCATACTTTTGTATCTGCTATTTGTGGCAACTTTTGTCTGCTCTTTACCTATCCTATCCTTTGTTTTAGGGTTTGGTCCATTTTAGAGCCTCTAGTGTGTCTTCCGAACTTGTTGATTTCCAATCTTCTTGGACTTCTTGTATTTTTCTGGTTTCAAGTGTATTTAAAGTGCTTTAGGCTGATTCATTTCTCAGTTCCTTGTGTTAGTAGGGTAAGTGGCAGCTTGCTTGTCTACTTTTTGCTTGGCATAGTGATCTTGCTAGGGTTAGATGCTTTAGGTAAGTCCTCTTATATCTATCTTCTTTGTTTTCTCCCACTTTGTTTCCGAGTATAGAGGCTTTTTCTTTGCAAAAAACCTATAGGTCAAGTCTTTTTTGAGCTAGTGCCTTGACAACTATAAGCTTAAGAACCATTTTTAGCCATACTTACACATTGCACACAAGTCTTATTTGCTTTCCATGTTTATAGTTATTTTTCATTTATGATAACAAAAAAAGCAAAAAATTTGGTAGTTTAAGTTTAATAAGGCTTTTTTTGTTACAAGATAGCATAGGTTATTTTGTGTACAAGTTCAAAAAGAAAACAAAAAGAGATTTAAGTAGATTTGCTCAGTTTTTTCAATTTGGAAAAGAAGTTTAAATGAAAAAATAAAAAAAAAAGAGCTTTGTTGTCGAAAGTTAGAATTTATGCACTTTTGTTTTCCTGTTGCAACCACGCCACACAAACGCACTACCTTTTGAGTAATAACAGCCCTAAATTTTTTTTTAATAAAATGAAATAGAAACAATTTTTCCTTTTTTAGGGATACACTACACCAACTAGTTTTGGTTAGGATCTTGAGTTTAAATCACCTTAAACCACTCAAGATCACACATTACGCAAAAATCATAGTTCGACTATCACAGGTAAATCCATTTCACTCAAAGCTTGCCTGGGATTTATGCAGTAGGTCTTGTGAGATCAGATTGTTGGGAATACTCCTCCTACTTTCTGTTTTGAGCATATACCAGGATTGGATCGCGTATGAGGACTCTTTAGAGTTTCGGGCTCAGTTACCCTGCCCACGCCTTCTGATTCGACCAGCGATTGTTCCCCCAGGAGTTTTCGGTGTTGTGGTATCCTTAGTATCTGACTTTATGTTCATACACAAGTGACAGTAGAGGGTATATCTGCTGTACCTAAGACAGATGTGGGAGGAAATCCCTTGCAGGTCTTTGGGAGGGCAGTTGGGTGATTCCAGCGCTTGCACCCTTAGTCATTGTATTGTGGACCCCGGGTAACTGTCTTTCTTCCTTCGTTGATTTGTTTTGGGCCCTCATCATCCCAGACTCTTCTCCGAAAGGCATCTCGTTTGCCTGGTTTGCATATTTAGGACTTTTTTTAGTTGGCGTGTTGTTTGCTCCCTAGTTGTAGTGGCCATTAGGTTCTAGTTTGTTATTTGGTATATATAATCACAGAGAATAAAGAACTTCATAGTTCGAGAAGGCTTCAAAACCTTCCACTAGTTAGAATAGAACCTTTACCGCCAGCTAGATGATAGCGGGTAAACCCCAGTGTCTCTTCAGAAACCACTCCTGAAATAGAATTTCCTGAGGAAATTTTTACAACGGAAAATCCTGAAATAGGAATTCCTGAGGAATTAACACTTGAAGTTGATTTTCCTGAAGAACAACAAACAGCAATAGAAAACCCTGAAATAGAGGTTCCTGAGGAACCACAACCAGGTACCCCAGATCAGAGATACTTTAGTTCAGTTGAGATTGAAGATCTTACTTCTACGGAGTATAGCACTCCCTTCAATACTCCTCTGACCAATCCTAGAAATTCGCTTCTGTTACCTGTTGGTTTCCAGCAGCCCCATTACATTGCATATAATTCCTTGCCCAGACATCTGATGTCTACTCTAGGAGGTGAACAAGGAGTTCCACAAACTCCCACCATAGGTATGAACACTAACACGGTAAATCCTGCTTTTACTGCTACACCGAGTCTGGCACAGACAACCTCTGTGTCTACTCCATCTTTCAGTTTTAATACTGGTACATTAGGTATGCCAAGTTCAACAACTATGACACCTACCCCTACACCTATTGTTGGACCTAGCAGTACAGCCAATTTAGTGACACCTCCTGCATTTCAACTGTTATATCAGATACCCAGTACTTGGATTTCCACACCCGTTGTAGGGCCAAGTGCTTCAGCAACTATGCCTGTCATGAGTACCATGACTGCACCATCTACATCAGCTTCCACTGGTTTCAATACCTTTGCAGGTCCTAACATGAATCAATGTAATATGCCTACAGGAAATGTCCCTTTTTCCTTATTCTCAGGGGGATGGGGTAATATTTTTAACCAACAATATCGCAAGGCTAATACCCAGCCACAGTGGATGAACCCACAGAACACTAACCCGCTTTCATATGGGTGGGTAAATTTCAATAATATTTTCGCACAACAACAAATGGCAGGGGGCAACCCCTACCAACAAGTAGCTGGGGGAAATCCCTATCAACAGATGGTAGGTGGAAACCCCTATCAGCAGATGGCCGGTGGCAACCCTTATCAACAGATGGTTGGAGGAAACCCCTACTAGCAGACGGCTGGGGGCAACCCCTACCAGCAGTTCATGGGTCAAACTATGGGTGGTTCCCCTTTTTCGACCCCAGCTTATCAAGTACCATCTTACCGGCCTCGTTTACCATTTCTGGCAACTTTGAATTTTCCAGATCTTTCCAAACTGACCAACGATCCAGTGTATCATAACGCTACATGGCCACCAGTTTCTACCAAGTTACCTTCATACATTCCAAAGTTCGAAGGCAAAACAGGTGAAGACCCTGGTGACCATGTCGCTACTTTCCATTTATGGTGTTCCTCGAACTCATTAAATGAAGATCCCATTAGATTGAGACTGTTACAAAGGACTTTAACCGGTGCTACAGCCAAATGGTACATTGAGTTACCTGCAGCTACATTCTCTAATTTTGGGGATCTCGTTGTTAACACCCAAAAAATGCTCACTACCTCATTTACCACATTATATGGCTCATTTGTCCATTTTCCTACCATATTTCCCTTAAAATCCCAAAAAATCCCATTAAAAAGCCTCCAAAAGGCCTAAAATGCCTCCAAAAGGCCACAAAACCACCAAAATAGCCTAAAAAGGGCTAAAAAACCCCCTTTTTCCTCTAAAAATAGCAAAAACCCCTAAAAAGGGAAGAAAAAATATAAAATAATGAGGAAAAGGAGGAAAAAACCCTATACAGCTGCTCTAAACCATGTGTTTCCTAAAACCATGGGTCAGCACTCCACCACCAAAAAACTATAAATAGGTGATGGAGATCCCTTATTCCATATCCACAATCACAAGCACCCTTACTCTGCCAGAATATCTCTCGAAACCCTAGTTCACCATTGAACTACTTTCACCTTGAGAGCCACTTTTGGCCCATTCCCATCATTGGAGAAGGAGAAGGAGCATATTGAAGCTTGGATCATCCTCTTGGACACTGCAAAGGGCTTCATCAAACCTTCACATTGAAGGTAATTGTTATCACCTAAACTGTAGTTACCCCTATGGAAGGATCCAGTCATGGATGGCAATAGGGAAGGGAACTTGTAAGGTGCAACCACGATCACCTCGACCTCCAATGTATATGGTTGTCACGCCCGTCGAGGCAACCTTCACTTTATGTTATCTAGCCCAGACAACAAAGGGGGAGACCCGATCTACTCCCGACAGGAGAGATCAAAACCAAGACACCAAATCAAGGTATTTCTGAGTGAAGTTAGGTGTATGGTTTATCCTAGACCTAAGGGTAAAGTCACAAGCCAAGTGAGGGGTTCAATAGGTATAGCTTTGGTTCATAGTTGATGTAAGAGTGACTTATAATGTTTGAAGATAGATCTAGGATGAATGTACTAGGTCAATGTCAAAAGATCCACTGCCTTGGGAACTGTGTCCAATGCAGGATGGTTTTAAGGGATGTATTGGGGATAACTAGTACATAAGACAAGCTTGACCATGATTCATGATAGCTTTAAGGGTATAGTTCACCATGCAAAAGTCAAACCACAAGTCAATCCAACAATCTATGAGAGTGGGTTGACTTGGAGATAAACCAGTGCCTTGGGAATTGGGAAGTGGAGTCAAAGTAGGGTTGACTTTGTGGTTTAGGACTCCTACAACATGAGATAAGTGGACAGTATAGGCCTTGATGGATAAATGTGTCTAGATCTAGGTTTGACCCAAGTGGACCACAATCCCTAAAAACAAGGAATGCAATCCCCAAGGCAAGATTTGACAAAGTGACAGTCTAGACCTAGGTTTTGAATTATTTTGAATCCGGATCTGCAAAAATCTCAAGTACCCAGTTCCTCGAAGTGAGTGATCTCACTTCTCCAAGGTGGTGCGACTTTCCCTAAGGAAGCTTGAATCGGGGTTTAGGTGGGTCAAATCATGTCGGATGACATCCAAACTTTAGATCCGGGTAGATCAGTTAAGTAGGGACATGGATCTATAATTTTGTGGCAATCCACCGGTTAGATCTTTGTAGATCTGAGTTTTAGTGTTCCAAGTGGTCCAAAATGGGGATTAAATCCCTTAAAATGTGGAATGGGGCCCACAAGGTGATTTTCAAGAAAGGGACAACCTGGGTGTATGTTATTTGATGTGTAGATGTCAAATCAAGTGAAATCTCAAACACCCATCGCTTAGATCTAGGTCAACCTGCTCAAATGGTGAAGTGCGCCTTCCTTGGGAGAAGCTAGGTTGGCTTGGGAGAGGGGTCAAACGGAAGCCAATCCTCACCAAACTATAGATCCGGGATGCCGTGGATGCTATAGAGGTGGGTTTTCAATATCATGCCCAACAACCCACTAGATCTCAGTAGATCTAAGAAAATGCAAAATTGGGGTTTTAATTAATTAGGGTTTTTTGAGTTTTTGACAATTGGATAGACTATGGAGATAGAACTTACCTTGAGATCATACCTGAATGATGTGGTTGAGATGCCTTGATGTTGAGGAAGATTCCCGCAGAGATCAAATGAGAGATTGTTGATTTGCTTTCCAGTTTGATGCCCAAGTCCACAAGTGCGCCTTCCTCTACCTGTCAAACCAAGGAATGAAATTCAATCAGTAAGATCAAGTATGGAAGAAATACAAGAGAAATGCAAATAGTAACATGAAATAGAAGGTCCTGGGACAGTAATACTCCCTGTTACCAACGAAGAGCTCCAAAGAAGAAGTAGGGAGAGTCTTCCCCTACCAATACCTCCTCCTTCAAGCAAATCGGCCTCCACCTGTAGATGCAAAAATCGTGGTACAATAGATATGGCAAACAAGATCTCCAATAACTCAGTGCAAAGGAAGAACCAACGAACGAACACCAAAAACATTCACCACAACATTGGAGATAGATGCAATAATAATTTTCTATTCCAATAATCCAGAGCCAAAAGTCCTTTTACAATGAGAGGCTCTCTCCTTTAAATAGGAAGGAGAGGCACCAAAACCCTAACCACTTTTTGAATGAGTGGCTAAGATTAAAAGATACAAATGTCTAATCAATGGTTGAGATGAGCTCAACAACATAATACATGGATCACACATAAAATATAACATAAGTGGACAAAGTCGCCCTAGGAGAGGGGAATCCCACCAAATCATGATGACAAAATATCATAAGAGGCTCATGGTGGGTCCAAGGGGTAATTTTATCCCTCCTTGGTCAATCCCCATGGCACAATAACCAATAAACAATCATGAAAGTACCAAATCGTGCCTCCAAGGTGAAGTAGTGTATCTCCAAGGTGAAGTCGTGGTCCTCAAAGACCTCAAAAAATCCACAGAAAGTGCCATAAGTGATGGATGCGGGCCCCGATGAAGCTGAAACTGCAGGAGGAGGTGTGGAAGGTCCCGATCTATCATCACTGATCATCCCATGCCATAACTTTGCCTCAGTAGCCCAAATCGATTTCCTCAATAGCCATTTCTACCAATCCTGAAATGCCTCGGGAAACGTGAAACTGCCCAAACTGCCTCCTGGAGTGATGGCGCTGTCAAGGTGAGGGTGCCAATGTGTCCGGGAGGGGGGTAATACGGTAAAAACAAGTGGCTGGACCACCCCCTCCATCATCAGCGCCCTAGGTCATCCGGATAAAAGTCATCTCTGCTCCGACAGGGCCTCCAACAGGCCAAAACTGCACTAGGACAGCCTACTGAGGCTAAATCATCACTGTAAGTGCCCGGAACTGAAAACAAACTGTCCCATTGGACTCAGAAGGTCCAAATCTATCCAAGATGTGTACTCATACGCTATATGAGTCTCTGCATGATCAAAATAAATATCCAATATACCGGAACAGGGCCAATAATAATGCGCTGTATATATACAAACACTGCTGTAACCCCAGAATCATCATCATACCCTGTAGCTGCTGCATAGAATCATCCTGTATGTGTACATAGACCATATATCATCTATCCATATCATCATAAGGTCCAACATCTCATGTCCCATGGTCCTCCATGGTCAAACTAGGTCTAACCAAGACCAAATACAACTCAGACTATCATCAATAGCTGCTGCAAGGTGTCAAGGTTAATACATGCTTTACAATTTATTCAAATAGCTTCTATAACACAGAGTAATCATGACTGGCGATCTAAATCCAAATATATAGTGTCGTTAGTTATTATCATTACTCAGACTAGACTTTCAGGATCATACTCACTTCATAGTTGTGATCAATTTGCTAGTGAAGGGTGAGGGCTGACATAAATGGCTAGGCTAAGGGATGACTTGACTATCTTGACTTTGTGACACTTTGGCAAGGGAAAGGGAATACACACCATAGTATATACTGAATGAGCAATAACACAGGGAATGGCGGTGTCTCACAAATGGATGAGTTGTTTAAAGAGGGTTTATTCACCTTCACAGATGCGCACAATCCATAATACAAGCAAGGCCAGCAATTGTTTAGATATAACATTTAAGTTCCATTGCTTTTTGGGCCTGAGTTTTCCATAGCCTTGATCTATGTGTGTTTACAAACACATTGCATAGATTTACATTTATTTTTAGGCTTTCTGCTGCAGGTGTGTTTTTAAGGCACTTGTTTACCTGAGCACTTCTAGGTGTGTCATGGACAGCTTGTTTACCTAGGTATTTATTTTTCCAAAAGATATAACATTTTATTTTTCATGGCCATTTTCATTTGGCATTTCTTTCATATACAAGATATAGCATTTGATTTTTTCCAGATTTTGTATTGATGGCAGCACTAAAAGTTTCAGGTTTAGCCAACACAACTTTAGTGACTAGGGGGAATTCTCAAGGAACTCCAACTCACCATAGGTAAGTTTTGTCACCAACTCAGAGCCGAGACACAATAAACAAGGAAGCTCATCCAGTACAGAGGCTACAGTGGGGAAAGGTCCTCCATGTCACTAGTCAAGTAGCAAATCAAGGTAATAATCTAAAAGGTAGGCCACGGATGGATGAAGACAATGAAAAGATGAAGCCAACACTAGCAAGCCATAGTATGGTGTAATGATCACCTCTATTCTCCCTAAGGAGGGTATGTACCAATGAGTATGAATAGTGAACTTCTAAGTCTGAGTAGGGACAGTAATATATATATAATAGGTCAACCAGGTCAACATATCTATATGATCGCCAGATCATGACACTAAGTGCTAAGACATGCTATAAGAATAAGTATAAAAGCAATCTAACCATAACACAATAGTATACCTGCTGAGTCATATACCTGAAAGCTCATCAACCTGTACCATCATCTGTCCTCTGAGACTGCTGCTGTAACTCTGGGCACTACTGTCTGCTCTGTACCAATGGCATAATGGCTATATCGGGCATCTCTCTGAGTGTCCTGAAACTCAGTCATGGCATGGGGAATATAACTGCTATCCACAATCTGATAGTGATCCAATATAAATGCTCATCTCGGCATCTCAAATGCAAGGGAACTGGCTGAATAATGTACTGGAATGAGAAAAATAATGTATGGTAGCCCGGCTACTATATATGTGATAACATCTGGCTCCGGCTGGGACAAGTGCTCTGCTGAAATGAGCGCTTGAGAACCTCAGAATCTCTGGTCCTCGAACTCTGCTACTCGAGTCCACGATCCGGCGCTCTACCATTTTATTTCCAGCTTTTATTTTTGCAACCTATTTTCTGCATTCACAAACATCTAAACAAAATACCTCATGCCGCATGTGTGGGAAAAATAATAAAATCAACTGAAATAAAATCTACTCTATGTCAGAAATATAAATGCATAAAATATAA
This sequence comes from Larix kaempferi, assembly GCA_027924585.1. Taxonomy (NCBI): domain Eukaryota; kingdom Viridiplantae; phylum Streptophyta; class Pinopsida; order Pinales; family Pinaceae; genus Larix; species Larix kaempferi. Next base: position 949,337 of record BSBM01000760.1, on the reverse strand, counting down.
ATGCAGAAAGTAAATTAACATAATTTGCAAAATTTGAGTTTTATTGTGCAGGAAAAGAAAAAGTGACAGGTACTCAGTTAAACTAGGAGCTTACAAAGGAGCTTAGAGACTAAAAGGTGCCAGACTCAATGGCTGAAAAGACTAACTACTGCCTAAGTAGGCTTATTTGGTTTTCTACCTACCCTAATCTAACCAGTTAGCACAAATGCTAGGTAAAATCATAAATCCAGTGTAACCATTCATCAAACATATTAGTGATTCTTCTTTGATTTCTGGTAATGAAACAAGTCATGATTGGATTAAAGATCAGAGAATTTGATAATGCAATCTTCCAGGTTTGTTCAAAAATTGAATAAAGGTTTGCATGGTGCAAAATGAAATCATGCCAAGGAAAAGATTGACTGATACAAACATCCTCCATCCAAGAATTGATAGGATCATAAAATTCATGCAAGTTATTGCTTAAGATTGATGGAGGAAAAATATAAGGCTTGTAACTCAATTCTTTTTCACAGAACATAACTTCCTCATTTACTTCTCTTATATACTCGATTTGGTTCTCCTTGGGACTGATGATCAAAAATTCAAGTGGGGATAAATTAAAGCTTAAAAGACGGAAAATCAAAGTCAGACCCACTTGATGCTCAAAAATGGAGACAAGATGGAATTGATCTTTAAACACCTTTTCTAGCCACCAAGAATGATTTATAACTTGACAACATACATTATGGTTCCAAAGTGACTGAAAAGGGACATGAAGCATTTTTTCTCCAAACATGTAATCATGCTTATACTTCCTATTAAAAATTTCCAAGGCAAAAGATTGACTAGAGCACCAACCCAAAGATGATTGAAAGAGTTGGGAAAGGAGGGTGGATTGCAAATATGAACATTCTCCCAAATGGATAGACAAGTTTGACCTTGGATTTTGATAATAGAAAATATTCTTTATTCTAGGAATAATTTCAAGCTTTTGATCAAATTTAATATTTACAACCTGAGGACAAGATTCTAATTCTAAGAAATCGATGACTCTATCTTGACCAAGGATGGAAAAATTTAAAGACTCATTATAAGAGGTGGAACAAAGATTAGAGCATCTAGTGTGATTCATTATTTCATCGTCATCTTGAGATTGAACTTTTATTGATTCATCATTAAATTCATATGAAGATAAATGATCATTTTTATTTAATTTGTCAGGGAGAAAATTAACAGGTTCATTTAAAACACCCTGATTATTTGCACAATGATCATGTGAAGTCACCACTAAAGGACTTTGGTCGATGTCCCTACTTTCTTCTTCTTCAATAAGGTGATAAGGAATTGAATGATCACTAAATGCAGAATGACTAATGAGTCTCTCTGAGGGAGGAATTTCATTAGACCTGTTAACTAAATGCTCATCCTCAGAAATTCCCTCAGGATCAGGACTAGGGTTACCTAAAAAGCAATTTGAAAATTTATGGTTTGTACAATGATTAAAGATTTGACTTTCGATTGACTCAAAAGTAGAAGACTTATCATCAGAAGAAATTGGGCAGGAAAGGTCATCTCCGGATGTTGACAAATCACTTGATGTTTGATTGTTAAATGATTCCACAATAAGATCAGAAAGGGGAAGGTTTTGATCTTGGATTTGATTTGAAAGATACATATCATCGAATTCACTTCCCCATTCTTCTAGGAATTTATTTTCGAACATGTCATAACCAGAAATGCTATTGGATTTCAAATTCGAAAGCTAGAGACCAGCTCTCTCTTTGAAAGATGAAGCCAATAGTCTCATACACACATCCTCATGGGTTATGGATAACTCTTTAATAATTTCCCTAAAAAGTTCAAGGTGTCTTTTAGCAGAGATTTCATAACTTCCATCGAAAATAGGCAACCTTGCACATGCTTGATGAGGAATATGATGAGGATACCCAACAATTTTTGAAAAGTCAAAAACTTTTAAACGACCGAAAGTTCTAGGTCGCTCAGAAGCAGCCATGGATAATAATTTTTATTTTTTATTGTTTATTTTTTATATTTTTATATTTATTTTTAAATTCAAGAACCTGAAAACAAAATGATGCACCCCATGGGTTCTAGATAATGATAAGATCTGTCTTAGTGTTGTAAGGATGTAAATGAGCTCGCTCCTCAGCGGAGTCACGGTTGGGAGTCGCCAGGTAGATTTAACTCTTCTACCAAGATATGTGTCGTTGTATATGCGGGAAGGATTAGTAGCTTTTCCAAGGTAAGCTATTGCCTCCCCGGCAACGGCGCCAAAATGTTATCACCTATCTACAAAGATCTAACCGGTGGATTGCCACAAAATTATAGATCCATGTCCCTACTTAACTGATCTACCCGGATCTAAAGTTTGGATGTCATCCGACATGATTTGACCCACCTAAACCCCGATTCAAGCTTCCTTAGGGAAAGTCGCACCACCTTGGAGAAGTGAGATCACTCACTTCGAGGAACTGGGTACTTGAGATTTTTGCAGATCCGGATTCAGAATAATTCAAAACCTAGGTCTTGACTGTCACTTTGTCAAATCTTGCCTTGGGGATTGCATTCCTTGTTTTTAGGGATTGTGGTCCACTTGGGTCAAACCTAGATCTAGACACATTTATCCATCAAGGCCTATACTGTCCACTTATCTCATGTTGTAGGAGTCCTAAACCACAAAGTCAACCCTACTTTGACTCCACTTCCCAATTCCCAAGGCACTGGTTTATCTCCAAGTCAACCCACTCTCATAGATTGTTGGATTGACTTGTGGTTTGACTTTTGCATGGTGAACTATACCCTTAAAGCTATCATGAATCATGGTCAAGCTTGTCTTATGTACTAGTTAGCCCCAATACATCCCTTAAAACCATCCTGCATTGGACACAGTTCCCAAGGCAGTGGATCTTTTGACATTGACCTAGTACATTCATCCTAGATCTATCTTCAAACATTATAAGTCACTCTTACATCAACTATGAACCAAAGCTATACCTATTGAACCCCTCACTTGGCTTGTGACTTTACCCTTAGGTCTAGGATAAACCATACACCTAACTTCACTCAGAAATACCTTGATTTGGTGTCTTGGTTTTGATCTCTCCTGTCGGGAGTAGATCGGGTCTCCCCCTTTGTTGTCTGGGCTAGATAACATAAAGTGAAGGTTGCCTCGACTGGCGTGACAACCATATACATTGGAGGTCGAGGTGATCGTGGTTGCACCTTACAAGTTGCCCTTCCCTATTGCCATCCATGACTGGATCCTTCCATAGGGGTAACTACAGTTTAGGTGATAACATTTTGGCGCCGTTGCCGGGGAGGGGGGTAATACGGTAAAAACAAGTGGCTGGACCACCCCCTCCATCATCAGCGCCCTAGGTCATCCGGATAAAAGTCATCTCTGCTCCGACAGGGCCTCCAACAGGCCAAAACTGCACTAGGACAGCCTACTGAGGCTAAATCATCACTGTAAGTGCCCGGAACTGAAAACAAACTGTCCCATTGGACTCAGAAGGTCCAAATCTATCCAAGATGTGTACTCATACACTATATGAGTCTCTGCATGATCAAAATAAATATCCAATATACCGGAACAGGGCCAATAATAATGCGCTGTATATATACAAACACTGCTGTAACCCCAGAATCATCATCATACCCTGTAGCTGCTGCATAGAATCATCCTGTATGTGTACATAGACCATATATCATCTATCCATATCATCATAAGGTCCAACATCTCATGTCCCATGGTCCTCCATGGTCAAACTAGGTCTAACCAAGACCAAATACAACTCAGACTATCATCAATAGCTGCTGCAAGGTGTCAAGGTTAATACATGCTTTACAATTTATTCAAATAGCTTCTATAACACAGAGTAATCATGACTGGCGATCTAAATCCAAATATATAGTGTCGTTAGTTATTATCATTACTCAGACTAGACTTTCAGGATCATACTCACTTCATAGTTGTGATCAATTTGCTAGTGAAGGGTGAGGGCTGACATAAATGGCTAGGCTAAGGGATGACTTGACTATCTTGACTTTGTGACACTTTGGCAAGGGAAAGGGAATACACACCATAGTATATACTGAATGAGCAATAACACAGGGAATGGCGGTGTCTCACAAATGGATGAGTTGTTTAAAGAGGGTTTATTCACCTTCACAGATGCGCACAATCCATAATACAAGCAAGGCCAGCAATTGTTTAGATATAACATTTAAGTTCCATTGCTTTTTGGGCCTGAGTTTTCCATAGCCTTGATCTATGTGTGTTTACAAACACATTGCATAGATTTACATTTATTTTTAGGCTTTCTGCTGCAGGTGTGTTTTTAAGGCACTTGTTTACCTGAGCACTTCTAGGTGTGTCATGGACAGCTTGTTTACCTAGGTATTTATTTTTCCAAAAGATATAACATTTTATTTTTCATGGCCATTTTCATTTGGCATTTCTTTCATATACAAGATATAGCATTTGATTTTTTCCAGATTTTGTATTGATGGCAGCACTAAAAGTTTCAGGTTTAGCCAACACAACTTTAGTGACTAGGGGGAATTCTCAAGGAACTCCAACTCACCATAGGTAAGTTTTGTCACCAACTCAGAGCCGAGACACAATAAACAAGGAAGCTCATCCAGTACAGAGGCTACAGTGGGGAAAGGTCCTCCATGTCACTAGTCAAGTAGCAAATCAAGGTAATAATCTAAAAGGTAGGCCACGGATGGATGAAGACAATGAAAAGATGAAGCCAACACTAGCAAGCCATAGTATGGTGTAATGATCACCTCTATTCTCCCTAAGGAGGGTATGTACCAATGAGTATGAATAGTGAACTTCTAAGTCTGAGTAGGGACAGTAATATATATATAATAGGTCAACCAGGTCAACATATCTATATGATCGCCAGATCATGACACTAAGTGCTAAGACATGCTATAAGAATAAGTATAAAAGCAATCTAACCATAACACAATAGTATACCTGCTGAGTCATATACCTGAAAGCTCATCAACCTGTACCATCATCTGTCCTCTGAGACTGCTGCTGTAACTCTGGGCACTACTATCTGCTCTGTACCAATGGCATAATGGCTATATCGGGCATCTCTCTGAGTGTCCTGAAACTCAGTCATGGCATGGGGAATATAACTGCTGTCCACAATCTGATAGTGATCCAATATAAATGCTCATCTCGGCATCTCAAATGCAAGGGAACTGGCTGAATAATGTACTGGAATGAGAAAAATAATGTATGGTAGCCCGGCTACTATATATGTGATAACAGTAATATCAATACAAAAAAGCCATTCTTTAAATTTGATGTTTATGTTTCATGCATGTTTTAGAAGTAATTTAATTTCTGTTTTAGCTTAATTATTTACATTTACTGAACTGCTACTAAGGAGTCCATTCTCCTTAGTAGGTGCTCATTTGCACAAGCTAGGGGTAAAACCCTAGCTACAGTTTTGGTGACTCCCCTAGATTTCAAATTTCTGGTTTCCGTTTTTAAAAATTTTTCCTTTCGGCCGCCGCATACCGCGTATTTTCCCTCTGCAGTCGTGTCCCGACTGCGCCTTTCAGGCCTTTACCTGTGACCCGACCACGGCTCTCAGACTGTTTCCGATGCTCTGCCGGCGGATTCAAGTCTGTTACCTGCTATCCGACCGCGGCTAATCAGCCTGTTTGCCGCGATCTGACTGCGCCTATCGGCCTTTTTTTCCGCGTCCCGACTGCGTCTTTTTCCCTATTTCCTGCGTCCCGACTGCGTCTGTTGACCTGAAAGCCGCGACCTGACCGCGTCTGTTTTCCTCAAACCCGCGGTCTGCCTGTTCTGATTCGCCACAGACCCACGGTTTGATTTCTGCAGTTTTCCTGTTTTGAGCCCAGCCCCTTTTGCTGCAATATTTTCTGCATCTGAACAGCCCTCTGTCCTACCTGCAGCCTCACTTCCTTACAGCCTTTCTGCAGCATAATTTCTGTTCCCTTTACAGAATTCTTTTAAAATTTCAGTATTTTTAATTCAGAAAATTTTGCAAGTTACACTTTCAATTTTAGCATTATTGATAGTTGGAAGTTGCCCCCCTTGTGGCACTTCTATTTTTGGGTTCATCACCTCACGCGCACACACTCTGTCACATAAATCAAGTGAGCCTTAAAAAGTACCTAATTGAACCAACATTCTAACCCCACTTGGGGAACACAAAAGAATCATTGTAGTTAGGTAGGGTCGGGGGGATAGGCTTCCAATAACACCCCTCGGTCACTTTCACTTGAGACATAGTTGTTGTCCAAATAGGGAACCAAAATCCCCTAGTACTTTTTGGCACGGTCACGACCAGTTTATCAGAGGGCCTCTCCCTTAGGAGGGTTGAAGTCGTGAGACTGGTTCCGGAGGCCTGAGTGGAATACCGCACTCCATTTAGTAACCGAAGGGCTACCTTTCGCGGTTCGCGGGATATCCCTGTATAGGGGTATTGCGGTCAACGAACTAAACGGCAGATTCACCTTTCTGGACGTGTCATGAACGGGGTATCTTAGTTTCCATTCTTCTAGGATTGACTACCCGGTGTCCCTCCCGGTAGGGGGATATCATAGCCACTTGGCTTTTCTAATCATATTGTCTGACTTGGATTTCATCACCTTGCAGAGGATATGTTTAGTTGAGTCAGAATACTTTTAGTTAGGTGTTTGCATGCTCCTTTACCTCCCTTTGGTCTAGTGAGTCCACCATTTTATGTTTCTAGGAAACCTGCTACTTGTTGGTATTATGACCATCTTCGTTGTTACTCCACCTATTGTAGCACAGCTGTTGCAGTGGGTGTTTTGAGTTGGTTGTTGGCCTGAGTGCCTTGTTTTTTAGCTCTCCTTCTGCACACTCGGTTGCATTAGGGTTTTTGAGCTGTTTTTAGACTCGCCTCAACCCACAGAGATTAGACACCATCTGTCACCATTGAATCCCCGAGACATTCTCGGCGCCTCAGGGGCGAGCCCCCACAGCACGGTTCTCTTGACACCACTTGTCATAGATTCCGATCATCATCCGTTGATACCACCTATCACAGATCTAGAGCCTTGTCACTCGACTCCACTCGTCAGCGACATAGGTCTCCGTCCCCAGATAGTGACGCACCTTACTTTACCTCCGATTCTGAGACAGAGTCTGAGAACCCTATTTATACTGCCCCTACTAGCCCCATGGCTGGCACGACTTCCACTCCGTTTGTCATAGGGACCATTGGTGGCACATCCACCACCACACCAGTTACTACACCTGTTTTGGGTATGCCCTCCATGGGGCCCCCATCTACCGTTCCCCTCACGGTACCTATTCCCGTAGCAGGAATCCCCATCCCCACTACATCAGTGGCTAACACTACCCATGTTGGTGCTAGACCATCCTCCACCACCTCAGTTCCCCCACTTGGGGGCACCACCCCACATCTTGTCCCTCCACTTGAGGGCACTGGCCCCAATTTGATCCAACCCACTACTGTGTCACATCCTTCTTCCAGTTTGCCATTCATGGCTAGCCTCAACCTACCTGACCTAGCAAGATTGACCAACGATCCTATTCGACACGACCCTACATGGCCTCATATGCCTACCAAGCTCCCCTCTGATATCCCTAAGTTCGAGGGGAAGACCGGTGAGGACCCACAAAACCATATCATGTCTTTCCACCTATGGTGTTCCTCTAACTCCATCGTGGATGACTCTGTTCGCCTCCGTCTCTTACAGCGCACCTTCACTGGCTCTGCAGCCAAGTGGTATATCGAGCAACCTCATGGGACCCAAGCCACCTTTGCTTCCCTTGCCTCGACCTTCCTGCAGTTCTTCCAGTTGCCTGTCCGCTATGACGCGGGCGTTGAGATCCTTCTATCTTGTAGACAAAACACGGCTACCCATATCACGGACCACATCCATGAGTGGCGTCGACGCCGTAGCTTATGCAAGATCAAACTAGACGACCGTATCTTTCTAGATTGGTTCCTCAAATCCCTTCTACCTGTTATTGCTAAGGATGTGGCATCAGAAAGACCCCAGTCTAAAGAAGAGGCCATCCTTAAGGCCCCAACAGTTCGACCTCATTTACGCCCAGTCGGGTTACCTTTATACCATTATACCTGACGCCCCTCGCGGCGAGTCCTCCCAGCATGATGCGCCGGGGGCATCCCACGCTGCAGACGATATCATCGGTCGTGTTTCTTCCCATCCCCAACCATTTTCTATAGCACGTCCTACCCCTGGCCCCGACCTGTCGTGGGCTACCTCAGAGTCTGGAACAACCAAATCATATGCTCCCATGACACACCACCATTCCCATGGACCCTCATGTCCACCTCAGTGCTTCGGTTATGCGACTCCTACTTATGCTCCCCCAGTCGCACCTCAGCCTTACTACCATCAGCAGGCTGCCCCAGCTTCTGCGCCTTCACAAGCCCAACCCGCTTATTATCCGCCACAGGCAGCCCCTGCGGCACACCCACAACCCGCTCCGCAGCCATATCAGCAACCCCCTCAGGTTGCTGCACCTGCGCAACCTCAAAATCCACCTACTGCCCAAGGGCAAGTTTACGCCCAACAAAACCCGCAACAAAACCAGAACAACCAACGCAACCAGGGCCAATAGAACCGCGGCAAGGGCCGTAATCGTGGGAACAACCAACCTGCAGACCAAGCTGGTCAACCGGCTAATCCCCCCGACAACAACAACGGGGCCCCCCGCTAATCAAAACCCTGATCGCCCACCCAAGCAGGCTAAAAACCCCAATTTGCGAACAAACCATCCTTGTTCTATTTGTGGGGTCTATGGCCATTACACACATGCTTGCCCACACTTAGAGCGAGCTCGGCAACTCTGGGTTGACGAGGCCCATCGCCAAGGGCATGCGGCTCCCCAAGCACCGCCCAACCCCCCCCCAACCTCAACAACCCCCTTTGGTGCTGCAAAACCCCTTACTAACCCAAGGCGTCGTGAACACTCAGCCGTTGGCTCCCCCTCAAGCCAACGTGCCCCAACAACAGCAAATCACGTACGCTGCTCCTGATCAACCCATGTTTGACTCAGGAACCCACCACTTGTTGATGATGTCATCTGCTGACGTCAACCTCCAGACCCGTCGGAACCAATATGGCTCCACCTCTGAAGCCCCTCCTACGGATAAACCCACCAACGTTCATCCCACTGATCAGGCGTTACGCATCCCTCCCCCGCCGATCGACGGTGCTTCCAAGGCAGCTCGTTTCCCACTTCGCCGTATCAACAATAACCCCAATGCGCACGCTACGTCAAACTACAACATTGTAGACGACCTAGCCCAATCTCCCGCAACCATATCTGCGTTAGAAGTCTTGAAGAACTGCCCTTCCCAGCGCAAGACTTTACTTTCCGCCATTGGGGGGATTGACCCAAATGATTCGAATTTGATGGCATTTGATCTAGACCAGTCTGAACCACGCCTACCTTCCAGCTTAGCATTCCAAGTTACTGTCTCCGTTAGGAATCTTGTCATCCATCGGTGCATCATCGATGAGGGTGCCTCCACATGCGTTATGTCTACGTTCGTATGGCAGAAGCTGGGATCCCCTCCTCTCCAGCAATCCACCACTGCATTACGCGCCTACGACGGTCGTTCGGCTCAGCCCCAAGGCCTCCTAGCCAATGTCCCCGTCCAGTTAGGCGGCAAAACTGTACTCATTGACATTGAGGTAATCAATGCCCAACTGGATTATAACCTTTTACTTGGCCGCAGCTACATGTATGCCATGCGGGCGGTTGCCTCTTCCGTCTTTCGCACCATGATGTTTCCCCATGAGGGACGCGTGGTTAAGGTTGACCAGCTCACCTACTATGATCCCAGTGCTCCTGCGGCACCTGAAAATGTTCTCCCCATGGTTGAACAACCTGTGTCTCGTGCCACCACCTCATTTGTTTCCTCTACGGGGCCTGGAGTCTACTCAGACGCACCGATGACCTCCACCTTTCAATCTATTCCTCCTCCGTCTTCTCCCACCGACGTGTCTGACTTATGTACTTTGTCCCACGACATCCAACCACCTAGCAATCAACCACCCTTGTTGCCTAAACCACCATTGGTACCTAGCCACATTGGTGTTACACTGATCCATACCATCCCCTTTCTAGTCCCTCCATCGGGAGTAGTAAGCGCCCCGGTTATGGCTACCCTTAGCCTCCCGGGGTTAACCTTGGGATTACCCGTCTGGTACCTTTCGCCTCCCGTTCGCCCGCCGACACCCGATGTCGTCCTCCAACCGGTGCAACCCATGGCTACTACCACTCAGCCACCCCCCGGTGTCTCTACCCCTTCGTCCTCCACGACTCCCCCCTCCTACTCCCAAACCCACTGGGGGCAGAGGTCCACAACCTTACCCTGCTGTACCACCTCCAAAGACCGTAAAAAACCCTCCAGTATTTCGTGCTCCTCCCAAATGCTCGTTGTGCGACGAGTTAGGCCATGCGACCCACCAATGCCCACAGTTACCAGCATTGCAGAAGCACATGCAGATGCTCGACGATGACCCTAACATCCCAACTGTCGAACTAAACCCCACTCCCACGCCTAAAGATAAGTCCCTACGTACCAACCACTCCTGCGCCATATGCGGTATTTACGGGCATTATTCACATCATTGTCCCGATCTCCCGGATTACAGAGCGGCTCTCTATGAGATGAACAATATGGATCTTGAGATGGCACCACCTACCATTGAGGAGATCTACCCCCCAGACTCTTCCCCCTTCTGGAGAGATTAATACCATCTATATGATTTCTTCTACCACTTCCCCCTCGTCAACCGATTTTACGACTCAAACTTTTCGTACCGATGAGGAGATTCTTGAGGCCCTTACTGCCCCGGATTATCCTTGGGATGATATGCATCATCGTTCCTATTTCATCCCAGAAGAATCCTCCTCTAGCACAGCTAACCAATTCACAGTTGAATCCAAGGACTTCCTCCCCACCAAGGTCGACTGGTTCAAGGACCCTATTCCTGCTCCTGATGCCTTCGAGGAAGGTAACATGGCCAACATTTCACCCATCATCCAAGTCGATATCGCTGCCCCAGGACGTGCCCCTGAACTCATCACTTTAGGAGCATTCTGCAGTAAACAAGAGATTGAGGACTACATAAACCTTTTCAGAGAATTCCGTGATGTCTTTGCCTGGTCCTATACCGAAATGCCTGGTCTTGACCTCGCCATCATAGAGCACCACCTTGACACCTCTGAGCCAAGGGGCATAATAGATTACTCCGACCCTGGGATAGGGGGCATGATCAATCACTTTGACCCTACCCCATCACATTTATCTCAGCATGTCAATGAACCCATCGTTCAAACCCACACATATGTGATCCATAATCACAAACCCCATGCACATAGCATGGGGGCAAGTCATTAACCCTTCTCACTTTTTCACACTTGTGATCCCAACCATTTTTGAGGTCACATATCACTTGTAGATTTGATTTGATTTGATACACATAGTTCTTTCCTTTGCCATTCTGGAGTCCTTATGACCTCCGTTTTTCGCACCATTTGCACTGTCGGATTCATTTTTCCGTGCTCATGATGATGCTTGAGATCATTTCTCGCTCTCACCAGGACCAATATCAACATTGTGTCCCGACACCTTGTCACCCCGGTATGCGTGCCACATCGGCTGTAGCCTGTTTTTGATATATTTTATATCATCGGATTCATTTTTCCGAGCCGGTGACGACGCTTGAGATCATTTCTCACTCTCACCCCCCGATTTTTTGGGTATTTTTCCAAAATGCCCTTGTCGCCTCGGTGTGCATGCCACATCGGCTGTTCCCCGTTTTTGACACCCTTTATATCATCGGATTCATTTTTTCGAGCTCGTGATGATGCTTGAGATCATTTCTCGCTCTCACCCCCCGATCTTTCGGGTATTTTTCCAAAACGCCCTCGTTGCCTCGGTGCGCGTGCCACATCGGCCGTTACCCATTTTTCACATCCTTTATATCACCGGATTCATTTTTCTGAGCTCGTGATGATGCTTGAGCTCATTTCTCGCTCTCACTTGGTACAATTTCAACATTGTGTCCCGACACCTTTGCTGCCTCAGTTTGCGTGCCACATCGGCTGCTATCGGATTGTTCCACGAGCCATTCACTCCTGTCATACTGCAAATGTTTCGTTATTTTTCCACCATTTCATCTACCCCGCAAGGAGGCCCACCGGTGTTCCCCACCTACCCTCGTTCTTGGTCACCATAAAATCTGCCTTGATCGAACACTTCCTCCTTGCCTGGCCATTCCTTTTGTTCGGTATAATTTTACCCCTTTTTCGGGCCGGACAAGTCCTTTACGAAAAAGGCACTTAGGGAGTTTCCGTTAAGCTCTTTTCTGATTCCTAAAAGAATGAAAAGATCGCCGAGCAATCTTGCTTCATTTCATGCTCGTTAAAGTACCTGAAAGGGCGTCTATCTGGTATAAGTTTAACCCTTTTCCGGACCTGGTAGACTAATTACGAAAAAGGAATACTCTAGTCACACCGGCTAGAAGAGTTCTTCATTGCATCCTTTTATGCTTCTTTGGGCCTTGGAGACTAAATCTACGAAAAAGCAACCCCCTGGAGTCTTCTTACTTGCTTTCAAACTCTCTAAAATTGAAAGCAACCACGAGCATGAACTGTCCTGGGCTCGTAAAATCCACCCGACAGTACCATTTCATCATTTCAGAGTCTTCTTATTTGATTTCAGACTCCTTAAAATTGAAAGCAACCACGAGCATGAACGGTCCTGGGCTCGTAAAATCCACACGACAGTACCATTTTACACACACTTCTTCTAGTTCCTTAACCCATGAAGAAGTTTTCCCCCATGCCTCCTGGCACTTTAATCTATCATCTCGACAGCACCCCCAATCAGGTCGCCTTTGTTCAGAGTATTCTGCAGTCTCCTGCCATTTTACCCCAGCTTGAGTCTCCCTCAGACCAATCATCTCCCCCGATCCAATACAGCTATGATCCCTCTCCCCTTAGTTAGTCTCATATGCTGCCAGATCATTCCCATTATCATACTCTGAACAAAGGAAGTTTGAGTCCATCCACTCTACTTGCCCAGTTGTCCCCCCACAGTTTATCAGTCCTGCCATCAGCACTATCACATTTCGGTCTTGTACCTCGCGCTCCTGTCAAGGAAACATCATTGCCTTGATAGTTGCAGGTCTCCCTCTGTCGACGACAGCTCCTCTATTCCAGAGGATAGGCCCAGAGGTCCCTACGCCTTGGACTTATCACCATCTGTGGTAAGTGCCTACGGATCATTCCGAGAGGAATCATCATTGCCTCTCTGAGTGGTTGTTCCTCACATGCTCGACCTCAGCACCTTGATCGCATCGTTGAGGATCGCGTAGGATTATATCCCATCAGTTTTTAGTCGAAGACCCCGGCTTTCCCTCGACTCTAGCACATTGGTGAGTCACTTCGGAACATCCAGTTATATGTTCCCATGGATGTCTGGGCTGCGTTGGTGATTGTATTCGGAAGCCATCCAGTTCTATGCTTCCTTGAGTACCCAGGTTTATTCCAGTTCAGTGTACCATCGAGGTTGTTGCTCCCAGTCACTATGATCCAGCAGCTCATCAGTTCCTTTGGTATCACACTCAGTAGCACTGTTGATTGTTCTAGTGCACCAGTTCTTTAGTTCACACATGATCAGCTCAGCAGTATGTCCCAGATTTGTGTCCCCTCTGGACTCTTATGATGTACACAGTGGTCATGTATCTTACAGGTCCTCCTTTTCGGGCCTCACAGTTTTGTTTATGTATCTTGATACGAGCATGGGTATGCCCGCCTCGTCCATATATTGAGATGATTCCTCAGTCCGTATTTGAGGTCATGTATATGTCAGGTCCCCATTTTCTGGACCCCATTTTTATTGTTATCTTATATCCTGATACGAGCATGGGAATGCCCGCCTCGTCCATATGATCAGATGATTCCTCATCCATTATTGAGGTTATGTACTTTCAGTCTTTGCAGTTGTTCGGGATCGTTGTTCCGGCTTCAGTTTGTTTCTTCTCTCCTCTCCACACCCAGGAAAACCATTCATGACTTATGATGTCCATCGGCCATACGATGAGCTCCTGCCCTCGCACATCAGGGGGCAATCTGTTAACACCCAAAAAATGCTCACTACCTCATCTACCACATGATATGGCTCATTTGTCCATTTTCCTACCATATTTCCCTTAAAATCCCAAAAAATCCCATTAAAAAGCCTCCAAAAGGCCTAAAATGCCTCCAAAAGGCCACAAAACCACCAAAATAGCCTAAAAAAGGCTAAAAAACCCCCTTTTTCCTCTAAAAATAGCAAAAACCTCTAAAAAGGGAAGAAAAAATATAAAATAATGAGGAAAAGGAGGAAAAAACCCTATACAGCTGCTCTAAACCATGTGTTTCCTAAAACCATGAGTCAGCACTCCACCACCAAAAAACTATAAATAGGTGATGGAGATCCCTTATTCCATATCCACAATCACAAGCACCCTTACTCTGCCAAAATCTCTCTCGAAACCCTAGTTCACCATTGAACTACTTTCACCTTGAGAGCCACTTTTGGCCCATTCCCATCATTGGAGAAGGAGAAGGAGCATATTGAAGCTTGGAGCATCCTCTTGGACACTGCAAAGGGCTTCATCAAACCTTCACATTGAAGGTAATATCAATACAAAAAAGCCATTCTTTAAATTTGATGTTTATGTTTCATGCATGTTTTAGAAGTAATTTAATTTCTGTTTTAGCTTAATTATTTACATTTACTGAACTGCTACTAAGGAGTCCATTCTCCTTAGTAGGTGCTCATTTGCACAAGCTAGGGGTAAAACCCTAGCTACAGTTTTGGCGACTCCCCAGTGGAGTCGCCAAAACTGTAGCTAGGGTTTTACCCCTAGCTTGTGCAAATGAGCACCTACTAAGGAGAATGGACTCCTTAGTAGCAGTTCAGTAAATGTAAATAATTAAGCTAAAACAGAAATTAAATTACTTCTAAAACATGCATGAAACATAAACATCAAATTTAAAGAATGGTTTTTCTGTATTGATATTACCTTCAATGTGAAGGTTTGATGAAGCCCTTTGCAGTGTCCAAGAGGATGCTCCAAGCTTCAATATGCTCCTTCTCCTTCTCCAATGATGGGAATGGGCCAAAAGTTGCTCTCAAGGTGAAAGTAGTTCAATGGTGAACTAGGGTTTCGAGAGAGATTTTGGCAGAGTAAGGGTGCTTGTGATTGTGGATATGGAATAAGGGATCTCCATCACCTATTTATAGTTTTTTGGTGGTGGAGTGCTGACTCATGGTTTTAGGAAACACATGGTTTAGAGCAGCTGTATAGGGTTTTTTCCTCATTTTCCTCATTATTTTATATTTTTTCTTCCCTTTTTAGAGGTTTTTGCTATTTTTAGAGGGAAAAGGGGGTTTTTTTAGCCTTTTTTAGGCTATTTTGGTGGTTTTGTGGCCTTTTGGAGGCTTTTTAATGGGAGTTTTTGGGATTTTAAGGGAAATATGGTAGGAAAATGGACAAATGAGCCATATAATGTGGTAGATGAGGTAGTGAGCATTTTTTGGGTGTTAACAGTTGGACATTTGACTGTTCACAAGAGAGAGAAATAACTATAAAAACAATGTTGTGTTCTTTGTTGAATTATCTGAGGCCACATTAAAAAATGGGGAGTTGGTTAAAGACATTCAACTACAAATGAACGTCATATTATACAGACAACAATTCATTTAGTGATTTGTATATTTTTGACAACTTCTACATTTAATTGATGTAAATTTTACTGCGCAATTCTAATATTATTTATGGACATCGTATCATGTATCTGGTGATGTGTTTCAAAAATTGTTTCAAAAATTGCAGAACATGAAAGAAATATACTTAGAAACATTGAAACATAATATTTTATTGACTGGATTGTGTGTGTATTTTTGTTTGTTTGCAGATACTAGACGATTTGTTACTAGTAAACCGTTGATTATTTTCAATTTCAATGGAGTTTTGCTACACGCAATTCATAAAAAATAAGAAATTCGGATTTCCACAAACACCAGATATTGAATCAACCACAAATTATTATTTTATACGTCTAGGATTTAGGGAATTTTTTTAAAAATGCTTTAGTATATTTGAAGTTGGGGTATGGACATATGCACAACAAAAAAACGTTGACGAGTTTTTTCCAACATTATTACAAAGAATGGGATTGCAAAGGGAACAATTTAGAGTAATTTTAACACAAGAATATTGTTCTTGCATAGCTAGAGAGGGTTATCAGGGTGATGAAAATCCTTATGTATTTCTCAATCGTTTAAACAAATTTTGGGACATTTTGATCCATGGTTGGGATGCTACAAATACAGGGATTGTAGATGACTCGAAATAAAAAACATGTTTGTAACGAGGAAGGGAACTGTATTATAACAAAAACGTATATTTTCCAAGATGTCAATGACACATTCTTGTCAGATAAATTATGGCCTTGTTTGCTACACCTAAATAGCGTGAGTGATGTGAGGCCAATTGTAAATAAAATGAAAGTGCTTTGTTAAATAATACACTTGAATGTTTGTTTGTACTAGTATGTTCATTTTCACTGTGATTATAATACTTGTAAAGTGTCGAGTTTGGTTTTCGAAAATGCAAAATCAGAGCTTGAAAGTGCCAAAATATGTTTTCAAAATTGAAAATTTAAGTATTGGAAGTGTCAAAAGTAGCCTTTCAAAAGGAAAAAAAAAGTTCTAAAAGTGCCATTATCATATTTATCATATCGAAAAAGTGCAAAAACCAATTTCAAAAGTGGCGATATCAAAAGCGTATGCGACGAAGATGATTGAAGTTGTGGCTTGATTTTATTGTGGGTGTTTCCGGTTCGGCTTAGTCCTGGATGAGTTTCCAAATGGTTGTGGAATCCTTCATGGTTGTAAAAATTCTTCTCATGGGTATTAGGCTACTTTGGTTTAGGGGTGCCTCCCACACATGTTCTTATCTCTTGTACTTAGTTGATTTGTTGTATGCACATGTAGCTGGAAAATTGACTAAGTGTAGAAGTTCAGGAGGTAGGAGTAGGTAATTCCGTAGGTTAAGCATAGTCTGTCAGAGTGCTTCCAAGATGGCCATGCCTTCGGTTAGCTTCCAGGAAATGCTGCACAGCTTGATGGAAAGCGAAAAATTGAGCTTGTCCATTAGGGCCATGACAGGTGGTATTAGGGCATAGAATGCGAGCATTTCACCACTCTTCTTGCAAAGAGATGGTATCATAGTGCAGCATGCGAATGCTTCACTACTCTTCTTGCAAAGAGATGGTATCCGAGCTCAGAACACGGGCTCCTCACCACTATTCTTGGTAATAAATCAGAGTGATTTCGACTCAGAGGTTGATGTGGACTGGAGCAACAACTTGGTGGAAGTTGGGCTCTTCACCATTCTTTTGAGAAAGGGATGGTATCATGACGGCTGTGGTTACTTTGGTTGTGAAGTTTAGTTGGGTGTTCATGGAGGAGTGCCTAGCTAGAAGTGAAACAACGTCTCGGATGATGGAAGCCGAGAGAAAGGAAGTGTTTCTATGGGGAGCAATTCAAACTCACATTGAAGAATGCCAAAGTTACCAGGACTTGTGTGGAAGGCTAGAGCTGCTAGTCCATAGAAGTGTTGGGCAGATGGAGGAGCACTGCATACGAAATTCATTTCGTTACAGGAGGTGTACAACAAAGTTGCGACATGAAGAAGACACTAAGACTTTCGAAGTCGCAGCAGTAGCTTCCAAGTCAGTTTGAATGGATTGGGTGCTCCAAAAAATGGAAGGAGAAGCCGGGCCGAGGAATCGCAAAGCATTTCAAACTTCCAACAAGTTGATGGGCATGTTGATGCCAATAAGAGTTGACAAAGGTTTGCGAAAGTGATGAGTTTGGAAAAGGAGGTGTCATGTAGACCTACAATAAAGCACACCTTAAATGTGTTGCATCATATGGAAAAACGTTAGGACTTGGAAGCCTTGAAGAAGGGTGCCCAAAAGGGTTCATCTGAAGTATGGAATACTTGGTTGGAGTGTGCCGGACAGTAGAAAACTGATGGTATTTTCGTTTCTTTGTGATGTGGACATGTTTTCTAATGCACTGGTAAGATGGGAGGTGCAGAGGTGCCTATACTCAATGTAGGTGTAAGGAAATAATGATCGCAGGAAGCCAAGGAACCTAGACTATCAGGATGTTGGTTTGAAGCATAGCATACTTGGGTGGGAGTGTGATGGGCGTGCGGAATGTTGTTCGTAAGATGACAGCGTTTCAACAAAAGTGGTTAAGTCAAGTGACGTGCCCAAAAACCTCCAAAGGCACAAGGTGGTGCAGATGGAGGAAGCTCGTTGTAGAACCAAATTGGTTGCGAGTGTTGCAGAAGAAATCGTTGAGGGTTACTGAAGCAATGCGCCTTTGAAGCAGCTAAGAGGTGAGTGTGTGACAGAGAAGCATGAGTTGTTTGAGGATGACTTGTGAGAGTTGTGAGGCAGGAAGCTTTCCACTGTGGTGCAGGGAATCACGTGTTGGTAATATGAACAACATCGTAGCAAGTGACCATGAAGTATCTTGATTGTGAAGAGGTCTGGCATTGGAATACTTCTCTGGAGAAAGGAAGCGATACAACTAAGCATTCATCAAATCCTAATGATGTGACAAAACTGCGGAAGGAGCTACGGATGACAGAAGTCATAAATACTTTTGTCTTTGTCTGAGGCAAGAAGGGTTGCCTTGTATTCTCAAAGATGTGCGTTCAAAAAGAAAATGTGAGGAAAGGAGATTGGTTGCAGAAGAAAAGTGGTCAAGTACCAAAACAAAAGTATGGTTGGAGGTCACAACACTTGGTTAACGGGGAGTTGAGTCAAGTGCCTTAGACAATTTTGAGGTGGAGTGTTAGCTTTACCTTATGTTCTATAGAGTTGCGGAGAAGATTGAATCACAGAGGAGGTTGTCTGTCCGAGTTTGTTGTTCATCTCCTAAAGGGGAACAATGGTTGGGAGTCATGACCCAACTAGTTCAGTCATGGGGACAAGTATGGACGAAAGTAGGACAAGGTGGCAACATACCGAAGCTAAAGTAGGTGGATGGTGCGATGGTTAGAATGGTTTACAATTTTATCAACTTCCGAAAAGAAGGATCGACCGCTCCTTCCTTTATTAGATATTTGTGAACACCAATATCTAACAATTCACCTGTTTCCAGAATGGTGAACACAAGAAGGATCGACCGACCCTTCTTGCAGTCTAGAACTATTATGAAAATAATACTGGGAAGAAGAAGGGTCGATCGCCCCTTCATTTATGAGGGAATTGTACAAATATTCAACCTACGAAGGCTAGTCCATCAATTCATGTATATCCAGAATGGTGAACACTGGAAATATACTGATCACAAGAAGTTTCGGCCGACCCTTCATTTAAGAGATAAATGTAAAAATATTTAATCTACGAAGGCTCATACGACAATTTCGACTTTCGAATTTTGCAGTAAATGGTATGGATTAGGACATTGGCTGTTATAACATATAAAAAATATTTATCCCAACTTTCGACCTCCAACAAGAAGGATCGACCACCCCTTCATTTAGTATATAATTATGAACACTAATATCCATCTCTTCACCTGTATCGAGAATGGTGAACACAAGAAGGATCGACCCACCCTTCTTGCAGTGTATAACTATTATGAAAATAATACTCGGTAGAAGAAGGGTTGCTTGCCCCTTCATTCATTTATCTCGGGCCTCATTCAAAAATGGGGCGTTGGTTAAAAAAATTCAACTTCAACCTATGAAGGCTAGGCCCTCAATTCATGTATATCCAGAATGGTGAATATTGGAAAAATACTGAGCACAAGAAGGGTTGGCTGACCCTTCATTTAAGAGAGAAATGTAAAAATATTTAATCTACGAAGGCTGATACGAAAATTTTGATTTTCGACTTCCGCAGTAAATGGTAGGGATCAGTACATTGGTTGTTTTAACATATAAACAATATTTATCCTGACTTCCAACTTTCGACAAGAAGGATCGGTTGCCCCTTCGTTTAGTAGATAATTGTGAACACCAATATCCATCTGTTCACTTGTATCCATAATGGTGAACACAAGAAGGATTGACCCACCTTTCTTGCAGTCTATAACTATTATGAAAATAATACTTGGCAGAAGAAGGGTCGGCCACCCCTTCATTCATTTATCTCCGGCCTCATTAAAAAATGGGGAGTTGGCTAAAGACATTCAACTTCAAATGACCGTCATATTATGCAAACAACAATTCATTTAGTGATTTGTATTATTTTGGAAACTTTTACATTTAATTGATGTAAATTTTATTGGACAATTCTCATATTATTTATGGACATAGTATCATGTATCTAGTGATGTGTTTCAAAAATTATTTCAAAAATTGCAGAACATGAAAGCAATATACTTAGAAACATTGAAACATAATATTTTATTGATTGTGTTGTGTGTGTGTTTTTTCGTTTTCAAATACGAGACGATTTGTTGCTAGTAAACCATTGATTATTTTCGATTTCAATGGAGTTTTGTTACACACAGTTCATAAAAAAAAGAAATTCAGATTGCCACGAACACCGGATATCAAATCAACCACAAAGTATTATTTTATATGTCCAGGATTTAGGGAATTTTTTGAAAAATGCTTTAGTATATTTGAAGTTGGGGTATGGACATCTGCACAACAAAAAAACGTTGACAAGTTTTTCCAACATTATTACAAAGAACGGGATTGAAAAAGGAACAATTTAGAGTAATTTTAAAACAAGAATATTGTTCTTGCATGGCCAGAGAGGGTTATCAAGGTGATGGAAATCCTTATGTATTTCTCAAGCCTTTAAGCAAATTTTGGGACATTTTGATCCATGGTTGGGATGCTACAAATACAATGATTGTAGATGACTCGAAAGAAAAACATGTTTGTAACGAGGAAGGGAACTATATTATAACAAAAACGTATACTAGCCAAGATGTCAATGACACATTCTTGTTAGATCGATTATGGCCTTGCTTGCTGCACCTGAATGGCGTGAGTGATGTGAGGCCAATTGTGAATAAAATGAAAGTATTTTGTTAAATAATACACTTGATTGTTTTTTTGTACTAGTATGTTCAATTTCACTGTGATTGTAATACTTGTAAAGTGTCGAGTTTCGTTTTCGAAAACGCAAAATCAGAGTTTGAAAGTGATAAAATCTGTTTTCAAATTTTCAAATTTAAGTATTGGAAGTGTCAAAAGTAGCCTTCCAAAAGGGAAAAATCAGGTTCTAAAAGTGCCATTATCATATCAGAAAAGCTCAAAAACCAATTTCAAAAGTGGCGATATAAAAAGAAAAATAATGCTTTTGGAACCTGGAATTAGCACTTTTCGAACCGAATTTGGAACTTTTGGAATCGGTTTTGGCACTTTTGGAACCAGATTTGACACTTTTGGAACTGGTTTTGGCACTTTTGGAACTAGATTTGGCACTTTTGGAACTTGTTCATGGTTGTTACGCAGTGTTATTTGAAGATCAGAAGGAGACTGCATTAGGTATTTAACTACCTAAAGCAGTCTCCTTCTGATCTTCAACTTTTGGAACCGGTTTTGGCACTTTTGGAACCTAGATTTTGCACTTTTGGAACCAAATTTTGCTTGATTTTGGGGTTTGGAAAGGCTGTTTTTGACCCGTCTTCAAAGTGACTTGGACTAGAATATGTCCACGTTTAATGAAATAGGATTTCTCGGGGGAGTGGTTAACTACTTGCATAAAGTTATTGCTTACTTTTCACATGTCATACACTTACTTAATGCATTGGATCCTAACCATATAAAATTTAGCTAGGGAGTTGTGTAGTAGGAAGCACTCAACAAGATCAAGCACATAGTAGTGGCTACTCTTGCCCCGCATTTCTTAACATTCAATAATATTTTAAAAATTGAAGTGGATTCTTATGAACATGTCATGATTTCAATTTTGATGCATCTTAAAAGTCATGTTGCATACCACTCCCAAGCCTTTTTGACCTTTTTCAGGAAAAAATTCAAACTAACATACTAATGCAAGTTGTGTCTCCACATGAAAGTCTATTGTCAAACCCTACAGCATTTTAATTAATGTGGATCATGTGTCCATACCGATTCATTTTTTTAGAGTGTACCTCAATATCTCAACACCGTAAAATAACTTGAAAATGTTGGTATAAGAGTTTCTTCATGTTCTTGCATAAGAAAAACTTATAAGTGAAATTGTGAGTGTACCTCATATACACATCAAAATGTAATACTATGGTACATCCAATAGAATGAAGGAAAATTCATTATGTATACTATTAGAGTTCCATTACCAGTTTGACATAAAACTTTATATTAGTGTACTTGCCTATTGGGTATGCTTTTGGATGTGCTTTTGGGGTATTTGCCTCCTAATACATTTGGAAAAATGGTCTAAAATTCTAAAAATCCAGGCATACAATAATTAAATGCCTATATTAAAAAAAACATTACTCATCCTAGCACTTCAATTCTCCTAAGGTAACTTGCCTCTTCCAAATTGTCGATTACACGTTTAAACAATCATGAAAAAATTTATACTGTCACATCACCTAAGTAAACCCATTCCTACTTAGTGTCCTTCGACACACACGTTTAAATACTATGTTTGGCTAATGATTTTCGATAGTGAAAATACTATGTGTGAAATGAATCAATCATAATAGGAGTGTGGGATGATGGTTATTATATTCTTTCATCCTATGCCATGGATTGAATTGATCATGAAGATGCTATTACTTTGTTTGTCACATATTACAAATTAATTGATTATGATGATGTTATGATGTTGTTTCATCATATGTTATGGATTAAATGGATCATGCTGATATTATTTATGTTATTCCATCACATGCTATGACTTAATTGATCCTGATGATGTTTATTATGATGTATCATCATATGCTTTGGATTAAATTGATCATGATGGAGATTAGTATGTTGTTTAATTAAATTTTCCATGACAATGTTATTATGTGGTTTCATCATGTGCAATGGATTAATTTAGTCCAAAAAAAAGTATCATTATGGCATCATTGATACTATTAATTGGGATGATTATGATGATCTTATTGAAATGCTTTATATTATGCCATGGATAAACCTTGTTATGCATCTTGGGAAAAGGCATGGTAAGCACCATATTTCTCACTATCAAATGTGTTAAAGTATGGTTATCGAGTTATTGATGGGATGACCCTATAAAATCAAGTGGTATTAATAAGTAATTAGTTGATGATTCATGTTGGTTAATGGATGACTTATGTTTTCTTGTGATATATCATTCACCGGATGGCATTTAGCATTACCGCATTGCCTTACAAAAATATATTTTATGATGTTAATATTGATAACATGAATATGATGGATATGCGTTAACATTATTTTTCATGTTGATATGAGATAGCATGTAGTGCGTTGATGATAATATTGGTGATTGTGTCTCTAATATATCATTTACTAATGCTATGTGTAATGTCCCTAAAAATACACTATATACAAAAAAATTGTATGGGTATTTAATCGTATAAATCGGTCAAAATGATTCTTTTAAATTAACATCAGAACTGAGAAGTGAGTTGGTGAGTTCTTTATTGATATTTTGGTTTGTTTATCCGGAATGTGGCTTGTGTCGGTTGCTTATGACAAATCCTGTAGTTGATGAATATCCAGTTGGTTTCTTGCATGAATGTTTTGAGTATGAATTATCATTTATATGTTAAGACTTTTCTCTTTTAAGATATGGAAACTTATTCTTCAACGGAGCCTAGCTTACTTAGCTTTTATAAAAGCTAATGCATATGTTGTTACTATTTCTTTACAGATCTGGGAAGCCCAACTCATTCTCTAGTATGCAAGCCCTATCTATAGGGTAAGAATATAAAGTTTTTTACATACTATAAGGGCCCTAAGGGGCTGGTGCAAAACTGATTTGGTGGTAAATTATTTGGCCAAAAACTCCCTATTATGTAATAATTCCCTTCCTATCCTATACATATCCTATGTTGTAAAATTTATATGACTAAATAAATTCTAAGTAATACATCCTATGTAATACTATTACCATTCATACCCTACGTTTTCTATATGCTAAACCCTATGGGTTAAACCTTAAATTCCTATGCTTACACATTTTATATCCTAGGTTATTGCAAGCAAAAATTTGTTTTTTAATGAATGCGAATTGATTGGGAAGTTTGTTGGTATATTAAATGCTGCCATGTGATGGGCATGCTTCTTGGTTCCAAATAGGCTGGGCGCCTCTTCATCGTAGCAAGGGTTCTCTTATGCATTCATTTCCTTTGATGAAGTTATGCTTGGAGGAGTGGGAATCCCTGGGCTTCTCCTCTGTGATTTTCGTTTGAACCCTGTTGGCATTCGCTTCCCCATGGAGTGAGTTAATTCTGGTTGAATGGCACTCAGAATTATTGGGATGCATAAATCGTGTTCCTATGTATTCACTGAGATTAATGGAAGGCGCATTCACTGGTGTGGAGTTACTACTGTAAAAATATAAGGTAAGAATTTCTGTGGGGTATAAACGTTGTTTTCTAACTTATGGACGTTCTTCCATACTACAGTTTAATGACTTGTATCACTGATGTTTGTTTGCAGCTACAAGGGATAGCTTAAATGAATTTTTATGTTGGGTTTTGGGTAGAGCTTGAAGCCCTGGTAAGATCGTGATCCTGAGGTTTATGTTTCTTTAAAAAGAGAAGAGGGTGTGCTAGTTCTAGTGGGTTTAATGCTAAGGCGTTTCGCCTCTGTGGAGTGACAAGGTATTTGGGCATGTGTTTTTTACTGGGAATTTTCTTTTTTACAGAGCCTTTGTTTCCTTATGGGAAGGATTTTCACCATATGTTAAAATATTCAAGTCTGTTTGTCCTATAAGTCAATAGAATGTATGGAAATGAGAACTGGTGGTGACTATTCCTTTTCCTATGGGCTTAATGGAAACTTTGTTGGCTCTGTTATTCTATACTGTGTTTCTTTTTGGGGTTTTCTATGTAATGGAGTTAGTAATATCTATTTTGGAAAAGAAATGTAGTGCTTCGTTCTAAACAATGGTTTCTCTGTTTCGATCTCATGAAGCTCTGAGTAATTAATGGATTCTTTGTTTTGATTTTATGAAGATTCGTGTAAATAATGGATTCTCTGTTTTGATTTTTTATGAAGCTCTATGTGAATAATGGATTCTATGTTTTGATTTTCTATTTCTGTAAACGCCTTGGTTCATGGTTTTGGGTTTGCTGGTTGATCTCTTAGTTGGGTGCTTTTTGTTTATAGACAAGATTTAGTGAGTCGTTTCACTAGTGTAGGGTGAACTTATAGCAAAAGCGAAGCTCTTCTAGTAGTGAATCCTTACCGGATTCGATCCATGGGTTGGGTAAGTTTATACTCTTGCTGTTTGGTAGGTAATTACATTTTCTGGAGAAGGACTTTCACCAGTCATGGCATTTTGGATGGCTTCACTAAATTTGATGGTTGGGAAAACTTAGGTTTTAAAAGAGACACAGAAACCTTTGGTCTGCTGTAGCGTTGAATGACTTGAACCATTCGCCTTCAGATGAGAAGTCGTGTTCTTCCTTTCTATGACTGGGCATAGTTAAGTTCTTAGCCGGGGATTTTGTGTTTTGTTTCTAAGTTGGGAAAACCAATGTTTAAGTTTTGGTTCCTTGCAAATATAGAAATAAAAGAGCTATGATTAATATGGATTTAAAAAGTGTTTAAGGCATGGATTAGTTTATGAGATCATTGTAGCTATGTTGTTTCTTGATACTCTGTTTCTGTAGATCGTTAATATTTTCATACATAGTTTGTTTTAAAGAATAAGGAATTATGGTGGGGTTTGGAAAGTGGGTTGATGATAATCTTAGTCTTATCGAGAAAAATGATGCTTGGAAATAAGAAAGAACCCCATGGGTCATGACTAACAATTCTGTTAATGACCATATATTTTAATAAGAAGTTTAAACCATTTATAAACTGTGCATGATAACAATTTAATAATTGTGCCCAAAATTTAACTATAGTTTCTTTCATGGTCAATCACACGGAAATACTACTTACAAATTTCTTATGAAATGCAAAGTATAATGAAAATTGCAAAATGAATACTTATCAAATACTACTTATGAATTCCTATGAGATGCAAGTATAGATGTAGATTGTAATTGCTAACTTTATCATTCAGAATTTAAAAATTGTAAAAGAAAAATACTTATCAGTCCTCTTTTGATTTGATCGAATAACTTAGGAACTACTACGTTCCTCCCAAGCATAGATTTTCAACCGTTCCTAGTTCATTTGACGGATCACCCCCAAGCTGAATCGAGCATGCAATGAGAGTAGAAGGCCTAGGGAAATTTGTTATTATCTTTCTTACTAAGGACTCAATCTGTACTCCAGGATGTAAGACTTGGAAGCTCCAATCTTCTTTTTGACACCCATCTCTTGTATTTTCCTTCTATTTATAAGTATTTTGGTGAGGGGTGAAACCTAGGGTTTTGGACTTGAGATGGTTCAGTTTACTTGACTTGACAGTTTCATCATCTTAAGTTATAAAATACTCTTAGTGTATTTATTTTAAAAACATATGCTTTTATCTCTTAGTTATATTTTAATTATTAATATATATATAATATACATATATATCACTCTTAGTTATTTTTCTTCTGAATTATATAACTATAATTGAACTCTCAATTAATTACCTTTTTAATAAATATATATTTACAATTGTAATTGAACTCTTAGTTTATTCATATTTTCATCATATCTATTTATGTTCAAATTCTTAGCTTATTTAATCATGGGATTTATTTTAATTATCCTATTGTCTAGTTGGTTTAGCTTGTCAACTAATCGGTCATTCTAATCCCCTTGCATGCTCGGTCCCTCTTTGAGTGGAAATACTAGTAAGTATTTAAATATAAAGAAAAGATGATTCATTTAATCAATAGAAAAAATATGATTACTAATGCTCCAGGGTTTTTGGCTCAACATTAGTAATGTGATGAGTTTTTGTGTTATTCAGAGTTTTTCAGGCTCAACACTTTTAAGTGAAGTAACTCTACTGCTATTCAAAGCTTATTCTCAACACTTTTAAATGAGAGTTAATCTAGTTCTATTCCAGAGATTATGCTCAACACTAGTTCTAGGATGCATAATAGGTGCACCTGGGGAAACAATGATCAAGGTTCCGATGCTCCAAAGCTTATGCTCAACATCTATAATGGTTGGTTTGCTCCAGGGCTTATGCCCAACACTTATTAATTTATATTATAAGGTTATCTATGTTCAATAGATCTTACACTCAACACATAATATAGTAACCCATGTGCTCCAGGGCTTATTTCGAACACATAACAAAAGTCATCCACGTTATTTAGAGCTTGCAATCAACAAATAATAAATGTCATCCATGTGCTCCAGAGCTTACGCTCAACACATAATAAAATTCATCCATGTGTTCCAGATCTTTTGCTCAACACATAATAAAAAGTCAAAGTTTCGGGATATTACACTATGATGGCATGATGAGCAGGGAAAATTTTAGGGGCTAATCTTAGCCCATGGGATAAATTTAGGGGTTTTAATTTCTTAGTGGGCTATTTTTTAAATTAAACCAACATTTACTATGATTAGCCCAATTTTATGTATTTATTTTTACTAAATAGCACATTAGCCCCATAAAATATATAAAGGGGACACTAAATTGAACAATTTCGCCCCTCTCTGATACGATTTCAAGATCCCATCGCCCACTAAAATAACCCGCTCGCTCTAATTCACCCAACTTTATAGAAATGCCAGTTGCCTAGGGTAAATTCGCCCTTTGCTGATCATGTAATTCCAGGTTTTTGGTAATTCTGTCCACATATTATGGATTGAAATCGATTTTCAGTTTTAAATTCCCCTATATATATGTTTTTTTCGTTTTTTTTTATCATAGCTAAAATGATTTTGGGTTTTTTCAAATTTCAGGATTTCGGGACTATGGAGCAAGCAATCAAGGATTTTGGGTTTTCTTGGCCAGATCTCAGAATTTCGGGTCTTTGGAGCAAGCAATCAAGTTGTTCCAAGCAAACGACCTGATCCATGTTAGTAATCCACCCATAATGGATCCATTCTTTTTTATTCCTCACGACCTCTTCACCTAAACCCTGGCTGGTTCTCCACTCTCCACTTGATCCAGTAAACCTTGGCTAGTTTTCCACTCTCCACTTGATCCAGTAAACCTTGGCTGGTTCTCCACTCTCCACTTGATCAGACCGGGATTGATCATACTGGGATGCAAAGTCTAGCTTTCAAAAATAAAATACATATCTAACATAAAATCTGTAGCATGGTGTTTTGGACTTTGGAGGCCATTTAGTGCCTCGATGTCTATATATTTTGTTTAAGATAGGTATCAGTACTTGCCAACTTGGTGCCATTTTTGTATATTCATCCTTACATGCTATATGGTAATATTCATGAGCAGAGTTTGCATATTTGGTGTTTAATGGTTTGGAATCTGGATTCATGTGAATGTACATGATTATATATATATATATATATTTCAATAATTATTTTCATATTTAATGTATTTTTCAATAAATCAGTTCAATTACCAGTTTGCTGACTTGATTCGGTTCCTATTTGATTTGACTCGTCCAGTTATATCTCTTGCTTCAACTTTTAAAGCATTGTTTAAACTTGTGTGAAACAGTAAAATGTTCCAATCCATAGCTACACATTGTAATGAATGGTATGAGGAATGACATGAGTGGAGGGTTTACTATTTTTCTAAGTTTCCCAAGTTTCCAGACGTATATCGATGTCCATAATAGCTATAAGTTTTGGCTAGATTTGTAGGAAACAAATAGTCTAAACGGGTCTTTGCTCCAGTTGCAAGCTATACTTCACTTCCATCAAAATAATTGTGTCTATTACATCAGTTTTTGGTTGGCCTTTATACTAGGTGGATGTAAAACTAAAAACTGCTTTTCAAAATGGCGTGATTGAAGAGGAAGTGTACATTAATCTATGGGGGGATTTGGAGGTGCATGGCAAATATACCCATATATGCAGGTTGAAAATGGCCCTTAAAGGAATTTTAAGTGTCTTTGAAGGTTGAAGCAAGCACCACTTGCATGGTACTCCATATTTAGATATGCTATTTTCAGTTTAGATGAAGTTGTAAACTTAGGAAAGCGCATGGCATACATATATAGTTTAGACAATGTTCCCAAGGTTAGAAGGCACACGTGCATGCATTTAGTCTTCTCCAGTTGGTCACACTATTCTAGGAAAGGTACTCCATGCTTGAGGGTGCATGCCTTCCGAGTCCTAGGTGAGTTAGGGTTAGGGCTTAGATACTCATGGGAGGAACACCACTTTGTATGTCTAGATACATTATAACCCTAGTTTCTCTTGTTCTAAAAGAGACTCAAGGTGCACCCCTGAGATGGTTAGACAGTAGTAGTTTTGAGCTTATTGCATTGTAATTCTTTATTTCAGTTAATAGAGTGATGTGATGAAGTTAAAACAGATTGACATGTTTGTAGATCTATCATTCCTTTATCCATTGTTTTGATAGTTGATTAATCAGAGTTTGATTCATAGCTTTGGATTTTGTTTTAGGAGTGCAGATCTGCTTACCATGTACTAAAAAATTAACACATGAAAATGAATGTGGACATGAGTTGTAATGTAACCCATGGTTAAAGGAGTGATTTCATATTTAAACATTGTTAATAAGTGGATGCATTCTTTAACCCACGCAGATATATGGTTGGGCACTCCCATGCAACCTAATGTTGAATGTGGAGGATGCTTGGTTCTTATACCCTAGAACCATGATTCATCCCTTATTTAAATTTACCATTCAATGCGGTAGACCACGGTGGAAATGAAACCCCAGATCTAGGTTTCCTCGAATCTTGATGAAAATTTGAGCATATCAATTTTCCCAGGAAGCAATGCTAGATGGAGTTGAAATGGTGGCTATAGAAAGGGCTAAACAAGGTTCGATGCAGGGAGGATCCAAATTAAAAAATGAGGTCGAGCTCATGTCTCGAGTTCACCATACGAACCTGGTGGGACTTAGAGGTTTTTGCTTTGAGCAAGAAGAACCGACCTCATGATGGAGATTTGATATTGAGGCCTCTTGTGACTAGAAACATATAGAGGCCAAAAATAAGAGGAAATGAGTTTGAAAGAAGCAATACGGGAAGACCTATCACCAAGAATAATCCACCAAAAATGGAGCATCTCACAAAAGAACAACGCTATACATATTTGGTCCCCATACTGTTCAAAGAATGCAAGAATTCATGAGAGTATTAGAACATTCCATTATAACAACCTTGGATCTCATGATAGATAGTGCAATTGAAAATGAAATGTTCCTCCAACTCAAGGTCTTGTAGGCACAGTTTGCAAATACAATGCTCCTTGGGAAGATGATGATTCATATCCATGTCTAAGTAATGAGAACCAACATGAAACTAAGTTAGAGGTGCTCTTAGGTTGCAAGATAGTTGCAATCTTGTTTAAGCAGGAGTGTATATGAAAGCATCCTTAAAATGCATCTAAGCATGAATTTTAATAGATACCTTCCTTATCTCAGGTTCTATTCCAACATTTACATTTTCTGGGTGTTCCATGCCTCCAGCTAACCATGAGATATAACTATCTGTAAGACTGAGTGGTTGACTGTACTATCCTGGAAGCAGAGACCCGCTCTTTTCAATAGACACCTTCCCAGGTAATATTCCAGCATTTCGATTTTTCTGGGTGTTCCAAGCCTCCAGCTAACCATGAATTATAATCATTTGTAAAATCTAGTTATTGAGAGGATTGCATTGGAATCCTAGACCCCCTCTTTTCCATCGATTCCCCCATTATCTCAATTCTTATTCCAGTATTTCCATTTTGTGGGTATTCCAAGCCTCCCACTTGAGCTAACCATGACAAATAATTGTCTGTATGATATAGTGGTTGAATGGACTATCTTGGAATCCTAGAACCACTATTTTCCATAGATATTGTTGATCTGCATGTTCCAAGTTCAAAGCATAAATCATGGGGGTTAGTAGCATCCACCTTTTCTCCTTGCAATGATGCATTCATTGGATTATTAATGGTTGAATGTTCATCACCACATGCCATCTGCATTACTAGACAATCCATTTTCCCATGACCTTCTTGCCCACATAATCGACACTGCTTAGGAATTTGAAGTGTGCCTTTAATGTTTTCCAATTCCCTTAGTTGAGCTAGTTTGTGTAGATTGTTGCGTTCCTCTACAGGCACAAGCAATTTTTCAACCATCCTGCAAGCCTTCTCTAGAGAATTCTTATTATCTACTTCTACCAAAACATGCAGTTCTTCATTGTCTGATGGCTCTGGCTTATTTGATAACTTATGGGATCCAAATACGCCCTACTACTACCTATCTCTTTCTCTCTCAGGTATGTCCATTGTTTCATTAGTGACTTGTCTCCTAAGAGACAAAGTATGATCATAATATATAGCTGAGTTTATAAAGGAAGGTCTAAACCACATTTTGTATATCCTTTACACATGCTAGTTTAACTTGTTCATTAATTTATTACTACTGTTGTTATTTATTGTCCTTGGATGCTTCAACTTTAACACAGGAACCTTTGGGAGTGTTAAGTTGAAATAAATGAAAATTATTTTATAAATGTCACCACATTGTTTTCTCCTTTATGTATGCTAGTTTAACTTGTTCATTAATTTATTACTACTGTTGTTATTTATTGTCCTTGGATACTTCAACTTTAACAGAGGGACCTTCGGGAGTGTTAAGTTGAAAGAAATAAAAATTATGTTATATATGTTGTATTGCAGTCACTCAAAGTGTTTCATAGTTTGGACCTTCCTTATATGGTGATGATAAAACTTATTGTTCTTGTACGGAACAACTATGGACTATATACCTTAAGAGAGAAGATAAAAGTTTGACCCTTGGTCTTGTGGGTAAAAGGGTTGTTTCCCCACATTGATTGTACACCTTGGTCTTGTGGGTAAAAGGGTTATTTCTGTACCTTGATGGTACACCTTGGTCTTGTGGGTGAAAGGGTTTTCTTCCCACTTTGTTATCACCACTCTTGTAGACCTTTGATCTTGTGTTGAACCTTGTTGGTCCCTATGCTATCTTTTTGGACTAAGCCATGACCTTTTTTGGGGCTACTAAGTTGGGTTGTGACCTTTAGTGAGTTTGCTAGACTGAACCATGACTGTTCCTTGGGTTGCCTTGACTCGATATGTGGTCTGCTGACTGTTCTGAGGCCTTTTCTGTGAGTGTAACATTGTTGTTGGTGCCTACCATGACCTTTGAGGTTGCTAGTATTGAGCCATGACGTTGTGGGATGCCTTGGACTGAGCCCTGACCTATGCTAGGAAAAAACCATGATCTCTTTGGGTTGTTTGGACATAACCATGACCTTTGTGGGATGTTTGGACAGAGTCGTGACCTTTGTGAGATGTTTGGACTAAGTCCTGACCTTTTTGGGGCTGCTAAGCTGGGTTGAGAACTTTGCTGAGTCTGCTAGACTGAACCATGAATCTTCCTTTGGATGCCTTGACTCGATCTGTGGTCTGCTAACTGTTATGAGGTCTTTTCTATGAGTGTGTTGTTGTTGGTGCCTACCATGACCTTTGCTAGGGATGTTGTGGTTATTGTTCAGCCTGCTGCAACATGCCGAGCCTGTTTAGACTTTATAAAGGTTTTTTGTGCTCCTTTTCAGCTTCTTTGAGGCTGCTACTATGTATGGAAGTGTGTCGCGGTCTGATGGACATGCTAGAGTGTGGGTTAAGGTTGCCTCTGCACATTTTAAAGGAGCTTCTATTTTCTTGATGTATGACTGTCCTAAAAGACTGTCATTTATTGCAACAATGGGATTGAAAGTTCATCCTCATTTCTAGACTGTTTTGATTAATACCCTGAGGTCTGAATTTGTCTCACTCTTCCCTACAGCTACCTATCTCTCTCTCTCTCAGGTATCTCAATTGTTTCGTTAGTGACTTGTCTCCTAAGAGACAAATTCTGATCATAATATATATCTGAGTATATAAAGGAAGGTCTAAACCACATTGTTTTCTTATTTTTGTCCATTTATAATTTTATTGCATGTGCTTGACTAATTATGTTGTACAACTATGGGACTTTGCATCCAATAGACATGTAGAGTAAATTACTACTTTCATGTTTTCAATTTCTTTTTGTTTTGTTTAAACAATGGCATTCCATGTGGGCATTTTGGACAAATTTGAACAGTTGTGGGAGATTTGCTAATTCTCTTTCAAGGTATATATGATAGTGGTATTGGCATAGTCTATATTTAAATTTTATTTTATTTTATTTATATATCAATTTGAACATGGTTTCTTGCCTTGATTGCAGGTTAATAGTTGTTCAAGTCACCTCTGAATAAAATGATCACATAAGTATTCATACTTCTTGCCAGCAAGCAAACTCGAAGGTATTGTTGCTAATATTTCATCTTATTTCATTTCCATTTATCTAGTGGCTAAGAGTACTTAGAGCTAATTCTCATTCTTCTTGATGTGAAATGGAATTAGTAGTATATTTCTTTTTACTATTCTATATACATTTTGGGTAATGAGTTGCTCCATTGGAGGCTAAAGAAAATTACAAGGGATCCTATCTTGTTGATTCCAAAATTTCTATCTGATTTTTTAAAAACATTTTAGAGGTTACTTTTTCTTAGGATGGGCATATACATCCTAGGAATGAACATCCAAATCTTATAAAAACTCTCTAGATGTTGTCTAATAATATGTCCATCCATTCTAATATCATGCAATAAGTAAATGATGTATTGGTTTATCAGATGTGGATATTTTTTGTACATATATTTTAAATATTCCAAAGTTACTAGTTCAAGTTTTGGTCCTTTGAAGTTAAGATGGACATCCAAATATGATTGAAACTATCTGAAGGTTGTGTAAGATGTTCATGGAACCTGAGAGAAACATGCACATGTGTTTATTTTACAGGGGATGGTGGCTTGGCCCACATTGGATGAAGATGAGTTTGGGACACCATGTGCTCATCCTTTGCTTCTATATATACTAAAATTCTCCTTTCCATGGAATCATCCACCATTATCTTCAAGTTACTTATGAATTTTCAGTCAAATTCAGATATCTTGGCATGACTCTAGA
The DNA here is from genome assembly GCA_027924585.1 of Larix kaempferi. Lineage (NCBI taxonomy): Eukaryota > Viridiplantae > Streptophyta > Pinopsida > Pinales > Pinaceae > Larix > Larix kaempferi. The sequence continues at coordinate 915,011 of BSBM01000760.1, read as the reverse complement.
TGACTCAGTTGATAGTTTAACAATGGATGCATGCTTGTCATTCCTATAAATTTATGGGATTTTTGCAATTTGCATCATTCAAACATACAAAATAATGATTAACAAGTTACTATATATCCATAATGGCTTACCTTGTACTAGTACTTCAAGTTCTTCAACTGCTTTTATCAAGTGCAAAAATATATTTGCACTTAATAAATGCAGTTGAAAGACTTGAAGGACTAGTACAAGGTAAGCCATTATGGATCTATAGTAACTTGGTAATCATTATTTTGTATGCTTGAATGATGCAAAATTTGTTTGAATATCATCATTTTCAAGCAATAACAACTTCTTAAAGGGTGCTAGCTCAAAGGTAGAGAACTTGCCTAATTATAGGCAGGAGATTGGTGGTTCGATTCCTCTGTACCCTATCATAAATTACTGACCAAGAAAATGACTAAATTAGCATATATACGACTATTAGTAGCTAATTTCCAGTATCTTATAGCATGACTAATGTTTAGTCGCATTTATCTTAGTCATTAATATGCTATCATCTAGTACTTTATTTAGTCGTATATTTTGGTCATTAATTGTGGCAATAAATGACTAAATCAATGACTAATAAGTCAACCAATCAATGACTAAATATAGTCGTTTATAGCCAAATTTTAGTCATTAATTCCTCATTTTGTACTAGTGTTGAGTCTCCTAGGATATGCTTACAAGATGGTCTAGATGCATGGTGAGGTAATGCATGTGGTTTCTGTGTGCAATGTAATGTATGGTCCTGGGATAGACCCACCAGATGGCTTGCTTGTTCAAACATGTAAGGTGAGGTAACGCAGGTGGTCATTGTATGTGACATAATGTATGCTCCTAGGATGGACCCACCGAATGAATTGCTTGTTCAAATATGCAGGGTAAGGTAATGCAGGTAGTCATTATGTGCAACGTAATGTACTCTCCTAGGTTGGACCCACTGTATGGTTAAAAAATTCTAGTGATGTATATATTTGAGAGAGATTTCGAAATTCAGTGGTTAGAGTACAGAGTTGCAGTAGTGGGATGATGATGATGGCAGAGCCAGAAGAATACCTTCCTTGTTAAGAGGGAGTGTTGAAGAATGTAACTTCGAAATATATTCTTATTGCACTTCCTTTAGGAAATATTCATATTGTATTTGATTATGTAAAAACCCTAAAAGAAATCATGTAAAATAGACAAGTCGACCCAATGGGTTAACTGCCCCAAACAATGGGCAGTCTGCCCAAAACAATGGGCTAAATTGCCCCAGTTAGGTTGTCTCAGTTAGGGAAAGTCAGGTCAGACTAGTCAGGTAAAAAGGCCAGTTTGTAACTAGTATAAATAGAGTGGCATCTAGGTCATTTATTGGACCATCTCACTCAAGAAAGTTCTCATGAGTAGTACTAGAAGGACAATTTATCTTGGGAGAAAGAGTAGCTGCATTGAAGACATATTTTCTTATGGTTTCTATTTTATCCTATTCTGGGGTTATTATAAGAGATTGAAATTGTACTTTCTGAACAATCTATATTGAATAAGTTTTGCTAGTTTATCCCTGTGAGAGGGTTTTCCCAGGGTAAATATTTGTGTCTCTTTTGTATGTTTTGCTTTTCTATATTTTCTTGATCCTATTGCATATGGTTATTGTGATAGTATGTATAAATTGGTTGAAGATCTAACTTAACCATTCTAGAAGTATCAAAATTATAACAAGACCAAACCCTCCTCTTCTCATATGTTGGACAGGAGGAGAATTAATTTATGGATTTTCAAGGTTTTATTTAGAATCCCCTTTCTCTCTTCTCCTACTACTTGAGATAGGGTTTGTTGGAACAATATTTCATGGTAGGAGCTGGCCAAACTTGTCCCTAGCATGAGGAGCTCATACTAAGGTTAATGTCTATGTTTTGGTTTTATGTTTTCATAATATTTTAACGTATTTTCTTTGTTTTTTCTGTTTTTAGGTTTTTTGAGTGTATGTCAGTATGAAGATCTAAACTAGATTACCTAATTTGAAAAATTAAAATTAAAAGAAAATGAATCTATGTTGTAACATAGATACCTACCTGGAAACATGTCTTCTTCTTGCTTGCTTTCTCTCCTCCAACTGCAACCTCCTTAACATTTATGCAACAAAAAACAACTAACTAATGTTGTTAGTTTCCTTGTGGTTTGGAATGCCTCCCCAACAACGGCGCCAAAAAGTGACAATAATATTGTATCATGTTGGGACACGATAGCAACAAGAATGATGTATCTAACCTTTACTTTAATTATCAACCCAGGGATCTGTACAAAATTGTGAGGGTCCTGCACAATATTTGCACTAACTGTGCCTAGTAGCATATAACTGTAAACTTAATCAATCAAAACATCCAACTGTAAACTTAATCAATCAAAACATCCAATTGCTAATAAAAAAGAAGAGGAAATTAAACCTAAAACTAAGGGTTGCAAGAAACATAGATATTATCATTCAACCAGGCACCTATTTCCCTTATCAGTGGTATATGTGACAAGCATAAAGAATTTCATCATCTAGATTTAAACAAACCAAGTTTTTAAAACTTCCCAATTACCCTACCATCACTCATAGAATACAAACATTCATCCACATGAAATTCCTTGCAAGCGGTGAAACAAATAGAGACTCAATGCTTTTCCATGTTCGTGTGTTAATATCTCGTGGGTAATTAGAGTGAAAATGCAATTTGAAACTTAATCTGAGAATAGTAAGGGAATCTAAGATAATCTCAATTGCATAAATAGTTCATTAACATCATTCAATGAGAAATGCTGAAAATACCTACAAAATGTAGTAACATTACATCATCTACTCTATTTACTAAAAGGAACATGAAACAATAAATCTATGCTACCAAACAAGTCCCTATAGACACCTATGGATGAGCCCTGATCCAAAGGCAACATAAGAACAAAAATGTACTAAGTAATATGCAATAATGGGAATATTCATTAATATGTAAAACTGTTGTTAAACATCAAAATATTGGTCTTGAAACTGTAATGGTTGCAGTAAAAACTAGAATCATAACATATGGGCACTAGCTTAACTAGCTATTGCCCCTTAAACTTAAATATAAAATGTATCTCCTAATCTAACTCATCAACTTCTAGTCTATCTTGAAGAGTCACTTATGTAAATTGCACTGGATGTGCCAATGGAGGTAGGTGCAATCACGCGGTATCAAAATAGTCAAGAGTGCACCATCATAGGTATGTTCACTTAGTTTCCACATGCTATGTGGATTTGGGGACTAGGCCTCTAACCGATTGATCTCTAAATACATCGAATCCACTACTTTAATCGAATATATTCTTCTTGCAACTGGTGTTTCTATATTTAATGGTGCCATATTAAAAGCTAGAATTGATTTGTCATTAAATGCATGCGCCATATGTAATTAGAACCTCCACTGGATCAAATGTCAAAATTGGTGCTTCTACTGAGTGCTGGATCAAAACCGTGTTAGATGAAAACCTGGCTCCTTTGTAACTCTACTAATCAACCACTTCATTAGTATTCTTTGCACTTTAGCTATTAAAAAGGAAGAATTAATCAACTTAAACAATTAATTCTAAGTCTTCATATAATTATAATTAAGTGCCTTACTCATTTCAATCTATGTGTATTATATTACTTATAAGGCTTAGAATGCTCTAAGTTGACATGAAAATAGATGGATTTCGAACCAAAGGTAGGATCCATCAAAGGGGTTTAGAGAGAGAGAGAGAGAGAGAGAGAGATCGGGGGTGGTGGTTAGTGGTAGGAGTAGGTTAGAAACTGGGAGAGAGAGTGAGTGGGTGGTTAAAGGTAGTAGGGGGGATATAGAGAGAGAGAGAGAGAGAGAGAGAGAGAGAGAGAGGAGGAGGTGGTGAGTGGTAGGGGAGAGAAAGAGATAGATTGGGAAGTAAGGCTAGGAGGGTGAGGAGTGGTGATTTGGGGGGGGAAGCGAGAGAGATAGAGACAAGGGGGAGAGGAGAGAGGGATGGATAGATACATAGGCTTAGAGAAATAGAGAAAGGAGGGGGTTAGGGTTTTGGGTAACAGGGAGGGTATATAGAGAGATGGGGGGTTAGGATTTATGGTATCAGGAGAGATGGGGGCTTGAGAGAGAGATAAAGGGTGGGTTTATAAAGAGGGAGGGGGGTTTAGGGAAAGGAGTAGATAGGGGGGGTTGGGTTAGAGAGAGGGGCTTGGTTAGGGAAAGCTGGGGTTGGAGAGAGAGAGAAAGAGAGGGAGGGGAGGGATTTAGGGAAAGCTGGGGTTGGAGAGAGAGAGAGAGATGTTGAGAAGACAAAAAGAGAGGGGAGGATGATAGAGATATATGGGGCATGAGGGGGGTGGAGTTATACAAGGAGGGGGAGAGAGAAAGATGGGGGTTGAGTGGAGAGGAAGAGAGAGGGGGTTTCGAGAGACAAATAGATGAGATACGGGGGGTGGGGAGAGAGAGAGGGGTTAGGGTTTAGGGTAAGAGAGAGGGTGGTTTAAAGATAGAGAGAGAGAGATAGGGGGTGTGAGAGAGATAAAGGGGAGTTATTATATAGAGAAAAGAGATATAGATCGAGAGGAAGAACGCCATTTTTTGGGAGTTATAATTATTTTCCATAAATAAATGTTATATATTCCAGAAGGTGATCTGATTGTCTATGTTTCATATTTTTCCACCATATTCTAAAAAGCTATGTATGTACCTCTAATAATTCATTTTAATGGTTGAATTTATGTTTTTCCATAAGTTCATTGCAACTAACGCATCATAAGTGGTATCATTACTTTGCACTAGCCCCTATGATTTAAGTATTCATTCCTTATGCCTACAACCATATGTATCAATGGCTTCAACAAGTAAATTATCAATCCAAAGACAAACATAATTTTCAAGAATCTATTTCAATATATATAAAGTATTTTCATAGTTTAACAAGTTCTTTTAAGAAAGGATATGCAAAAAAACTCAAATATTTAAGGAGGGGTTATATATGCTCAGTGTTGCTCAAAGAGCATGAAGAGTTTATCCTAATATGGTTTGTGTTATTTTATTTATTAATTGTTATGTGTCTACCTTTAATCCACATAAGTGTTATAGGTAGACAAACATTATAATATTTTCCATAGAATGTGCTTCTCATTCTAATCATATTATCAATTCCAATTATAACTAAAATTGCATCATATTCCAAGAATATTTTTTAAAAATTAAATCATTATCTAATGAAATAAACTTTTATTTTTTAATATGTAAGTAGGATTACAAGAAGGGTCGTTGGTTATGCAAGAATTTGATTACAATGACGATCATCCAGAGGTTCAAATTAACTTATTTTGATTGTAAGAACGTGGATTATTTAAACAAACAATTACTTTGATTATCATGTATTAAAAGCTATAGAATTGTTTGGGGGGTTATCCGGTACTGTTGGGGATAGACTGGGCTATGGAGAATCAAGCAATTATCAACTTTAAGAAAAGGATAATGTTATTCGAGAATCAGGAAATGAGGGTCATTGCACCACTGGACCCTGCGGAAGGGCTGCACTATACAGAGCCAGCTAGAGACGAGTTTGCAGAAGGGTGGTGCAATTTGTATAACATATCTGAGGATTATGTTAATCCCACCATGAATGGAGAATAAGGATGGCGCAGTGACGACTCAACATCCTCTGATTCATACGAGGCCCGTGAGAATTGGAAGAACCGGTTGCATGAAGTGTCCTTTCCAAGATGCACACGTATAACACAGCCCCTGTGAGGGTAGCCATAGAGGAGTATGTGTTACCTACCTATGAGGGATCATCCAACTTGGGCACGTTTCTCACAGAATTTGAGGAAAAAGTGGTAGAACCATAGCGTCTACTAACCTTGGAGGAAGCCTTAAAGGATGCTCCTGCGCGATGTTGGGTGGCACATAAATCAAACATCACATCTTGGCCAATATGTCGACACCTCATGGAGGCTCGATTTGGCGAAGCTGCAGAGGATGACCACATGAGAAATGACGGACTAGGAGACCCGAAGGCGCATCTGAATTCCTATCGACATCAATGGGGATCGAGGGAACGACAGGATTGGGTACATGCATTCGTACACACATTGGATGAGGTACCACAGAGATGGTATGTCGCAGCAGAACTACGATGTGGGACGACATCTTGGGAACAACTTACCATTGGCTTCACCCAATCGTTCTTATCCTTAGACGAAAATCCCTTAATCCACACCGCGCCACAGGCGATCCGCAGAAAGATATATGAAACAGTACTGACCGACCAACCAATGGCACTCCAATGGAATGCGACACATTATAACATCACCAGAGATCCCGAAGATGACAATGACCCCAGGGCTACATACATACCAGAATCAGAGGGAAGTCGCAGTGATGTGGCACCATATATACTGTCGCACAAATTTCAGCAACCATTAAAGATCAAGAAGATGAACATTGGGTTGGAGGAAAACCCCAAGTTCACATGCATTGGTGACTACTGGGACAAGTCTACCATTGCGAAGATGACTGACCTACCACCTAAGTTTCACAAGTCGACCATTGCGAAGATGACTGGCCTACCACCTAAGTTTCAGAATTTGTTTCCAACGAAATTTCTAGAGATGAAGGGAATTTCCGGAGAATTAGGGGAAATAAAGATCCTCCTGAAAACTGATTCGAATCCAATCAAGTAGTGGCCACATCAATCGGAACCAACTGTGATAGGCAGAATGATCAAAGCAAAACCACTGACAAATGACATCGAGAAGTACACAACAACGACCTGGCGAAACCAACAAAAATTGGCCACCGTAGAGATGCAAATGATACGATGATGTATCGACACAGCGGCATTCGTTGTGTTGGTATAAAATATATATATAATAATAATAAGTTGTCGACACATTATAACCAAGTTGGAAGCTTCCACGACGCATGAAGGTCTAAACCAACAATAAAGACCATAAATGATGCAATTACACCACACGGGACAATGACAAAAACGAGAACAGTAGTTAATACCAACACACACGATGGATTTAGAACACCTTGGCTAGATTTGGTAATCATGACCTATGATCGGATGGAGTCTACCAACCAGCGTTATAAATCTCAAAGGAGCCGACAGGGAAACAAAGGAGTATCTAAAGAGCCGAATGGAAGTGTATGTCTCCAGCACCAACACTGAAAGACCACAGCCCACACCAGTTGCGCAAGAACAACCAGAAGTTATGTCTACAGTCCCACACAAGAAGAAGAGGAGCGCGAATCGACTCCTGACACTGGTCAGGAGAGAAAGAAGGGAACCCAGGCATCCACAAGGCTTACGACTGACGCTGTAGGCCCCTCAGCTTCTGAAGCTGCACAAGATGGATACGATGGACCCATGCTATCACAGTATGTTCCACCATGTCGGGCAGGGGCGCCTACGTCGCAGATCAACAAGAACGAAAAATACTCCATCACGGTCGCACCGGTACCACCAGGAGTTACTGAAAGTGGGGACATTACAGCCAAATTAGAGAGGTTACAATACACTGACCATGACCTAGCCAAGTTTAAAGAATACGTGGAGGTTTACGAGGACGTCACCCACGCAGGAGGCCCGACTACAAAGGAACCTAAGAAGTGGGAATTGGGATTGAAACACTCGGGGTTGCTCGGTATCGCCCTCCTATTGCATTTTGGGCGCCTGGCATAGGTCAACGCATGCGTCAAGCAACTCCTCACGTGCTTCCATGAAAGATCCCTCTGGCTACACGAGAGAATCCCAGTCACCATTGACCTAATTGCCAGAATCACTGGCTTGCCTCAAGAGGGAACCGACCCTTCAAAATTTTTCTAGGGTAAGGATAATGACAAGAAATTAGTCGAACAATTGTCTGCAAAATATGGCGTAGAGAAAGATTCCAGAGGCTACTTGATCAACACAATTAACAACCAAGCAGTCAGAGCCAAGACCTTGCAGAAGGGCTGTGTTATACGGAGCCAACCAGCGATGAGTTTGCGGAAGGGTGGGACAATTTGTATAACATCCCTGAGGATTATGTTAATCCCACCATGAATGGGGAATTAGGATGGCATAGTGACAGCTCAACATCCTTCGATTCATATGAGGCCCTCGAAAATTGGCAGAATCGGTTGCATGAAGTGTCCTTTCGAAGATGTGCACGGATAAGACAGTCCCTACGAAGAGTAGCCACGGAGGAGTATGTGTTACCTATCTATGAGGGATTTCCCAACTTGGGCACGTTTCTCATAGAATTTAAGGAAAAAGTGGTAGAACAACAGCATCTCCTGGCCCTGGAGGAAGCCCTGAAGGCTACTCCTGCACGATGGTGGGCAGCACATAAATCAAACATCACATCTTGGCCACTATGTCAACGCCTCATGGAGGTTCGGTTCGAAGAAGATACAGAAGAAAACCATATGCAATATGACGAATGTGGAGACCCGAAGGTGCATCTGAATGCCTGTCAACATCAATGGGGATTGAGAGCATGACAGGAGTGGGTACATGCATTTGTACACACGTTGGACGAGGTACCGCATAGCTGGTATGTCGCAGCAGAACTGCAATGTGGGATGACTTCTTGGGAACAACTTACCATTGGCTTCAGCCAATTGTTCTCATTCGCAGATGAGAATCCCTTGATCCACACCGCGCTACAGGCGATCCAAGGAAAGATATTTGAGGCAGTACCAACTAGACAACCGATGGCACTCCAATGGACTGCGACACCAGAAATGCCGATGGAGTGTTATAATGTCATTGTAGAGCTCGAAGATGACGACGACCCCAAAGCTACGTATGTACCAGAATCAGAGGGTAATCATAGTGTTGTGGCACCAAATATACCGTCGAATAAATTTTAGCAACCATTAAAGATCAAGAAGGTGAACATTGGGTCGGAGGAAAACCCCAAGTTCACAAGCATTGGGGACTACTGGGACGAGTCGACCATTGCGAAGATGACTGACTTACTGCATGAGTTTCAGGATTTGTTTCCAATGAAATTATCAGAGATGAAGGGAATTTCTAGAGACTTAGGGGAAATGAGGATCCCCCTGAAACCTTATGCGAAGCCGGTTAAGCAGCGACCATATCAATTGAACCCGAGATACAAGGAATGAGTGCAAGCCAAAATTGAAAGAATGTTGGAGGCAGGAATTATAGAACCAGTGGATGAATCATAATGGATTAGTCCAATGGTTGTCTAGGACAAGAAAACTGGCGAAGTACAAATATGTGTCGACCTAAGAAAACTGAATGATGCCTTCCTACATGATCCATTCCCGACCCCATTTACGGATGAAGTGCTTGAAGGAGTAGGAGGTCAGGAGATATATTCCTTCATGGATTGATTTTTGGGCTCCCACCAAATCAAGATTGCAAAAGAAGACCAACACAAGATTACATTCGTCACAGAGTGGGGATGCTTTCAGTACATGGTGATGCCATTTGGATTAAAGAATGCTCCCGCAATCTTCTCTAGAATAGTGGTAGCATCCTTCAAAGATTATATTCATAAGTTCCTCGTGGTCTACATGGATGATTGGATAGTATATGGGTTAGTCAAGGATCATGTCACAAACTTAAGACTCATGGTAGAACACTGTCGACAACACCAAATTTCCTTGAACCTCAAGAAGGTGTATCTTTTGTGCTCCATTCGGCATTTTGTTAGGACACATTGTTTGCAGAGAAGGAATGTTGGTAGATCCGGCGAAGATTGCCATCATTGTCAACCTCCCACCACCAATGACGGCCAAACAACTACGAGAGACATTGGGACACACAGGTTACTACAGAAAATTCATTCGAGGATATGTAGCTATCACAACACCCATGGAGAAGTTACTAAAGAAAGATGATAAGTTTGAATGGACCAAGGAATGTCAGAAAAGCTTGGACATATTGAAAGAGAAGATGGTCACAGCACAAATCCTCTCATTTCCGGATTGGACGAAGGAATATCACGTACATGTTGATGCGTTGTCAGTCGCACTTGGCGTCATCTTTTCCCAACCAGGAACCGATGACATTGACCACCCGATAGCATTCGAAAGTAGAAAACTGTCTACTGCAGAGAGAAACTATACGACCACCAAGCGGGAGGGGCTGGCGATGGTCTATGCTTTGCAGAAATTCTGGCATTACCTCTTAGGGGGCCATTTCAAGATGTTCACGATCATTCTGCGCTAAAATATTTGGTGAACAAGTCGGTGTTGGGGGGGAAGATCTGCCACTGGATATTTTTGTTTCAAGAGTTTGATTTTGAGATTATCGTGAAGTCGGGACGATTGAACGCGGGACCTAATCATCTCTCACGGATAGATTCAGGAGAAGAACCAAGGAGCATCGATGAAGGATTACCGGATGCTCAGTTTTTTAGGATTGGCATGGTCGATAACCACTATGAACAAATTATTCAATTTTGGGCGATAGGGGAGGCACTGGCCGAGTTCACTACCAGCTAAAAGAAGCAGCTAGTTGTCCGAGCTGCAGATTTTTAGCTAATTGCAAGAGAATTATATAAAATGGGCCCAAATGAGATTCTGCGAAGCTACATCCTTCTGCATGAACATGAACAAATTCTGTCGGAATCCCATGACGGAATTGTTGGGGGACATTATGGTGGATGAGCAACTACTAGGAAGATCCTTCGAGCAGGGCTATGGTGGGAAACCTTGCATGGAGATGCTGCAGACTATGCCAAGAGCTGTGACGTATGCCAATGAATCGGGAAGCCCTCATGTCGAAATGAAATGCCACTAGTACCACAAGTAACGTTGCAGGCCTTCAACAAATGGGCTATTGATTTTGTGGGGCCCATCATCCCACCTAGAAAGAGAACAAGGTCGCGTTACATCATCACTGCAACAGACTACCTGACTCCTTGGGCGGAAGATGCACTAGTGAAAGATTGTTCTACTGCGACTGCATCATGATTCCTATTTGACAATGTGGTCACTAGGTTTGGTTGCCCAAAAGTATTATTAAGCGACCAAGGAACGCACTTTGTTAACCAAACAATTGCCGCGATGACAGAAGAGTTTAAGATCCAACACAAGAAGAGCACGCCTTATCACCCTCAGGAAAATAGGACAATTGAGGCGTTCAATAAGGTATTGGAGCATGCCCTCACCAAGGTGTGCAATGTGAACCGCGACGACTGGGACCTAAAAATCCTAGAGGTCCTTTGGGCATATCGCACCACATGCAAGCGATTGACTGGACAAACCCCATTTAAGATCGTTTACGGCCAGGAATTAGTTATGTCGATGGAATACATCGTACCGAGCTTGCGCATCGCAGCAGCAACAGAGATGAGCAATGATGGTGCGTTGGAGGAACTGTTGACACAACTAATACAGCTTGACGAAGATCGATTCATTGCAGGGTTCCATCAGAAGGTAGAAAAGGACTGCCAGAAGGCGTGGCACGACCGCCATGTCAAGACGAAGCACTTTTAGAATGGGGATACAATTCTGTTGTATGATAGTAAGTTCGCGAAACACCCTTGTAAGTTTCAAATGCACTAGTTGGGACAATACGTTATCACTTTTGTCACCAACGGAGGCACAGTACAGCTACAAAGTCTGGATGGAGTACTGTTACCAAAATTAGTCAATGGGAATAGGATAAAGCCCTATGACCATGACTCGACGCAGAGTGGATGAGGACTGATGGTGAAAAAAAAATGGTAGGATGTTAGGTGGCAGGATGACGCACCAGCAGGAAGAGAGTGTGCAAGCGAGCGTGGTTGTATCGTAGTTCGGGTTAGGCAGCTGTAGGGTTGCGACCCTGTCAAATCAACAATCATTCCCGACTGTCAGCAGACGAGAATTTTTCAGATAATCGGTCTTTTTGGCAGGTATGATCACAGGACCATACACATTTAGCACATGGAAACACACAGTGGTAGCATGGCCGGTGGCACCACAGGTAAGGACTCGCACGATTTTGCAACGAAGGGCAGTATGGTCACCAATCACGCACGTAGGAAGTCGGGTTTCAACATGCAGGAAACAAATGATGACAGAATCGACACATTAGGTGAATGGATTTGCAAATGATTTCTGAAGCAGGCGTCCTAAGAGATGAAATGCATAAATACAGACACCAGAGGCTAAGTAGAGCTAAGTGGAATTTACCAGACAAGAGAAATACATGCTGCAAGTAGGTCAGGTAATTGGATAAGCTAGGAGTTCCAAGGAGGCTGTGGAAATGATCCATTTCATTTCGTGCAGTAGCACACCAGGTGCGCTGTGGACTCAAATAACGAGTGTGCATGAGTGCCTTGAGCAGGAATAGGCATGGAAACTCGGGGGTCACAGAGGAGAAGTTTTATCCAATATGTCTAGGTATGTGGTAGTAGTTCGCAGCTTCGTGGTCCTGGTGACCACCATAATGACAGGGGCTATTTATATATATGGAATATGGTGCAGAAAGGAGCTATCAAGCTTGAGTATGTGAGCACTCACAAACAAGACGCTGATGTATTAACCAAACCTCTGTCTCGAGAAGAGTTTGAGTATTTCCAAGACAAGCTTGGTGTCCTTCAAAAGGACCCTCCTAGAAAGGAGGAGTGATATGGTCGATGATAGTATTTGGATATTGGTATCGATGTGGATACCTGTATCGATGATGAGATTGCCTATATTGATGGTAAGGTCAATGATGAGGATACTGTATCGTTGATGTGGATACTGTATTGATGAGGATACTATATCGATGATGTGGATACTGTACACTACTACATTTTTGGCCTTTAGGGGGGGTTGTCTTCCACCCCCAAAAGTGACCTACGGGGGGGGGGTTTTGCTTTGGGGGCGGTTTTGGCAAAACCGCCCCTAAAGGCACCGATGTTAAAATTTTTGCCCTTTAAGGGCGGTTTTTGACGAGATTGAAACCGCCCCCAAAAGTGACTTTTGGGGGCAGTTTGTGACCCCCCTCATAGAGGTCTACGGAGGTGGTTTTAAACCCCCCTCGTAGACCCCTTCATAGAGACCTACAGGGGTGGTTTTGAACCCCCTTCATAGAGACCTACGAGGGCGGTTGTGAACCCCCCTCATAAGCCCCCTCATACAAACCTACAGGGGCGGTTTGGAACCCCCTCATACAGGACTATAGGGGCAGTTTCAAACCCCCCTCGTAGAGGCCTATAGGGGCGGTTATGAACCCCCCTCGTATAGTCATATAGGGGCAGTTTGGAACCCCCCTTGTAGAGGCTTATAGGGGTTGTTTTGAACCTCCCTCATAGAGGCCTATAGAGGCAGTTTGGAACCCCCCTCGTAGAGGCTTATAAGGGAGGTTTGGAACCCCCTCGTAGATGCCTATGGGTGCGGTTCAGAACCCCCCCTAAAATTCCTTATTACAAACCTTTGGGGGTGGTTACAAACCCCCCTCGTAGGTACCTACAAAGGTGGTTCTAAACCCCCCTCATTGTAACATACAAGGACAATTTTGAACCCCCCTCATAGTGACATATGAAGGTGGTTTAGAACCCCCCTCATAGTGACATATTAAGGCAGTTTATAACCCCCCTCGTAGCAACATAGAAAGATGGCTTGAAACCCCCTCTATAGCCATAATAAATCATAATAAAATATATTTGATTAAAAATACTAATATTGCAATATCAATAGGGCACAGAGGAATCGAACCCCCAACCTCCTGCTTGTAAGGCAGGTGCTCTTCCATTGAGCTAGAACCCTTTCAGAATTGGGGAGACGAGAATATGAACACCCAGATTGCATCATTTGTAATTCTAAAAAAAGACAATAATATCCAGTTACATTTAAGAATCCCGAAATCCCAATTGTATGCACACATTAGAGAGATTTTGGGGTAAAAAAATGGCCTCCTAAGAGATGTACTACAAAAATATGAGATATATTAAAATATTATGAATTGGGGGTTTTATGGAGTAGGTATATATGACAAGTCACCTCCCACACTATTTTGTATGCACAATATAAATAACCAGTTGAGTTGCTTTTCAAAATTCATTAGAAATAAAATTAATAAAATAAGTCTACATTGATGTGACTAAGATTCATTGTAAATTCCCAAAAATGTAATCCTTTAACATTTATTTGTCTTGACCTTGCAAATGAAATTAAATAATAAAAAATATTTTTAAGAGCTATTTTTTTAATTTTATGTTGACTTTTTATATTTAGTACTTTTCTCATGAATTTAATATAATGTAATTTAATTGAGAATTTATTTACATGTAAAATGTTAATAATATTATTATAATCCACATTGCATTATTATTATTTATTAAATCTATTATTATTATTTATTAGTTTGACATTATGTTATTAAATAGAATGGAGTGACTATATAATTTAAAATTAAAAACATAAAAATAATAATATGTTATTTTATAAAAAAATGTGAAAGGACTTTCTTTATGAATTAAGAGTACTTTACTTGAAAATGACAATAATATTATTTTATGAGAAAGTGTGAAAAGACATTCATTATGAGTACTTTACTTGAAAATGACAATAATATTATTTTATGAAAAGACTATCATTATGAGTACTTTACTTTATGACTTAAAAGTACTTACACCACTACTTTGGTTAACTATGTGTTTTCATCCACCATAGAAAATTTGACAAATAAGCATTCTTAACTCATGCAATGCCACCTCACCAAGGGGGATGATGTCATCTACTAGAATGTGATTGGTTGTTTTTTATAGTACATTTTCTTTGTTTTGAGGCCATTTTTTGACCTCAAAATTTCTCTAATGCCTAGGAGGATAGTTGAGGTGATGGCCTTAGAAGCACAAAGTGCAAAATAGGGATATTGATTCCTTCTAGAAACTAATTCCCCAAAGATCCTACTCTATGAATGAAAGATACCAAATGGAAGATGACCTCAAGTCTAAAGGGATGGCTTTGAACTCTACTTGAACAATGTGGTGAGAGACACTCCTTTTGCATTAGATGATGTGTCTTAGAAAGAAGGTTTGGATTCTCTCATTGCCAATCCCAATCACTATGAAGTAAAGTTGGACACCAGATCTCTGGATTGTAAAGGAACATGGGTTTGAAGATTGCATCCAAGAGGTGCATCTTGGACGAGACATACTAGCATAGATTTTGAAGCATTGGATGGCAAGGAATCCACATCTCTTATTAAGTCGTCATAGGAGGCCTTGTGCATGTTAAAACATGGCCACATGAACTAGACCTACAAGTTGAACATAGGCCGTGGTGATCCCTTTGGAAGTAGAAATGAAATGTTGAGAGAGCACTTTTTGACAAGTTGAAGATTATAGCCTTGGTTTTTGTCAATTATTGAAGGTTGTAGATGGTGGATAGGGCACTAATTTGTCTTTGTAAGAGGCCAAAAGAATTAAGACGAGCAGAGATATCAACACCTGGTCTACAAGACACCGACAAAGATGTGCTCCTTATTGGGAACTGATCACAAAAACATAGACTTGTTAAACACAATTATAATTAAGAGGGACACTGGGAAGAGTTCACATGTCCAAAATCTCATCCTTTAATTAAAGTTGGAAATTTAAAACCTAAAAATAAAGGGAAAAAAAACTAACAGCTTATGAAGAAGTGCAGCGCAGAGAACACAAATTTTAAGGATTTAAGTTTAAAAAATTAAAATTCAAAAGAAAAGCAACTAACAGCTTTTAAAGATTTAAAAACCCCAAAATATTTGACAGGCCTGGAAAATTATAACAATCACATTGAAAACCAAAAAGAAACTAACCGAGAGCAGCCATCCAATCAGCAACAAAAACTGCAGGCACAATACCAGGAGCTACAGGAGCCTCAGATTCCCACTGAGCATCAGCAACCTCTATAAGCCAGTGCTCTGCTCCAAGGGTAAATGTAGGAACATATTCAGCTTGAGCAACCTCCTCTTCTTCTCTTTCCTTGGATTCCTCTGGCTCCCTATAAAAGAACAAGTATACCTGCAGAAAAAGAATAAAAATGAATTTAGGCACCAAGTTGTCATAAAATTGTTCATGTACAATGATCTGTAAACCATAAATGAAATATATTCATTGGCCTGGACTTGAGTTTACCATGACATCCCATTTACGACCTAGGGCAACTGTTCCCCGCATCTGTAAGACCATCCTTGCCAACATCCAAAATAGACAAGGCGAGGTTTTATAATTGGAAATGGAACAAAGGCCTGGGTATGAAGTAATAAAATACTATGTCTCCAACAGCTTCAGTGGGTTCCCCTGTACAAGACCAAGTGGCAGCAAAGGAAGAAGATACAGTGGAGCAGCAATCTGAGCAAATCGGAAAGCAGGACTCCTCATTCCTCACATCAGTAGCAAGCCAAGAAAAGAATTCCCATTGCAGTTATGGTTTAAAAAAAACTACACTCTAGTATGTTTTATAAGTTTGTTTTTTGTTGGGACAGTTTCTAAGGCTTTGCACAAGCTAAGTAGTAGATAGTGGAGTTAAAATTTTGAGAATATGGATGTCTGGTAGAACATTTTTGAACATCTTGAAGTTTTTTGGACCATCTCATTTCCAAATTTCTGTATTACAAGGCTGGGTGATAAGGCCACAACCCCCTTTTTACATTAATACAAATATTAACCATTTCTGTTCAAAAAATAAATATATTTTTCACTAGTTTGATGTCAGATCCATCTAGGATAGCATTCCTCAAAGATCCTTTCTGCAACTGTGAGAGACCCATGCCATATCTGCCACTGATTTGAATCCATGGAATCCGTTTCCAGGAGGGAAGACCCAGTTGTATCCAATAGCATACTATACCTTTAACAATCACCAACAGTCTCATCATTGGGGCTAAATGTGAAGGTGCCTTCAGTAATATCTTGTGTTCAGCCTTGTCTAAACTATGAAGAATCCAGTGGTTCATGGGTTGGCCCTGTTATAAGGCATGCTGATAAATATAGATATATGAATGGGTTCACCTCACTTTTGAGTATGATGCACTTGAAGACTGAGATTGCTTATGTATTTTACAGGTGCGCTGGTTTTTTGTCCTGGAGTAGTTAGAAGACATCTAGGATGAGATCATTTGAAGGTAACCTTTGGATGTTTTGAGACAGTAATAGTACTTTGCATCAAGGCAACCTTTCGGGGTCCTAATTCATGACATTGAGATTAGGAACAATCCTCTATGAAATAAAGACACCAAACCCCAAGCTTTTGAAGGTGAATATGTTGCTACAGCAGTGCTGCAATATTTAGCATTTCATGGTTTGATTTTATATCAGCATTCTATGACAGCTTATGGGTGATTGTTGTACCAACGGTGTGTGCCATTGTTGACAACGAATTTGATATACCTATGTTTAGCCCTAAAACACTACCAGCATATGTCAATAGATTGATGTTCATAGCAGAAGTTTGAAGGGAATTTGGAGGGTTGTCCATGGCCTTTTCCATGGGTGGATTTTCTATCTAATAAGAGTCCGCTCGAGTCTCCGGTGAGTATTGGATGAGTCTTCCCGATTTTCACAAGTACCGATGATTTTTGGTAAGTTTGACAAGTTTGGAGAGTTTCCAGACAAGTATCCGCAGAGTACTCGAGGTGAGGGTTGACTCGACAAGACTCCCAAGTACTCCCAAGTCTCAAAAACGTCGTGCTACACTGCTCATAAGTCTTGAGACTTGAATGAATTAAAAGTTAGAAGATACAAGGAGAGAAGTTTGTCAAGGGATGAGAACGGGACTGAAACTACTTTGTATATTTTTCTTAGCTAATATATAAATTTTTACCAACAAATAATGCCATATCATTTTGTTTTATTGAAATAGGTATGTGACACCTTGGAATTTGTCAGATTATTTCTATATACAGTGATATTATAATCTATACATACATACATATATGATTGTTAAATTTAAATTATTGAAAAAAAATCTAACCAAATAGGGTATGAGAGGTGTCAAGAACACCAATATAAATAGAAGCATCACCATTGACATTCATAATCTTTTGCTTTGACTTACAAATGTTAACAAAAATTCAAGACTACATAGCAGATAAGGATGCTGCAGCTGAAACTAATAAGTGGAGCACAAACTTACAAAAATTCAGATACAAAGTGCATATTTCTTTCTAATAATTGCTTACTACCAATACAAGTTTGACACCATTCTTGAGCATGCTATAATGCAACACTAGCATCATATCATTTTTGGTTATAGATGGGGATCTCTCAACTTTTAAATCTCCTCTCACTAAGAATTTCGTGGACTAGGGTAGGGAGTGTGGCTTATGGCTATTTTTGGTAGCATGGACTTTTTCTTGTAGAGAAGAGTAGCACTCAGCGATAGTGAAAAAGGGAATGTAATACATCAATTTTTTCTAACCAAAAAATCTGAATTGTCAAAGTGCCATTCTTACTATACAAACATTAAGAAAATGCAACCTCTTCCTTCCCCTTGAGGGATATAATGAAGTTCTTATAATTCTTTCTTTTATTTTCAAGGAAAGATTCTAGTTTTTCGTGTGTAGTTGGTTATAAAATACTTATGACATGACTTGTCTTGTGTTTGGAAGTAGAGCCCTACTTTATGTTGCATGATGACAACTTTCTCTAAGGTTATGGTCCCAATGAGTGGTCTTCCTATTTTTTCTCTCAATAGTATGTTGAAAAAATATTGGGAGTTCGGTTGATGAAGTTATTATTTTGGTCTTATGGAAACCCGAAGCTCAAGCTATGAATTACAAGACAAGCCATACCATTAGATAAGAGCGAAACTTACCTCAAGGACAAGAACCAATATCGTAGCAATTCTATCAGTTGAGAAGAAATATTGTAATTAATACTTGTGAGTCATCCACAAGCTTCAACCACCTTAGTCTTGTTGTTTTCTCCTTTGAATCCACACTTTTTACAGGTCTTACTCATTTGGCTTCAGAAACCTCTCCATCATCAGTCAAACACTTCTTCAATACAAATTGTTCAGGAAAGAAGTTAAGATCCCCAGGATCATCAATGGGGATCAAAGTAATAGAATCAACACCACATGTCCTTGTACCTATTGTCAATTCACCTACCTCAGTCTATTTGTTTCCCACAAATAGTGCCCCTTCAAGAAAATTATATTTTCCATGAGCTCTTTTGTGGGATACAATGTCATCTGCGATAGGCAAAGTAGCTTTTGACATCCTCCTTTTAGAAGCAGGAAGTAGACACCAGTCGCCTAGTTTCCAATTAGCATATGAAAAACACAACAATATGTTTAGTTGTTTATGGTCATGCTGCTTTGCAAGGATGGTAGTTGGCTAAGAATCGTAACCAGGATTTGATGCAACAATCCAACCGACATAAACCGATCTTACTTTCATAGTACCTATTGTATGTTCCATGCAATTTTTCTTGTATTTACCACAAACTATCGGTCTATTTAAAGAAATGTCAAGAGTTTTGTCTCTAGTTAATCATATCAAGCTCAAGAATGTTGTTGATCTAATCAGGAATAATTTTTATCCTACATAAAATTATAGGAGCATTCAAAACTAAAGGATAAAATCTATTTTTGAACCATGTTTTAGGTGTGTTTTTGGTAGATGGATAGAGAGTATTCTATTTGAATCCCAATTTTGCAAATGCAAAGGACTTCCTCACTCTGATTTCTTAATTAAAACTATGTTAAAAATATTCTTGGTGAATGTTAGCACTGGAATTGTCTCAGTCAAAATTTTGAAACTTTCATCAAGTTTGAATTAATTTCGCTAATTTTTTTCCAAGCCTTAAATCTTTGCGTCAAATTTTGTCAAATCTTGTCACTACCAAAGCTTAACTTGGTAAGTCTCATTATGTCTTTGTCTTTCAGAAAACAAAGTCTTCCTTATTTTTCTCTCTCTCCATTTCAAAAGTCAAAATTTCCCTAGTTAAGTCTTACCTAATCTCACTTAAATTAAAAGAAAAATTATTTTAGTTTAAATATAAAATCTTTTTGAAAGATTGTTATTATAATTTTTTATTTAATATAAAAACAAGTCAGTCAACCTATTTTACCAACGTAAACTCCAACCTCTAAATTGAAAGTTTAATTCATATATCATGACCTGGTTGGTGGCCTTATATTATATGATAACAAAACAAATGGGTTTTTATTACTATCTTTTTATTTGCTTTTTCTTCACCGTTTGGTTATGTCTCCACAAGTCGAATTAAGCATGCTACTCTATACGTTAAGCCACATATCAAGTACGTTAAGCCAAGTATCAAGTAAAATGTCTATACGTTAAGCCACATATCAAGTACGTTAAGCCAAGTATCAAGTAAAATCTCTAGACCATCCACAAGAGCACCATGGGAACCCACGAGTCCATAGCTTTGCACAACGTGTCCACAATTGCCTCAAATAGTTTGCATTATAAACACTTTAAAAAACAATTCTGTCTACTGCACGTGGTATAATTTCCAAGTCCAAGCCAACATCAAACCAAGCCGCCAAAGGAGATACCAAGTGCCAGAGCCAGCCAATCCAAATGTCAAAGTGCATTCAAGTGCCCGAGGCAAGCATACACAAAGATCGCCGAATGTTCAAGACTGCCACGAAGGCACTATGAAGTCAGATGGAGAAACACTCCTCTGTCAAACGCTTCATACTTAGCCATAAGTCCAGGAAAACACTAACGCAGAAAGGATAGATAGATGCAAATGAACTCTTCTTCAATACTCTTTATTTGAGCTCTTATTTGTTATGCTAAGCATTATGGTGAAGCAATAGCAATGGTGGAAGAATGCGTTGATGAAAATTAAAATATTGGCTCATGCTTTCTCCAGAGATTGCCTGCCACTCATTCTTCTTCTGTATAAATGAGGTCAAAAGAAAGATGAAGCATGTCTTCTCGTTTGGAAAAAAGAAACACACGAGAACACTCCATTTGTGCATAGGAAAAGACTATTGTTATTGACAGCAAATGCTTTAAAACAGCTGGATGAGGTTACTGTAGTAGCTCCATATGTAATCAATCAAGAATTTATGAACAGATTGTTAATGAGTATAATATTGATTATATTATATATGGAGATGATCTGTGTTTACTCTCAAACTGGCAGTGATGCTTATGCCAAGCCCTTACCAAAAAGGCTGGACGTTACAAGCAGATAAAGTGAACTGAGGTTGTATCAAGCATTGATATTGTTGGTCGAATGCTACTTGATGTTAGAAAGAAACCCAGTAGTGGCATTCATACGCATGCTTCTTTATAGCGGCAATTTAGCTATGGGCAGAGTCACAATGCTGAGAGTGGGGGTGCTTCTAGTGGAACTCGACTTCCCATTTTCTCCTACATCAAGACGCATTGTGAAGGTTTCAAATGGAAAGGGCCCTGGACTAAATGCACGCATTGTCTACATTGATGGTGCATTTGATCTTCTTCATGATGGACATGTGAAGATACTTAAATATCAAACTGTCAGTAACCATAGATGCAAAATTGCCAATATTGCACATAAGCGACCGTAGATTTGTTTCTAATATGGTCAAAAGGGTGAATTTACTCCAAAGAAATCCAGCTTCATCATTGCCATTTCTTTTATTGTTTCTTCCACGGTCTTGCAACAAATCTGAAGGCTGCCAAAGAATATTGAATTTTAGGTCAAAGTTGTGGCAGTTAAATTTGTGGCATTTTTAGGGGAAGGAATTAAAATTCATTTTAATTACTTCTGAAACAGAGAATTTGGAAACCCATGAAGTTAGCGAAGGTTTTGACTTCAATTGATCTTTCAATATTTTAATGATGATTTTGTTGATCAAAGATCCTTTTCAGTGAATTCGATGAACACCCGAAAGTAGAGGATAATATGGTAAATTACCATAAGTGTTGAGCCCATTTAAGATGTATTTGTTCACATATTGTTATTAGCAAGCAGTTCCAGAATTCCAGGGATTGATTCAGTATCTTCAGTAAAATCCAGATTAGTTCTAGATTTTAGGGGCAGATATTCTAAATTGGAGGCAGCCGATAGCAGTCAAAGATCAACAGTCAAGAGCTTAATCCTATCGGTTCCAAATTTAAACATAAGAGGCAGAGTATTTCGCACACATTTGGCAGCAGAGGACGAAATTGGATACCTGAGAGATCAACCCATATTTTCAGCTAGAAGATCAATTCAACAGTCCCCGATTCTTGCAACAAATGTAGCAGGGAAACCTCTAATCTCCTGCCTGTGGAATTTACTTCCCAGGTTAGTTGAAAGTTAGTTCCAAATTCCAGTGTTGATGAGTGGGTTTAGCAAAATTCCAATTGAAAGAAAATTTGTACCAGTACATTAGTTCAATATCTGTGTTTCCTTTGTGGTTTTATGATCTGAAAATGCATTTCCAAATTCCAATAGGTGTTAACAGTTAGAGTGCATGGTGGCTTAAAATTTTCCAATACCAATCAGATCTGCTAGATGGATTAACAAGGTAGTTCATATTTCTAGTAGGAAACCTCTAATCTCCTGCCTGTTGAATTTACTTCCCAGGTTCGCCATGTGGAAATTGCAATTAACAATTAACAATAGATAAGAAAATCTTTCAATAGAAGAATCTACCCCTTAAAAAATACGATAAGATAAGATAATTTTATTAATGTCCAACAAATGACCACAAATAGGTCTTGGGACTGCTAAGTACAACAATGGAAGTGTAAAGACCAATGTTATCAGAACCGGACCGGTCATCGAACCGGCGAAGCCCAAAATGTGAACCGGACCGGAACCGGCAAAAAACCGGCCGACTAAAAAATACATAAAATATTCATATTTTGTAAAAAAATATATATATTCATGTGCATACATATGAATCCAAACCATTAATACACAAATATGCAAAGTTTCTCATATATATAGCAAATATGGGTGCAAATAACCAAAATAGCACCTAGTGCAATACATCTCTGAGGTTCTGAACCAAAGTACATCAACAAAGAGGCTCTAAATGGCCACTACAATCCAAAAATAAACCATAGTACTAATGAATAACAATAAAGTATAAACTGATCATATGCCACTACCCTACTAGTGTCTACTGTCTAGTAGTCTACTACTCGGACTCCTCCTCATCATCCTCCTCATCGTCATCCTCATCCTCTTCAGGAGTGGGATTCTGAGCCCCACTTGATTCCCCTGTCCCTGAAGGTGGAACCTCTAGAGGTGGGTCCAAATCCAACCAAGAAAGGTCTTCATTATCAAAAACTGGTGCTTGAGTCTCCACAACTCACTCTGATGATGGATCAAAGTCATCCAAGGTTATGTTGCCTGATGCTGGTGTCTTGTTCAACAACTGGTTACGCCTCAGTCTAAGATTGTACTGGACATAGACCATGTCATTCAACCGTTTGTGTTCCAAACGGTTTCGTTTCTTGGTGTGTATACGCTCAAATACACTCCAATTGCGTTCACATCCAGAAGCACTGCATGGCTGGCTCAATATTCGAACTGCAAAAATTTTCAAATCACTGCAGCTCCCACCAAACTGACTCCACCAATAGGATGCAATAAGAGTTGAATGCAAACAAGTTTCAGCAAATGGCTTTGGAAATTTAACTCATTCTTTACAATGGATAATATAATTTGAAAACTTTGAAAATTCTTACCTGGTGGATCCTTGGATCTTCCTCGTATGGCCATGCTCATGCCAAAGCTACCCATACTCTCATTGAATTGCAGTAGCTTACTGTGTATCTCATCTTGTATCCTGGCATCAGGAACCATGCGCTCAATGCATCTATACAATCCTTCTTTTACCTCCCCATCATCATTGGCTTCAAAGTCTTTTGTATAGTGGTACCTTCAAAAGTTCAAAGTTCAAAAGAGTCAAAGACAAAAAATATTCAAAGTTAATGTTTGAAATTAAAAGAAAACTTATAACTTTGAAATTTGAATAGGAATTTAGAGATTTCTTACCTTGGGTTTAAGTAATAGCCAGCTGCATGCAAAGGACGATGGAGTTGTCTATTCCATCTGTCATCAATGATATTCCAAATAGGAAAATACTTCTGCCTTTTATCACCATATGCTTTCTTTATTGCTTCTTTGGCCTGATCCATGGCCTCATAAATAAAACCCATAGCGGGTTTATCACCATCTACCATTCGCAACACTCTCACAAGAGGCTCACTGAATAAAACTATCTCTTCTGCCTTTTTCCAAAATGTTTTTTCAAACACTTTGTCAGCTATATCTTTCCCTTCAGCCTTTTTACTCCATTGGCATTCATTCCACTCATCGCAGGAAAACATCTTCCGCAAATTGGCTTTTTGATCAACAAGGGATTGCAACGAAAGAAAGTTTGTTGCAAATCGTGTAATGGCTGATCCAACAAGCTCTTTACCCCCAGTGTTCTTCCTCATAAGACTCAAAACCCATGAGTGGTTGTAGATGTACCTGGTTATTGATTTTGCCTGCTCCACACACTTCTTCACCCACTCAATTTTGCCAATATCCTCCAGCATGAGGTCCAAACAATGGGCTGCACATGGTGTCCACCAAATGGTGGGGTGTTTTTCCTCTAACATCCTTCCCGCTGCAACATAGTTTGAGGCATTGTCAGTGATGATCTATACAACATTCTCTGGCCCCACCTCCATAACTACTCCATCCAAAAGATGAAATAATAATTGTGCATCCTTCACCTGATCAGAGGCATCCACAGATTTAAGAAACATGGTTCCTTTTGGGCAAGCAATCAGGAAATTGATAATAGTGCGGGATTTTCCATCACTCCATCCATCAGACATTATTGTGCACCCTGTTCTACTCCAGGACTGCTTGAACTCCATCAGATATTCATCTATTCTTTGAACTTCATTTTTTAAAAGGGGTCCTCTGATATCATGAAAACTAGGGCCTTTGAAGCCTGGACCACATGAAGCTATAGCATCTATCATAGGTTGATAATAAGAAGAATTAGTTGCATTGAAGGGTATGTCTGCATCATACCACCATATGGCTATGCATTCCCAAGCAGCCTCCTTCTCCATCTTCTTCCATTTAGCATCAATGGTGGGCTGAGCACCAGGGGTAGTGTGGGGCACAAAGAAAGAGTCAAGGCCTCTATTGCTGGTCGGGGTAGTAATATTACGTGGCCTCTTCAGGTTCAAATTGGATGCTCTACGTCCACCTCTCCCCCTAACAGGAAAACTGGAGGATTCTTCAAAACTAGTCAAATGACCTTGAGGGGTTTCAGGATCACCACCCTCAGGATCATAGTCAATCTCATCCTCAAATGGCATTGAACTTCTCCCTATGTCTTCTTGAATTTTTTTTGACTTGGCTTTTTCTTCTTGGTAGGCTTCAATACTACTTAGCATCTCTTCTCTAAGATCATCAGAGACTTTCCTACAAGGTTCAACATTGCCTCTAGCACCAGCTAAGTGTTGTTTTAACCTATGGATACCCCCCCCACCTATTTTCTTCCCACAATAATTGCATACTTTTTTCCCACCCTCATCCAATTGGCAATGAACCCATGCCGCATCCTTCCTCTCTTTTGGAGCCATGGCAAAGTTGCAAACAAGAGCTGGAATACGATTTTTAATTTATTAATAACTAATTAACTAAGCCTTAAGGAAAAAAAAATTTAAAGAGAAAAGTCTTGAGACTTGACATACCTTTGAGAAATAAGAAGAAATGAAGGAAAGCTTGAGAAATTTGTCGCTGCCAAGAGAAAAAGAAGAGACTGCTCCGCTATAACAGTCCACAAATTCTGCACAAAATGCCTTCAAAACCTCCAAAACAGTCCACGTAGTAGCTCTTAATCAGCTGCAAAAAATAATGAGGACAAGCTCCTCCAAAACCTCCCTGCAAAACACACTTTAAGCTGCCCCAACTGTAGCTGCAAACCAATGAAAAAATGCAGCTGAGAAACAATGTAAAACTGTCCTCTCAAGAATGCCAAACCGTCCTCTCAAGAATGGCAAAAGATGACCAATGAATAGTGTGAGTGATGTAGGGGGTGGGGGGGTCTTTAAATAGTGTTAGGATAGGCTTAGGGTTAGGTTAGATGCTAGCTTAGGGTTTTTGTTTTGTTTTTTTTTTTAAATTTGAAGTTCGTGGGTCCCCAAGCCGCGGCCGTACGGCAGAGTACGGACCGGCCGGTTCCGTACGGAACCGGTCAAAACCGGCCGGTTCGGCCAGTTTGACCGGTTCCGTACGGAACCGGCCGGTTTTCTGGCCGGTTTTGAAAATTTTCCGGTTTTTAAATTTTTTTACCGAAACCGGACCAGCCAAGCCTGTGAACCGGTCTGACCGGCCGGTTTTGCCGGTTCCGGTCCGGTTCCGATAACATTGGTAAAGACCACTCCTCTAAAACCATGATAAAGGAAGACATAATTTATGCTAAAGAATATCTAAAGCATAATCAAGGAGGACAGAGCAAAGCGGTATCACAGATAGATGCAGGTACTATTGAGAATTTTATATACTATATGTTATTTTAAGGAATCTCTGTTTACAATAGGAAAATCCTATGTTGTTGCAGTTTTTCAGAATTGTGTCCATCTATGTTTTTTAAAAGACTAATGACATATTTTTCATATTTTCTCTCAGCTCTGGTTTTAGCTGTTATAATTCGTAGACTCCAGGCTACCATGCCTTTAACCTGGACTACTTTTATCCAATAATAAAATGCTTGAATTTTTTCTAGGTAAAAGAAAAAAAACAGCAAATTATAAAAGATAATAAATCACAAACCTAAGGTTAAGGACCTTGTTATGGATGTTTCTTGTGCTACTGCATTTTCAGGTCCTTAAGCTTGGCCTCTAAATCACCATCACTGTCACTGCTCTCATTTTTATCATCATCCTCATCCCCATTCCCATCTTCGCCCTCGCCCTCACTCTCACCCTCTGCATCATTATCTTCCAAAGACCCAAGCACAGAAACACCCTCCACACTTCTTCTCAGCACATATTTAACAACATCAATTCCTTCTTCCGAAATGCAATTTCCATCAATATTCAGCAAATCAAAGTCGGGCTTATGGATCACAGAATCAGCTGCAACCTTCGCCCCTTCTGCACTGATAAAATTTGAAGTCAAATCAAGTTCCTTCAGATGCTCATGGCCTTCCACAAGTGCTCCGCAGATTGCAACAAATCCCTCGTCCTTGAGTTCATTCTCTGATAAAGCTAACTTTGTAAGAATTCTTTTCAAACCAAGGAACTCTGCCAAAGCCGGAGCTGCTTTAACAGTAATGTCATTACCTTCCATCTCTAGAACTTTGAGGGACGGAGCCCCTTCCTTGAGGATGTTGGCAAGAGCTATTGTCCCCTTATCCTGAAAACCAAGATAGCTCAAGTAAGCATCTGCGAGACCCAAATGGATTGAGAGGGATCTCCTCAAAGCAACCCCACACTTCTTCCCAAACATGTTATCCCTCAAATCCAACTTCTTCAATCTATTACCTGCTCCTAGAGCTTCTGCTAGAGCTATACCACCCATAGTACAAACCCTAGTAGACGAGCATCTAAAATCCTACAACGCAGTGCAATTCCTAACATGCCCTGAAAGTGCCTCTGCCCCATCATCCCTGTCATATTATTGTGGAAATGCAGAACCCTAAGACTTTCAACAGAGGGCAGAAGCTCACAGATGGCTCTAGCAGCCTCCACAAGGATACCACTATTCGTAAAATACAGTTCCTCCAACGTTTTCTGAGAATTTAATAGAGACCCAAATGCCCTAACACCCTTCTCACCTAATGCATTGTCAGAAAGATTCAGGGACCTCAATACACACCCTTATAAAACAGATGAAAATATGGCCATTATCTGAAGGGTCTCGTCCTCGCTTCTTCCCATAATGAAATCTGAAAGATCAACATCAGACAGATTTCTCTAAACTTCCATCAAGATTCTCTCTGTAACACGAGCAGCATCGAGACCAAAGCTTCGGTTGCTGAAGCATATCTTGTTATAACCATTATCTTCCTCTGCTAACGGCCTCAGGAGCTCCTCAGCAAGGGGTCCATCCATAAACCCTGGATCACCTTTTGATATATCAAAGATGGTCTCCTTGATTGCAATAGTTTCAGCCCTCAGTTCCTTCTCAAGCTCTTGTTTCTGGCTTCCGGGTCCTCGCTTAAGGGCCTCTAGCATGAGTCTACTAGCTTCTCTTGCATAAGCACCACGGAAATATCATCCAAATTGGGTTCCTTGGCTTCATAGTCACTCCCGCCAATTTTTTTTTCCCTCATCATATGAATTTTATAAAATTTATTACTAGCCATTGCCCCAAAAAGGTGCAATGATATGTAGATAGGTTATTGTTGGAAAACTAAGATCGAAATGGTGTTTGAAAAAATAAATTTCTAAAATTAATCCAGGACTAAATTTTTCCCTAAGCTTATCATGGAGTAGAAGAAAAACCTCAAACAAACATGCAAAAACATAGTGATCCCAACAAAAATCCACATTTGTGTATATAGAATAGTATCTTGAATATATTTTTGCCAATGTGTACATACAACGTTGCTCTACATGTTTTGTTTTGAGCATATACATATGGAAACATCATGCCAAAGCAATAATCCCAAATTATATAGTAATTAGATAGTAAACCTACTAAGGTAAAAGACTTGGTGATGAACCACCATTGGGTGACTCCATCCCTAGATATAGAGGTATCGTTGCTTGGAGCTACAAAAAACGATCCTACCCTACCCACGAAGGTGGGCTAATGAATCAAACCCATCATTACAATTTCCCCTACCTTTCACTATTCCACGAGAAGATCAAAACAAGTGATAATGCACTGCAATTATCATTGTTAAGAAAAATCCAACACGTTGTTGGTCGAACTAGTTGGACTAAAATTAGTTTGGAGTTGAAAAAAGGGAAAAGGGTACAAGCCAACAATAGATGTTTTGTATAAAAATAATAACACTTATAGAAAAATGGCTAATGAAGCAAACCCATCACTGCAATTGCCCCTACCTTCATTGTTTCATAGGAAGAGCAATCATTGTTCATATCATTGGCAAAGGAAGTTGTGCAACTACTACAACATAACTACTTTGTTATCTAAGCCTTATACTTAACATCCCCTCTTAAGGCAAACAATACACTTGAAAAACTTCAAATAAAGCATTTTTCAAATATTTCTCTTTGACAAAGACAACTTGAACCAAGTAGGGCTCCATCAAACTCCCTTGTAACCCCCACAGAGTTGTAACTGCCAAGTTAAATTCTAGAGATCCCAAATTCCACCTTCCAAAACTCTCGAATTATGAATCTCCTTAATTTAATAACTAGACAACATTCCACATGCATATAATATCTCATAACCCCATTGTAGAGAGATAATTCCAAAGATCCACAAGCTCCCAATCCAGTGAGCAACAATCCATGTTGAGCATCACCTACACTCCCTTCCTTGTCTACAAATTCCGAGTCTCTTAAATCATGTGTAATCTATTTTTTTTATCATCTTTCTAACCGAATACAAAGGTATTGGCTTCTTTGTTACATCACATAGGATAATACAAAGTTGAACATCAAATTTTCCTACAGAAATATCTCCATCTATAATGGTCACATAGTTTAAGTTCTCTACAATAATATTACGAGTACAAGACTATCCATTCCAAACTTTCAAACTAAAAATAATACTAAGAACCTTACCTAGACTAACTAAAGTTGTAAAAAATGGTTTTATTGAATAATAAAATCAAGTAACAACAATGTATGTTTGAAAAATGTCACATCCTTGCCCAACAACAAACTTCTCTGCTAGTGTATTCGTAATGTATTATTACTCTTCCACCTTCAGTTTTGGAATATACAACAATCAATATATATATATATCAACTTCATAAGAAAAACATTATCTTATACCATTTCTCTCTCCTTGAGCATGTGTGGCTAACAAATATAATCTGTAACTTCAACGTCTAAATTGCAATTATTGAAAAATTCCCAAATTTTCAGTTTACCTTTAACATTGAAAAGAAAGAAAAAAGAGAGAGAGAGGAGGTAAAGTAAATGTATTGAAGTGAATAAGAGAGTAGTAAAATAGATATAATGTTGAGCTTCCTCTTCATCATCAAAATGTTCATTTTGATTTTCTAAAGCATCAAGCAAAAGACTAAAGTTGAAGTGAATATGGAAATTTCTTTAAAATGTAGAAACATTGAAGGCAATAAAAAGTAATGTTGACAATAGCACATCAAGGAGCCCATAAATTTCTTCTACCTTAGCAGCAAGGAACATACATGCAATCGCAATGGTCTACAGAAGGAAATACATAACCAATCGGTAATAGGTTGTATCTACAACATTTGAACTGATCATAAGATGCATCCCTAACCATATAAAAAATTTGAACTGAAATTAGGAAAAATTAAAAAAAAAAAAAGAATAAAAGATTTGAGTCCACAAAACAAAAATAAATGATATAGATACTCGCTGATATCTTCTTGCATGCCTTTTAATGTAAGAAAAGTTCAGTGTACGTTGTGGCATTTTGTAATTAAATGTAAAGGATGGATCAATCCTTGCATTGATTGAGTTCAACGTTAAGATTTGTATTATCTGTCGTCAGAGGCATTATTTGAGACCAGGATTTCAGATCTTGTGGAAATACTATGCATTTATGCATAATTTTAGGAATTTAAAAAAAATCGGATTAAAAATGGTACAACCTCGGTAATATTTGTTAATCTGAAAGAACCCAATGAAAATTAAAGAAAATGAAGTCAAGGGATCGAATCCCGTGAATAGTGGACGAATGAGATCGTACCTTTCAAAAATAATGTTGCCTTCAGGGTTTGCAAATAGCACCGTTAACAGCATCATACTTGGTCGTTGGATAAACGTGAGTTCGAATCTCCTCCCCACCAATAGGAAATTATCGTGGGAAATGGCTAGCCTGTATATTGGTTTCTCCCAGATTGGGATAGAGAACGGGACATGATTTTCTAGCTGGGGAAAACGATTCCCAGGGAATTTTTTTTAGTAGCCATAAACTTAGACGCAATTTTCTTTCTAGGGCACATGATTTCCAGTGCGTTTCGAAACGAACTCTCCTTCGGATGCATCAAAACCCCAATTATATTCAAACTCTGCCCATCCAACCAAACCCTCGAAGCTTAAAGTAGAGGGGTGTCGGAGCAGTAGGTTAAGGATAGTTTACATATTTTTAATTTGTTTTAAGACTTGAGGATTTTAAGCTCATACTACGAACTCTGATATGCCCAAACAATAAATGGATATCAATCCAACAAATATCAAAAGAATTTCAACTTCGATTCATTTATGGAATGGAGGAATCGTGTGCCATAGTAATCCTTAACGAGAAATTTAGCCCTTCAAATTTCATATTCCATCATTGGTTACCAAACAATTTTGCTCTTTAGCTATGCCAGAACTGTCTTGGTGTCGACAACTTTTATGTTGTCTCATAAAGCTTAATCAATAAGACAACACTGTTGCAGTCCTTGGCCCCAATTCTAGGCATAATAACTATCTTGGAACCTCAGATAAAATATCCCCATACACCCACATTAGCAGAAGCTTCAGAGGGTAAATCACAGACCATGTTTCTATAGTGCTCGTCAGTAGACGACTGATCACAGTAAGGCATTGCAGCTTGAAGGACACGAGAGATGATGGGGATGCTTTCATTGGGAACCTCGTTCATTCTTCTTATAATAAAATTTTGGTTTTCAGATGGTATTCGAGGGGTTCACTTTTTTCATCACATGATAGCATTGTTTGGAGCCTTATTGGTGTTTATTTTGACATGTTTTTCTTATGGAGGCAAGCTGACCTTCATGGAGAAACTCTACCCAACATGGATGGAGGACAGGAAACATTCAAAAAATCAATTCTTGAAAGAGCATCGATTCCTCTACATGGGCCCAAGTGTTTAGAGGTCCTAGGCTTGAAGTTTTTTTACTAACAACACTTTAAGTTTAAGATGCTAAGGTTACATGATTAGAAGGCGTGGGACATTATTTCACAGACCTTTTCTTATTCAGTAGTGGGTTCCCCTTTCTATACTTGGTTGGTTGTTATATATTTCCCCCTCATCAACAGAATTGTTGGTTGTTACAGATCCCAAAAGCCCTATTTTGACTGAGACCTCTCCTTAGGGTCCTCACACTACCCCTCATTTACATAGTGAATGCACCTTGGCTTCTCCCCTTCCATTGGATACAAATTTGTTTACCAAACCCTCGAAACCCTCATACAAAGAAGTTCTTATTAATAAAGCACCTTTTCAGACCTATAACTCCTTTGTAGGCGGAGTTGGCCTTGTGGATATTGC
This sequence comes from Larix kaempferi, assembly GCA_027924585.1. NCBI lineage: Eukaryota > Viridiplantae > Streptophyta > Pinopsida > Pinales > Pinaceae > Larix > Larix kaempferi. Next base: position 882,727 of record BSBM01000760.1, on the reverse strand, counting down.
AAATGTCACCATCAGGAATAAGCCTAAAAACAATTCCACTAACAGGAAAAAAGACATGGGGGTTGTTGAGGGAGGGTTGGCAACATACCCCATAATGGTTTCTTCAAATTACCCTGTTTCTGTTCCTTCTCCTTCTGGGCAACTTAGAGCATTGAACCTTGATATGAGTGTTCCTTAATGCTAGTCTTAATCTCTCTTAAAATTAGGGGGATTGTGGGTGCCTAGTCCAAGATGCTATCCCCCAAGGAGCTTTTGTCTACAGTTAAACCTGATGTTGTGTTTCTTCAAGAGACTATGCTGGATCATGTTAGAGCTAAAGATTTTTTTCTAAAAGTTTGTCCGACATGCATGAAACTGTGTTGCGACAACCATTTGGACTTTCAGGGGGGTTACAATTTGGCAAGATGGAGTCTGATAGCAAAGACAAAAAATAAGGGAGGTTGGGGAATAAGAGATCTCAATCTCTTTAACAAGGCCCTAGATGCCAAATCACTATGGAGGGCACTTTTTCATGATGGTATTTGGAGTGTCACTATGAGAATGAAATACTCGAAAGGAGTTGATGTTGTATCATGGTTGAGGAAGAAACACTTTGCTTTCCCAATAGCCTCCATTATCTAGAAAAATATATTGAATACACTACTTGTGGTTAAGCGGTGGATTGCTTGGAAGGTTGGTACAGGTACGAGAGTTCTTTTAGGCTTGGATCCTTTTTTGGGTGGAGGATCTGGCTTTATACTATCAGAAGAACTGCTACCACACCTACACAGTCAGAGCCTTTATTATATTTCCTATATACATAGGACAAATATCTCCAACTTGACAGGTTCTAGTATTTGGCTCTCTGCATAAGCTCTCGTACTCACAGGAACTCTAGCTAGTGAATGGAACACATACATACAGGAAATTTACCAAAATGGGATCACTTTGTCTACATAACCAGATAGTTTGGCTTGGACTTGGAACAAAATAGAAGGGATTGTGCAGACAGTAAAAGAGGCCTATAATGCATTTATATATCTTTATGAGAATGATTATTTGAAGTGGTGGTATACAGTGATATGGAAATCAAAGCTCCTCCAAAATCAATTCTATTTATGTGGTTATGCTTACGAAATAAAGTCTTAACAGGGGATATTTACAGAGAAAGGGGTGGAATTGGACCTTCAACCTATCCATTATGTTTGAGCAGTGAGGAGACCATACAACATCTTGCAATAGATTGCAGCATTACTCAGGAGATTTGGACTTTTATTTGTAACATTCTTCAAGTCAAAAATAATTGGCATCTGCAGCCCCTTTAAGAAAAATTAAAGCTCTGGTTTTTAAAAAATCCCAAGGTAAAATCAATTCCCTTTATTGTCACATGGGGCTTATGGATTTTAATGAATGCCATTCTTTTTTAAGGCTACAGACAAAACCTAGAGGAGGTTGGGAGAAGGACTATCAAAGCATCAACAGAATTCATCATAGATCCAGGTGCGGACAAAGTAATTTTTTTGATAAATCGACCAATTTTATTTGGTAATTCACCCATGGGATTCTTCTATGGCGCAACAAATAAGGATCAAAGTGGAATCGGGATTTTGGTGAAAGACACCTCCACTCATTGTTTTAAGGCACACATGGCAACTGATGAAATGAAACTAATGAAGTTGAATATATAGCATCGACCCTGACCAATGTATTTAAATTTTGGTTAACTTTAAAATTATGTCTCCTCGTATTTTATTAGACAGGGTCCAAAGCTTCTTGTTAACAACAACTCCTCGGGAACAATACATGTAAAGTTCGGAACGATTCCATTATCGGGCATGTTTAACCTAAAGTTCTTCCTTGACCGTCTCCGATCATAGACACCGATGACGATGGTGGAGAGATCATTCTTCATGCAGTTAATTGAGTCGATATTGGTATGCACTAACATGTGTCTACAGCAAGGCGGCATGTGTCTACAACAAGGCGACAGGTGGTGGCACATCTTAAATAATGCATACCGCGAGTCTTTACTCTCATATGATGATACCCAAAACTCGAGTCCAACTTTGAAAAAACCTTTTTCCATCTAAGTTAATAAAGAGGATCATCATTTTGGGTAGGAGGTACTTGTTCTTAATTAATTGTCACCTTATTTAACATTGAATAACCAATGCAAATCCAAAAGGTTCCATCCTTGTTATTGACTACCAATATGTGTTCTATCCAAGGTGATGCACTTGGTCATATGAACGCTTTGTCTAATAATTATTGTAATTGCATCTTGAATTCACTCAACTCATTAGTTTAAAATATATTCTAGGCCTTGGATATGGGCATGTGTGTGTTATGTTATGCTCTCTTGTTGCCATTGTTGTCCATTGGAATCCACTTGAGTCACCCTTCACAAAAAGGGGAAAACAATGAGAAGAAAGGGTAATGGCAGATTGAAAATTACTAGCATGTTGAAATTGGGAAGAAAAATTTCATTTTTGGTGTTACAGATCTAAAAATTACCAACATATCCCACTTGTAGTTGAAATTAGATTCACTATTTAGAGATTATGTGATGTCGCAAGGCCTTAATCATCACTCAAGAGTTCAATTCAATCATAAGTTTTAAGGGGGGTTACAAAAAAACCGCCTCCCAAAGTTCAATTCTTATGACTTTTAGGGGGCATTTTGACAAACCGCCCCCAAAAGTTATGAGAATTGGGATTTTAGGGGGGGTTTTCAAACAATCGCCTCCAAAAGTTCAATTCTCATGACTTTTAAGGGGCGTTCCAAAAAAACTGCCTCCAAAAGTTCAATTCTCATGACTTTTAGGGGGGGTTTGACAAACCGCCCCCAAAAGTTATGAGAATTGGCCTTTTAGGGGGGGTTTTCCCAAAACTGCCCCCAAAAGTCAAATTTCAGGACTTTTAAGGAGGGTTCCAAAAAAACCACCTCCGAAAGTTCAATTCTCATGACGTTTAGGGGGGGTTTTGACAAACCGCCCCCAAAAGTTATGAGAATTGGGATTTTAGGGGGGTTTTCCCAAAAGCGCACCCAAAAGTCCAATTTCCATGACTTTTAGGGGTGGTTTTAGAAGACCGCCTCCAAATGTCTGAAAAAACTTTTAGGGGGGGTTTTACCAAGACCCCTGCAAGACAAAACCGCCCCTAAAGGGCTATTTTGTTGTAGTGGTATTGATGTGGATACTTGTATCGATGATGAGGTTACCTGTTCCGACGATGAGGTCGATGATGAGGTCGATGCATGGTCCTTAGACTTTGTAAATGAGGATGAGGAGGGATTGTATCATCCCTGGACTTAGGTCCCTGAACAGATCCGTAGACTCTTGTCTTCGAGAAAGATGTTGGTGAATGATGTAATGTGCGCTCCTGGACTGCTCAACATAACAATAGGTGATCATTCACAAAACCTGTAATGATGTAATGTTCGCTCCTGGATTAGCAGGTGGTCATTCATAGGTTGTAAATCCTAGATTTGATCTAGGTCACACCCTAGTTGAAATAGTAATGGCTCTGTCGTTGACTGGAATGATGTAATGTTCGCTCCGGGACTGCTCAGTGTAGTAGTAGGTGATCATTCGCAGGTCTTGTAATGATGTAATGTTCGCTCCTGGACTGCACATTGCAGCAGCAGGTGATCATTCACAGGTGATAAAATCCTAGATCTAATCTAGGTCACATCTAGTATGAAAAAGGACTGGCACTGTGGTCGGGATTGCATTGTCCCTGAATGCTTGGTTCAAAATGTACGTGATGGGGATTGCATCATCCCGGAACCACTAGTTCAAAATGTACATGATGGGTATTGCATCATCCCCGGACTTTGGTCCCTGAATCGATCCGTAGACATATGTCTCCAAGAAGTGGTCCCTAGTGGATGAGAGGGGATTGCATCATCCCCGGACTTTGGTCCCTGAATTGATCCATAGACATATGTCTCCGAGAAGTGGTCCCTAGTGGATGAGAGGGGATTGCATAATCCCCGGAATTCGGTCCCTGAATTGATCCGTAGACATATGTCTTCGAGAAGTGGTCCCTAGTGGACGAGAGGGGATTGCATCATCCCCGGAATTCGGTCCCTGAATTGATCCGTAGACATATGTCTCGGAGAAGTGGTCCCTAGTGGACAAGAGGGGATTGCATCATCCACGGACTTCGGTCCCTGAGTTGATCTGTAGACATATGTCTCTGAGAAGTGGTCCCTAGTGGATGAGAGGGGATTGCATCATCCCTGGACTTCGGTCCCTGAATTGATCCATAGACATATGTCTTCGAAAAAGAGGTCCTTAGACTCTGTCTAAGTTGTCGAGTGGACTGCATCATCCCTAGACATGTTATGGTGTCTTAAATGGATCATGTGTATTGCAGGGTATGCTGCTACAATATTGTTGATTGTGATGGTCTAGATGTTGATGCTGCTGATCATGATGGTCTAGATGACGATGCTGTTGATCATGATGGTCTAGATGACGATGTTGCTGATCGTGATGGTCTAGATAACAATGTTGTTGATCGTGATGGTCTAGATGATGATGTTGTTGATCATAATGATCTAGATGACAATGATGTTGATCGTGAGATGACGATGATGGTGATTGTGAGATGACGATGATGTTGATAGTGAGATGACGATGTTGTTGATCATGAGATGACAATGATGATGATCGTGAGATGATTATGTTGTAGTTGATCGAGTGCTGCAGAAGATGAAGACACAATACTGACGATGCTGATGTTCCAGTAACTGAATAAGTTACTGATGATGATGTATAAAGAAAGCTTCCAATGATTTATGGATGTATCATGTATGATGTCGATGACTCCTTTCTCTTGTAGATCTTATTATAATATCCTTCTCGCTAAGGGGGAGTGTTGAGATATTGTAACTTCTAAGAATATTATATTTGTACTCACAATACTGACGATGCTGATGTTGCAGTAACTGAATAAGTTACTGATGATGATGTATAAAGAAAGCTTCCAATGATTTATGGATGTATCATGTATGATGTTGATGACTCCTTGCTCCTGTAGATCTTATTATAATATCATTCTCGTTAAGGGGGAGTGTTGAGATATTGTAACTTCTAAGAATATTATATTTGTACTTTATTATTCCGGAGATGTTTCATTCCTCCGTGAAGACCTTATTGTATATCCAGAGATGTTTTATTCCTCCGTGGAGAATGTGGTAACTTGGGTTATTAGACTTCCCTAGTGGGGGTCGGCCCTGTATGTGTCATGTGGGTAAATGGGTTATTAGACCACCTTAGAGGGGTCGGACCAGTCAATATTATGTAAAGTGGTTAAGTTGGGGCCAACCTAGTTAATGTAAAAGACAAGTCGGAGTTGTGTATAAATAGAGGAGGTGTGTTCCTCATTTAACATGCATTCTCACGTGTGATTAGAGCATAAGTGAGAGAGAGATCTGCTATGGAGGAGAAGGAGCTCATGGTTGTGGATTACATCTTTGTATTTGCTGGTCATCTATATTGAGGAAGCCTTGCTGGGTTTTCTACCCCATGAGGGTTCCCCAGGATAAATCTGTGTCTCTTGTGTTTATGTTGTGCTTGTTGTTCTTTCAGTCATCCTATATATGCTATTATTGTGAAATGGAATGTAATGCTGATATTTTCTGTCGTAGCATATTGAATATTAACATGGTATCAGAGCTAGCCTGAAGGAAGGCAATGTATGGCACTTACGACTCTTGCTTCACTTACGATAATTTGAAGGTTAGGGTTTTATATAGCAAACAAAAGTCATCGTGGAACCTTTACACGTTGTAGATAACATCCCCATGTAGCTTGTGTCAAAAGGAAAGCCTCTAATTCATTGTACTTTGTGATTTATGATCAGTAACCTTTACATGTTGTAGATAACATCCCCATGTAGCTTGTGTCAAAAGGAAAGCCTCTAATTCATTGTACTTTGTGATTTATGATCAGTACAAGTTAGGGTTTCTGCCTCTTCCAGATATCAGTCATAAACAGGTGACCTAGGAAAAAAGGTCACAACTTGGGCTAGGAAGCTCCAAATGAAATTTCGTAAAAAGAAACAGGTAGAGGATGGACTTTAGTTTCTCAGGTAAGATTTTTCAGAGGCTGAAATTGAACTAGTGACACGTGGCATGCCGTACATATTCTCTCTCCAGTTTTATCCTATAAACAGGTAACGTTGTGACACTTGGAATAAATCTCTCTCAGAAAATCAAATTGAGGTAAGACCTATGGGGTTGGAAAGCTGACAGGTCAGGCTACCACAAGCCGAGGTTTCAGATCCTATGAATTTGTAATTTTATAGATGCACCAGAAACACTCAGGTGCATATTTCTGTCAAAACAGAATTATTTTCTGAGCACCTTCATTCTTGGCTTATCATTGCTGCAGGAATTTAGGGCTTCGGAGAAAGTTGGAATTTTTGGAATTAGAGTCCATGCCTGAATTATCCTCATCAAAATCTAAATTTAGAGACCAATATCGAATCTTTTGGTTGGGCAGAAGGCCGGGCTTGATCAAACACTAGTTCGGGATTTTGATCAGAAAGGTGGAAAATTAGGGCTTCTGCAAAAGTTGGAATTTTTGAAGTCTCTGACCACGGATGGAAGCTCCTCAGAAAAATCAAAGTTTAGAGCTTTGGATCAAACCTTTTGATTGGGAAGAAGGGTGGGATTCATCAAACCCTAGTTCGAGATCCTGTCCAGAAGATCCAGAAGTTTCGAACGCAATTTTGAGGGGTCAAATTTTGGAGATTTCAAAATTGAAGTATGCGAGCTTTATTAGCTCAGCAAGGCGCATCTTTCCATCCATTCAAAAGTTTGAAATTCAAAGTTTGAATTTTTAGGGTTTCTCTAACAAACCCTAATCCAGCTCCAAATCCAGTTTCAGCAAATCAAAGTGGATTGGGCTAAAAGCAATCCTGACAGGTATGACTTGAGGAGATATAGGTATGTGTTGAAATCTGTTCATGATTATGTTTATGATATGTTTGTCTTCATATTATTGAGGTTAGTACAATTATGATTGTTTGGTAATGAATGCATGTGAGTGATAAAAGACATTCATTGATTAGGATTGTACTAATGCACCTATGGTGTTGTATGATGATGGTGTTGTCTGCTAACAAGATACAGGTACATCAAGAAAGACAAATCAAGTTCTATGACCATGATGACATAAAGACAAAGACTCCTCCATAGTCTTTGACCACATAGAATCTCTACTTACAAGGTATGTATGAATTTGTTCTACTATGCTTAACTTATGAGATATGCAGGTTCTGGCACAAGGTCTCTAAATCATCGAAGAGAACAAAGAAGACATTGTTTGAGTATGTTAAGAAATAACCAAGCATGATAATCCAGGTATGTTTTCCTATATCAAGTTAGAATCCTACTTTGTGTTAGGATTGTAGGTAAGTATACCTGTGTATGAAATGATCATAAACATACATAATGTTTTGATAGTATTGAGATTATACTAATGAATGTCTGATTATGTATGAGATCATGAGGATGACACTAGTGCACACTTAATCATGCATAGTGGTCCAGGATGGATAGAAGTTCAAAGACATATAATCATGAAGGGAAAATAGAGATCAAGCGGGAGTCAACCACACAAACATAAAAGATAAGTATTTAAGTTGTCATTTGAATAACTTCTTGAATCCTTGAATAGTAAATGATATTGCTCATATTAGTTGTATGCATATTTGTATTCCTAGAATATATCATGTTGAGTGTAAGCATTCATATAGCATTGAACAATATACTACTAATATGCATATGATTGGTAAGTTGGACAAACATTCCATTGTTGCTTGTCTAGAATGAAACCTCTTTGCTGACATGATGAGAGCTGTGCACGCTCTTGATAGTATGTTCTGGTAGAGATGGAAGGCATCTATATAGCCAATATATGCATACAGGATATGGAAAAGTGTTGTGCCAAACTATTGGTCAAGATAGTTGCATAACTATGTGAATCATATATGTATGCATAATAGGTTATCATGTCAACATGATTTGATGATTCTTAAGTATTACTAATCATGTAATTAAATTTGATTTGTAGGAAATATCATGAAGAATGATGAACACCGAACAAATGATGGATGAAGACTTACAAATCAAACATACTCTAGAAAGCTCGTGGCTAGAATATTCTCTTAGAAAGAGAAAGAGGATCATGACGAGATGTTTGCTCCAAGTCAGACCATTCTCTTAATGGTGCAATTGAAGAAGAAGTGTGAATCGAGAAAACTCCCAGGATTCAATTGAAGAAAGCTCTGTATGGGTACCCAGGATCGATAGTCATTTGATGAGATTAATGATCACCATGAGTGATGCGGATTTCAACCTTTGCTACAAGTTTGAAGATGGTTTCTATATACTGATGACATTCTTCTCTTATGTGGATTCAAGAAGGAACTCATCACAGAGTTCGAATGATCTTGAGGCTCATACTAGTAGAACCATTTGATGGTAGATGGCACGGATAGATATGCAAAAGATCAATCAGAGTGGGAATTATTTTCAGTCACAGAGGGAGAATTGACAGTTTCTTGACAAGCTTGGGATTTACCAGAAGTAAAGCTGATCCTAACCTTTACCTTAAGGTTATGGATAATATTATTATTGTATATGGATGATCTCTTTCTGACAGGGAATGAGAAATAGATCATGGAAATCAAGAAGAAGCTAGCTACAGAATTTGATCTTGGATTGATGCATTACTTCCTAGGTCTGGAAGTATGGCAAGGCTCAGAAGGAATCTTTCTCAACTAGGGAAAGTATGCTGTGGAAATCTTGATAAGATTTGATATGTTGGAATGTACAATCATGGCCACTCTCATGAGTTCTCATTTGAAGCTGTTAGATGATGACTCATCAGAGCTAGTGGATATAACTCTGTTAAGACAGATTATTGGGTTACTGATGTATCTGACGAACACTAGGCCAGATATATGATTTGTTGTGAACACCTTGAGTCAGTATCTAGTGGAACCTAGATGTGTTCACTTAATAGATGCAAAAAATGTGATGGGGTACCTGAAGGGTACGATAGACTTTGGTTTATATTATCTTGGAGATCATGACTTCAGATTGTATGGCTACACAGATGCTGATTGATCAGGAAGTGTATCAGATAGGAAGAGCACATCAGGAGGATGTTATTGTTTGGGATCTGCCATGATCTCGTGGTTTAGCAGGAAGCAGTATAGTGTGGCTCTCAACACAGCTGAAGTGGAATATATACCTGCTTGCTCTTCTAGTTGTGAAGCGATATGGCCTCGAAAGTTGTTATCAGGATAGGTTGACTTAGAGATGGACATTGTTGTAATCCTGTGTGACAACTAGAGTTGTATCAGGATGGCAGAGAATCCAATGTTCCATGATAATTCAAAGCACATAGAGATCCAATATTTTTATATACGGGATATGGTGCAGAAAGGAGCTATCAAGCTCGAGTATGTGAGCACTGACGAACAAGTTGCTGATGTATTAACCAAACCTCTCTCTCAAGAATAGTTTGAGTATTTCTGAGAAAAGCTTGGTGTCATTCAAAATGACCCTCCTTGAAAGGAGGAGTGATATGGTCGATGATAATATTTGGATACCGGTATCGATGTGGATACCTGTATCGATGATGAGATTACCTATATTGACGGTAAGGTCAATGATGAGGATACTGTATCGTTGATGTGGATATTGTATTGATGAGGATACTGTATCGATGATGTGGATACTGTATTGATGTAGATACTTGTATCGATGATGAGGTTACCTATTCCGATGATGAGGTTGATGATGAGGTTGCTGGTTACGATGATGAGGTCAATGCATGGTCCTTAGAATTTGTATATGAGGACGAGGAGGGATTGTATCATCCCTGGACTTAGGTCCCTAAACAGATCCATAGACTCTTGCATTCGAGAAAGATGTTGGTGAATGATGCAATGTGTTCTCCTGGATTGCTCAGCATAACAGTAGGTGATCATTTACAAAACCTATAATGATGCAATGTTCGCTCCTAGATTAGCAGGTGATCATTCAAAGGTTGTAAATCCTAGATCTGATCTAGGTCACACCCCAGTAGAAATAGTATTGGCTCTGTGGTTGAATGGAATGATGTAATGTTCGCTCCAAGACTGCTCAGTGTAGCAACAGGTGATCATTTGCAGGTCTTGTAATGATGTAATGTTCACTCCTGGACTTCTCAATGCAGTAGCAGGTGATCATTCACAGGTGATAAAATCCTAGATTTAATCTAGGTCACATCTAGTATGAAAAAGGACTAGCACTGTGGTTGAGATTGCATCATCCCTGAATGCTTGGTTCAAAATGTACGTGATGGGGATTGCATCATCCCAGAACCACTAGTTCAAAATGTACATGATGGGGATTGCATCATCTCGGAATCACTAGTTCAAAATGTACGTGATGGGGATTGCATTATCCCGTAACCACTAGTTCAAAATGTATGTGATGGGGATTGCATCACCCCTAGAATTCGGTCCCTCAATCGATCCGTAGACATATTTATCCGAGAAGTGGTCCCTAGTGGAAGAGAGGGGATTGCATCATCCCCATACTTCGGTCCCTGAATTGATCCGTAGACATATGTCTCCAAGAAGTGGTCCCTAGTGGACGAGAGGGGATTGCATCATCCCCAGACTTTGGTCCCTGAATTGATCTGTAGACATATGTCTCCGAGAAGTGGTCCCTAGTGGACGAGAGGGGATTGCATCATCCCCGGACTTCGGTCCCTGAATTGATCCGTAGACATATGTCTTTGAGAAGTGGTCCCTAGTGGACGAGAGGGGATTGCATCATCCCCAGATTTTGGTCCCTAAATTGATTCGTGGACATATGTCTCCGTGAAGTGGTCCCTAGTGGACGAGACGGGATTGCGTCATCCCTGGACTTTGGTCCCTGAATTGATCCATAGACATATGTCTTTGAAAAAGAGGTCCTTAGACTCTGTCTAAGTTGATGAGTGGACTGCATCATTCCTAGACATGTTATGGTGTCTTAAATGGATCATGTGTATTGCAGGGTATACTGCTACGATATTGTTGATCGTGATGTTCTAGATGACGATGCTGCTGATCGTGATGGTCTAGAAGACGATGCTGTTGATCATGATGGTCTATATGATGATGTTGCTGATCGTCATGGTCTAGATGATGATGTTGTTGATCGTGATGGTTTAGATGACGATGTTGTTGATCTTGATGATCTATATGACGATGATGTTGATCGTGAGATGACGATGATGCTGATCGTGAGATGACGATGATGTTGATCATGAGATGACGATGCTGCTGATCGTGAGATGACGATGATGATGATTGTGAGATGATGATGCTGTAGCTGATCGAGTGCTGCAGAAGACAAAGACTCAATACTAACGATGCTGATGTTCCAGTATTGATTATGTTCCAGTAACTGAATGAGTTACTGATGATGATGATGTATAAAGAAAGATTCCAATGATTTATAGATGTATCATGTATGATGTTGATGACTCCTTGCTCCTGTAGATCTTATTATAATATCCTTCTCGTTAAGGGGGAGTGTTGAGATATTGTAAGTTCTAAGAATATTATATTTGTACTTTATTATTCCGGAGATGTTTCATTCCTTCGTGAAGACCTTATTGTATATTCGGAGATGTTTTATTCCTCCATGGAGAATGTGGTAACTTGGGTTATTAGACATCTCGAGTGGGGGTCGGCCCTGTATGTGTCATGTGGGTAAATGGGTTATTAGACCACCTTAGAAGGGTCGGCCCAGTCAGCATTATGTAAACTGGTTAAGTTGGGGCCGACCTAGTTAATGTAAAAGACAAGTCGGAGTTGTGTATAAATAGAGGAGGTGTGTTCCTCATTTAATAGACATTCACTCACTTGTGATTAGCGCATAAGTGAGAGAGAGATCCGCTATGGAGGAGAAGGAGCTCATGGTTGTGGATTACATCTTTGTATTTGCTGGTCATCTATATTGAGGAAGCCTTGCTGGGTTTTCTACCCCATGAGGGTTTCCCAGGATAAATTTGTGTCTCTTTTGTTTATGCTGTGCTTGTTGTTCTTTCAGTGATCCTATATATGCTATTATTGTGAAATAGAATGTAATGATGATATTTTCTGTCTTAGCATATTGAATCTTTACATGGTATCAGAGCTAGCCTGAAGGGAGGCAATGTATGGCACTTACGACACTTGTTTCACTTGCAACAATTTGAAGGTTAGGGTTTTATATATCAAAAACCTTTACAAGTTATAGATAGCATCCCCATGTACCTTTTGTCCAAAGGAAAGTCTCTACTTCGTTGTACTTTGTGATTTATGATCAGTACAAGTTAGGGTTTCTGCCACTTCCAGATCTCAGTCATAAATAGGTGACCTAGGAAAAAGGGTCACAAATTGGGTTAGGAAGCTCCACATGAAATTTCCTAAAATGTAATAGGTAGAGAATGGAATGTAGTTTCTCAGGGAAGATTTTCAAAGGCCGAAATTGAACCCGTGACACGTGGCACGTCGTACAAGTTCTATCTCCTGTTTTATCCCATAAACAGGTCACGTTGCGACACTTGGCATGACTCTTTAAGAAAATCCAATTGAGATCAAACTTGTGGGGTTGGAAACCTGATAGGTCAGGATACCATAGGCAGCGGTTTCAGACCCTGTGAATTCGTAATTTCAGAGATGCACCAGAAACAATCAGGTGCATATTTCTGTAAAAACATAATTGTTTTCTGAGCACCTTCATTCTTGGCTTATCACTGCTGTAGGAATTTAGGGCTTCGAAGAAAGTTGGAATTTTTGGAATCGGAGTCCAAGGTTGAATGGTCCTCATCAAAATCAAAATTTATAGACCAATATCGAATTTTTTGGTTGAGAAGAAGGCCGTGCTTGATCAAACCCTAGTTCGGGATTCTGATCGGAAAGGTGGAAAATTAGGGCTTCTGCTAAAGTTGGAATTTTTTAAATTTGTGACCACGGCTGGAAGCTCCTCAGAAAAATCAAAGTTTAGAGATTTGGATCAAACCTTTTGATTAGAAAGAAGGGTGGGATTCATCAAACCCTAGTTCGGGATCATGTCTAGAAGATCCAGAAGTTTCAAAGGCAATTTTGAGGGGTCAAATTTTTGAGACTTCAAAATTGAAGTATGCTAGCTTGATCAGCTCAGAAAGGCGCATCTTTCCATCCATTCAGAAGTTTGAAATTCAAAGTTTGAATTATTAGGGTTTCTCTAACAAACCCTAATCCAGCTCCAAATCCAGTTTTAGCAAATCAAAGTGGATTGGGTTAAAAGCAATCCTGACACGTATGACTTGAGGAGATACAGGTATGTGTTGAAATCTGTTCATGATTAAGTTTATGATATGTTTGTCTTCATATTATTGAGGTTAGTACAATTATGATTGTTTGGTAATGAATGCATGTGAGTGATAGAAGACATTCATTGATTAGGATTGTACTAATGCACCCGTGGTGTTGTATGATGATGATGTTGTTTTCTAACAAGATACAGGTACATCAAGAAAGACAAATCAAGTTCTATGACCATGATGACATAAAGACAAAGACTCCTCCATAGTATTTGACCACATAGAAGCTCTACTTACAAGGTATGTATGACTTTGTTCTACTATGCTTAACTTATGAGATATGCAGGTTCTGGCACAAGGTCTCTAAATCATCGAAGAGAGCAAAGAAGACATTGTTTGAGTATGTTATGACATAATCAACATGATAATCCAGGTATGTTTTCCTATATCAAGTTAGAATCCTACTTTGTGTTAGGATCGTAGGTAAGTATACCTGTGTATGAAATGATCATGAACATAGATAATGTTTTGATAGTATTGAGATTATACTAATGAATGTATGATTATGTATGAGATCACGAGGATGACACTACTGCACACTTAATCATGCATAGTGGTCCAGGATGGATAGAAGTTCAAAGACATATAATCATGAAGGGAAAATAGAGATCAAGCGGGAGTCAACCACACAAATATAAAAGATAAGTATTTAAGTTATCATTTGAATAACTTCTTGAATCCTTGAATAGTAAATGATATTGCTCGTATTAGTTGTATGCATATTTGTATTCCTAGAATATATCATGTTGAGTGTAAGCATTCATATAGCATTGAACAGTATACTACTAATATGCATATGATTGGTAAGTTGGACAAACATTCCATTGTTGCTTGTCTAGAATGAAACCTCTTTGCTGACATGCTGAGAGCTGTGCACACTCTTGATAGTATGTTTTGGTAGAGATGGAAGGCATCTAGATAGCCACTGTATGCATACAGGATATGAAAAAGTGTTGTGCCAAACTTTTGGTCAAGATAGTTGCATAACTATGTGAATCATATCTGTATGCATAATAGGTTATCATGTCAACATGATTTGATGATTATGAAGTATTACTAATCATGTAATTAACTTTGATTTGTAGGAAAGATCATGAAGAATGATGAACATCGAACAAGTGATGGATGAAGACCTACAAATCAAACATATTATAAAAATCTCATGGCTAGAAGATTCTCTTCGAAAGAGAAAGAGGATCATGACGAGATGTTTGCTCCAAGTAAGACCATTCTCTTAATGGTGTAATTGAAGAAGAAGCGTGAATCGAGAAAACTCCCAGGATTCAATTGAAGAAAGCTCTGTATGGGTACCCAGGATCGATAGTCATTTGATGAGCTTAATGATTACCATGAGTGATGCGGATTTCAACCTTTGCTACAAGGTTGAAGATGGTTTCTATATACTGATGAAATTCTTCTCTTAGATGTATGCAAGAAGGAACTCATCACAGAGTTCGAATGATCTTGAGTCTCATACCAGTAGAACCATCTTATGGGAGATGGCACGGATAGATATGCAGAAGATCACTTAGAGTGGAATGATGTTCAGTCACAGAGGGAGAATTGATAGTTTCTTGACAAGCTTGGGATTTACTAGAAGTAAAGCTGATCCTAACCTTTACCTTAAGGTTATGGATGATACTATTACTGTATGTGGATGATCTCTTTCTTAAAGGGAATGAGAAATAGATCATGGAAAGCAAGAAGAAGTTAGCTACAGAATTTGATCTCGGATTGATGCATTACTTCCTAGGTCTAGAAGTATGGCAAGGCTCAGAATGAATCTTTCTCAACTGGGGAAAGTATGCTGTGCAAATCTTGAGAAGATTTGATATGTTGGAATGTACAACCATGGCCACTCTCATGAGTTCCGACTTGAAGCTATTAGCTGATGAATCATCAGAGTTAGTGAATATAACTCTGTACAGATAGATTATTGGGTCACTGATGTATCTGATGAAAACTAGGCCAGATATATGCTTTGCTATGAACACCTTGAGTCAGTATCTAGTGGAACCTAGACGTGTTCACTTAATAGTTGCAAAACATGTGATGGGGTACCTGAAGGGTACGATAGACTTTGGTCTATATTATCTTGGAGATCATGACTTCATATTGTATGGCTACACAGATGTTGATTGGGTAGGAAATGTATCAGATAGGAAGAGCACATCGGGCGAATATTATTGTCTGGGATCTGCCATGATCTTGTGGTTTAGCAGGAAGCAGTATAATTTGGCTCTCAGCACAGCTGAAGCAGAAATATATACCTGCTTGCTCTGCTAGTTGTGAAGCGATATGGTCTCGGAAGTTGTTATTAGGATTGGTTGACTTAGATATGGACACCATTGTAATCATGTGTGACAACTAGAGTTGTATCAAGATGGTAGAGAATCCAATTTTCCATGATAATTCAAAGCACATAGAGATCTGATATTTTTATATACGAGATATGGTGCAGAAAGGAGCTATCAAGCTTGAGTATGTCAGCACTGACGAACAAGTTGCTGATGTATTAACCAAAATTCTCTCTCGAGAATAGTTTGAGTATTTCTAAACAAGCTTGGTGTCGTTCAAAAGGACCCTCCTCGAAAGGAGGAGTGATATGGTCGATGATAATATTTGGATACCGTTATCGATGTGGATACCTGTATTGATGATGAGATTACCTATATTGATGGTAAGGTCAATTATGAGGATATTGTAACGTTGATGTGGATAATGTATGATGAGGATACTGTATCGATGATGTGGATACTGTATTGATGGGGATACTTGTATCGATGATGAGGTTACCTGTTCCGACGATGAGGTTGATGATGAGGTTGCTGGTTATGATGATGAGGTTGATGCATGGTCCTTAGAATTTCTATATGAGGAAGAGGAGGGATTGCATCATCCCTGGACTTAGGTCCCTGAACAGATCCGTAGACTCTTGTATTCGAGAAAGATGTTGGTGAATGATGTAATGTGTGCTCTTGGACTGCTCAGCATAACAGTAGGTGATCATTCACAAAACCTATAATGATGTAATGTTTGCTTCTGGATTAGCAGGTGATCATTCATAGGTTGTAAATCCTAGATCTGATCTAGGTCACACCACAGTTGAAATAGTATTGGCTCTATGGTTGACTGGAATGATGTAATGTTCGCTCCGGGACTACTCAGTGTAGAAATAGGTGATCATTCGCAGGTCCTTTAATGATGTAATTTTCTCTCCTAGACTTCTTAGAGCAGCAGCAAGTGATCATTCACAGGTGATAAAATCCTAGATTTAATCTAGGTCACATCTAGTATGAAAAAGGACTTGCACTGTGGTCGGGATTGCATCGTCCCTGAATGCTTGGTTCACAATGTACGTGATGGGGATTACATCATCCTGGAACCACTAGTTCAATATGTATGTGATGGGGATTGCATCATCCTGTAACCACTAGTTCAAAATGTACGTGATGGGGATTGCATCATCCCCGGAATTCGATCCCTGAATCGATCCGTAGACATATGTCTCTAAGAAGTGGTCCCTAGTGGATGAGAGGGGATCGCATCATCCCCAAACTTAGGTCCCTGAATTGATCCATAGACATATGTCTCTGAGAAGTGGTCCCTAGTGTACGAGAGGGGATTGCATCATCGTCGGACTTCGGTCCTTGAATTGATCCTTAGATATATGTCTTCGAGAAGTGGTCCCTAGTGGACAAGAGGGGATTGCATCATCCCTAGACTTCGGTCCCTGAATTGATTCGTAGACATATGTATTCAAGAAGTGGTCCCTAGTGGACGAGAGGGGATATCATCATCCCCGGACTTTGGTCCCTGAATTGATCCGTGGACATATGTTTCCGAGAAGTGGTCCCTAGTGGACGAGAGGGGATTGCATTATCCTCAGACTTCAGTCCCTGAATTGATTCGTAGACATATGTTTTCGGAAAAGAGGTCCTTAGACTCTGTCTAAGTTGACGAGTGGACTGCATCGTCCCTATACATTTTATGGCGTCTTAAATGGATCATGTGTATTGCAGGGTATGCTGCTACGATATTGTTGATTGTGATGTTCTAGATGACGATGCTACTGATCGTGATGGTCTAAATGACGATGTTGTTGATCATGATGGTCTAGATGATGATGCTACTGATCGTGATGGTCTAGATGACGATCTTGTTGATCGTGATGGTCTAGATGACGATGCTGTTGATCATGATGATCTAGATGACGATGATGTTGATCATGAGATGACGATGATGCTGATCGTGAGATGACGATGATGTTGATCATGAGATGACGATGCTGTTGATCATGAGATGACGATGATGATGATCGTGAGATGATGATGATGTAGCTGATCGAGTGCTGCAAAAGATGAAGACTCAATACTGACGATGCTGATGTTCCAGTATTGATTATGTTCCAGTAACTGAATGAGTTACTGATGATGATGTATAAAGAAAGATTCCAATGATTTATAGATGTATCATGTATGATGTTGATGACTCCTTGCTCCTGCAGATATTATTATAATATACTTCTCGTTAAGGGGGAGTGTTGAGATATTGTAACTTCTAAGAATATTATATTTGTACTTTATTATTCCGGAGATGTTTCATTCCTCTATGAAGACCTTATTGTATATCCAGAGATGTTTTATTCCTCCGTGGAGAATGTGGTAACTTGGGTTATTAGGCTTCCCTAGTGGGGGTCAGCCCTGTATGTGTCATGTGGATAAATGGGTTATTAGACCACCTTATAGGGGTTTCCCAGTCAACATTATGTAAACTGGTTAAGTTGGGGCTGACCTAGTTAATGTAAAAGACAAGTCAGAGTTGTGTATAAATAGAGGAGGTGTGTTCCTCATTTAAGACACATTCACTCACTTGTGATTAGTGCATAAGTGAGAGAGAGATATGCTATGGAGGAGAAGGAGCTCATGGTTGTGGATTACATCTTTGTATTTGCTGGTCATCTATATTGAGGAAGCTTTGCTGGGTTTTATACCCCATGAGGGTTTCCCAGGATAAATTTGTGTCTCTTGTGTTTATGTTGTGCTTGTTGTTATTTCAGTGATCCTATATATGCTATTATTGTGAAATAGAATGTAATGATGATATTTTCTATCTTAGCATATTGAATCTTTACATGGTATCGGAGCTACCCTGAAGGAAGGCAATGTATGGCACTTACGACGCTTGCTTCACTTGCGACAATTTGAAGGTTAGGGTTTTATATATCAAAAACCAATCATCGTGGAACTTTCACTATAAATATATTTTGGAAAATGTTCAGGTTCGGAAACCTTTAGAGGTCGTAGATAACATCCCCATGTACCTTTTTTCCAAAGGAAAGTCTCTAATTCGTTGTACTTTGTGATTTATGATCAGTACAAGTTAGGGTTTCTACCACTTCCAGATCTCAGTCATAAACAGGTGACCTAGGAAAAAAGGTCACAAATTGGGCTAGGAAGATCCAAATGAAATTTTGTAAAAAGTGACAGGTAGATCACGGAATGCAGTTTCTCAGGTAAGATTTTTAGAGGCTGAAATTGAACCAGTGACACATGGGATGCAATACAAGTTCGCTCTCCTGTTTTATCCCATAAACAGGTCACGTTGCGACACTTGGCATAACTCTTTCTCAGAAAATCCAATTGAGGTCAAACCCATGGGGTTGGAAAGCTACAGGTCAGGATACCACAAGATGCGGTTTTAGACCCTGTGAATTCGTAATTTCATAGATGCACTAGAAAAAATCAAGTGCATATTTCTGTCAAAACATAATTGTTTTCTGAGCACCTTCATTCTTGGATTATCACTACTGCAGGAATTTAGGGCTTCGGAGAAAGTTGGAATTTTTGGAATTGGAGTCCACGGCTAAATGATCCTCATCAAAATCGAAATTTAGAGACCAAGATCAAATTTTTTGGTTGAACAGAAGTCCGAGCTTGATCAAACCCTAGTTCGGGATTTTGATCAGAAAGGTGGAAAATTAGGGCTTCTGCAAAAGTTGGAATTTTTTAAATCTGTGACCACAGCTGGAAGCTCCTCAGAGAAATCAAAGGCTAGCGATTTGGATCAAACCATTGGATTGGGAAGTAGGGTGGGATTCATCAAACCGTAGTTCGGGATCCTGTCTAGAAGATCCATAAGTTTCGAAGGCAATTTTGAGGGCTCAAATTTTGGAGACTTCAAAATTGAAGTATGCTAGCTTGATCAGCTCAGCAAGGCGCATCTTTCCATCCATTCAGAAGTTTGAAATTCAAAGTTTGAATTTTTAGGGTTTCTTTGACAAACCCTAATCTAGCTCTAGATCCAGTTTCAACAAATCAAAGTGGATTGGATTAAAAGCAATCTTGACAGGTATGACTTGAGGAAATACAGGTATGTGTTGAAATCTGTTCATGATTCAGTTTATGATATGTTTGTCTTCATATTATTGAGGTTAGTACAATTATGATTGTTTGATAATGAATGCATGTGAGTGATAGAAGACATTCATTGATTAGGATTGTACTAATGCACCTGTGGTGTTGTATGAGGATGATGTTGTCTGCTAACAAGATACAGGTACAACAAGAAAGACAAATCAAGTTCTATGACCATGATGACATAAAGACAAAGACTCATCCATAGTCTTTGACCACATAGAAGCTCTACTTACAAGGTATGTATGACTTTGTTCTACTATGCTTAACTTATGAGATATGCAGGTTCTGGCACAAGGTCTCTAAATCATCGAAGAGAACAAAGAAGACATTGTTTGAGTATGTTAAGACATAACCAAGCATGATAATCCAGGTATGTTTTCCTATATCAAGTTAGAATCCTACTTTGTGTTAGGATCGTAGGTAAGTATACCTGTGTATGAAATGATCATGACCATACATAATGTTTTTATAGTATTGAGATTATACTAATGAATGTATGATTATGTATGAGATCATGAGGATGACACTAGTGCACACTTAATCATGCATAGTGGTCTAGGATGGATAGAAGTTCAAAGACATATAATCATGAAGGGAAAATAGAGATCAAGCGGGAGTCAACCACACAAACATAAAAGATAAGTATTTAAGTTGTCATTTGAATAACTTCTTGAATCCTTGAATAGCAAATGATATTGCACGTAGTAGTTGTATGCATATTTGTATTCCTAGAATATATCATGTTGAGTGTAAGCATTCATATAGCATTGAACATTATACTACTAATATGCATATGATTGGTAAGTTGGACAAACATTCCATTGTTGCTTGTCTAGAATGAAACCTCTTTGTTAACATGCTGAGAGCTGTGCACGCTCTTGATGGTATGTTCTGGTAGAGATGGAAGGTATCTAGATAGCCACTGTATGCATATAGGATATGGAAAAGTGTTGTGCCAAACTATTGGTCAAGATAGTTGCATAACTATGTGAATCATATCTGTATGCATAATAGGTTATCATGTCAACATGATTTGATGATTATTAAGTATTACTAATCATGTAATTAACTTTGATTTGTAGGAAATATCATGAAGAATGATGAACACTGAACAAGTGATGGATGAAGACCTACAAATCAAACATACTATAAAAAGCTCGTGGCTAGAAGATTCTCTTAGAAGAGAAAGAGGATCATGACGAGATGTTTGCTCCAAGTAAGACCATTCTCTTAATGGTGTAATTGAAGAAGAAGCGTGGATCGAGAAAACTCCCAGGATTCAATTGAAGAAAGCTCTATATGGGTACCCAAGATCGATAGTCATTTGATGAGCTTAATGATAACCATGAGTGATGCGGATTTCAACCTTTGCTACAAGGTTGAAGATGGTTTCTATATACTGATGAAATTCTTCTTTTAGATGGATGCAAGAAGGAACTCATCATAGAGTTCGAATGATCTTGAGGCTCATACCAGTAGAACCATTTGATGGGAGATTGCACGGATAGATATGCAGAAGATCACTCAGAGTGGAATGATGTTCATTCACAGAGGGAGAATTGATAGTTTCTTGACGAGCTTGGGCTTTACCAGAAGTAAAGCTGATCCTAACCTTTACCTTAAGGTTATGGATGATACTATTACTATATGTGGATGATCTCTTTCTGAAAGGGAATGAGAAATAGATCATGGAAAGCAAGAAGAAGCTAGCTACAAAATTTGATCTCTGATTGATGCATTACTTCTTAGGTCTGGAAGTATGGCAAGGCTCAGAAGGAATCTTTCTCAACTGGGGAAAGTATGTTGTGGAAATCTTGAGAAGATTTGATATGTTGGAATGTACAACCATGGCCACGCTCATGAGTTTTGACTTGAAGCTGTTAGCTGATGACTCATCAGAGTTAGTGGATATAACTCTGTACAGACAGATTATTGGGTCACTGATGTATCTGATGAACACTAGGCCAGATATATGCTTTGCTGTGAACACCTTGAGTCAGTATCTAGTGGAACCTAGACGTGTTCACTTAATAGCTGCAAAACATGTGATGGGGTACCTAAAGGGTACGATAGACTTTGGTCTATATTATCTTGGAGATCATGACTTCAGATTGTATGCTACACTGATGCTGATTGGGCAGGAAGTGTATCAGATAGGAAGAGCACATTGGGTGGATGTTATTGTCTAGGATTTGCCATGATCTCGTGGTTTAGCAGGAAGCAGTATAGTGTGGCTCTCAGCACACTTGAAGCGGAATATATAGTTTCTTTCTCTGCTAGTTGTGAAGTGATATAGCTTCAGAAGTTGTTATCAGGATTGGTTGACTTAGAGATGGACCCCGTTCTAATCCTGTTTTACAACTAGAGTTGTATCAAGATGGCAGAGAATCCAATGTTCCATGATAATTCAAAGCACATAGAGATCCGATATTTTTATATACGGGATATGGTACAGAAAGGAGCTATCAAGCTCGAGTATGTGAGCACTGACGAAGAAGCTGCTGATGTATTGACCAAACCTCTATCTTGAGAAGAGTTTGAGTATTTCCGAGACAAGCTTGGTGTCGTTCAAAAGGACCCTCCTCGAAAGGAGGAGTGATATGGTCGATGATAATATTTGGATACTGGTATCGATGTGGATACTTGATTCGATGATGAGATTTCCTATATTGACGGTAAGGTCAATGATGAGGATATTGTATCGTTGATGTGGATACTGTATCGATGATGAGGATACTGTATCGATGATGTGGATACTGTATTGATGTGGATACTTGTATTGATGATGAGGTTACATGTTCCGACGATGAGGTCGATGATGAGGTTGCTGGTTACGATGATGAGGTCGATGCATGGTCATTAGACTTGGTATATGAGGATGAGGAGGGATTGTATCATCCCTGGATTTAAGGCCCTGAACAGATCCATAGACTCTTGTCTTGGAGAAAGATGTTGGTGAATGATGTAATGTGCGCTCCTGGACTGCTCAGCATAACAGTAGGTTATCATTCACAAAACCTGTAATGATGTAATGTTTGTTCCTGGATTAGCAGGTGATCATTCATAGGTTGTAAATTCTAGAGCTGATCTAGGTCACACCCCAGTTGAAATAGTATTGGATCTGTGTTTGATTGGAATGATGTAATGTTCGCTATGGTACTGCTCAGTGTAGGAGCAGGTGATCATTCCCAGGTCCTGTAATGATGTAATGTTCACTCCTGGACTACGCAGTGTAGCAGCAGGTGATCATTCACAGGTGATATAATCCTAGATTTAATCTAGGTTACATCCAGTATGGAAAAGGACCGGCACTGTGGTCAGGATTGCATCATCCATGAATGCTTGGTTTAAAATGTACGTGATGGGGATTGCATCATCCCGGAACCACTAGTTCAAAATGTATGCGATGGGGATTGCATCATCCCTGAACCACTAGTTCAAAATGTACGTAATGGGGATTGCATCATCCCCAGACTTTGGTCCCTGAATCGATCCGTAGACATATGTCTCCGAGAAGTGGTCCCAAGTGGACGAGAGGGGATTGCATCATCCCCGGACTTCAGTCCCTGAATTGATCAATAGACATATGTCTCTGAGAAGTGGTCCCTAGTGGACGAGAGGGGATTGCATCATCCTCGGACTTCGGTCCCTGAATTGATCCATAGACATATGTCTCTGAGAAGTGGTCCCTAGTGGACGAGAGGGTATTGCATCATTCCCGGACTTTGGTCCCTTAATTGATCCATAGACATATGTCTCCGAGAAGTGGTCCCTAGTGGACAAGAGGGGATTGTATCATCCCCGGACTTCGGTCCCTGAATTGATCCATAGACATATGTCTCCGAGAAGTGGTCACTAATGGACAAGAGGGGATTGCATCATCCCCGGACTTCGGTCCCTGAATTGATCCGTAGACATATGTCTTCGAAAAAGAGGTCCTTATACTCTGTCTAAGTTGACGAGTGGACTGCTTCGTCCCTAGACATGTTATGGTGTCTTAAATGGATCATGAGTATTGGAGGGTATGCTTCTACGATATGGTTGATCGTGATGGTCTAGATGAAGATGTTGCTGATCGTGATGGTCTAGATGACGATGTTGTTGATCATGATGGTCTAGATGACGATGTTGCTGATCATGATGGTCTAGATGATGATGTTGTTGATTGTGATGGTCTAGATGACGATGTTGTTGATCGTGATGATCTAGATGATGATGATGTTGATCATGAGATGACGATGATGATCGTGAGATGAGGATGATGTTGATCATGAGATGACGATGTTGTTGATCATGAGATGACGATGATGATGATCATGAGATGATGATGCTGTAGTTGATTGAGTGCTGCAAAAGATGAAGACTCAATACTGACGATGCTGATGTTCCAGTATTGATTATGTTCCAGTAACTGAATGAGTTACTGGCGATGATGTATAAAGAAAGCTTCCAATGATTTACAGATGTATAATGTATGATGTTGATGACTCCTTGCTCCTGCAGATATTATTATAATATCCTTCTCGTTAAGGGGGAGTGTTGAAATATTGTAACTTCTAAGAATATTATATTTGTACTTTATTATTCCGGATATGTTTCATTCCTCCGTGAAGACCTTATTGTATATCCAGAGATGTTTTATTCCTCTGTGGAGAATGTGGTAACTTGGGTTATTAGACTTCCCTAGTGGGGGTCGACCCTGTATTTGTCATGTGGGTAAATGGGTTATTAGACCACCTTAGAGGGGTCGGCCTAGTCAGTATTATGTAAAGTGGTTAAGTTGGGGCCGACCTAGTTAATGTAAAAGAAAAGTCGAAGTTGTGTATAAATAGAGGAGGTGTGTTCCTCATTTAACACACATTCACTCACTTGTGATTATCGCATAAGTGAGAGAGAGATCTACTATGGAGGAGAAGGAGCTCATGGTTGTGGATTACATCTTTGTATTTGTTGGTCATCTATATTGAGGAAGCTTTGCTGGGTTTTCTACCCCATGAGGGTTTCCCAGGATAAATCTGTTTCTCTTGTGTTTATGTTGTGCTTGTTGTTCTTTCAGTGATCTTGTATATGCTATTATTGTGAAATTTAATGTAATGCTGATATTTTCTGTCTTAGCATATTGAATCTTAACACTGTTGGCATGGGATTGTTTCGCAGGAAGTGCGGAAGTTGACAGGTGCGAAAGGCTCATTCCGTAAAAAAAAGACCCTTCACGGCATTCGCGGAAGCATAAGAATTGATAGATTAGTTAAGTTGGTCATGTGGACCATTTTGTAATAGAACAGAAGCATATAAATAGAGTAGGATTGTATGCCTAAGGGCATTGAAGTTTTGGATGATCATCCTATCTTTTGGGTTCGTTTTGTATCCGCGATATGATGTCTTGACATTTTCTGCGAGGTTTATTCTGTAGGTTTGGTGAATGAATGGAGATGTTCGGTTATGGTTCAATCTCTGTCTTTAATCTTATGCAATGATGAATCAGAGCTATGTTATGTGAATGTTTACATTGGTTGATGCGAATATGTTGTAGAAGTAGTGCTAATCTGAATAAGTACGTCGAATTTGTTGTCCCAAATGTTTATTGAAATCTATGAATGATAAGTTAATAGTATGTTGTGAATGTTATAATATCTGGTTAGTACGAAGGTAATATGTGCATATCCTCTACACAACTGCGGAAACTTGGTTCTAGCAGCCCCCTTATCCATCTCAGGTAAGACTGCACTTTCTCCGCAAGTGTTGCTGAGAAGGGTTACACCTTTCCGGATCGGTGTATAAGGGAGTTTGGGTTGATAGTTGTTGGCGACAGTACGAAGTGAACCCCTGTCGATAGACACTGCATCAAAAACTTCTTATAGATATTCAAGCAAATCTTCCTTCTCCATGATGGTCAATAGCAATTAACATATTCTTTAGAGAAAAAATTAAAAAAAACCAACGTTAAGGACCATGAGACCCAATATTCATGCTAAAAATTTTCTATTGGAGCCAATATCTCCACTTATAAGAAAAATATCTAATAGAGAGGTTACTTGTGGTGGTTCAAGGGCTTGTTCATCACACTTAAGCGATATAAGCTACCTTTAATGACCCAAGAATAAAGTTTCCTCCTTCGACCAACACCATGACCCTCTAACCCATACCTAGTGCTCAAAACCTCCTAGATGCACTTAGATCCATTCTTGAAGGGAAAAGATCCCCTAGATAGATGTCATGTGGTGGCTCAAGGCCTAATTCATGTGCCCTAGAAATATATTCTCCTAATACAAGCTTGACCCTCTCCTTCTTAACCCAAATGTTCTCATATTCATTGATATAATTGTTGTGGAGTCTCTCTTGAAATTTTTTCCAGTTTTCATATGAAGTATTTAAAGATAGGGCCTCAAGGCCCTGGTTCGACATGCATTGAACCAAACCCACAACCTAGTACATGCGAGAAAGTTATTTAGTGATGTGACCTCCTCCCTATTTTTTTTAGAACTTATAAAGTTTAAGGAAAAATATTCAACAATGCGCCCCCCTGTTCCCCTAGGGTTAATTATTGGTAGGGGATAAGCCCAAATCTATCATATTTTCCCTTTTCTTTCTCTAGATATTTCCCTAGATGGAGAGCACTAGCCACTTTCCATTGTTCGATGACATCATCTCTAGACCTAAAAACTAATTTGAGGAGTTCCTCTTTCCCTTCCTACAAATAGTCTACCAACTCTTCCTCTTCCACAATTCTCAATAGCAATTAACATGGCCCTTGAACCTTAGAAGCTAGTTTTAGGGCCCAAGATCTAATTTTCCTTGATAGAGGTACCATGTCCAAGGCCATAAGACCCACACCTATTGCTCAAAATGTCCTATAGGCACCCATATATCCACTTAGAGGAAAAATATACCTTAGAAAATGGTCTTGCATGATGGTTTGTGGTCTTATTCATGTCCTTGAATCCTTAGAGGCTACCTTTATGTACTAATCCCTACTTTACATCCCGACTTAAACTTGTTTAAAACCTTATAATCAGGCCTGGAATTTGATGTTGTATAGAACGTATTTAGCAATTCATAACGTATTTGATAGATAAGCTTACAATTTAAATGTCAACCTTTACGGGTATGCAAAATTGAAACCTGTAGATTTGACGTTGATTGAATTTATTTACCCATCATAATTACGGGTACCCTCTCACTCATTGATTTATGAGTTGGTAATTTGGTGCTTACTTTGGTTTTGCAAAGTGATTGATGAATTAGGTTCATTAAATCTTGCATCAAACCTAGGAGAATGGGACCGATTACGAGGAAGGCCGACCATTGGAGTGCACATTCTCTAAACTCTTTCGGATAAATGAGCAGGTCAATTAATTTATTATCACACTTGGCCGCGCACAGGTCGAATTCCATGAATCTACTTCACAACATGTGAATTTATCGCTATCAATTTCGGAATGTGGGAACATCCTTCTTTTGGGACATCATTTGGGGAACTAGGAAGGAGCATACTCATTTCCAATAACACACTGGGATTATAGAGAGCTTGTAACTCTTGGAACATCGAATAAATAGTTCATAAAGTCACCTCATTCTAGCGAGGAGCCAAATAGGATATGGCAGACTTCAATAAGTAACATGGTAATTCTTTTATTTAAATATATTTTGTAATCCTTTGTATATATTTCAACATTGTAATTTTTTAAATATATTTAAATATTGTAATTTTTTAAATATAGTTTAATAAATTATTGGTTGGGGCAACAATCCGGGTATGCTCCCTACACAAAAACCCACCCAACTAGCAGCAATCTGAATATGGCCCAAGAAAAGGATTCAACATGATTGCGAGCATTCTAGAGCTCAAAAGGCCAAGTTCAACCACCACAATGCACTAGCAACCCTTAGCCTTCTACTAAGTCTTTGTTTTTTTGTTTTTAACTTTTTATTTTCTCTTGCATTTTAAAATGTTTCGAGGTATATTTTATTTGATTTTTTTTAGGAAAACATCAATTTGTGGCAAAATTAGGATAATTAGTATCCTAGGCCTATTTGATTAAGGAGAAGGGTCAATAAACAATTTTTTTTACAGGGTAGGTAGTTTGTTAGATAGAATGAGAAATAGATAAATTTATTTTCTATTTTGGATGACCGTCTACAATATAGGTTTCTCTCTTCGTAAGAGGGAAGTTTCGTAGCTTTCTATTTGGAAATACCTAAGCCAAATTAATTGAGTTTCACAGTTAGGATAATGGTTAATATAACATTTTAAAAAATTTGGTTAAATTTAATATAAAATATTGACACTCTATAAATTTGGTTAAAATATAAAGTGATAGGCAATGAAAATATGAAACCATCAACAAATTTCCATTTGACAAACAAATAGGATTTGAAATTCTAGGCCTACTTATAATGACATTACAATTCCAAGTTAGAGGCCCACTAACCTTTACATAAATAAAAATGTTATGAATATTCTATGCATAAAGTAGTAAATGGTACTATGAATGTGAAGAAAAAAAATGTAAAAGGAACATTACTTCTAAATTGCTAAATTTAAAGGGATCATCAAGGAGGGCTTAGGGTATTTCTAAGTAATTTGAATCATTGGGCTTGGTAGGATAGTTCCCCACCATGATGAGCTCTATAAGATGTATCCATTTCATTTCATTTTATCACCTGCAATGTCATTTCATATAATTCTTATACATATTGTGGGTCAGCCATGTATGCATGGGGATCTTGTATGGACCAAACATGGATGCACGGGGATCTTGTGTGGGCCAACCATGGATGCATAAGGATATTGTATAGATGTGTAGGAATTTTTGTTACATAGAAATCTTCCACCCTGTGAGCATCGACATTGTTTGGCTTGTAGGATCCATTTCAGTGACTCAAATCCATTTATATCCTTCAGTGATACCAGTTTGCCCTATTTTTATTCCTACCCACCTGTTGCCTCTCTATAGCAGGCGTACCCACGAGTTGCATCCCTATAGCCCGCGGGTAGCATGTAAAATGGTAAAAACCACTATTTATTACTTTTTACTCCCAAAAAGCGGTCATTGGGTGACCTTTGGATCTCCATCTGCCAAAGTAACACCTCGATGTGTCCTTTCACCTACCTTTGAGAGGACTATATATTGAGCACATATGGATTATGGATGGGAGGAAGAGGAGAATCGTAAGAGAACTCTAGTGGATTTTTGCCCTATCTTGAGTTTGCACTCATTGATCCTTATAGTTGTGAGCCATTTATGTTCACCTTCCAAACTCCTTTCTAGTTTGAGTTTGCCATTCATGGAGGATTGAAGTGGTGGAGGCACAAGTGGATTGATCTAGATCTTGGTTCAGATTGGTTGCCGGCAAGAGGTCGTATCACTTTGTACTTCTTCTTGTTCATTAATAGAAATACTCATATTCTCGTCCATTCATGGTGTGAATGTCATTTATTATACATTGGGTTACATTTGCTTATGATATTATGGACCATTGTTATTGATAATGTTAATGCCATTTATATATTATATGTACTTGTTGGATATTGGCTGTCAAGACTAATTTGTAGATTACAAGTGCGTGGATTGAAAGCTCCAACGGGGATCTACATCAAACGTTGGATAGAGGTTGGTTACATTTCTCCATTATCTTAACATTGTCATTTATAATAGCATTGCTTTGAGAATTGAGTAGATTTATGGTAGTCATCTATCTGTTGTGGTATTCCCAAGCCATACGATTCTCCTCTTCCTCCTGTCCATAAGCCATATGTGCTCAATATATAGTCCTCTCAAAGGTAGGTGAAAGGACACATCGTGGCGTTACTTGGGAAGATGGAGAGCCAAAGGTCACCCAATGACCGCTTTTTGGGAGTAAAAAGTAATAAATAGTGGTTTTTACCATTTTACATGCTACTCGCGGGCTATAGGGATACAACTCATGGGTACGCCTACTATAAATATGCAATAGGCAGGTAGGAATAAAAATATGGCAAACTGGTATCACTGAAGGATATAAATGGATCTAAGTCACTCAAATGGATCCTACAGGCCAAATAATGTTGATGCTCATAGGGTGGAAGATTTCTGTGTAACAGATGCCCCCTAATGTGTGAGGTCAGAGACTGAAAGTGCTACGATGGCCGAAATACATTATAAAACTCAGAAGTGGAGTGATGGAGACATAAGTGGAAAGAACGGCTCACTCGTCAGAATACAATAGTATCTCTGAATACATGTCGGTATAGTACAACAATCTGATACAATGGACATGAATAGGCAGTACATAATGGATACATGTCATAAGCGATCATAGCCATGATCCCTCTACAGTAAGATACGGTCTTCTGCTGAAAAGAAGACAACTGGTACAAAACTGGAGGTACAAATTGCTGAAATCTGAGAGGTGATATCTCAGATGTAAAGTCAAAGTCATATGTAGCATACTGAATGCCACAATCGCCTGGGGTCTTCTACAAAAGTCTTCGACGCTGCAAGTCCCATCAAGTGAATGAAGGAGTTGGGGTCGAACTTGATGAGACATTGTCTGATTACCGGTCAATGATGTATACCGTTAACAGACGCAAGATGACCCACCAATAATGAAAATGGGCATCAAGGCACAGAGAACAATCATCAGAGTGTGAATAAATGGGTTGAAGTCAAACACTAAGATGAATTCATCGATCAGGGGCATTGATGTATTCCCAAAAATGTCGATGGCGAGAGAACCTGCCACTAATGACTGCAAGCCTCAAGGTACTCGACTGAAATATAAGCCTCAAGTCCCGGAATAAATGAGTTGAAGTTGACGGAACGAGACTCGCTGGAAGGAGGGCATTAAGGCACCCCCCATCAACCAGCACGAGGTACCAACAGTGCTGAAATATTTGAAAGATCTCAGGTGAATGGACTGACTCAATAAGGATGGCCGACATGCAATAGTCAAGAGATCTGAGGAGTGGCCGACACTGGTTTCAGGACTTCCTTTGAACAAGAGCATGAGAAGATGGATAGACTCAGGCAGCATAGACTTGACATAAACTGTGCAATGTAGGAGGCATTATAGAGTGCTCCATAATGACTGGAAGCTGAACCAATCGGTGGAGAAAACTGAGAAACAAGTACAGCTCCTAAGGCCCAACTATAGTCCCGACTCATAATGTATGGAGTGGAATGACTGCTCTGTTCAAAGGCGACACAACAGCTGCCAACAAGAAATAGTGACCATAATCCCATCCAGATTTTTGGAATATTTGATTTTTTGGTCTTTTTCATATTTGGGAAAAGCTTGAAAAAGAATAAAATTGCTTATAGTACAACAAGTGAGGGAATGAGTGTCAAATAGCTAGCAGACTAGTCCCAAGCAGTGGAACATACCTATGGTCAATGCAAGGAAGTACGTATAGGATGTGGACACTCGGGGGTGTGCTCCCTCAGGGTTAAAAGGTCATCAAATTGTGAAGGGAAAATGTAAGCTCTGCAGGGCTCGACAGGGGAAAAGTGCTCAGGCACCAGGCTAACAATTGAGTAAGTGGGAGCCGACACAAGGCTCAAGCAACAAGCAGGATGATGCAATGCAATCACAACATGATATAACTGAGGGGAGTCCTTAAGGGAGATGGCCAGCATAAGACAAAGTAGAGTATGAGTCTTTATCGCAACGTCATGGCGTGACTACAAAGGAATCCCAATCCTAGGGACAAACAACGGCATGGGCACTAGAATGCATAAAGGGGTTTTAACTAGGGTACCCATGTTCGGGAAAGTCCTACCGCCACATAATGACACTTCTATAGTAGTGTGAAGGGTCCGTGTCTATCACAAAGCGGGGTCGCACCTAGGGTTTATGAAAATGGTCAACAGGTCAAATGCATAATGCATGTGAAAATGGCATCTAACCTATATGACAGGTGTGAAATGTACCTGCCGTAGGTGTGAAATGGTTCAGAACAACTCTCGCCGAGGAAATCTGTTGAAAAAACACTACTCCATGACACGATATTAGTTCATAACAGCTCAAAATGGAAAAAACTATAGAAAAGTGGGTCCAGAAAATTATAAATAGTAAATTTTTTTCCAAATTACAATTCATTTGCACTATTCACCAATTTGGAGTTATTTGGGTAGTTTTCACCTGAAACTTCAAACGCCGATCGTGGGAGCCACAAGAAACCGTTCATCGAACCGTCTGGAGCAGGTTAGTGGTTACTCTCATACCTTTCATTTTAATGTTTTTATTTCAGTTTTGGTCGGTGGGATTTTTTTTTTTAAGGGAAATGTGATGAGGACCCGGGAGATCATGTCACAACATTTCACCTTTGGTGCTCCTCCAACTCTTTGAATCATGATTCCATTTGATTACGACTATTTCATTGCACCCTCACGGGGGTAGCCGCGAAGTGGTATGTGGAGTTGCCTGGAAACACCTATAGGGGATTCAACGAGATTGCTTTGGTTTTCTTAGACCATTTCCAGTTACTGGTTCGTTATGATACTGGTGCTGAGTTGTTGTCCACCTTCCGTCAGAATAAGGCCACACATATTTTTGACCACGTTCAAGAGTGGCGTCGACGGAAGAGATTAGTGAAAGCCAACATTCCTCCAGAGTTCCTGTTGGAATGGTTCCTCAAATATTTACTTCCATACATTGCTAAGGATGTTTCGATGTCTAGCATTATGACCGAGGAACAAGCTATCTTGAAAGTCCAGCAGTTAGATCTACTTTACTCTCAGTCTGGCATTTTGTATGACATCATTCCTGATGCACCGAGAACAAGACATGAGCCTACGTCAGTTCCTGGACCACATGTCGATTGCATCGTGGGGTCTGCATGCACTCACCCTATAGACTTGGTAGCTAATCAAATGCAAAATTTGTCACTAAACCAGTCTGCTCCTAAGCAGGTTCACACCTTGTCCACTTCCACTTCGTCGTCTGATGTACACAATGTGCAATCAACGAAACCGTCGGGTAACCAGCAACCTGGTGGTAAGAAAAAGGGTAGAAATAATCGTAGGGGTGGAAAAAAATGGAAGTAATAACAATAGAAATCGTAATAATCCTCGTAAAGAGAATGCCAAACCTCCTCGGGAAGGCGGCAATGCTGGCGAGGATCGTAAACCTAGGCGTAAGGTGAAATTCCCTTGCAAGCTTTGTGGGGAGGATCATCTTACTCACTTATGTCCTCGAATTGAAGAAGCATCGAAGCATTTGGCACAGAGCCCAGCTTTTTTGAAGGATCCCCTTCCTCATCATCAAAACATGGCTTCACATGCTCCCACCATTGGTTATGGTACTAATGAAACAACTTCTTCCAATACTAGTGGTTATGGATGTGTGAATATGGTTTAGTTGGAGGTTTGTGTTGCTACTCGTCAACGCGATTATGGTGCACCACAACCAAATTTGGGGAATGAGCCTCCCCCTCCTCCTGATAATTCCTTGCATATCGAGAAGCCTTCCATTATGCCGTGGATACCGAAAGGTGTTCTCAAGCGCTCCACGCATAATCCTAATTCTCAAGCCGCCCAGAACTACTCCATCGTAGAAGATTTGGGCCAAACTCCGTGTGCCATGTCGGCTCTTGAAGTTTTGCAACCTTGTCCTTCTCAGAAGCATGCCCTTTTGAGTGCGTTAGGAGTTCAGGATGGGGGAAATCCTAGTGTTATCAAGTTCGATACTACTGATGTCCAGCCTCGCTTACCTTACCATGTGGCTTTTTAAATCCAGGTGGTTTTCCTTAAGAGCTTTGTCAAACGTACTATGGTTGATGAAGGTGCCTCCGAGTCAGTAATGTCGTTAACTTGTTGGAAAGATCTTGGCTCTCCTCCTCTACTCGCGTCTAGAACTACACTCATTGCATTCGATGGTAGATCTTTTACGCCGCATGGAATTATACCTTCCCTTGTTGTCTCCTTGGGAGGTAAGTTCGTGCCTATTGAAGTTGAAGTGGTTGATGTGCCCATCGACTACAACCTTTTACTGGTTCAGAATTGGATGTACGCTATGAAGGTTGTTGCGTCTACTGTATTTCAAGTTATTTGCTTTCCCCATGAAGGAAAGATTGTGACGATCGATCAGCTAGATTTTGTTGGTACTCCTTCCACAGCATCCACGGGATCTGTAGTCCTGCAAGTTTCTGATTCTCAGCCGACAACTGGGAACATAGGTGTTGGAATGTACCCCTCATTGATGGGAACTTATAATCTTTCTGCACCTGTGAATTTTATTGGAACCATGTCCGACAATGCATCTCCTCCTTCAAATAATATGTTATTCCGAACCTCCTATTCAAATGATCTGTGGATTTTACCGTCCACGAGTTCCACGTCGGGAGACATTACACACGTCGGGATTCCTATGCCTTTATCTATAGCGGAGCTCGCTTACGATCATATCCAACAAACCACTGCAAATCTGGATCTCTCTTCTTCCCAGACAGTTGAAGAAGATCCCGTTACACTGCCAGTTTGGGCAGCCAACTCATCTTGCTCTCACGATTTCCTTGATGATACTTTACCATTTGATGAAGCTATCCTCGAGGCCATGTGTGGTAGTGAGAGGCCTTGGGAAGATATGCACCATCACTCTTATTTCCTTCCTAAACTCGAGCTCGTTGAGCAAGAGGAGTTTAGGATGACTCTAGCTGAGATGGTTGGTCACCCTGTGGCTCTTTTGCAGTCGCGTGATGTTTTTGCGGAGGGGAATATGGCCAATATTTCCCCAACCACTTCGATCAACATCTCCCTTATTCCCAGAAAGATTGAGAATGTTTACGTTGGTGCCGATTGCACTCCTGAGGAGATTGTTATTTACACTGACTTGTTTACTGAACTCCGGGAAGCTTTCGCTTAGTCATATGAGGAGATGCCAGGAATAGACCCCCGCATTGTTGAACACGAGATTAGAACGTATCCTGATGCTAAACCAGTTCGACAATGCTTACGTGCTGTGAACCCTAGGAAGGTAGCTGCTATTAAGGCAGAGGTGGAGAAATTGCTCAAAGCTGGTTTCATCTACCCCGTTCCCCTTACCGAATGGGTGTCAAATCCTGTTCCTATGGATAAGAAGTAGGGAACGATCCGTGTATGCATTGATTTAAGAGATTTGAACTGTGCATGTCCGAAAGACAACTTCCCCACGCCATTCATTGATCAAATATTGGATGCTTGTGCGGGGAGTGAGATTTTTTCATTCATGGACAGATTCTTGGGTTATAATGAGATTCAATTCAAACCCGCAGACCAACATAAGATGACATTTATTTGTCCATGGGGAACATTTGCGTACCGGAAAATGCCTTTCGGCCAAAAAAATGCCGGAGCTACTTTTCAGCGAGCCGTGATCTATGCCTTTCACGATCTTAAGATGATTATGGAATTTTTCTTGGATGATCTTGCTGGCCATTCTCGCAAGAGAGTGGACCACCCCAAGCACCTCCGTATGATTCTCGAACGATGTATCCACTACAAAATTCGATTGAATCCAAACAAATGCATCTTCACTGTTAGGACTGGTCGCCTTCTAGGATTCATAGTTTCGAGGGAGGGTATTAGAGTCGATCCTCTCAAAGTTGAGGCAATACTTCAGTTGCCTCCCTCGCGTATTCTGTTACAACTTCAGAGCCTCCAAGGGAGAGCTACTTTTCTGTGTTAGTTTATAGCTAACTATGCCAGTATTACTAAAGGTTTCGCATTCCTATTGAAGAAGGACACACCTTTTATCTGGGATGAGCGAGCCCAGCAGTCTTTTGATGCCCTTAAGAAAGCTTTAGTATCGGCCCCTGTGCTTATTCCGCCGGACTTTACACGAGATTTCATTCTTTATGTGGCCGCGTCTCAAGAGACTATTGGCATGGTCTTGGTTCAAGTAGATGATGCGCTCGTCAAGCGTGTTATCTATTATCTCAGTCAAAATTTAGTAGATGCTGAGCTAAGGTACACCCACATTGAAAAGATAACACTTGCGACTGTCCACGTAGTCCAGCGGTTACAGAATTACATTTTTCTTCGAACAACCACCGTTGTAGCTCACATCAATCCATTTCAGTTTGTGCTATCACGACGCCTTATCGGGGGTAAGTATAATAAATTGATTGTGATCCTTCAGGAATTTGATCTCATTTTTGCTTCGGCAAAATCGGTGAAATCATTGGTGTTCGCTGATCTTATGTCAGACCTTCCATGGCTTGATGAGGATGTCATTCATGGATATTCCTTTGTGGATGAACACTTATTTCTTATCTCGACCGAGGCCCCTTGGTATGGGGATGTCATTGTATATCTCCAAACTTTGAAGTTTCCTCCGCATTATTCACGAGATGAGCGACGACGTGTGAGACATCAC
Organism: Larix kaempferi; assembly: GCA_027924585.1. Taxonomy (NCBI): domain Eukaryota; kingdom Viridiplantae; phylum Streptophyta; class Pinopsida; order Pinales; family Pinaceae; genus Larix; species Larix kaempferi. The sequence continues at coordinate 846,586 of BSBM01000760.1, read as the reverse complement.
GCTAAAGATTATACTATCGTCGGTGACACTTTGTATCGCTGAGGAAAGGATTCCATTCTCCGTCATTGCTTGACTCACGAAGAAGCGGAACGGGTACTTAATGATTGCCATGCAGGGGCGTGTGGTGGTCACTTATCTGGGCTTGCTACAACCCCGCATATCATGCGAGCTTGTTATTTTTGGCCTACCATCTTTAAAGATTGTATTAATGCTGTGAAGAGATGTCACCCTTGCCAGGTGTTTTCTCGGAACGTACACTCGCATCCAGCGCCCCTCCATCCGGTCATCACTGTCGGTCCCTTCACTAAGTGGGGGGTATATTTCATGGATTGCAAACCAGCTTCCGCTAGGGGGCATCATCATATTATCGTGGCCGTGGATTATTTTTCCAAGTGGGCTGAGGCCATGCCTACTGTAAAAGCCGACGGTTCCACTGCAGCCCATTTCGTGTTCAACCAGATTATCACTCGATTTGGTATCTCGAAGGAGATTGTCACTGACCATGGCAGTCACTTTAAAAACAAGATGATGGAGGATTTGTCTCTCAAGCTTGGGTTTCGTCAGGAACACTCGTCCTCCTACTATCCTCAAGCAAATGGTCAGGTTGAACCAGTAAATAAGTCTTTGAAGACCATTCTCCAATGTACCATCCAACAAAGCAAGACCAATTGAAATATCATGTTATATCCTGCTTTGTGGGCATATCAAACCACAGTTAAGACTGCCACCAGGTTCTCACCATTTTAGTTAGTTCATGGTGTGGAGTCACTTTTACCGATTGAATGCGAAATTCCTTCACTCAAGCTAGCCATGGAGCTCCTGCCTGATACGACAGAGATTGAGCAACGTTTAGTACACCTCGAGCAACTTGACGAGCACCGTCGAGATGCCGTTGTGGCCATTGATGTTAACAAGCGTCATGTCAAGGTTCAATATGATAGGTCTGTTTGTCCCCAGCAATATGCTGAAGGTGACTTGGTACTCTTGTATGACCAAGATAAAGAACCCCTAGGGGCAGACAAGTTCAATCCCATGTGGCACGGTCCTTACATTGTGAAGTGTGTCCTAGAAAAAGGAGCTTATGAGTTAGAAGATTACGAGGGAGTTGCCTTGAAGGAGCCTAGAAATGGGCTCTACCTCAAGCGGTATTACGCCTGAACCTTTAGTTCGAGCTGATACTTTTGTACACTATTGTATAGTTTTTCTGTACATAGTTTAGATTGCCTTTTGGTTGTTAGGTCTACTGATTAGCCTCTGTTTGATTGAAAAATGTCAACGGGATGTCCTACGTTCTTAGGTTTCGTGGATGGTGCTAGCCGACACACGCAGCAACTTGCTTCTGCTGCTTGGGTTATCTTCTCACCTGACCACCTAGTTGTGTCCTCAGGAGGTGCTTGTCTCGGTCCTACATATAACAATGTGGCTGAGTATAGTGCTATTGTTGAGCTACTTCGGGATGCCATTTCACATGACATCCAGTCTTTATAAGTCCTCCTATATTCACAACTAGTTGTGTCTCAACTGAATGGGCAGTACCGTGTACGAGGCCCTACATTACTACAGATATTCCTTAAGGTACGACTCTTGGAGAGACATTTTGTTTCCATTACATATATTCATATTCTGAGAAGTCATAATTATATATCTGATGCATATGCTAACTATGTATTAGATTGGCATTTGTCACATTCATCATGAGCACATAAATACAAAGACATTCATACATTTGTAACATACACACATGTAGTAGAACCGAGAACCAAAGTTGTATATATATATAAATATGACCAAAATGGTAGTGTCATACAAAGCTGGAGCCTGTAGCCCTAAAAAATATACATATCGATACAAAAAATAATGAGACCCCTGGATATCTATTCCCTCCAAGGAGGTCTAGTTTCCGCCTCGACGGGGTGTGTCTCATAGTAGTACTGTACTGCGTTGGCCATCCGCTGTAGTAGCCACACCCACTCCCTGGGAACACCCACTACTTGGCGCTACATGGCCTCAGGTAGTCGGGCTACCTCTATCTGTGGTACTCGGGAAACCATCCATGATATGTTGCGCCGCAACGTTTGGAGTGTGTGCCCTGCTGCAGTGTCTGTTGCCACCTCATCTCTACCCCGACGACCATGTCTCGGGAAGCCCTCGGGTCTCACTGGGCCTTTATCTGCGAGCAAACAGTCACCCATTAGCACATGATACTACCACCAAAAATATTTTTTGCATTTCATCTATAGTAAAAAAATCCATAAAAATTTAATAAACACAAAACCAAAAGAGTACTCACCGATGTCTCCAAAAGCTGCGCCTGGTGGGAGCGGTATGTCACGGTCCTGTTTGAAGTCTATCCCCACATAGGGATAGTCCTCTATTGCGATCACCTACCGGTTCCACCAGCAGAAGAACTCCTTAGTATATGGTGACGCCAGACGGCCACCACCCTGTCGTGTCAAGATATCAGCCCACCGGGTCAGGGCTAGATCACGGAGACTGTTAGGAGGGACATCCACCCTTGGGCTAAGTCCCGGAACCCTCTCAAAGAAGAAACTGCGGAGGATGCTACCATACCCAAAGTTTTTGGCCTTACCCTCTTTGCATTCCGTCAGTTGTGTCTTCATAGACACTTGCATAGTAGTACACCAGTTGAATATAATAGGCTGCAAGCATTGTGATGCGTAGAACATCACCGGTCTGGATGCCTGATGTAGTGCTTTGGATCCTGCGATCCGCACTAGAGTAGCCACAATGATCTTTGTACTCAGATCCGTTATGGCATTTACTGGCACTTGGCTTCCCACTGATCGTGTGTTGGCGGGACAATATCGCGCTATGTAATCTTGCACAGTGATCCCACCACCCACGGTCCGTGACCGAAGACTAGCCACCTCTCCTCTACGGGGAAAACCGGTAATGAAATAGATGTCCTCTACCTCCAGTGTCAGTGTTTGCTCGTTGAGGATGAAGTGTTGAGCATCCACATCCCAGTAGTTGATCAGATGACAGAGTAATAGGTTTTGGGCCCTTAAACCCCCTATACTCCAGTATTTATATAAGCCACATGCTTGCAATGCTTGTTGTGCTTGCAAATCGTTGCACATGACCTCATTTACCTGGTCATGCTCTCTCTCCCTCCACTCTAGAACCATCTTGGAGTGCAAAGCAAGTGAATTTTGGTTAATTTGATGATTAAAACTTTCTTCATGGCCGTACCCGCGGGCAAAATTGTAGACAGTGGCGGGTAGATGCGGGCAGTAGGTTTTTTGACTGCGTGTTTGGTGCCCTACCCGCGACCCGCATACTTAGAGCCCGCGGGTAGCACCGAAGCCATCTAGGGCTTGTCCAAACAAAAAATCCCACCGACCAAAACCGAAATAAAAACATTAAAATGAAAGGTATGAGAATAACCACTAACCTGCTCCGAACGGTTCGCTGAACAATCACTTGTAGCTCCCACGATCGGCGTTTGAAGTTTCAGGTGAAAACTACCCAAATAACTCCAAATTGGTGAATAGTGCAAATGAATTGTAATTTGGAAATTTTTTTACTATTTATAATTTTCTGGACCCACTTTTCTATAGTTTTTGCCATTTTGAGCTGTTATGAACTAATATCGTGTCATGGAGTAGTGTTTTTTCAACAGATTTCCTTAGCGAGAGTTGTTCTGAACCATTTCACACCAACGGCAGGTACATTTCACACCTAGAATATAGGTTAGATGCCATTTTCACATGCATTATGCATTTGACCTGTTGACCATTTTCATAAACCCTAGGTGCGACCCCGCTTCATGATTGACACAGAACCTTCACGCTACTATAGAAGTGTAGTTATGTGGTGGTAGGACTTTCTCGAACATGGGTACACTAGTTAGAACCCCTTTATGCATTCTGGTGCCCATGTCGTTGTTTGTCCTTAGGATTGGGAGTCCTTTGTAGTCACGCCACGACGTTGCGATAAAGACTCATACGCTACTTTGTATTATGCTGACCATCTCCCTTAAGGACTCCCCTTAGTTATATCATGTTGTGATTGCATTGCATCATCCTGCTTTTTGCTTGAGCCTTGTGCCGGCTCCCGCTTACTCAATTGTTAAGCCTGGTGCCTGAGCACTTTTCCCCTATCGAGCCCTACAGAGCTTATATTTGCCCTTCACAATTTGATGACCTTTTGATCCTGAGGGAGCACACCCCCGAGTGTCCACATCCTGTACGCACTTCCTTGCATTGAGCATAGGTATGTTCCACTGCTTGGGACTAGTCTGCTAGCTATTTGACACTCGTTCCCTCACTTGTTGTACTATAAGCAATTTTATTCTTTTTCAAGCTTTTCCCAAATATGAAAAAGACCAAAAAATCAAATATTCCAAAAAGCCGGATGGGATTATGGTCACCATTTCTTGTTGGTAGCTATTGTGTCGCCTTTGAATAGAGCATTCATTCCACTCCGTATATTATGAGTTGGGACTATAGTTGGGCCTTAGGAGTTGTACTTGTTTCTCAGTTTTCTCCACCGATTGGTTAAGCTTCCAGTCATTATGGAGCCCTCTGTAATGCCTCCTGCATTGCATAGTTTATGTCAAGTCTATGCTGCCTGAGTCTATCCATCTGCTCATGCTCTTGTTCAAAGGAAGTCCTGAAACCAGTGTCGGCCACTCCTCAGATCTATTGACTATTGCATGTCGGCCATCCTTCTTGAGTCAGTCCGTTTCACCTGAGATCTTCCAAATCTTTCAGCATTGCTGGTACCTCGTGCTGGTTGATGGGGGATTCCTTAATGCCCTCCTTCCAGCGAGTCTCATTTCGTCGACTTCAACTCATTTATTCCGGAACTTGAGGCTTAGAGTTCAGTTGAGTACCTTGAGGCTTGCAGTCATTAGTGGCAGGTTCTCTCTCCATCGACAGTTTTGGGAATACATCAATGTCCCCCCTGATCGATGGATTCATCTTAGTGTTTGACTTCAACACATTTATTCACACTCTGATGATTGTGCTTTGTGCCTTGATGCCCATTTTCATTATTGGTGGGTCATCTCGCGTCTGTTAACGGTATACATAATTGACCGGTAATCAGACGATGTCCCATCAGGTTCGATCCCAACTCCTTTATTCACTTGATGAGACTTGCACTGTCGAAGACTTGTGTAGAAGACCCCAGGCGATTGTGGCATTTAGTATGCTACATATGACTTTGACTTTACATCTGAGATATCACCTCTCAGATTTAAGCAGTTTGTACCTCTAGTTTTGTACTAGTTGTCTTCTTTTCAGCAGAAGACCGTATCTTACTGTAGAGGGATCATGGCTATGATCGCTTATGACATGTATCCATTATGTACTGCCTATTCATGGCCATTGTATTAGATTGTTGTACTATATCGACATGTATTCAGAGATACTATTGTATTATGACAAGTGAGTCGTTCTTTCCACTTGTGTCTCCATCACTCCACTGCTGAGTTTTATAATGTATTTCGACCATCGTAGCACTTTCAGTATCTGACCTCACACATTAGGGGGCATCTGTTACACATAAATCTTCCACCCTGTGAGCATCAACATTGTTTGGCCTGTAGGATCCATTTCAGTGACTTAGATCCATTTATATCCTTCAGTGATACCAGTTTGCCCTATTTTTATTCCTACCCACCTGTTGCATCTTTATAGCAGGCGTACCCGCGAGTTGCATCCCTATAGCCAGCGGGTAGCATGTAAAATCGTAAAAACCACTATTTATTACTTTTTACTCCCAAAAAAGGGTCATTGGGTGACCTTTAGCTCTCCATCTACCCAAGTAATGCCTCGATGTGTTCTTTCACCTACCTTTGAGAGGACTATATATTGAGAACATATGGCTTATTGACGGGAGGAAGAGGAGAATCGTAAGAGAACTCTAGTGGATTTTTGCCCTATCTTGAGTCTGCACTCATTGATCCTTGTAGTTGTGAACCATTTATGTTCACCTTCCAAACTCCTTTCTAGTTTGAGTTTGCCATTCATGGAGGATTGAAGTGGTGGAGGCACAAGAGGATTGATCTAGATCTTGGTTCAGATTGGTTGCCGACAAGAGGTCGTATCACTTTGTACTTCTTCTTGTTCATTAATAGAAATACTCATATTCTCGTCCATTCATGGTGTGAATGTCATTTATTATACATTGGGTTACATTTGCTTATGATATTATGGACCATTGTTATTGATAATATTAATGCCATTTATATATTATATGTACTTGTTGGATATTGGCTGTCAAGACTAATTTGCAGATTACAAGTGTGTGGATTGAAAGCTCCAATGGGGATCTACATCAAACGTTGGATCGAGGTTGGTTACATTTCTCCATTATCTTAACATTGTCATTTATAATAGCGTTGCTTTGAGAATTGAGTAGATTTTTGGTAGTCATCTGTCTGTTGTGGTATTCCCAAGCCATAGTGAGTTTTCTCCAATACAATATTGTATGGTTGGTATTTTAGTCAATTATTTTTTTCAAGCAGAAAAGCAGTTCCTTGTTGTTCATTGAATCAAAGGTAACATAGTTCATTCTAGAGAACGATACATCCTCACAATCCAAAAGTAGACTGTCACAAAGGCACAACTGCAACATCGTCGAATACCCTCAGCTATAAAACTAACCCAACATACAACAAAAAACTGAGTCATCCCAAAATACAACAAATCCCATAACTGGATGAACCAATAAATGCAGTCGAAACAACAAGCTAGCATAAGGGACAACAAAAAACATTAAGGAGACTAGAGAGGAGGTCAACAAAGAGACTTTATCAATTCTTTAAGTCAATTCTACAAAGATACTTTATCAATTATTAAAGTCAATTCTACAAAGAGAGTCTTTAAGTCAATTCTACAAAGAGACTTTATCAATTATGTAAGTCAATTCTACAAAGAGAATTTATCCATTGTTTTATATGATCTTTAATTCCCTTGATAATAAAGTTAACTAATGGTACAGGCCTCATGTGTTTCTTCCTAAGAGGTTATTGCACGTATCCAGTATGAGGGAGATCCGTTACTAACATTCTTAACATAATATAAAAAAATAAAAAAATCATGTCGGCCTAAATTAAAAAGTCATGTCTTTGTTATGTTACAAAGAAAAAAAAAAGTTATTAAAAAAATTCATATCTTCTCAATAAAATAATTTTTTTAGATATAATTTTTTAACGTATACAAATTTTAAAATAAAAAAAAATTCACATCAAAATACTAGATCCCTCTTGTGCTTGATAGAACATGGTTTAAGATAAATCTATGCTCAAATCCGGAGAAAGATAAACTATATACACCTCTGTAAACTTTAAGTATATGGATGATGCCCAAATGAAATACTTTACCCTACAAACAAAAAGTTCCGACTTATTATTATTATTATATCAATTTGCTTTAAAACCCAATATATTCATTCTTAATATTGATCTTTAATATTTTATAAATTTTGATCAATATTTCAAGACAGAATAAAAATATATGAAATTCCCAAAATATTTCAAGCAGCCCACGTGATCGCCATGCCCATTGACTGCCTGGAAAGGCCAACAATCTCTGTGTTCAAAAAGTATAACCGGTGAAGAATTTTCCATTTACTTGTGATGTAGTGGGGTCTTTGATTCTCAGCATAATACTGTATTGAAATCCCGAGTTTCGGTCCCGATTTCGCTCCAGCGAAGCATTGGGTAGAGGAACATTCCGCAGAGGAGGAAAAGGAAAAGGAGATGCAGAAGCGGAGGAGGAGCCATGTGGTGGTTTTCTCGACATTGGAGCAGGGCCACCTTATCCCTGCCTTCCAAACCAGTATTCATCTCGCACACAAAGGCGTCGCAGTTACCTTCGTCACAACTCCTCTCAACGCATCCGCTCTCGCTTCCAAACTGGCCCGGCCACGATTTCCTCTCCTCCTGCGCTTCCACCACTTGTCACTCCCGCCCGTCGACGGCCTGCCGCCAGATCAAGAAAGCTGCCACGCCCTGCACCCAAAACAATTCCAAAACCTCTATCTCGCCACGGAACAGCTGCAGCCCGACTTCGAACACCTTCTGCAGACCCTAGCGGAAAACGCCAACGATGAATGGGCCCGACCGAGCTGTGTGATGGGCGACATGTTCACTGGATGGGTACAACAATCCGCCGTCAAGATGGGTATTCCCGGCTTCACTTTTTACACTTCTCCGGCCTACGGCACTCTGCTTTACAATTCCCTGTGGCTTCATCTGCCCCACCTGGATAACGATTCTGACACCGTTGCTCTCCCCGACGTTCCGACCTTTCTCGCTCTGAATCGATCCGATTTGACGCCCAGCTTGTTGAAGGCCACCAGATCGAGCCCATGGCACCTGTTTCTGAGCCGGCAGGTGAAGAAAAACAGGCAGACTCAGGGCTACATCGTCAATTCGTTTTTGGAGCTCGAACCGGAGATTATCGAATACATGGAGACAAGCAGCGGGAAGCCCGTCTGGAGCGTTGGCCCCATTTTACCGTATGATTATATCGAGGGATCTTCTATTATGACTCCAGTGGACCAAGGTGAAGCATCGATCTCGGAATGGCTGAACCAGCAAACGCCAGGTTCTGTCGTCTATGTTTCGTTCGGGAGCAGGAATTTTTTGTCTGGTCCCCAAATCCGGGAACTCGCACTTGGGCTGCAAGGCAGCGGGAAATCCTTCATATGGGTTCTCCGTACTCCCCAGGAGACAGAGACCGAGACCGACAGGGGTTCCTCCCTGTCTCCTCTCCCGGAAGGATTCGAACGCGGGACCTGCGGGCGGGGCCTGGTGATCAGAGGATGGGCGCCGCAGCTGCTCATCCTGTCTCATCCTTCCATAGGTGCTTTCATCAGCCACTGCGGGTGGAATTCCATGGTGGAGTGCGTGAGCAGAGGGATACCCATTATCTGTTGGCCCATGGCGGGCGAGCAGTTCCTCAACGCCAAGTGGTTCGTCCAACAGCTCCGGGTTGCCGTCCGAGCAGGGCGGGGAGACGGTGGTATCGTGCCGAGAGAAGAGGTGGAGAGGGTTGTGAGGGTCGTTTTGGAAGATGAAGGGAACGATCTCAGAGGCAGAGTCCAACATCTCGCTCACCTCGCTCGGGCAGCGGTGGCCGATGGCGGGTCCTCTGCTAAAAACTGGGATTCCGTTGTGAAGCACATCTCTTCTCTCCAAACTCCATCAAATCAATCAACTCTTATAGATTCATTTTCATAAGAGTCATGATTGACTGCCAACATCTGGATGGTGAATGTTAGTCATGATTGATTGCCATATGCCATATGGAGGGTGAAAGTTATGTAGAGCCTAAGTGGTCAGATTTAAGAATAAGAATAGGTGTTTTCAGTTAGGAAGTGGGGTAGGATATATACACTTTTCTACATTTTAGTAATCAAATCATTGTGTAGAATGGGATCCTTGTCTCACAATCATTGTTGAATTGTAAATATTGTTCTGTTTAAAACAATGATAAACAGGGAGTGGATCATGAAATTATGTAAATTGTTAAGTAAGACATGTTGTGGGTGCACGTGTTTAAGGATAAACAATGTTTAATAAACATTTAATATATTTAGTGGTTTTTTAATTAATGTTATGGTTGGATGAATGATAAACAATATATACATATGATGATGCTTTTACTAACATAATGATTGATTAACATAATGATTGATTGGTTGTGGGATGAATCAATCCCCCTTACCATGTAAAATTTGTTATAAGTACATACATTTGATAAAAGAAAGAAAGTAATAAACCATAGATAATTCATATTTAACCTTTTTAAATAGTTTCTATAACTATAACTATAATATGAGACGAAATTAATCTTATAAAATAATCAAATTAATATTATACAAATTCACAATTGGACATGTTATATTCTACCTTTCAGTTTGAAATTCCTTGACTTCAAGCAATATGAAGCAATATGCTACACTGAAGTTACATGCTTGTTCTTTTCCTCTATGCCACAAGAAATTGCAAACCATCCAAGGTGCAAGAATTAAGGTGGGTTCAACTTTGTTTTGTTACATATGTTTAGTTTCAATCACAAGTTTCCTAGATGGATAAACTAAATTAGAAGCATAAATTTGATACCCTTAACACTCAAGATCAAAATGGATTGATGGTAGTTTTTCATAATTGTTTTTTTCATAATTATTTAATAGTGTCGAATTTTCTACAAGTACATACCAACCAAGTGTTGAAAATAATTTAAGATATCCCTCTACTGAGGGTTGTAGATCACCACTATAATAATTATTTTAAATGGATTTTGTCCTTCTTACTAACATAATGGTTGATCGAGCCCATGGGAGGTAGAGCAAACGAGAATGATTTTAATTTAGATGAGAAGTTTTAAATGGAAGGTCACAAGTTCAAATCTCTGTGGGTACTTACCAAAAAAACATAATGGTTGATTGGTTGTAGAATGAAAAAAAAAGTTTTCTATGCCTTCCTTATGCTTCGTGAGACATGTTGTGGTGTGATAATAAACAATGAATAAGCAACAAAGTAATAGCTAGAGGAATACAAAACCCCCTCCCTCTCCTCCTTTATAGGACATGATTTGTGGATGCATGTACATATGATAATGAACAATGAAATGGAAACCAAGTAACAAACAATAGAATAATCATAGTTTAAGAATGTTAGAATAGTTTCTATGACCTTAAAATATCATTTGAATTTACAGTGAGATTGGAGATATTATATATAATAGTACCATAGTTTTGACCATTGGCATGTATTAAATTAGATTATGTAAATGTTGTAAATATTCTAGTATGGATTCCTAGTATCAACCTAAAGGCCAAGGCCCAACTAATAAATGCCTAGGCATGTATGGAAAACATATCCATATATGGGCCATGTGTTAGGATTTCCATGATGACTTAAAGGTATGTAAATATTAATGTTGGAATATAATATAATGGCAGAATATAGTTGTGTATAGAACACTAGAAGGGCTATGACTCCACTAGAGGGAAAGAGGAAAAGGGACCTATGGGAAAGTAAATTCTCTATTTCCAAGTGTCAATGTTTGAACTCATCGCTTTTTCTACCATGTGGCTTAAATAAGCCAACCACCTTCTTTGACTTATTGTAACCAATCATTGAATGCATGTAAGAGGTTGGTGGGAAATATTTCTCACATAGTTATGGAAGCATCGGCCGAGTATGCTCATTATGGGAATTATAAGTGTCCTACATTATGTGGTGAAATGTAATGTCAACTATCTTTTCACCATCTCCCCTATTCCATTGACTTCTAAAGGCATGCATGCAGGAACTCTCAAGCAAAGGCGTCAAGTTGTCCATGATGTGTTCACCATGGCTATTGATGGGAAAAGATTGGAAAAATAACTAAAATTAACATTACAAGAGGAAACTTGTAGACCTTAGATGAGGGAATGATGGTTGTAGAAGAATATAGAGGTTGGGAAAGTTAATACAAATTTACCCATTATATATTTGTTGTTATATAGATGCTTGCGAAGCAAAATGTTGGTCTTGCAAGCATTTCTTATAATGCATATAGTAGGTTGGACTCTTTCCACACACGCTACAAATTTCATTGCGAGAGAAAGGTACTTTGAGGGATTATTGACTAGAGAAAGGGTAATAGGCATTCCTTGTGTTGTGTGGGGTAGTAAAAGAGATATCATTTGTTCTTAATGGCTAAATAAGATGCTTGCAATGCTCTATGATGATCAGATTGGTTGAGCAGGAGATAAAACATATTAGTTTGAGCAAGAGAGAAGGTTGTAACTTGTTTTCTTCACCTTGGTGACTTCATATCTTGGCTTGAGGATGTTATGTATAGATACATATGGTTGGATGAAAAATTTCTCTTGCGCAACCATTTTTTTTTCTCAAGATGAAAAAAAATTAACTTGTTATTCATAGAGAATCAAAGTTACATCATTACAAAAACAATAAATCCTTATGATCTGCCTATCCCACAATATTCTTTTTTACAATACAAACTATTAGAACTTTTACTTTCGGTATGGCATGGTCTACCATAAACCAAAAATAAAACCATCAAACACATATAACCTTAGATCGGGTTGACTACAATCCATAAAAACTTCCCAAAAAAAAGACCTATTCAAAAACTAAAAAAGTTTAATTTCTCCCACATCAATTGTTCTACCATCCATGAATTCCTCAAAATGTATAATCCCATCGATGTGACCCACAGCCTCCTTTGAAAGTATGTTAGCTTCTTTCTTGAATTCCTATAAATATGTGTAAAGGAGAGTTGTGAGAAGTCACCCTTCAATTCCAAAATTATGTTCATCCAATGTGATAGATGAAGCACGTTAAGGTTTGCTTTCTCGAAAATACAATTTATAACCACCATAGAGTCCCCCACAACCTCTAAATATTGTACTCCCTTCTTTCTGGAAAACCACAGTAGACTCCATAAAGCAAGCGATTCTACTTGTGTATTATAACTCGTACCAGCACACATCTTGAGCTTGATAGAATGTCTCAATTTTATATTTAACACCATACCGGCTCCACATAAACCATTTTTCTGATCACCATAAAAAAATATGACTGAGCAAGAGACATCAAAGTTTGGATGTAGAAGTGTTCTGCAGTTCACCTTTTCCTTGTTAAAGTTAAATTCTTTAAAAAGTGTAATAGCTCTAAAAGCCACATGTGTAAAGGAGTACAATTTCCTTTCAAAAATGAGATTGTTATTGTTTTTCCAAACTTCCCATAAGACAAATAAAGGAAGCGCTTTGAATCTGGGTTTACTATGGAACCAGTGCTTCATACTTTCCTGAAAATTCACCTTGTTCCAGATTTCTCAAAAATTTAGAAGCTCTTGACAAGTAATCCATACTTGGTTTACAAATGGACGAGTGACAAAAAGATGGGACACAGATTCTGTATTTTGGAAAAAGAGAATACAAACACTTGGCCCAATAAATCCTCGTCTCAATAAATTATCCCAAGTGAGAATTTTATTCTCCAAACTTAGCCATATGAAACATCTGAGTTTTGGTGGGATTTTCCACTTCTATAATTTTAAGGACCACCAATTTGGCACATAGTCAAAGTTTTTGGATACTACATAATCATATGCAAGATTTCCAGAAATCCTACCATTTGAATCTTCCCAATCCCACACAAGCGTGTGCGTTTTCTTCGAAAGTCTAATTCCAGCAGAATTGAGTTTTGAAACATAACTTTTCCATTCACTAGAAAATTTCCTAGAGAGACCAAGTTCTTCTGAATTCAACCAAGCATAACCATTCTAATCCATTGTATTATTTTTGTAAACCTATGCTAAAACATCTATATTCTTGGAGTGTAAAAATGTGATCATATGTGGAGATAACCGACAATCTTCTTTTAAACCAATTATAGGGTCAATACCAATATATGCATGTATACCTCAACCAATGCTCCAACTCAATCTTTTTTTCAGTATAGGTAGTTTCCTGTAAATGCCTTTCCAAATAACTGAAGAATTTGAACTAAGAGCAGGAGTATTTCGGATCCAATGTGTGGGGAGAGCCGATTTTAAATAATTCCTTTTCAAAACCTCACTCCAAAGACTATCACTGAAAAGCGCTCTCCACATAATTTTCACACTCAAAGCTTCGCCAAACCAAAATATATGTTTCATCCCCCATCCACCTATTTTTTTAGGAAGAGCAAAAACCATAAACATTTAGGATTCATAAACATAAACATTTAGGATTCATATAGTCCTATCCAAACCCTTTAACTTTCCTTCCAACAAAATTCCCGCATCAAGCAGAAAAGAAGAAAACTGAGCTTTAATAGGGTTCCAGCAGCTAATGAATCCCTAGATGATCCTTTTGCATTACTACCACTACAATTCCAGGAAGGAAACAATTTAAGAAAATTTCAAAGCTTGTAAGGAAGGAATCATTATCTCTTGAAGAAGAACAATATCTGGCTTGATTACTTCAATCATCCTTTTGAAGGCAGTTCGTTTAGGAACACTGCCAAACCCTCTTATATTAAGGGTTAGTAAGATCATTGAGGAACATAACTCCGAGGAAATTATGCTCTAAGGGCCCCAAAAAGATATTTTTTGAAGGATATGATGACAACACTTTCCCAATGGGTGTTATTTCATATAATTAACGTCTTCAAAAAAGTGTTTGTTGCCAGAAACTTGTGAAAATGTTTCATTGAAGCCACTCTTCTTCCCCTTATTTTTCCTAGTGGAAACATTCTGCAAATAGATAGCGGATATAGGTAGAATAGTTTCATCATGTGGTTTTCCAGAATAGATTGGAATTTGAATTTGTTCCCTCAATTCACCACAAATGACATTCTCACCCATAGAAGGTCGAATAAATTGGTTGTGCATTTCTTGCACAACCAATTTATTCAACCTTCTTCAATTAAAAGATATGTTCCTTATCTTCGTCTATGAATATTAAAAATTTATGTTTATTTTCTATCATGAAAATCACTGTATTATGCATGTTGTGTTTGATTATGTTTTGTTATTCCACCACATTTTAATTTTCACAGATGTACATGCATTTTATTAAATCCTGGCCATCATGGGAGGCTTGATTAGTTCTTAAAATGAATGTTTGGCCTTTGTGGGTCATAATTTAAAAGCTAGTAATCATGGTTGTATCCATTTTATGGATGGGATTACTGGATGGGGATGTTACATTGTGGTATAGGGGTTTTTGGTTGCAATAGTAGCCTATATTTGGGAAGATAATATGTGTTTAATTAGAGCTTATGGGTTCAATACTAGTGTTTTTAAGGTTTCTAGCTACAATGCTAGTTTCTGTATGTGTTGAATTTAAATGTACATGAATAAGTTATAAGTTCATGTCAAGTGTTTGAAAAAGGTCTCAGTGAAATTTGGGAAAAGTATAGGTTGTAGGCCATATGTTTGACAAAATGTGCCAAAGAGAATAGTTTAGAGAAAAGAAAAAAATTGTTGAATCCTTTCATCATTAGAATAATGACTTCGATTATTAAATGATATTATTTTCAAAGCATTTGTGCAAGCTATGGAGGTGCAATTTATGTGAATCATGGAGTTGCAGAGTTTGAATTCATGATAGTATGGGAAATTTGTGAAGCCTATAAATACTCAATTTGGTTAACTAGTAGATAATTGGATGGAATTTGTATTTCAAAAATAAAATGACAATTCTGTGGGTCACTGATGTGGGTACTGTTAGACAAACAGGATCGCAGAGCAATAAAAATAAACATAAATGCAAATATAATCACACAGACACATTACAAGAGAGACACCAATATATCGTGGTTCACCCAAGATGGGCTACATCCACACTGAAATTGCCAGTCCTTATTATTATACCATCCAAAAAATGAAGGGATACAACCTGCAGCACATCCGCTGCACTTCCTCTTCATTGTCTCATAGTCTCTCTTCGTGATCTCAGAGATATTTACAATGCATAATACCTAATACATCAACCCTAGTTGTATTACAATGTCTTTCTTATAAAGGGGAAATACAAAGGGAAAATACCACGGGTTACCCAAAACCATGGGCTCGTAATCTGTTGGCGAAACAACCCAAAACATTCCTTCGGGGGTGCTGGCCCCCGCCTAGATCATAACCAAACCTGGGGTACAAACACAACTGAATCATCATTTATGAGACTGGAAGATTGGGCTCCACAAACAACAATCTCCCACTTGGAGACTAATCACAACAACTCCATGACTGTTGTACTTGCTGGACCATGGACTTGGAAATTTTCTCATCTTCACCTTCCTGCTAGAAGGCCAACTGAAATTGAGCAAGAACTCAGTTTCTCTCTAGTCACTACCTTTGTGAAGATGTCTATAGGATTCTGGCTAGTATGTATCTTTTCCAGCTTCAACAGTTCATCTTCTAGAACATAGAGTATGAAATGGTACTTGAGCTGTATATATTTAGTACTGGAATGGAATGTTGAGTTCTTTGCAAGATGAATGGCACTCTGGTTGTGACTATACAAACTTCTATCCTTCTGCTTCTTATCCAATTCCTCCATAAACCTCTGCAACCAAATCATCTCTTTACTAGCCTTTGTAACAACAACATACTCTTCTTCCGTTGTTGAAAGTGCAACAACCTTCTGCAATTTCGAAATCCAACTTACTGTTGTTCCACCTACAGTAAACACATACCCTGTGGTGCTCCTCCTGTTATCTTTATCACCTGCCATATATGCATCAATGTATCCCTATAGAACAATGTCTGAACCTCCAAAACATAATGCCTGAGTGGTAGTACCTCTCAAATACCTGAGAATCCACTATACTGCCTTCCAATGTTCTTTACCTGGATTGTTCATATATCTGCTCACAAATCCCACTACATGTGCAATATATGCACTTGTGCACGCCATGGCATACATCAAGCTGTCAACTCCTGATGAATAGGGAATCTTGGACATGTAATCTGTCTCTTCCTATGTCTTGGGACACATTTCCTTACTTAGATTGAAATGGCTGGCCAAAGGTGTACTAACTGGTTTTGCATTTTGCATGCTGAACCTCTCCAACACCTTTTGTATGTAATCACCCTGAGACAATGTCAATGCGATTTTTCCCGTCTCTTATTATTCTCATACCAAGGATTTGCTTTGCAGCACCCAAATCCTTCACCGCAAATGAATTTGCTAACTTCCTTTTGAGCACATTTATTTCTTGCATGTTAGACCCTGCAACAAGCATGCCATCCACATACAATAACAAGATAATATAAATTCCATTATCTAGCCTCTTGAAATAAACACAGTGGTCATAATGACATCTAGTATAGCCTTGTTCTGTCATAGACCTGTCAAATTTTAAATACCACTGCCTTGGAGCTTGCTTCAAGCCATACAAGCTCTTCTTCAACCTGCATACCCAATTTTCTTTCCTTTTGACCTCATACCCTTGTGGCTGTCGCATATATATCTCTTCCTCCAAATCCCCATGGAGAAAGGTTGTTTTTACATCTAACTGTTCAAGATGCAAATCTTCTACCGCCACTAGACTTAAAATAGTTCTAATTGAAGTCATCTTAACGACAGGAGAAAATATATTTCATCAAAATCTATACCTTTCTTTTGTTCAAACCCCTTTACAACAAGTCCATCCTTGTACCGCTTCGTACTTCCTTCTTCTTCCTTCAACCTGTAAATCCATTTGTTCTGCAATGCTCTTTTACTAGCAGGAAACTGAACCAAATACCAAGTTTGGTTTCCTACCAATGAGTCCATCTCCTCATTCATGCCTTGCTCCCACTTCTTTTTAGTTTCCACCTGCATTGCTTCTTCATAACATTCTGGTTCATTAGTTATCAATAAATAATACATTGAAGGAGAGTATCACTCAGGGAGTCTACTTGAACTGGTAGATATTCTTACACTTGCAGGAGTTTCAGGTACTTGCCGTTGTTCTTGATTTTCTGGCACCTTTGGAACTTTATTTTCTTCAATTTCATCGAGTACTGTGTATTCTATGTTTTCCTTTTCATGTTTCTTTCCCTGCAACTGATCTTTATACATGACCTTTTCATTGAATATCACATCTCTACTCCTAATGGTTTTTTTATTTTCATAATCCCATAAGCGATAACCAAAATCATCAACCCCATCTCCAATAAAGGTACATTTCTTGGATTCAGCTTCAAGCTTTGTTCTATTTTCTGTATCAATATGGACAAATGCTTCACAACCATACGTTCTAAGAAATGAGTAGTTTACCTTTTTACTTGTCCATGCCTCCTCTGGAATACCACCATCCAAAGCACTAGAAGGCCCTATGTTTATTAAATAAACAACAGTATTTACAGCATCTTCTCAAAAATGTAAGGGAAACCCTATATGCAATCTCATACACTTTGCACGCTCAATGATCGTTTTATTCATCCTTTCTGACACACCCATTTTCTTGCGGTGTTCCTGGGACTGTCTTCTCTCTATGAATCCCATGGTATGAACAGTAACTATCAAACTGCTTGCCGCAGTACTCACCTCCATTATCATATCTGAGACACTTCAACATTTTTCCTATCTCATTCTCAACCAAATATTTCCACTTCTTAAAAGTAGCAAACACATCAGATTTACGTCTAATTAAATAAAACCAAGTTTTTCTAGTTACATCATCAATAAATGTAACATAATAATGAGAGCCACCAAGAGATTGTACCTGAGCCAGTCCCCATACATCTTTATGCACAAGATCTAACTTGTCACTCTTCTTCTGTTTCCCAACCCTGAGAAATCTGACTCTCTTTTGTTTTCCATAAACATAGATCTCACAGAATTCCAAACTTACCTGCTTCAAATTTGGAAGCAACTTCCTTGAGTGGAGAATTTGCATCCCCTTCTCACTCATGTGGCCAAGCCTATGATGCCACAATGTTGTATCTGTTCCTATGGAAGCTAAAGATATAGAATGGTTAGTATTATGAGGACATAAATACAACGTACCTACCCTGTCTCCTTTTGCTATCACCATTGATCCTTTAGTGATCTTCCACCACGTTTCTCCAAACGTAGATAGACAGCCGCCATCTCCCAACTTCCCTATTGAGATCAGATTTATTTTCATAGTAGGAATATGCCTAACATCTTTTATAAGCCCTTCAGTTCCATTCTTAAATTTTATCCATACCTTACCCATTCCAACAATTTTACATGGCTCATCATCACCCAATAAGACATATCCAAAATCACCTGGAACATAATCATGAAAATATTTCCTATGGGGTGTAGCATGACATGAAGCCCCTGAATCTACTACCCAATAATCACTAGTATTATATAATGCAAGAATCAAAGCATCTTGTAACACATCACCTGCTACATTTGCTTCCTAGGTAGTTTCATGCTGTCCATCTCCTTTCTTCTTTAAAGATCTGTAGTCTTTCTTCAGATGTCCTTTCTTTCCACAGTTCCAGCACTGTATTTTTCCCAGTCTGGACTTGTATCTTCCCATTTTAGACTTGCCACGATTACCTTGGCTCTTTCCTTTCTCCTTTTGTCTTCCCCTACTCTCCATGGTCAATGCATTACCTGATGTCTCACATGTGCTCTTTCTTCGCATTTCCTCGCTAAGAATAACACCAATAACATCATCAAATTTCAAGTCTTTGAACTAGAGACAGAGTTACTTAGAGCCATGACCAAGCTATTCCAGCTTTCTGTAAATGAACACAAGATTATAAGAGCCCTAACCTCATCATCAAATTTCACACTTATAGAACTTAGTTGATTTGTAACCATATTAAATTCATTTAAATGATCAGCAACATATCCACTTTCAGATATCTTCATATTAAATAAACGCTTCATTAGAAATACCTTGTTGGAGGCCGAGGGTTTTTCATTTAGCTTACCCAATGCGCTCATCAAACCTTCTGTTTTCTTTTCTTTTGAGATATTGACAGCCACCGAAGAAGCCCGGTACAACCGTATTGTTCCCAGTGCCTTTCTGTCAAGAACCTCTCGTTCTTCGTCCTTCATAGTCACCGGCTTCTTTACTCTTCCTTCCAATGGTAGGAATAGATCCTTCTGGTACATATAGTCCTCCATTTGCATATTCCATAACTGGTAGTTTTGGCCATTAAATTTCTCGACCTTAAACTTTCCTTCTTCCGCCATTGCTCCCACTCGAACCAGAAACCCTAGTTTCCTACGGGTTTATTTGCCAAATAGACCTTTGGATTTCATACCAATTGTTATAAAAACAGGATCGCAGAGCAATAACAGTAAACGTAAATGCAAATATAATCACACAGACACATTACACGAGAGACACCAATATATCGTGGTTCACCCAAGATGGGCTACGTCCACACTGAAATTGCCAGTCCTTATTATTATACCATCCAGCAAATGAAGGGATACAACCTGCAACACATCTGCTGCACTTCCTCTTCACTGTGTCACAGTATCTCTTCACGATCTCAGATATATTTACAATGCATAATACCTAATACATCAACCCTATCCATATTACAATTTCTTTCTTATAAACAGGAAATACAAAGGGAAAATACCATGGGTTACCCAAATCCATGGGCCCGTAATCTGTTGGCGAAACTCCCCTGGACCCCTTGGGGAGTGTGCCGGGATCATAACCAAAGATGGGGTACAAACACAGTTGAATCATCATCTATGAGACTGGAAGATCAGGCTCCACAACCAACAGGTACTTTACCCAGGAATCATGGCAGTGGAGCTATAATTGATTTTGTCAAAGGCTCAAGGTCAATTGAGATAAATTGATGGGGATAATATTATTTCAAAGAAATAATGACAAGAATTGATCGCATGGTGATGAGGGATACAAAGTGATCTGGTGCTCAATGAGTGAACCCCATATGTTGATGTCATGATTCTCATGATAGGTCAGGTTGAGTTGACATGTGGGATCCACATAGAAGGAATAGAAACTAGGTTGGATGGCATGAAGGATCCCACGTGGAATTGGACTTGTAGGTGGTATGAAGGTGAAAGGAAAAGGATACAGTGGAAATCAATTTGGCAATATTGTGGAGGTTGAGGAAGAAGTATTGGAAACCAAGTGTGGTCCTATGCAATGGTGGGAAGTGATAATGTAGATCTCTTGGTGTTGGTTTTGGAAACCATGGTTGAGCCTCTATAATCGCTGAGAAGGTGCCATGCGTCCTCAAATATTTCTGAATTGCAGAGAGCATGGACCATGTTAGTGTTTGTTCACAAATCATCCTTTGCTATTGATCTAGTCCATTGATCTTGATCACCATCAAAATATCATGGGGACTAATGGTGGGGGATAGAGGAGGGACCTGACAGTCTCATCAACCTTGATATGGGTGCCATGTGGAGGGTCTGTTGGTGTGAAAAGACCTATAAACCCCACATACATGTCAAATATGTATGTATGTATGTATGTATCTATGTATGACACATGTAGGAAATATGACATGGAAGGTGTAGGTGATGACACATAGGATCTAGGTGGACACCCATGCCATGTAAGTAGAATAAATATTTTATAAATAAAATAAAATAAAAAGCTAAAAATACAATCTTGTTTTAGTCATATCGGGAGTGTATGAAATTTAATGAAGGAAAATGTTTAGGTGTAAGTCCATAATGGTGAGGTATATAAGAATTCCAATGAGGGTCATATTGCAATTCAACTCCAAAAAATTCAAAATTGTAAATTATTAGTCTTCCTAGAGAAAGAGTGTACTCATTGTTAGTAGCTCTATTGATGATGAAATTTATACAATATCGAATAGAATTTGGCTACACAATAAAAACCAGTTGAACATTTAGGTAGGTTCCAAGGTGTTTGGTGTAGAGTTGGAAAAATAGGGCAACATACACTATTATGGGGATCTTTTTGGCAATTATGGAATTGAAAAATGGAGGAAAAGTGACGCAAGATGTAAATTATGATTGGAGCATCAGATCACTGAGCTAGGAGTTGATAAGAGCTAACTATATGTGCGAAATACAAATTTTTCCCTTGTCTGTTATAGATTTTATTATGTGGGTGAAGGAAGTTAGTATTTGACATTGATTTCCCCTATAGAAAAGGTACATAACTAGAGAAAAACAATGACTTCTAGGTATCATAATTTTAATTCAAACCTTATAATTAAACATGAGTGTAGTCAATGAAAAGATAATCCACAAGAGAATAATCTTGGAGGTTTATATTCTAGAGAAGTACATTTTATTTCTTTGAGATCTAAGAGAAAAAGATCCTATATGCTTGATTTCACAAAATATGTCAAAAAGGGTAGTTTCTAGAATGCATGAAAAATAAACTATCTTAATTTTATGAACACTTTTGCAGATATAGTTCCATATCAAGGTTAGTTAGAGGCCATGATTCAATATAGTTGAATTAACAAATCCTTGATCTTAGTTGGGCCTTGGAAACTATGATCAGGAATGATGCTCATGACCCTAATGAATTTGAGATAGATGCCATGTGTGAAAATTTTGTATGGTTAAAAACCAGAGATAGGGTCTAATAGACATGGGAATCAATTTACTCCTAATATTTTAGAGACTATGAGAGGTTTAAGGGTGGATTTAAAAAGTTGAAAAGTAAATAATGAGTCTAACTAAATCTCAGGAAGAACAAAACTAATTGAATGCATCAATTATTCAATGTTTGACAAACATTTAGAGGAATATTAATCACGTATATAATTTAAATAATGTTGGTAGGGGAAAGAATATTTTAGAGACTATGAGAGGTTTAAGGGTGGATTTAAAAAGTTGAAAAGTAAATAATGAGTCTAACTAAATCTCAGGAAGAACAAAACTTATTGAATGCATCAATTATTCAACGTTTGAAAAACATTTAGAGGAATATTAATCACGTATATAATTTAAACAATGTTGGTAGGGGAAAGAATAGCACTAGGAGTCATTATCACAAGAGGTCCCAAAGTATAAAAGGATCCTCCAAAGATAGGATATATACATCATTTGAATTATCTACTAGTGAGGCTTATATGTTTGAGGGATCATTTAACAATTCAATATCTTATTTTCAATGGATAAAGAGGAATAAGTCATTTAGATATGACTCGCATGGATCATTTTGAAATACAAAACCCCCTACATTTGATGGTGAAATAAGATCTAGACATGAAGTTGAGGCTTGGCCTTTGGGACTAAGAAAGTATTTTGAAGCTTATGATTCAAATGGAAGCTTGAAGGCTAGAGTGGACTTATTCAATTTAAATGGAATATCATCAATTTGTTAGGATCATCTCATGCAAGTTAAGAAATAATTGAGAGAATGATTGTTTGGAAGCATTTTAGGAGTTACTTTAAGCAAAAATATTTTTCTGGAAAATACTATGATGGTACAATCAAAGAATTCCATGAGTTAAATTTTGGGAAAATGACCATGGATGGATATGAAAATAAATTACTAGAACTATTAAGGTATGATAAATGCATCAGAGATGGAAAGGTAAAGATCCAACATTTCCTAAGTATATTAAATTAGTCTTATAAATATAAAATTGAGTTTGATGAACCTCAAACTTTGGATGAGATCATTAGAAAGGATAAGTACTATTGTGATAAAAAAAAATCCATAATTCCATAATACATGGAAGGAAGAGAAGAGGGAGAAGTTTGGTTAGAGAAAGAAAGAATTCAAACCTCCCCATTAAAAAAATCAACAAAATCAACTAGAAAAAGGTGAGGCTAAGACAAATAGGTTTGGAAAAAAGAAGCCAAGGGATCCTATTAAGTGTTAGGGATGTGTAGAATATCGTTTTCTTAGAATTTGTCCACATCGAAATGGGAGTGTCAAGAATGTTCACAACATTCAATAGGATACAAGTGTCGAGGATGTAGAAAGGATTGTTTTGAGGATATATGCTATATCAAAAGACTTCCAAGTAAATCATCCATAAGTGGTTCTTTAGGTTGAAGATAAAATTGTTGGGAAATTTATTTCTATTTTAATTGATCTTGGATCTAGTTACAATTATGTTACTCCTAATATTGTTTAAACTTGTGCTCTTAAGAAGTGCAAGAATAGTAAGTAATTTCAAGTCCATACTCTAGTTGGCCACTAGAACCAAGAGAAAGGTTAATGAAGTGGTAGAGAGCAACCCATTGGAGCTGAATGGACTCTTCACATGGGAAAATATGAATATGTTTCCACTTGATTCATCTGATGTCCTCATTGGAAAGGATTGGTTGGAATCATATCAATTTAAAGTTGATTTATACAACAAGATTTTTTATTTTCTTAATGAAGATGAGAACCCAAGGATAGTAAGGGGCATTCCAAAAACAGTTTTTACTAGGAAAGTTCCAGGCTCACAGCTAAAGGAATACTTTAGAAAGTGATGTTAGTTGTATGAAAGCCACTTCTTAGACTCAGTAGAAGATAAACGTCTCAAGCTTGAAGACTATCATGCCTTCCGATATTTCAATGATGTGTTGCCTAATGAGTGACATGACTTCCTCGAAAAAGAGACATCAATTTCACAATTGATCTATTATATACCTAGGGGGGAATAATATGGGCTACCTAAGTAGGTACCTAAGGGGAATGGATTATGTAATGGGTACCCCAAAGGGAATAAAGTATGTAATGTGTACCAATATCCAAGCCTCCCTATATCATGAATACTATAGAATTGTTGGAGCTGAAAATGCAATAGCAAGAGTTGGAAATGAAATACATTCAACCAAGTGTGTCTCCATGGGGATAAAAAGAGTTATTTTTGAAAAGGAAATATGAAATTACCAGGATTTGTATTGATTATAGGAATTTGAATAAGGTCATGGTGTATATCAAGTATCCATCGCCTTGAATTGAAGACTTGCTTGACCAAATGAGAGGGAAAAAATATTTTCAAAGATTGATTTGAGGTTTGGATATCAAGTGAGAATTAAGGAGGAATTCATTCATAAGATAACCTTTAGAAGAAGGTATGGACAATATGAATTTGTGGTGGTGTCATTTGGTCTCACTAATGCACCAATGCACCAACTACATTCATGTGTCTCATGAATAGTGATTTAAAAAAGTACTTGGATAAATCTATGCTTCTTTTTCTAGAAAAAATTCTTATTTATTATAAGAATGAAGAGGAGCATGAAAAACATTTGAGAATTGTTTTACAAATTCTAAGAGAGAATAAACTATATGCAAAAGTATGCAACTATGATTTTTATCACGCAAATTCATTATCTAGGTCATGATGTTAGAGGAAGGAATATCTACGGATTTGGAGAAGATTAAGGCCATATGGAATTGGATGACTCTAAAGAATGTAATAGATGTAAGATATTTTATGGTTCTTGTTAGTTATTACAAAAGGTTCATTGCAAGAGTTTCCAAGATTGCACACCCAATTAATTCTTTTCAAAAGAAGGGATCAAGTTTGAATGGATGCAAGAATGTGAGGAAATATTTCAGCTATTGAAAAAGCTTCTTACTAGTGCTCCAATCCCAAAGACATAAATTCAAAAAGGGATTTTTTCGTGTCCATAGATTCTTGTACAGAAGGACTTAGTGGAGTTCTTATAAAAAATAATCATGTAATATGTTATGAGCCACAAATGTTGAAGGAAAATGAGGATAATTATGGTACCCATGACTTGGAGCTTATTGCAATAGTGTACTCTTTGAAAATATAAAGGCATTATTTGATAAGAAATCTTGATTTGAGATTAGAAATAGCCATAATGGACTAAAGTATTTATTTAAACAACCAAACTTAAATGTGAGACAACCACATAAAATGAAAAGAAAACAAAGTTCTTGATGCACTCAATAAGAAAATGCATGTGGTATCTATTAGCATCTCCCAGTCGGATTTGAAGAATAGAATTATTAATTCACTTGTTGAAGAGTCCTACATTCTTAAGGAAACAGAGTAGGAGATTTGAAAAATTAGGTGTAATTTGAAGGCAACCCAAGATAGGCAAAAAAACTATGTAGATAAAAATATGATGCATAGGGAATTTTGAGTTGGGGAACATGCTTACCTTCGCGTGATGCTAAGGAATAGTTCCTTGTAGATTGGAAGTTATGCCAAGTTGGAACCAAGGTATTGTTGGCCATTTGAATTCCTTGAGAGGACGATCCAACTGCATATAAAATTGCATTACCTACTAATATTAAAGATTATAATGTTTTCCAAGTTTCTTTACTTAAGAATTATGTACATGATCCTAACCATGTGATTGATTGAGATGTGATCCATATAGAACCAGAGAGAGAATTCCAAATAGGGACACTTTGCATCCTCAACATGAAATTAAAATTTTCTTTGGAAGCAATCCATTGGAAAGGTAAATGTGCAATGGAAGCACTTTGGTCTTAGTGAGGCTACATGGGAGCTGGAGTATGCCATATAAGATGCATACTCATTTTTGTTTTGATCTTTTAGATAACACCGATGACAATGTTATTACAAAGCGTAGGGGAATGTAATACCATGGTTTTTACCCCTAGCACGTATTAATTAGATCATGCAAATGTTGTAAATATGCTAGTATGGATTCCTAGTGCAAAACTTACGATGAAGGCCTAATTAGTGAATGGAGGCACATGTATGATGTGAATATCCATATATGAGCCATGTTAGGCTTGTCATGATGATTTAAATCTATCTAAATATTAATTTTGGAATATAATATAAAGGTCCAAGATGGTTGTGTAAAGCACTAGAGGGATGATGATTCCGCTAGAAGGGAAAATGAAAGGAGGCCTATGGGAACTAAATCCTTTATTTCTAAGTGATAGAATTAGAACTCATTTATTTTTATACCATGTGCCTTAAATAAGCCATATACCTCTGAATTATTAAATTCACTCATTGAATGCATTTAAGAGGTTAGTGAGAAAGTCTTCTCATGTACTTTTTCTTTTCTTTAGAATTCAGTTTGTACATTCTAACTAAATTGTAAAAAGAGTTGATTTACTTTTTACAAATTTGACTTTTACATATTCCTTTAAAAATTCATCGTTGAACTCATCATTTTCAATTTATTTTGTTGAGAGTCTTCTTTTTCCCTCTATTGTAAATATTTGGTTGATTAGGAGACTTCCCTATTGGTGTTACTTAAGGAATACCTCCCTGATTCATTTGATACATCATTTGTACATTGGATGGTCCTGAAGGTGGCACTAAAAAAATATGGATGGTTGATTAACAATTTCCCTGGAACCTATGTTGATGATTGTCCTACTGGTTGACTAGATTGCTAACTTTAATATTGGCCTAAAGGTTCCCCCGTTGATGTCCTAGGTGGAAATACATGTTTGTGATATTGTATTACCATTTGTCATTCCTTTCCCAATGGGTGATTGTTATCATTTAGGGATTCCAAAGATATTTTTGCATTTGTTTTCTTTTCATAAGAGATTGGTCACAATATCTTGGCAATATTTTTTAGACCAACCCAATTTTCAAAATAGATTTTGAGTCTATCTACTACATGTTCCCCATCAATTTCTCCTTCCAAAGGTTATGTGGGCATGTCTTCCCTCTTCTAATCTAGATGTTCTTTATATGTATCTTTAGGATAAGATTCTCAATTACCATCCCATGGAGAAGGAATTATGAGACTTAACACATCCCTGAATAAGGCTTTGAAGTTGCTTATTTCTTCTATCAAGTGCTTAATTTTGTCTTTCATCCTAAGAACATATGTTTACTCCATTATCATGTATCTATCTATCTTGATAATTTGTGTTCTATTATCAATTCCCTTCTCATCCAACTGTTGTTTGGTTCTATTGTTCAAGTAATCTATTACCTAATTTGCTTGTTTGGGAAAGTTTCCCAGTTGTTTTTCCATTGATTTTACTGTTGCATTGGTTGTTGTTTCCATCTCTAATTCATCCTAAATGAATTCAAAATAATCCCATTTCTGCATGAACCATTTAGTAACCCTCTCACAAACAATCTGTGCTATTATCCTTAAAAGTTGCTCTCCCTAAACATTTATTTGCAACAAGTTTATTTGAATATTTAATTCCCCCATCTCTTTCTCCAAATATATCATTTCATTCTCCTTTTTATTGACCTCATTCTCTAATTTTAGGATCCTTCTATCTTTAATCTCTAACTCCTTTTCAACCTCTTCGAGCTTGCCACTTTGGTCATTTTCCTCTTGAATGGGACAAGGACTTGGACTTTGATTTTCTTGATCTTCCTCCATAACATCTATGTTTATGGCTTCTAGAGGGATAGTTGGATGCTCATTTTTTTCTTATGTTGCATCTGTTGGTGTAAATTGATCCTCTGTAGGGATTGTAGGTGTTCATGCTCCAACATCTTATCCAATGGATATTTTAGTCCTTTCTAATTTCATGTTGGCTATCTAAAAATAGGTCATCAATCTCCTTCCTTCTTTCTTTAGACAATTTCTGGTATTCTATCATACTAGCATAGATTTTCTCTTTCTCTACATGAACCTTCTTTAGATCTTCAGTTTGAACTGGATTTGTTGTAGGAATTTTCAATTTCTTCTTTAAAGTGGCTATCTCATTATCCTTCTTTTCAATGAGAGATTTGATTTGGGACCCATCTTATGGGTCAGTTGATAATGCGACTAAATTTGCTTCCAATGAATTTATAGTTATTTGCTTAGCCCTAGTTGTCCATTTCTCCATTTTATACAACTTCTCGAATTTCTCTAGCGCCAACCTGAGATTATTTCTTCCTTTTCTGGCTTGACTATTTATGTCTATATCATGTCACTAGCCTGTTTATAGAAGTCTAGTTTGTCCAACTTCCCAAATTCTTTGAACTTGATAGTATGCTCTTCAACCCTCCAATCACTCAATTTCACAAGCTTGGGTAGTTTAGGCTCAAGTATGGAAAACATAAATGTATCCTTTTGACGATAAAAAACCGAGATCATTCTTCTTTCTGCAGCTGGGGTCTCTTGTCTCATTTATTTTACCATTCTCAATCCTCTCTCCCTGATTTTCCTGTAGCCAGACTGAAGATCTGTTTTCACGGGAATAGGCTCTGTAGAGGATGATCCTTGCATCTTCTGAGGGATTGTGAACTCGATATATGGATAGATGATATATTTAATAGGAGGTCCTCTTGGGAGTATTGGTTTTTCTATTAATTGAATTATTTCTCTTGGGATTTCAACCGAATCTGGTAGCTCCACCAATGACTGTTCATCTCCCTCAGCCTATGTTCTACCCCCGTTTGATTATGGGCCCTACTCAACTTCATCCATATCCATTCTTTGAGATTCTTCAGTTTTAGATTTCTCTCCTATCAACTGTGTTTCTTTTTCCTGTTCCTCGAAGCTTTTCAAAGCTTCTTGGACCTCTTTCTATGTCTCCTTATTGGCTATATTTTATCATACTAGTCTAGCTTTACATATGTATGCTGAATTTTTATTCTCCGACCTATTCTTTGAGATAATTTGATGTGGTTCATGTGTTGCATTTTCATCCTTTTCAAGATTAAGCTGACTCAAATATCCCTCAACATATTGAGAGGCATTCAACCCCCTTATGATGAGAGGTCATATTTCCTTTGGTAATAAGAAATATCTATGCTACTTGAAATGTCTAAAATGCAGCTCATCCGAAGCAACTATTTTCCTTGCATACTCCATGGAAAAAATCCTTGGAGTCAGAAAAGTGGGTAGCTTGTATGGTTCCTCCGGAAAGCCATAAAATATGATGATTATATGGTCCTCATGTTAATTTTTGAGCATTAATTCAATATACTCTAGGATCTTTACTGAGAGAATAACATGTACAGCATATCAAGTATAACAATGCATATCAATCACACCAAGTAATCACAAGAGACAATAGACACATAAAGTTTCACTAGGGAAAACCATAAAGTGGAAAAACCCCACAACTTTCTTAGAGATAGAAAGAGCAATGATACAACCCAAGTACACAGAGATAGTCCTCCTAGCAGCTGAACCTCCTCCTCCACTAGTGTGCCACTTTCTGAGTAGTGTAGAAGTGAATAATGAGATGATCAAATAGAGTGCCTCCCGCACTCTATTTATACCTGACTTGCCTAATAACCTAGCAGGGCCGACTTGTCTAACTCAGTCTAATAACCCATGGTTATACTAATCAGGGTTGACCCCGCACTTGGTGGTCTAATAACCCATCGCTTGCAAGTTGCGACACTTGCGACACTTGTCAATACAAATGAATACACTTCCATATAGAGGAATAATAAAATATCTATAGGAGTACAATATACATAGGTGAAATACATTCCGAAGTTACAATTACATCAACACTCCCTCTTAACTAGGAAGGTATTTCTCGACACAGATCTGCTAGCACAAGTCTTATTGTCTAGATCATTGTCATCGTCACTATTGCTGCTATCTCAATCAATCTCCAATCTACACGTCATAGGAAGTTCTACAGAGCCAGTCCTTTTTCATACTGGATGTAGGCCCACCACCTGTAGGTCTTCATCATCACTGGCCATACTGTGGAATCCTCAGGGCTTATTACGTGCGTCAACAAAACCTCGAAAGAGCATCCCAGGACTGATTACGAGCTTACTGCTCAACCTATCGGATCTCCCAGGATATTTTACATGTCGACCTTCACAAAACCTACTCAGAGCATCCCAAGATATTATGAGCACACCTCTCTACCTATCTAGATCTCGATAGAGCATCCCAGGTTGTTACGAGCACACCGCTCTACCTGTCTGGATTTTAAAGGATCTTTTCTATGTGAACTTTCGCAAAACCTACTCAGAGCATTCCAGGATGTTACGAGCACACCACTCTACTTGTCTGGATCTCGATAGAGCATCCCAGGATGGTATGAGCACACTGCTCTACCTTTCTGGATTTTAAAGGATCTTTTCTATGCGAAACTATAGCAAAACCTACTCAGAGCATCCCAGGATGTTACAAGCACACCCCTCCACCTGTCTAGATCTCGATAAAGCATCCCAGGCAGTTACGAGCACACCGCTCTACCTATCTGAATTTTAAAGGGTCTTTTCTATGCTACTTGCACAACCTTTCCACGGCTACAGAGTATCAACCTGATACTCACCATACATCATCATGATGTACATCATCACATGATCAACCTGATCATCATCATAGCATCAACCTGATGCATATCATCTGGAGCAACATCCTGAAGCTCGTCATCTGTGATCATCCTGATCATCATCATAGCATCAATCTGATGCATATCATCTGGAGCAACATCCTGAAGCTCATCATTTGTGATCATCCTGATCAAACAATATATCCATCTAATGCATACAAATTATCTACCTGATACATATCATCATACATGATCAACCTGATCATACCATGCATCCACCTGATATATTTAATGCATCCACCTGATACTTACATAAGTACATGATCTACCTGATCATACAATGCATCCACCTGATACATACATAAGTACATGATCTACCTGATCATATAATGCATCCACTTGATACATACATAAGTACATGATCTACCTAATCATATAATGCATCCACCTGATACATACATAAGTACATGATCTACTTGATCATACGATGCATCCACTTGATACATGTACAAAAATACATGATCCACCTGATCATACGATGTATCCACCTCATACATACATAAATACATGATCCACCTAATCATATCAAGCATCCAACATGATGCATATACAAATACATGATCAAACTGATCAAAGCATCCAACATGATGCATATACAAAGCAGTAACTAGAGCATTGTCCTGATGCTCATCATCCAACGCTTGCATCCATAGCCATGGGAAGGATCCTCCTCTCACCATGCTTGGAATGGCTCCTGCATATGTGTCCATCACTTCTTCCTCGAAGTGTCGTCAATTCAAAGAACACCAAGCCTCTCTCTAAAGTACTCAAACTTCACTTTGGCTAGTGGTTTTGTCAACACATCTACAACCTGCTCATCGGTCGCAACATATAGGAGCTTCACTGATCCTCTCTGCACCATATCCCTGATGTAGTGATATGTGATCTCAATGTGCTTCGACCTATCATGGAACACCGGATTCTCAGACAGTTCACATAACTCTGGTTGTCACAAAAGATACCAATAGCATCCAGTGGGAGATCAAATAACTGAGACAATAGCTTCCAGAGCCATACTGCCTCACAACTAGCCGAACAAGCTACAACATACTCTGCCTCAGATGTACTCAGTGCTACGCAGGACTACTTCCTGCTAAACCATGAGATCACACCCGATCCCATATTGAAGCAGCACCCAGATGTGCTATTCCTATCTGCAGCACTTCCTGCCCAGTCCGAATCAACATAACCTTGTAGGTTAAACTTTTGATTCGCATCATACTTAAGCCCATAATCAATTGTACCCTTCAGGTACCTCAGAATATGCTTTATAGCAACGAGGTTAACACCTCTGGGATCTGTCAGGAACTGGCTCAATGTGTTCACCGCAAAGAAAATGTCTGGTCTAGTGTTCGTTAGGTACATCAAGGACCCAATCATCTGACGATACATCGTGACATCAACCAGATCATATGAAGCATCACACAGAAGCTTCAGGTTCGATGCCATAGGTGTGGCCATGGCCTTGCAGTCCATCATCCTGAACCTCTTCAGGATCTCTATTGCATACGTCCCTTGTCCAAGGAAGATCCCATTTGCACTCTGCCACACCTCCATGCCTAGAAAATAGTGCATCATCCCCAAGTCCTTCATCTCGAACTCGGCAGCAAGCTTTCTCTTGGTATCGGCAATCAATCCATCCTCACCTGTAACAAATAGGTCGTCCACATACAAAAGTAGTATCACTGGATTGCCTTCTTCAACCTTGTAGTAAAGGTTGGAATCTGCTTTACTCTTGGCAAAGCCCAAACTGGATAGAAAGATGTCTATCCTACCATACCAAGTTCTAGGAGATTGCTTCAATCCATACAAGGCTTTCTTCAACCTACACACATATGACCCCCTGTCATGTGTCTCAAAACCAAGTGGCGGCTCCACATACACTTCCTCCTCAACTACACCATTCAAGAAAGCTATGTTGAAATCCATCTGGTGTATCTTCCATTTCATCATTGCATCTAGGGCAAGTACTGATCTGATGGAAGTGTACCTGGCTACAGGAGCAAAAGTCTCTTCATAGTCTATCCCCTCTTTCTGGGAGAAGCCACGAGCTACAAATCTCTCTTTGTACTTTTCTATGCTTCCATCTGCAGCATGCTTGATCTTGTATATCCATTTGGAAGTCACAACCGACTTCCCTTCAGGTCTCCGGACTACATTCCAAACATCATTCTTCATGATCGACTGGTATTCCTCGACCATGGCATCCTTCCATTCTTTATTTTATGTTGCTTCTTCATAATTGGAAGGTTCTTTGTTCATAATATCACAGAGTAGGGCAACATAACTGGTATGTGATCTAGTTCTCTTCCTTTCTCTGTGTTCTTCTTTTGCAATGCCATATTTTTCTGCATCTTGAATGAGCTCTCTAGCCCATGCAGGTTTCCTCTTGTGACAGTTCTTCTCACGGGGTGGATCTACAGGTTCTTGTGGATCTTCAACTTCACGATCTGCTTCTGGAATTGATTCAGTCATGGCGGTGTCTTGAAATCTGGTTTCCTTTGGTTCTTCATGATCTTCAACAGGTGTCTTCCTTGATTTGATGAAGGATGAGTTTACATCAAATGTTACATCCCTGCTGACATCAATCTTCTTGAACCCTGGAAAGTATATTCTGTAATCTTTCGAGCTTTCACTGTACCCCACAAAGATGCCCTTCTTTCCTGAAGGATATAGCTTTGTCCTCTTTTCCTTTGGAACATGTGTATATATTGGACAACCAAATATTCTGAGATGGATGACTTCAGGTTTCTTACCAGAGAATACCTCTTCTGGTGTCTTGTTGTCCAATATCTTGTGAGGTGTTCTATTCTACACATATACAGTTGTCCTAGCTGCTTCTGCCCAAAGATTCATAGGCAAATCCTAGTCATGCAGCATTTCCCGTGCTGCTTCCATGATTATTCTATTTTTCCTTTTTGTAACTCCATTCTATTGTGGATTGTAGGGAGCATTCAACTCCCTCTTAATCCCTGATTCACTGCATAGCTTCTTGAAATCACCTGAAGTGAATTCTCCACCATTGTCGGATCTGAAGGTCTTGATCTTCTTATCAGTTTGATTTTCCATCAAGGCTTTGAACTCCTTGAACTTATCAAACACTTCATCTTTGTTCTTCAAGAAATAAACCCAAGTCTTCCTAGAGAAATCATCAATGAAAGAGACATAGTATACATATCCACTCAGAGAACTGGATGACATCAGACCGCATACATCAAAGTGGATAATCTTCAAGATTCCTTTCGCTTTGATTTCACTGCTTGGAAATGCCTTCTTAATATTCTTTCCTTTTGCATATCCTTTGCAAATGCCTTCATGCTTTGTCTTGATTTCAGGAAGACCCTCTATAGCTTTGCTTGCAATTGGTAGTGCTCTATAGTGCACATGTGCAAGCCTTCTATGCCAAAGTTCACTTGGCTCCATGGATTCATGTACCATGGCATGTTCAGGTTGTCCCTTCAATTTGTACAATCCTCCCTCTTGTTCTCCAATCACTACTGCATCATCTATAGTTTTACCTTTTGGCCACATTAGGACGTGGCCATCTACAAATGCAACCCTCATGCCTTTTGCATCCAATGCAGATATGGAGAGTAGGTTCTTCTTGAGCCCAGGTACATATAGAACATCTTTCATCTTCAAGGACTTCCCATAGTATAGGTTGTAGGAAGCTTCACCACTTTCCTTGATAGGATATTGATAGTCATCCCCAAGTTTCACTTTATGGGGTGACTCATGTTTAGATAGATTTACAAAAGATTCTTTAAACCCAGTCATGTGTTTGGAAGCCCCACTATCAATAATCCAATCATTACATCCATGAGAGATAGTACCTATGAGAGCAGAGATTAGAACATATTCCTCTTCACTTGATGAAGCATCACTTTTTGCCCTAGCCTTCTTCTTGGGAGGTTCATCATCCTCAACAGGATGAGCATGAAATCTCTTCTTGTTGTACCTCTTCTTCTTGTTGAATTTGTTGTTGTTGTCTTTCTTCTTCTTGGGACAATTTGAAGCAAACTGTCCTACTTCATTGCAATCGAAACATCGAACATGAGATAGATCTTTCTTCTTCTGATGAGGGTGAGAATGTTTCTTGTTATGAGATCTCTCCCTCTTAAACTTGCTTCCCTTGGTGTGTGTTGTGAGAGCTTGATCTTCATTCCCCATATTCTCTTCTTGATCCACAAGCCTTGCTTCTTCTTGTGAGCATTCCTCCCATAGTCTATTGAATGGGATCAACTTCCTTCTTGCACAGATTCCTTGGATGAAGGAGTCCCATGACCTAGGTAGGCCATTCAATGTGGTCATGACAACTTCACCATTTTCCACTACTTCATCCATAGCTTCAAGTTGTTCCTTCATCTGAGAGACCTTAGAAAAATAAGACTGAATGGTCTCTCCATTCTGAAGCTTTACCCCTTTCAATTGGTTCCATAGAGTCATCTTCCGATTTATGTTCTTCCCTTCAAATAGCTTGGTTAGGGAATCAAACATCTCCTTGGGTGTCTTTAGAGATGACACATGTGGTATGAGATGGTCTTTGATAGAATTAGCAATGATCCTCTTTGCCTTGACCAAGTTATTCTTATGTAAGGCCTTAACCTCTTCTTCCTCTGGGACAGGGACCTCAGAACTTATGTAGGTGTCCAATTCATTTTCTTCCAGGATTAACCCAATCCTATACTTCCATACTCAGAAGTTATCATCCCCTTCAAGCTTATCCTCAAGCTTGGTGTGGTGAGACATATTAAAGAGTACTTCAAATGGAAATAGAAAAGATTTAGGTCTTACCACTTGATTTGCAGAAATTTGGATCTGGTGCTAGATTAGGGTTTGTTAGAGAAACCCTAAAAATTCAAAATGTGAATTTCAACTTTCTGAAAGGATAGAAAGATGTGCCCTTATGAGTTGATCATCCTAGTAAATTTAGAAATTGAAAACTGCAAAGTTTCACCCTTCAGAAATTCCTTTTAGTCTTCTCGGATTCACTAGGGAGGACCCTGAATTAGGATTTGAGTTTCCCGGAGCTTCACCCAACCAAAAAGTTCTATCCAAAGTTCTAAACTTCAATTTTTCCAAGGAGCTTCTAGCTTTGTCCTTAGATTTTAGAAATTTCTATTTTTGTGGAAACCCTAATTTTTAGGGCCAAAAATGAAAGTGCCCATAATTGAATTCTGATTGGAAAGAAAGATGCACCTTGTTGAGGAGAGTCAAAATACCCTACTGCCTTTCACGATCTATGGAGAGAAACCCAATAAACAGGAAACCCTAGTTTCTATAACTGCACAGTGTCTTCTTCTCAGGTTAGCTCTGATACCATGTTAATTTTTTAGCATTAATTCAATATACTCTAGGATCTTTACTGAGAGAATAACATGTACAACATATCAAGTATAACAATGCATATCAATCACACCAAGAAATCACATGAGACAATAGACACACAGAGTTTCACTGGGGAAAACCATAAAGGTGAAAAACCCCACAGCTTCCTCAGAGATAGAAAGAGCAATGATACAACCCAAGTACACAGAGATTGTCCTCCTAGCAACTGAACCTCCTCCTCCACTAGTGCGCCACTTTCTGAGTAGTGTAGAAGTGAACAATGAGATGATCAAATAGAGTTCCTCCCACACTTTATTTATACTTGAACTTCCTAATAACCTAGCAGGGACGACTTGTCTAACTCAGTATAATAACCCATGGTTATACTAATCAGGGCCGACCCCACACTTGGTGGTCTAATAACCCATCACTTGCAAGTTGCGACACTTGCAACACTTGTCAATACAAATGACGACACTTCCGTATAGAGGAATAATAACATCTCTATAGGAGTACAATATACATAGGTGAAATACATTCCGAAGTTACAATTACATCAACACCTCATAGAGGAACTAGTATCCTGTCTCAACCTCTGATGTGAAGTGCAAGTATTTTATGTTTTCTGACAACATCCTTGGAGGTGAACTGCCAAAGATCAAATTTTAGGCTATGCTCATAACTTGGTCTATGAAATCTAAAAAATTAGAGTTATATGCCCTTTGAAGGACTAGATCAGACCATTCATACACTGAGATTTGGATCCCTTGTTCATTAGTTTTCCTCAAACCTAGATTTTTAAATCTCTTATAGTTTTGATAGAAAAACATATAGAATAGGTAGGATGGATATATGAATTATTTAATGGCAAGGAAATCTTCCAACTGCTCCTGAATTTTTTCTGCTGTATGACTACAAAGTTTGAAATGAAGAGGGATTTTACTAGTTTCTGTAGTTAGTTTGAGCAATACCCCTAAAATGACCCCATCTATAGATTTATCATTTTCCAGGCCTACAATAGTACAGATGATGGAAATAACTTTCCTGGATTTCTCAGAAGAAACTATGGTATCATAAGGAGGTGGGATGGTAGATTTTTCCATACTAGGTTTTGAGTGTTGAGATAGAAAATGGTGACTTTCATATGGCCCGAGACTTTGGAAGGCGCTTTCTAGGGATTTCTCATCGAAAGGGTAAGGGGACAAGGAATCAGGAATGTAGAAAATTTGTTTGAGCAAGTTTGCAATGATATAATAGAGGGTTTTGGACATGTCCAAAGAGAAAATTGATCGCTTTTTCAGGGAGTAATGTTTCGAGCACCAGGTTACAATTTCAAGAAAAAATACAGACCTAGGGCATATGGCTCGAGCAAAATTGGACTTCCACAGGTTAAGTTTATCTTCGTCAGTGAAATATAGGGCTTTAGCCTCTCTGATGGTTTCATTTAGGTCTGGCTTGGTGATTATAGTATCAAAAACATCAACTTCATGATCGTATACCGGCTCTTCACTTGAGAAACGGGGCTTTGGGAGCTTGAATTTGGGTTTAGAATTCATCTTAGGTTAATTGGTTGTTTAGTAGATCCACTGGTTATTAGGGAAAAATCACAGAAAATAAGGTTTTTCAGACTAAGTATCAAGTGGGTTTATAAGTAGAAACGTTGGATAACAGTGACCAAAAAATACTCGGATGTTGGATGATGATTGAGTTGGAAATGATTCGAACACTACCATGGACTGGTTGGATTTTTGCAGATAGTGGACTTGGTACATTGGGTTGTCGGGATCATGATCGAGTTTGATACAAAAATTATTTTTAAAAACAAGGAAAATATATCCCTTTATTATTTTGGGAGTACAACTTTCCACGTCGGATTTAGCAACTGAATATATGAGGAAAAAGCATTGAGACCCACTTGACAGATGGCAGTCAGAGAAAGGATTAGATGTAAATTGATGTTGATGAGATGTAAAGTGCTTCATGTGTCTTCATGGGAAGATATAATTTTTGGTTTCTGAGAGTGGTAACATGCCGATCACAAGTGGTAAAAGAAAATTGTGCTTAAGGAGGCGCAGTCAATAAGAAATAAGCATGTATCATATTTGGTTTTGAGGACAACGTGCGCTCATTTCACTTGTGAGAAGGGTGCATCATATAAGTGTGTTTTAGATCTCAATTATTGATCTATCTTGCACTCTCTTGAACTTGCATGCACAACTTCATGCTTTAACTGCCTTGTATTTTATGGGCGTGCTCGATCCCTGGGCCATCAGATATGTCATGATCTAATGGCTCAACACTTCTAATGCTTAATTACTCTTCGTCAGGCCATATACCATTGGCTGCAGGTCACATTGAAGCATCCACTTGACTTTTCTTTGATTATTTACCTCCCGAGGGTGGAATAAACATGCCATACCATTTTAGGTAACTTCGAGGAAGTATTTTCATATAATGAAAAATATCAGTAGTAGCAGGAATTTCTGGAAGATTTCCTTAGATTGATATTCCATTTTATAATTTCACTTTTTGTATTTTTTCCATGCAGAATTATGCTCTATAAACTATTCCCCCAAATACCTCTCCACATGCTCTTCATACTTAGATCAGTACTCCCTTTTTGTTTTGGCATGGACATTTTCTTCCAATTAACAACATGAAACTTTTTCCCATCCACAGTACCCGACCATAGAAAATTGAACATCAGTTTCAGGAGCATCTTTATGATAATTTTTGGAATATTTTCCAATGAGATCCAGTACACAGGAATTCCAACCAATACATACTTCAGTAAAGTCAACCTCCCACAAAGTGATAAAATTTTGAATGTCCAGTTACTAATCCTTTTTTGAAATTTTTGTACAATCCAAATCCGATCATTAATCCTGTAGCAGTTGGCTTCAAGTAGTAGCCCAAATACTTAAATCCTTTTGCTAACATCACAAGGTGGATATTCACATTATGGATATCAAGAAGATAACTTATCCTGAAGATAATAGGTGAATAAATAAAATTACTCAACAATATTCGTATATACGGGATAGCTATTATGTGATACAATTTGACTAAAATGATGATGGTGAATGATAATGTGTGTCCAAATCTATTTGTCTATCTAAAGTTGACTATGGACTGGCATCATTTCTCCTCATTTCTGACTTCTACCCCGATGCCATTAAAAATGGTGGTTTTCTTTGAGAAAGCAGTGTGATTTAATTCTTGCATTTGATGATTAAGTCCCATCTATGAAGTGGCGTCCATGTTTACCACTCTAAAATAGACACGTGTCCATAATCCCAGTGACATTATATGACGTCATCTCAAATTCGCCCAATTTTATACAAACTCTTCTTTAATCAGCTTGTTGACAAATTGGATTTTTTTGAAAGAAAGGGTATCTACTCCTTCCTCTCAGGGTTCCTTTTTAGGGGTGGAGAAATTATACATCAACATTTTAAACACAAATTTCATAGGAAATTTGCTTCAAACATTTTGCTGGCAAGTGGAAATTTTCTCATAGAAAGAGCAGCCACTCTTTCCTAAAGTTGTTCAATTTTGGGGTGTTGAAAGTATATGATGAAGAGAAAGAGTGTCTGCTCCTTCCTCCATGGTTCTTTTTAGCAGTGGGGAAATTATATATCGCACTTTAAACACAAATTTCATAGCTTCAAATAGTTTGTTGGTAAGTGGAAATTTTCTCATAGAAAGAGCAACCGCTCTTTCCTCAAGTTAGTCTATTTTGGGGTGAACTGAAAGTATATGCTGAGGAGAAAGAGCGTTCGCTCCTTCCTCTAGGGGCTCTTTTTCAGGATTAGGTAATATAGATATCAACACTTTAACCACAAATCCCATAGTTACTTTCCTTCAAATAGTTTACTGGCAAGTGGAAATTGTCTCAGAGAAAGAGCGTCCTCTCTTTCCTCAAGGTTTTCTATTTTTAGGGTGTTGAAAGTATATGACGAGGAGAAAGAGAATACAATCCTTCCTCCAGAGGTTCTTTTTTAGGGGTATGGAATTTATATATTGGCACTTTAACCACAAATCTCATAGGAACTTTCCTTCGAATAGTTTGCTGGCAAGTGAAAATTTTCTCAGAGAAAGAGCGACCGCTCTTTCCTCAAGGTGTTCTATTTTTGGGTTGTTAAAAGAATATGCCAAGGAAAAAAAGTGTCCATGCCTTCCTCCAGGGGTTCTTTTTTAGGGATGGGGAATATATATATCATCACTTTAACCACAAATTTCATAGGAACTTTGCTTCAAACAATTTTCTAGCAAGTGGAAAGTTTCTTTGATAAAGAGCTTCCACTCCTTCTTCGAATAGGGATGTATTTGGGTTTGTTGATGATGCATTCCTTATATTATTAGGAATTAGTCACTCATGAAATCCATCACTTTTAGATGAACATCCATAAATGTATGGACCCTTTGAGAAATGAATTTTCTCAGCAAACAAGTGGCCGCTCCTTCCCCGAGTGGTTTAATTTTGGAGGTGACGAATGTAGTAGATTATATATGATTTCAATGAAGTCATCAATTGTTTAAAGCACGTCCACCCCATTGATACATATGCATGTAAAGGACATTCATCCTTCCTTGATACCGTCTAATAGAATTCATAATTCAAATATGTAAATAAATTTGGTGTATAATATTTAAATCTTAGAAATAATATATTATCTTGGGAAATATTTCCTACCTTTATGGTCCAACTGACCCTTTTAGGAAGGAACAATTGCTCCTTCCTCAAATAATTAGTCACTCATCCAATCATCATCGCATTGAGAGTCTTCGAATGAAAAAAATAGAGTAATATTTGAGCATTCATCAGCACCTCCTTATCTCATGGATCTATTATAAGACATAGTTACATTGGATCCCATTAAGAAGGATCATCTGCTCCATCTGAAATTGATTCCTTCTCAGAAATCAATAACATAGTAAATCTACTAGAGTTTGTAGTTACTAGAACTTTGAACCTTTTCTTCATAGTGAGGAACACATGTTTACTTTTAAGGATTGGTCATTCTATATCCAATCACTATAATCTCTTTTAGGAAATATTTCTCTTTTTTTTCTTTCATTCATCATCTTATAGAGAATGATAGCATACAATAATATTATTAACCTATAGAGGATATATATAATTGATAATATGTACTAGTAGAAAATATTATTCTTTTTTAAATAAATATTATTTTCAATGTGATCCTGTTATTTTGTATTTCAGAAATTGCTTCTAAAATGTATCTTGGTTCTCAACAATGTGTGGACCTCCTTTTGAATGGATTAAAAGTTGTTGAAGGAATCTCTTTTCTAGAAAACAAAAATATTGCATAATATCGACATTCATGATGGATGTATCATTATAAACTTTACCAAGGTTTTAAATGCAGATCTTCAATTTCCCTACCCATCAGAAGGTGTAGATGGATTGTCATAGGAAGTTGGTGGTTATATTCAGTGGTATGCATATGAGATCGTTAACCATATTGGATCTGTTATTCAAGAGAATGAGGTGAATGATATTCCAGCTTCCACTTCAAGGAGTGCAGAACATATTATAATAAATGCTGATAAATCTTCTTTTATTATGAGAAAAGTTAATTTGTTACATAAATGTTTAGAATGAAAGGATTGCATTTCCATAGGTTTTGTAACAAATGTTAATGAGACTGATTTTGTTGGGGGAACGTTTTTGCGTTATTTCTCCTTTGGTATTATGGTGGATGAAGTAGTGTTCTCTTGCATGGCATTTCCTCATGGGTTGAGTAGTGGAGATTTTGTTGTATGGCCAATTAAAAAGGTCATATATTTTAATACAGGAACATTGTTTTCTGTTAAAAACAATTTCAACAATAATCAATTTGAAACTACCTCGAAAGTATTAAGTCAAAATCACAATATCAAGTTTGTGGCAGGGAAAGTTAATTTGAGACATCAATGTTCTTTAAATCCAAATTATGTTGCTTGGGGATTAGTGTCTAGTTTTTTGTAAGGAGACATTGTACAATTCAAACCACTAGATGTTGTTGAGTTTGCTATTTTAGTTCATAAATTCTTCCGCAATTGTGATGATTGTGGTGTATTTGAAGGCTCTCTTGTAAGATGGCTTGCAAACCATTTGCTTGAACTTAATGATTTTACTTTGGATGTTATACTAAAAAAGAACACAAAAGAAGACATGGTAAGCATTTGGATTATTGTTGAAGAATGTCCTTTATAGATGGTCCTTCCAGGTACTCCCCATTGTGAATATATAGATGTAAAAGGTAATAGAACAAGGCCATACAATTTTGTAAAGCGGAAATACGAAACTAAAATTTATGAAAGAAATTCAAGCTTGGTACCTTACATGATTGGAATTGATGAAGCTGCATTCCTTTAAAAATTTTGAAATGAACATTGTTGCTCAAATATTTGTATATCAAAAATTTCACTTTAATGTATAGTTGAATATGTGAATAAATTTCATAGTATGAATGGAAATTCAAGAAGACAGTATGTTATAAATTCTATGGCATCAAATGTTCTTTTGGCCAAAGAAGGAGACGAGAAAAAAAGAAGCATATTTACAATGAGATTAGACACAATAGATGTCTGTCAAAATGGATGGTATAAATGCCATGGGATAAAAAGGATCACCTTGTACAATTATAAAATTATGTTATTGAATGGTGATGTGAGAGTTGTGCATGGTAACAGTGGCTTGGAAAATCTAGGGCAAACACTATTTCACTGATAGCTATTATAAATACAAATCTAGAAGAGAATCCAGACAAATATTCACATATTACACAATTAATCAGTGAAGATGGAACACAGACAACCTTGAAATTATTTCCATCTAATATGTTCCATGGTTTGTTGTGAAAAATGGCAAACGAAGAAATCAAAAGTGTTGGTTTGCCTCCAGTATCACAATCCTCCCTTAGCAAGGTGATGAGAGCATATTTTCGAGATGTTAAAATTTCTAAAGAAAAATCCTTTACAAGGTATAATGAGTGCATTAAAATACAAGATAGGATAAATAGGGCCACTGATCCAATTGAGGTGGAAAGGTTGTAAGGACATTAGGCAACAAATAATAAGAATATCGCAAGTTGTCGCCAAGTGTATTATTCTCACATATTAGCTTAAAAAAAAACCCAAAGACTTATCACTAGTACATATGGTCAAATTTGCCACGATTGTCCGTTGTAATTGCCACGAATTTTCGTCCCTATTGCAACGATTGGCATTTCGTTTTTTTGTGGAACAACATTCATGGATATAGGGACGACAATTCCCTGTTGTGGCAATAACAATGCTTTTTGCTGGGCACGTTTCAAGTACAGAACAATTCTCAGATCTATGGAAGAGGAATCTTGCCACGAAGTTTCGTCGCTATATTGACGTTCAACTTCTACAAGTTCCACGAATGTGCGTGGAAACATGTTTATAGTCCCATGAATCATCGTCTCAATTTCCGCGCAGAGATCCACAAAATTGACTAGCAGGTTTAGCACCTGCGTCGAAACAATTTTACATTTCCATGAACCATCATCTTAGTATCCACGCACCGATCCACAAACTTTCGTGGCAGGTTTAGCACCTACGTCGAAACAATTTTACATTTCCACGAACCATCGTCTCAATATCCACGCATCGAATCACAAAGTTTCGTGGTAGGTTCAACACCTGCATGGAAAGAGTTTCTATGGCCTACACTAATGTTCGTCGATATATCGACGATACTTGGTAGTGTTAAAAAAAAATTAATTTTAATGCATCCAAAAATTTGTCACAGCTTGAGACACTTGTCAACGAAACAAGGGTGAGACAATATGTTTTGAGCAACAATCAATTCTACAAAGACATTCACTCTCTCATTTTTGCATCTACTTCTACTTCAAGTATAAAGCAGTATCTTTCTCTGTTAAGGTTTACCCCCTCTCATTTATTATTATTTTCATTCATATTCTTTTTTTGGGCATTTAAAGTTTCCTTGGGACTCCCACACTACAACTTTGACTTGTACTCTCTAGTCCCATTGACCTATTTTGGTCATTTATGGACATTAATGAAGTTATCTTACCTTATATCTTATTTTAAAAATACATGGAAACACTGTAATGTCTTTATATATTTGGTATGATTATTGCATCTAGTATGCCATTATCTATTCCAACATATCCTCAGCTTGATAAAAACAATAAGAAGTTCTAGTGCATTGAGCAAATGAATTGTGACATGTCTACAATACTTAACTTTATATGCGAAACAAAGTAGATAAATATAATACATAGGTTTGAACTAAGCAATACATCAAAAGTCATGGACTCATCATATGAAGCTACAATTGGATCAGGTGTTGGCAATAGGAAATATGGTGTGTATGCACTCAAGGGGAGCAAAATGTCCGTGTCCTCCACAAAGCTCTCATATTCCCCAGAGAACAAAACCCTGGGAGTAGCCTCTCAATTTGTATTGACTCTAACCTGGCCCTCCCAACGTGACAGATCCCGCAACGGCTCTTGAGGTAAAAAATGCAACAATAGTAACTCTGATTAGTGTTGTGATTGAGTTGCAAGGTTCTACTATCAAGGTTGTTTCTGAATTGATGCAGAAAGCCCTTCTAGCTCTAGATGTGCTAAGCCATCTTAAATGCAAGTGTTGTAATCATGTTCCTTCAAATATGAGTTAAGGCAAGTGGAAAGCTCTTTCATTCATAATCAACACCAAAATATGGCAATTTTTTAGCAAGATAAATGGAAGAAACCCCATAATTTATTATAAGTTCAAGAAATGTTTTGGAATCCTTGTAAGATCACAAGGAAAATGCATTGATCCACAGATTTATTGGCATATGGCCTTGAGAAGATTATCTAGTGCCTTGGATACAAGAAAATTGGACCCCAAGTTGTCCCTGTTAGTTTTTGTTCTAGGGGGTTTTCATCATCTACTTCAAAAATATGA
The DNA here is from genome assembly GCA_027924585.1 of Larix kaempferi. NCBI lineage: Eukaryota > Viridiplantae > Streptophyta > Pinopsida > Pinales > Pinaceae > Larix > Larix kaempferi. The sequence goes on along the minus strand of BSBM01000760.1, from coordinate 801,681 downwards.
AAGACAAAAAACACATCTTAAAGGATGTACTGGGTTCCCTGGTTTTGGGGCAGGTCTTGCATAATTTTTAAACCTTTGGTTTCTAGATTTTGACCCTACAAATACGCCTATCTCTGCAATGCATGTATGGGTTAGTCTCCCTAATTTCCCCATACATTTGTGGGAGCCAAATGTGTTGGCACAGTGTATAACTCATTGGGTAAATCCAATCTCTCAAATGAAAGAAGAGAAGAACAATGGCTCCTTACCTTTTCCAGACTTGCATAGTGATAGAGTTGGATTTGAGTAAAGAGTTCCTAGAGAAGAAAATCTTGGATTTGAGTAAAGGGTTACTAGAGCAAATAATCTTTGAAGTTGGTCAGTTAGTTGCATAGTACCCCACGCAAGTTGGAGGAGAGAGAAATTCAATGGGAAAGTTAAAGTTTCAAAGCCCGGTTCAATAGTTATAGATCATGATGGGTTTCAAGATGTAAAAAGACAAAGGAAAAAAGGAGTCAAATTGTCTCAAACCTCGATCAAAGAAAGACTACACTTCAGGTATCAATGTGGAAAATCCAATAGTTGAAAGGCCGCCTCCATCTCTTCAATGGATCAAGGATAAATTAGTAGAAAAGAGAATTGTCAGGTGATAGTCATAAGCAGAACTTAGAAGTCAACCTGATAAGTATGGCCCATTCAGAGGAATCAAATGGAGAAAACAATTTGACAAGGAAGAACCCCCATAAGTCTTCCTTGCTGATCAAACCCCCTGAAAAACCTCTGAATATTCTACACAAAAGGGATCCTTAAAAAGCTCTTAGTCCCTATCAAGGCCAACTCTATTTCATAGGAGCTTATCATAATTGATGGTTATTTGACTATCCTAGTTGTTGATATCAAGAATAAGAATATCATTTTGGTATCTTGTTTAATTATCCACTACAAGTATAGCTGGGCAGATATTTGTATTTCCTAGTTGTTTAAAAGAAGTGGTTTATAATTTTGGTATCTTGTTCTAATATCCACTACAGGCATAGCTGGGTGGATATTTCGATTTACTATTACTCAACACTTATAAAGATTTCTTTTTCTAGCAAAAAAAATACATGAAATGTTACAAAATATACGAATGTTTATAAAATGTCACTTATTTGATGATGATCTACAAATTGCACATAAGTTTAATTTTTTTTAAATAATCAAGGTAACCTCTAAAATCATGATTATTCAGCCAAAACATTTTTAAGGAAGCAACATAGTAGAAAAGAAAACTCTTCAAGGCAGTTGCAGTATTATGCACAAATAGGCACTTGAAATAAATTTACATCCAACCCAAATCCACATCAACATATGTATCAACCAGATAGCAAAGACATTCAAAATTGACCAGTAGTAACACAATGTAAATTAAGCAGAGATTCATTGAAAAAACTTGCGAGTACGGTATCACAATCATCAATTGGTGCAATATTTACTGCGATATCTCCTATTATTGTTTGTGTTTCCATGCCCTCATTTATGCCACTTCTTGTACATCGCTGGGCAGGGCGTGGAGGCAGTTATGAAGGTGTGTGAACTGCAACAACGGAAATGAGAATATATATATGGCGTTGAATTATTATTGAAATAAATATTTCATTATTTTGATTAAAATTACAATATTTCTCTTTACCAATCTCTGTAGATGTGACAACTAGGGTGTTAATTGGAGGTCTAGTTGCTTCCTCTTGCAGTTCATGCTCTTGAGCTTCATGGTCTTCCATTGAAAGAAGAAAATTTATAAGTATACGTCAGGAAATATATATATCTAATCACAGTAGATATTTCTATTTCCAAAGCATACATACCAGAATGGACACTGTGCTCCACACTATCATGGGACATGTTCACCCCAACATCAACTTGTACTTGTTGAGTACCGCTAGATTCACTGCTGCGGTTGCATTGTTGCTTAAAAACAAACATAAACTTTTAGTTATGGGTGATATAATTAGAATTACGGAATAGAATTAATAGTATACTACAATTGGTGATATACCTGCATTTGCGTCATTGGGGAGATTGGAGTCTGCCCCAAGATTTTCCGATGTTCAACCACAATTTTAAAACCAAACTTGAAACCAAGCTTTAGGTCTTCCTCGGTGGCAGCATCTTAGAACGTATTTCCCTGTAATGCATGATAACACATTTTAAAATTTCCAGTATCAAAATCAGATATTTGTTCGGTACTGTTAAATAAATATTCCCAACAATTAATCATTTAATACTTACGATTCTTGCTCTTAGTTTTCTATGGCCACCCTGGCCCAGTCTATGTTTCCTATGCTTTTCCATTCTACCTTGGTTTCTTTGGAGGTGTAAGGTAGCCTATATATGAAAATTTTGAAAAACCTTAGATATCAAAAATCTTACTTAAAACAAAAAAGAAAAAAATAATTGGGCTTATTTAAGTAAAAAGATGATATATGTTGTACCTTGCTTTACTAGTTCGTGGTTGTCTTCCTTGTTTTTTTAGCAATTTCTCCTTTGCATCATCTATGAGTGCCTTCCACTCTTTCTCTGGAACCATGGGAGGGCGCTCATGCTTGAGGTCATCTTGCAATCTTTCCCTATATTGGGCCCTGGTATATTTCAAATTCTCACCGGCTAACCTTGCAACAACTTTCCTGTTGAAAGTATTGCCAAACAAGTTGACCATGTGGTCCATCAATTCATCTCTCTTATTGCTATTTTGGCTATTCCACCGTGTGCAAATGGTGGGACCAAAAAACTCCAAGGCTTTGTCATTCAAATGCCTGTAGAAGACATTGTTTCCTGCAAAAACATGTCATCCATTCATTTATAATAATTTCAATGTATGTCTATTTCAATTTCATGATTAAAATCAATAAATTAATTAATAAATACCTGCAATCTTCTGAACCTTGATAGGAACACAAGAGTCATACACCATAAAGGTGATATCTAGTGATCCAGTGCTTTTAACTCGTGCTGCTCCAGGAAAAGTTTCCTGGTCGTCTATAGTAAATTCATCTCCAAAGTCATGTGGAGTCCTAGGCTCCGTCTCATCATGCTCTGGCATGGCATCATGCCCCCTCTCATCAGTGCTCGCGTCATCAATGGATTCGAGGCCAACCACAGGAGTGGAAAAAAGCCTCATTGGTACATTGCTTCTTTTTTGTTGCATTGGACCATCATTGCTACCTATACATGTCTCGACAGGTTCTGATCTAGTCACGAGTTTTAAAAATTTCTACAAACAATAAACTTTACTTTATTAGATCACTTGGAAAAATAAAAAAACATAATATCAAATATGAAATCATGTCATAGCTTAAAAAAATTTGTGAAGATGCCACTTACCCCATAAGATTGTATTTCATCTTGTAGTTGTTGAATCCTTGCCCTGTTCTCTTGTGTTAAGGGCCTTTTGCGAGCCAAGGCAAGCATTTCTATGTTTTCCTTTTTCAAGGCTGTTCTAAAAGTATGTAGTGGGTCAGTGCAATAGAAAATTTCTTCCTCAAACCTCTCATCACCCAGATCGGGTGCATGTGACTAAATTCATCAAACAATAATTTAAGTTAAGCAATATAATTTTAACATCATTCGAATATTGATATTGTAATGCAAATTAAGTTACTATTATGCACTAACACTTACCTGATGTGGTGTTATGGCCGAAGAGTGTCCACGATCAACCGGTACCGTGGAAGAAGCAGGTGCCTTTCCATGGTCTTGAATGAACTAGTAGTGCATCATAATGTAAGAAAAATAAACCAATAATCCACCATAAGCTCAAAATAATGTGAATTTAAGTAGTGGACATTGAATGTTAACATACTAAATCAAAACATTTAGTTATTGTACGTAACACTTACTTGACGGGCCACAGAGTGTGACCTTCCACGGTCTCCCTCGACCATGGAAGCAGCAGGTGCCTTTCTAATGGCGCCACCTTGACATAATAAATTAATAAATAAATGTTTACCTCATACTAAATATTTGTAACATAAACAAAAATGAGATATTGCATTAATATTTATTTTTACCTCGGAAGTAGAAGATACATGTTCTGCTGCATGTCGATGTGCAGATTCCTGCCATAGTTTAATGAGCATGCTATCATATGGAAATATTAACAATAAGCACGGAAAAAGCGAATGCTAACATTGAAAATCAGAACATCCTGTTATTGTAGTCATATTTATTTGCTATATTTAACATTTACCTGACGAGGCGTAGATTCTGACCTTCCACGGTCACCCTGGACAATGGAAGCAGCATGTGCCTTTCCACTGCCTCCACCCTAATCAAACGTCAATAGTCAATAATTGCATCATAAACAAAAATGAGATATTCATAGCAGTGTAATCACCATGTAATCACATGGAAATATTCATAATAAGCATGAATAAAGCAAATGACATTAGTGGAAATCAAATGTTAACAGAAAAAATGAAACATTCAGTTATTGTAGTCATGTTTAGTTACTACATTTAGCATTTACCTGATGAGGCATAGTTTCTGATGGTCCACGATTCCCCTGGACTGCAGAAGCCACGTCTATTCTATTTAAGTTGTAATAGATCAACATCTCTTCACCTGCAAGTATTGTTTTTATTGCACATACAAATATACGATGATGTTTGCATGCCTCGAATTCGCAATTTGGTTGCTTATTTGTTGTCACTGGTCGTGTACTATTTATAAAGCCAGCAACGTTTCCGGACATTTTTGGTATCCCATCAATATACATAGTCGCCCCTTTGTTTTTATTGTTTTCTGCTCTTTGAATATAATTCGCGGCAACTCCGTATCTCCGCATACTTCGAGTATATTGGACCAAGATCAACCAGTTATTGTATCTGTATAGTGGTCCTACATACTCCATCAATTCAGTTACAGTGCCATAGGGACCTTTATTCCATCCATGGAAAATAGCCCCAATCCATGTAAGGATAAAGGAGCGATGCGATACATCCTCCCATTGATGAGGAAATCTGTGTCCACTTGAGGTAGCATATTAGGTACCCATCGTTTCACTAGATGTTTATACCTCAATGGAAAATCAATGTCTCCTATGCTCTCAGAATCATAATTACACGACCCACCGTTGACAATAAAATATTTCATGCATCTATGAAATCTTTTCCTTAACTTTTCAAATCTAGTTGATATAATTCCGGTAGATCTAGTACAACTCGACTCACTTTCAACCTCTCGGAGTATATCTTCATCATTACTTGAGGAAGATAGATATGATAGATACCTATTTGGTGGTACCTACACTCCATAAAACAAGAATAAACAAGATGGTGCTTTCTCTCTTCTTTGAAAGTACACATTTACTTAGTTAAACACATTTACTTCCCTCAAATTTGAGGCTTAGGAGGGACATGTTGAACCCTAGTGGATGTAGTGTTACAAATCTCAGCTGAATTATTTGGTATTGTGAGGACAATTTGTGGCAAGAAGAGACCAAGTTACAGTGGCATAACAAGCTGTCCATACGACACCACATTCATCATTGTAGGCTGTGAGCTCTTTTGTGGACTGAGTTTGCATATTTGGGGGTCTTTTTCTCTTGTGGGTAGAACAAAACCACCGGGGACAACAAATTAAGCAAGTTAACTAGTATATCACCCAGTTTTGGTCCTTCCAACACTGCTGGGCATATTATTGGCATCCTACCCTCTTTCTTTGAATGGCATATTTTTGGCATCCTACCCTTCATTTTTAAATTTACATGCTGGTATTTTATGCTAATGCATATGAAAACTATTTGTTAGTGAACTATTTGGCAAAATCACTCAACTAAGAAACATTAATTGACTATATCAGCCCAACAAACCATAACTATAGTGAGAGGGTCCACTCAGGAGTACATTGTAGCAGTGTTCGTAACTGTTTCATGTCAATACATCTTAACCAAATAATCAGTAAAATACTACAGCAGAGAACGCAAAATACATCAGCTAACTTAGGTGAAATATTACACCTTACACATGTTGCAAATTTCAAATTCATGTAAATTGGCACTCAAATGGCCATGAGAAATTTGATTTTCAAAGACTATTTTCAGACATTATGTGTATATTGATTTTCCAACTATATTGTTTTTTTTTATTTTTAAAATAAATAATAAATTTCAATCAAGAATGAGCATATCCATCAACCAAGCAGGAGGACAAAACCAGAAAAATGTCAACCTGAGAGCAGTCCCAAGTCGGTCACTGTGTTGAAGAAACTTCAACACTACCAGTTAGTTCAATGTGCTAATACAATTTTCAGTGACATGTAATGTAAGATAAACACATTAATCACAAAAAGGGGGTAACACAAAACATCAAGAGAACTAGGCCAAATGTAGACAAGGCAAAAATATTTGTTTCAGGAAGCTTTTGAACATTGGTGTTTTACTCTGTTAGCCTTGGAGTACTCACTATATCCAGCAAAAACACCCTTCGAAATGGAGGATTTCAATTCAGTCCTTTTCTCCTCGAGAATATGAATATATACAAAGAAACCAAAAAAACAGTAGTGTGACACCTAGGGTTTATCACTAATTAAATCTTCTTATAGTGTTTTGTTCTTCAATACCCAATGAAGATGCCTATCCATATATGCTCCCATGGTTAATTTCCAGAAATTTCTCTCTTAACTATTTATGGTAAATTCACTTGCTCCTAAAGCTGTAAAACAAGTTATGGATGGGTTTTCTAATGAAAAATAGGTTCGTATAATAGCTACCAGAATGTACTTTCAGATTTAACCACACTTCTCTATGCTGTCCCTTACCTATTCAACTCCTCAAATGATTTTTCACCAATCCTACAATGGAAAGAACTAGGGTTTGCTCAAATATTAATAAACCAACAATTAACAATAATCTTGTGTAAGCTATCACTAATTCACAAGTCTAAAGTGTGATTTTTCCTTTTTATTAGTTGTAAAATGAATTTTGGGCATCCCATGCCACCTATGGACAATGGAAGGCAATGAACATGCCCTATACCTCACATCTGGGCAGTTCCGGGCCCTATAATGACAAGCTACAATAGTAATTAAACATATATGGGTAATGTTTTGAACATTAGTAGACACGTTTCACCTTCTAGCAGCCTCATCATTTAGTTCTGGGCCAGTTTTGTGGATGTGAGGTAGGTTTGGGTGCAAATTAAGACTATCCATGTCTTCTTACAACATGAGACGCTTGCAAAATTTGAGGTATGGAAAGGCTAAGAGAAGAAATCATGGGTGTGTTGAGTGGAGTTTGGATAAGTATGAACCTTTTCATTGGATTTTCTCTAGCTACAACAAAATCCTGCAATATGCAGTAATAGGATTGTCATTGATGACAACATAAAAGTAACTAACCATTCTGGAAAACATCTAAAAGTTTTGATGGCTTTCAAAAGTAAGGTCTAAAAGTTTTTATGACCTTCTTTACAATCTTTATGACAATTTGAATGGACAGGCCCCACTCATAGCCAAATAATTTTGAGATATTTACAACTCATCGGAGTATGGGGGACCATATAATTCTCCAAAGACATTGCATTCAACCACCCATGCCTTTGAATAAACAGACCTCAGGACCACGCGTCTATTCTGATGCATGTGGACGTCTATGTGGGTTTTGACAAGCCATTGCCGTTCATTTTTAATGTAGTACCCAAGGATTTGAGCCTCAGTAAGCTTTGTCTACAAAATATCTTTGACCTGTTCGAGAGATTCTCCAACTTCCCATTTTAGATTATAAATAGCATCTGGATCTAATCCTGTTAGGTTGATGCCGAATGACCGCCACTAGTTTGTAGTCCAATCAGGGACCAACCATCCAGGATCCTCATGGATATGTGTCATTTGAGGTCCAAACTTTAGCATGGTATAATATGTTCTATCTGTATTTTCATTTCTCAAGAATTTCCACCATAATTTTTTATATTTTTCATAAGTGTGTGTAGTACTTGGGAACCAGAGATTAGCATCTTGATGTGGCCATGCTTCCAAAGAACATATTTGGTTAATACAGTAGTATTGTTGGTCTAGTCGTAGCCTGGGGTGAGGTGTAGAGCCCTCCGTCGAGATTAAGTTAAGATCATGGTATAGGTGAGTTAACCAATTGCTTGCATCAACTGCTTTTCTTAGGGAGTTGTTGTAAATCATCTCTGGTACAATACTGGATCCCATAGGCATTCTTCTAAGTTCTGGCTCTAGTCTAATAAAAGCATCAGATCCCTGTAAGTTAGCATCTAATACTTCAGTATGTCTCAAGTCCCACCTAGGTTTCCAGTCTTGCATATAATCCAACCAACTCATATTATCATTGATAGTATAGATATGATTTTTTCCTCTGGTCCAAGCAGAGATTTTCATTTTTACTTGTGGGTTATGTGTTGAAATATTATAACTTCTAAGAATATTATATTTGTACTTTATTATTCCGGAGATGTTTCATTCCTCCGTGAAGACCTTATTGTATATCCAGAGATGTTTTATTCCTCCGTGGATAATGTGGCAACTTGGGTTATTAGACTTCCCTAGTGGGTGTCGGCCCTGTATGAGTCATGTGGGTTAAAGGGTTATTAGACCACCCTAGTGGGGTCGGCCCTATCACATTATCTTAATTGGTTAAGTTGGGGGTGACCTAGTTAATGTAAAAGACAAGTTGGAATAGTGTATAAATAGAGGAGATGTGTTCCTCATTTATCACTCTCACTCATTATTCCCTCACTTGTGAATGGCGCATAGGTGTGAGAGAGAGATCTTCTATGGAGGAGAAGGAGCTCATGTTTGGGATATACATCTCTGTATTGTTGATCATCTATATTGAGGAAGCTTTGCTAGGTTTTCTACCCGATTAGGGTTTCCCAGGATAAATCTGTGTCTCTTGTGTTTATGCTGTGCTTGTTGTTCTTTTAGTGATCTTGTATATGCTATTATTGTGAAATGAAATGCAATGTTGATATTTTATGTCTTAGCATATTGAATTCTAACATGGTATCAGAGCTAACCTAAGAAGAAGACATTATTCAGTTGCAGGAGCTAGGGATTCTTGTTTTTTGGGTTTCTATCCACATACATTGAAAGGAAGGAGGCTATATTGACTCTCCTCAGCAAGGCTCATCTTTCTGTCGAGACAGAATTCAATTCTGAGCATTTTCAGTTTTGACCTAAAAATTAGGGTTTCAGAGAAAATTGGAATTTTCAGAATCTGAGTCCATGGCTGGATACTCCTCAGAAAAATCGAAGTTTAGAGACCAAGATCAAACTTTTTGGTTGGGTGAAGCTTTGGGAAAATCAAACCCTAGTTTGGGGTCTTGTCTAGTAAATCCAAAAATTAGGGTTTTTGCAAAAAATGGAATTTTTGAAATCTAAGACCATGGCTGGAAGCTCCTTGGAAAAATCGAAGTTCAGAGACCAAGATTGAACTTTTTGGTTGGGTGAAGCTCTGGTAAAATCAAACCCTAGTTTGGGGTCCTATCTAGTAAATCCTGAAATTAGGGTTTCTGCAAAAATTGGAATTTCTAAAATCTAAGACCATGGCTAGAAGCTCCTTGGAAAAATTAGAGTTTAGAGCTGTGGATCGAACTTTTTGGTTGGGTGAAGCTCTGGGAAACTCAAACCCTAATTCAGGGTCCTGCCCAGTGAATCCAGAAGTTTCAAAAGCAATTTTGAGGGGTGAAACTTTGCAGTTTTAAAATTCTAAGTATACCAGCTTGATCAGCTCAGCAAGACGCATCTTTCTATCCTTTCAGAAGTTTGAAATTCAAAGTTTTAATTTTTAGGGTTTCTCTGACCAACCCTAATCCAGCACCAGCTCCAGATCCATTTTTCAGCAAATCAAGTGGATTGGGTCAATCCTAAAAGTGAATGAGTTGGACACTTACATAAGTGAAGAGGTTCCAGGCCCAGAGGGAGAAGAGGCTAAGGCCTTACATAAGAATGCTACAAGCAATCTCGACAGGTTCTAGCACAAGGTCTCTAAAATCATTAAAGAGAACAAAGAAGATATTGTTTGGGTATAATAATCTAGGTATGTTTTCCTATATCAAGTTAGAATCCTACCTTGTGTTAGGATCTTAGGTAAGTATACCTGTGTATGAAATGATCATGACCATACATAATGTTTTGATAGTATTGAGATTATACTAATGAATGTATGATTATGTATGAGACCATGAGGATGACACTAGTGCACACTTAAGCATGCATAGTGGTACAGAATGAATAGAAGTTCAAAGACATATAGAGATCAAGTGGGAGGAAACCACACAAACATAAAAGATAAGTATTTGAGTTGTTATTTGAATCTTTGAAATAGTAAATGATATTGCTTGAATATATCATGCATAGTGTAAGCATTCATATAGCATTGAACAGTATACTACTAATATGCATATGATGGGTAAGTTGGACAAACACTCCATTGTTGTTTATCTAGTATGAAACCTCTTTGCTGACATGCTGAGAGCTGTGCACGCTCTTGACGGTATGTTCTGGTAGAAATGGAAGGCATCTAGATAGCCACTATATGCATATAGGATATGGAAAAGTGTTGTGCCAAAATATTGGTCAAGATAGTTGCATGACTGTGTGAATCATATCAGTATGCATAGTAGGTTATCATGTCAACATGATTTGATGATTATGAAGTATTACTAATCATGTAATTAAATTTTATTTGTAGGAAAGATCATGTGATGAACACCGAACAAGTGATAGATGTTCAATAAGAAGACTTACAAATCAAACGTAATATAGAAGGCTCGTGGCTAGAAGATTCTCTTAGAAAGAGGAAGAGGATCATGACGAGATGTTTGCTCCAAGTGGCTAGATAAAGACGATTCTCTTAATCGTTTAATTGAAGAAAGCTCTGTACGGGCACCCATGATCGATAGTCATTTGATGAGCTTAATGATCACCATGGGTGATGTGGATTTCAACCTTTGAAGATGGTGTTTATATACAGATGACATTCTTCCCTTAGATGGATGCAAGAAGGAGCTCACCACAGAGTTCTAATGATCTTGAGGCTCATATCAGTAGACCCATCTGATGATAGATGGCACGGATAGACATGCAGAATATCACCCAATGCAGAGTGTGAATGATGTTTAGTCACAGAGGGAGAATTGATAGCTTGTTGACAAGCTTGGGCTTTACCAAAAGTAAAGTTGATCCTAACCCTTATCTTAAGGTTATGGATGATGAACCTCTCATACTATTACTGTATGTGGATGATCTATTTCTGACTAGGAATGAGAAATAGATCATGGAAAGCAAGAAGAAGCTAGCTACAGAATTTGAGATGAAAGATCTCGAATTGATGCACTACTTCCTAGGTCTGGAAGTGTGGCAAGGCCCAGAAGGAATTTTTCTCAACCAGGGAAACTATGCTATGGAAATCTTGAAAAGATTTGATATGTTGGAATGCAAAGCCATGGCCACTCCCATGGATTCCAACTTGAAGTTGTTAGCTGATGACTCATCAGAGTCAGTGGATGTGACTCTGTACAAACAGATTATTGGGTCATTGATGTATCTGACGAATACCAAGCCAGATATATGCTTTGCTGTGAACCTAGACGTCTTCACCTAATAAGATACAAAGCATGCGACAAGGTATCTAAAGGGTACAATAGAATTTGGTCTATGTTATCTTGCGTATCATGACTTCAGATTGTATGGCTACACAGATGTTGATTGGGCAGGAAGTGTATCAGACAGGAAGAGCACATCGGGCGGATGTTATTGTCTAGGATCTGCCATGATCTCATGGTTTAGCAGGAAGCAGTCTAGTGTGGCTCTCAGCCCAGCTGAAGCAGAATATATAGATGCTTACTCTGCTAGTTGTGAAGCGATATGGCTTCGGAAGTTGTTATTAGACTTAGAGATGGACCCCACTGTGATCCTGTGTGACAAACAGAGTTGTATCAAGATGACAGAGAATCCAGTGTTCCATGATAAGTCAATGCACTTAGGGATATGGTGCAGAAAGGAGCTATCAAGCTCGAGTATGTGAGCACTGATGAACAAGTTGCTGATATATTGACCAAACCTCTATCTTGAGTAAAGTTTGAGTATTTACGAGACAAGCTTGGTGTCATTCAGAAGGACCCTCCTCGAAAAGGGGAGTGATATGGTCGACGATGATGTGGATACTGTATCAATGATGAGGATACTGTATCGATGATGAAGATAATGTATCGATGATGTGGATACTATATCGATGATGAGGATATTGTATTGATGATCGATGATGAGGATACCTGTACCGATGATGAGGTCGATGAATGGTCCCTAGTGGAAGTGAGGGATTGTATTATCCCCAGACTTCTATCCCTGAATTGATCCGTAGACTCTTGTATTCGAGAAAGATGTTGGTGAATGATGTAATGTGTGCTCCTGGACTGCTCGGCATAACAGTAGGTGACCATTCACAAAACCTGTAATGATGTAATGTTCTCTCCTGGATTAGCAGGTGATCATTCACAGGTTGTAAATCCTATATTTGGTCTAGGTCACACCCCAGTTGAAATAGTACTGGCTCTATGGTTTTAAATCCTAGATCTGATCTAGGTCACACCCCAGTTGAAATAGTACTGGCTCTGTGGTTGATTGGAATGATGTAATGTGCGCTCCTAGACTGCTCAGTGTAGCAGCAGGTGATCATTCACAGGTCCTTTAATGATGTAATGTTCACTCCTGGACTGCAGCAGGTGATCATTCACAGGTGGTAAAAATCCTAGATTTAATCTAGGTCACATCCAGTATGAAAAAGGACTGGAACTGTGGTCGGGATTGCATCGTCCCTAGACATGAGAGGTGTCTTAAAGTGATAAGGATTGATCATCTTGTAAGTAGATCGAGATTGCATCATCCCTAGACATGAGAGGTTTCTTAAAGTGATAAGGATTGATCATCCTGTAAGTAGATGGGGATTGCATCATCCCTAAACATGAGAGGTGTCTTAAAGTGATAAGGATTGATCATCTTGTAAGTAGATCAGGAATGCATCGTCCCTAGACATGAGAGGTGTCTTAAAGTGAGAGGGATTGATCATCCTGTAAGAAGATTGGGACTACATCGTCCCTAGACATGAGAGGTGTCTTAAAGTGAGAAGGATTGATCATCCTGTAAGTAGATCGGGACTGCATTGTCCTTGAACGTTTGGTTCAAAATATACATGATAGGACTGCATCATCCCTGAACATTTGGTTCAAAATGTACGTGATAGGACTGCATCGTCCCTGAACGTTTGGTTCAAAATGTACGTGATAGGATTGCAACGTCCCTGAACATTTGGTTCAAAATGTACATGATAGGACTGCATCGTCCCTGAATGTTTGGTTCAAAATGTACGTGATAAGACTACATCGTCCCGAAACGTTTGGTTCAAAATGTACGTGATAGGACTGCATCGTCCTTGAACGTTTGGTTCAAAATGTGCATGATAGGACTGCATCATCCCTGAATGTTTGGTTCAAAATGTACGTGATAGGACTGCATCATCCTTGAACGTTTGGTTCAAAATGTACATGATAGGATTGCATTGTCCCTGAATGTTTGGTTCAAAATGTATGTGATAGGACTGCATCATCCCTAAACGGTTGGTTCAAATGCATGTGATAGGATTGTATCATCCTTGGACTTATGTCCTAAAGTGAGTGGGATTGATCATCCTGTAATTGGATCATGTGTATTGCAAAGTATGCTACTATGTTGATGCTGTTGATCGAGAGGATCCAGATGTTGATCGATGATCTAGTTGATGATGTGATGCTGCTGATCGAGAGGATCCAGTTGATGACATGATACTATTGATCGAGATGATCCAGTTGATGATGTGATGCTGTTGATAGAGATGATCCAGTTGATGATGTGATGCTGTTGATCGAGAGGATCCAGTTGATGACGTGATACTGTTCATCGAGAGGATCAAGTTAATGATGTGATGCTGTTGATCGAGAGGAGTCAGTTGATGTTGTTATGATGATGATCAGTAGATCCAGACAATGAGGATGTTGATCGGATGATCCATATGATGACGATGTTGTAGTTGATCGAGTGCTGCAAAAGGTGAAGACTCAATACTGACGATGTTGATACTCCAGTATTGAAGACCTGAAGATATTCCAGTAACTGGTTGAGTTACTAATGATGTTGAGAAAGCTTCCAATGATTTCTAGATGTATCATGTATCATGTAGTTGATGACTCCTTTCTCCTGTAGATGTTTTATAATATCCTTCTCGTTAAGGGGGAGTGTTGAAATATTGTAACTTCTAAGAATATTATATTTGTACTTTATTATTCCGGAGATGTTTCATTCCTCTGTGAAGATCTTATTGTATATCCAGAGATGTTTTATTCCTCCGTGGATAATGTGGCAACTTGGGTTATTAGACTTACCTAGTGGGTGTTGGCCCTGTATGAGTCATGTGGGTTAAAGGGTTATTAGACCACCCTAGTGGGGTCGGCTCTGTCACATTATGTTAATTGGTTAAGTTGGGGCCGACCTAGTTAATAAAAAAGACAAGTTAGAGTAGTGTATAAATAGAGGAGGTGTGTTCCTCATTTATCACACTCACTCATTATTCACTCACTTGTGAATGGTGCATAGGTGAGAGAGAGAGATCTTCTATGGAGGAGAAGGAGCTCATGTTTGGGATATACATCTCTGTATTGTTGATCATCTATATTGAAGAAGCTTTGCTGGGTTTTATACCCCATGAGGGTTTCCCAGGATAAATCTGTGTCTCTTGTGTTTATGTTGTGCTTGTTGTTCTTTCAGTGATCTTGTATATGCTATTATTGTGAAATGAAATGCAATGCTGATATTTTCTGTCTTAGCATATTGAATTCTAACATTATGGGCCCATTGGATTCCGCTTTGACCTTCTACGATCGCTTGCCTCGTGCTTGCTTGCACCAGGCTCATTTGTTTTAGGCTCACTTGTTATAATTTAACAGCATTCTCCTTTGTCAAATATTCTCTTATTAGTAACCATTATGGTACTTTGGTGCAAATGTTTTTCCTAACTCATTGTTTGTCCATATTGTGTGCCTAGTGCCACCTATCTATGTCTATGCATAAATCAACCTCTTCTTGGATTGTGGTTCTAGTTGACCTTGTTTTGGGCCTTGTAATGGTTCTCTAATGTCACAGACATAGTCATTGACACATTAAAACACAAACCTAAGCAGTGAGTGCATGACATGAGTGAGTGAATGAGTGAGTTTACCAAGGCCGATTTCCTCTCGAATGTTGTTATTTAATTATTTATCCTAATGGTATCAATGACCTTTAATAGATTGTTAAAAAGGTTTCTATGCCTCCAAATAACTACAAAATATGCCAAAAATTATGGATGACAACAGGGCAACGTGGTCCACACAATTACAAAACCCCTCAACCCAATACATTAGTTAAGTCATAGTGTGTTGTCTAGAAGCATCTTTATATATAATATGTTTTGAAATAGGCTAGTAGTGTGACTAATTGTAAAATCCAATTCTGCTATAAAAGCTAATGGAATTTTCCCTAAATCATGGACACCTTTGCACATGAACTTTCCTCCTTTGTTTGTTCATAGTTTCTAGTAGAGGAATTTGGAAACCATAATGAAAGTCTCTCAACCACGCATGTGTAATAACATCATCAAATACTAGGGAATCATCATCATCATTGACAATCATTCAACCAGCTTCTCCAACCAATAAAACATCATGTCAACCCCACATCATCATCATTTACACTTATGAATGGATTAGGGTTGACTGGGGATAGAGCACTCCCCCTTCTAACCCTTTATGGATAATATGGTGCATCCATGCATTTGATGTTAGGGTTGAGTGCAACCATCCTCCTAGCTAGATGTTAGGGCTGAGTGCAACCATTCCCATGTCTGTTATTTTTCTGCTTCTACCTCAAAAACTATTGTTTAAGGCCTCCTTTGCACCCAGATATAACTAAAGACGCCTAGACCTGCTTGTTTCACCACTGTACCTGCCCAAAATTAATTTTTAGGCTACTATAGGATTGTTTGAGGGCATTTTTAGGGTTTCTTTGTACCCATAATTTATAACAGTGCCAAATACTGTTGTTTATGACCTCTAAGGTTGCCTAGAATTACTTTTCTCATTCCCTTGTTGCATAGGACATGCCCATAATTGCATTTACAACTATTTTATGATTGTTTGAGGGTTAATAAAGACTCATGTACCTTCCAAACTTCCCAGAACATGCCCAGAATTATAGGTTACTATTGTTTATGGATTTTATATGGTCATAAATGTTATTTAAAACACCCAAAACTGATTCTAAATATAAGGTTCTACCAAGCACTGGTTGCACCAGTTGCGGGACTTAGAAAAAAATATAAGGTTCTACCAAGCACCAGTTGTGGGACTTAGAAAAAAATATAAGGTTCTACCAATTACCAGTTGCAATGGTCTAAACTTGAGAAAGACAAAGTATTCATAAGAGTTATAGTCTTCAAGCATCTAGTTATTTGATTTCCTACCTTTACATTTCTAGTTGTGTGAATTTGATATTGAAACACTGTAAACATTAGATTAACTAGAATTAACTCAAGCATAGATCAATACTTGAAATCTGGTACAGAGTAATGTGTCAGCAAGTGGATTTAGTCTACAGGATAAGGTAGCTAGTGTTTGTGTGGCAACAGGCCACTAAGCAATGGGAGTGTCTAGAGCTAATTTTTTTATCAAATTACAAGCCATATAAATGACAATAAAAGAAAGAGAAGCACAAGAGATAGGTAAGCCATCACACGAGGGATAAATTATGGGCATGAAAACAACACTAAATTTCAAATCTGGGCACTGTTTGTGCAAGTTCTAAGCATCATCCTCCATTTCTTGGCATGCTGGCGCAAGTCAGGGACTGCCCTAACCTTCAAAAAGCACTAAGCAATCAGGAAAATGAGTCGGAAATCACCTTAAAATGATTTCTGTGCAAATTTGGACAAAGGCAGTTAATGCCGGGCCCTTTTCTACCCTCAATCAACAACCTAACCTCTAAATTGGGTGAGCTTGTGATGAGTAACAGTAGTAATGGAGCCTAAACCCAGTAAATAGGTATCATCTGTTGTATACTCTGTAATGTAGGGAAATACAAAAGACAGAATGTACACCTATTGAAGATCATGAAGTTACATATTATGGGTTGAAATTGCATTCTACCAATGAATTGCCTACTGATACTGGACCTACTTCTGCTTACAATCTGACTTTGGGTGCCTTAAAAGCTATACGTGAAAAGAGTGTGTCCGTAGACGTTGATAGTTATAAGAGAGCATCTCTGTATATTTATGGTGACATGAGTGATCTTGCACTTGAAGTTCACAAAGTTCCATCTTCTAATTAGAGTTTTCATCTAATAATGGCATGTTGGCTGATATGGAATATACATGAATTCATAATCAGTCCAAATCTCAAACATATCATTCACGATACGCTGAAATTACTGATTATATAATACTAGTAACATAACCAGTTACATAAACAGTTATCCAATACAAATATCCATAACCAGTAACATAAACAGTTATCCAATACAAATATCAATAGTTGGATGAGGATAGTGTTGCACTTGAATATGAATACACGTTGGATACCCTTCACAATTACAGGTTGCTCAAATTCTACCAAATTCCCAACATGAGATCCCAAAAGAAATTGCTGCAATTGTTGGTGATTTATTGGGATCCTAACTAAAATGATTTCGTTATAGATGGGGAGGTTTTAGAGTTCACATTGTTCATACTAATGATGCAGATATTCATGCCATTCAAGTTGAAGAAGCCTCAAGTTTCCTGGAGGAGAATAACAGTGAAGCAAGAGCACTTGAACATGAGAGTGAGTCCTTACACTTAGATTTTCTCTTCATACCCCATCTTAGAATCTCGTATCAAAAGATGAACAAGGATAAGGTTTAGTCTATGGAGGCCAATCTTAAGTTGCAGCATGAGTTAATGGAGCTAAAAGGAAAGTCAAAATTCCAGCAGTATAAGCATGGGTTGGACACCCTATTGCAAGCCATTGACATTGAAAATAATTTTGTTTCATCTACTTCATGTGTTGAAAGCAAATGAGATGCAAAAAACGCATAGAGGTAAGGAACCCATGGTGTAGTATACAAAGATGAAAGAGGAAGAAAATCCTCAAGTTGGTATTGAAAAATAAAGTGTCGAAGAACTAAAGCAGTTGTTGTTAGAACATGAAGCTCAAGTAGAATTTTTACAGAGGAAGGTTGACAAGCACATGATTTCACATGAGGCTACAAAACCCAAAAAGAAGGTGAAAGGGATTAAATTGAGGTAGGAAGAGTTGACAATTTCTAAAGTTAATCAAGAAATCAAAATGCCCAGGACTAATAAACAATATTTTTTTCTATTTGGGACAAGTAATGATACTTGGCTCCAAATCCTCAAGTTTGTAGGTTTCTACTTTTTGTTCTTGGGATCTGTTTTCAACATACTTTGCAATGTGCCTCAAATTAGATCAATCACACCATGCACGACTCGAGTCAAGACTCTCATCAAATGAGAAGGGCTTAAAACATGAATACTAGAACACTAATTGATTCCGTCTCTGACATAATGGACAATTTATGAGATCCGTCTCAAAAGATGACCAACGTCCAATTATTTTATCATGAAGAAATTCAAGAGCAGTTTCAGGGCGATGTTGAAATTCAAGACCTCGTTTGAAGCAATCACATTAATATCTCCAATTAAAACAATTATCATATCCAAAATCTACGTGAAAATCCAGGTGAGCTTAATAGACCAAATGAGAATTCACATCCTGAGCATTGATACCCAGAAACATAGTGTTTTATTTTTAAAAGTTATTAAAATTTTCACTTACAACTTGGAAAGCAATCTGGTTCAAATTCCAAAACCAAAATCTAAAAGCTAGGTACAATATCATTGAGACAATCAATCTTCTATGGCCATGAAGGTTAAACTATGCCTTCGAATCATGGGCAAACGACCCAAGAAATGCTTGCTGGATAACAGAAAAGCCTCAAACTCTCACCAGCTCAAATCAAGAGAATGTGGCAAAAGGCGGAGATACAAAACTGCTTAAACCAAAATTAGGATTACAGCAAAGCTCCAAACTCACATCATCTCAAACCAAGGAGAATGTTGCTACCAGCAGAGAGATTTAAAACTGCTTAAAATAAAAATTAAATTGCAGGCATAAACATCCTCAAAATGTGATAATGAGCACATATCTAAATTCATATTCCTAGAATCCACTTGCACGAAAATATCCAAATAAAACTGGTTTGCAACTATTTTCAAAAACCATATCAATGAACTTTGGATCATTATTTGTGTGTTAAATAGAACTACAACCTTTACTTCAATCAACACCAAGCATTCCATGTTTGTTGGTTTCGTTACACAAGTTCACAAGTCTATAAACCTAAAACATGGATATAATGCATATCTGTAATTGCCTCTTTTAACCAGCAACATGCATTACATGTTTCATCATTTCACTACAAGCTAACAAGGTCCTGATCTAAATTCACTAAATTTACCGTCTTTTTGCAAACTATGTCTAAAATTTGTTTTTTATTACTAAAACCCTCCCCCAAGTAGGCCTCAAATAATTTAGAAAACAAAATGAATATCCATAGATTCAAAATAAAATCAAAACCACCCAGTTAACAAATGAAATCAACAACACCTAATTCGCACCCAAAAATGCAGAAATTCGACTCAATAGAGGAGGGTTTCAACTTACAGTTGCCATTGAGGGTCTGTGGGGATATGCAGACATGGCCGGAGTGGGTGCCATAAAAAAACCCAATTCAATAGTGCTCGTTGCAAATCCAAATGAGGACAGGGCCGGAGTGGGTGCAACCAAAATCCCAAAGGAATGCACAGTCCAGACTCGTAGACAACTGGACCGGGTGCCACTAAAATCCCAAAGGAACACCCACAGTGAAGGAGGTCATGGCCCAAGAGCTGGTTGCAGGGGGTGCCGTTGAACCCAACAGTTGCAGGGGGTGACGTCGAAGCCAACAAAAAAACAAAGCTCATGCGACAGGTATGAAAGCACAGTGAAGGAGGTCACAACCCAAGAGCCGGTTGTAGGGGGGTGCCGTCGAACCCAACAGTTGCAGGGTGGTGCCGTCGAAACCAACAATGCAACAGAGCTCATGCGACAGGTATCAAATGTTTTTCGGTTGTGTTATTTTTTGTTGTTTGAACAATAATATTATATATTAATAATTTCATTAATAAGTAATGTATCAATAATTGTATTGTTTTTCAGTTGTGTTAATTTTTGTTGTTTAAACAATAATATTATATATTAACAATTGTATTAATAATATTATATTTTAATAATTGTATTAAAAAGTAATGTATCAATAATTGTATTGTATTATTAATATAATTGTATTGTATTATTAATAATTGTATTGTATTATTACTAATTGTATTAATAAGTATCAATAATATTATTTCAAATGAATCAAGTCATTGAGCTAGTAAACCAGGCATTGGTAGGAATATTTCATGGGTGAAAATTCAATAATAAAAACATGAAGACATGTATAGAAATCGAATGTTTGTCAGTGATTGGATATTTGCATGTCTTCCACACTATATATGACTAGGGGTTGGTATTGTAATTCATTTTCTAGCTTAAAAAGGATGCATCTAATATTTTGAAATGCCATTGGACATGGGGGAGATCACTCTTAACTTTAATAAAAGGGATCCTATTTTTCAAACCCGGACTAGAAATGTATTTTGTGCAACCTAGGTCAAGCTACCCAGGTTACCCCTTGAGTCTAGGATCCTATGTAGAATCACATATGAGATTCCATGATTCAAAAGTTTTTTCAATCACCCAGATATTGGTGGAAATGGATTTCCAAGAAGGGTGCTTGACGAATCATGTCCATCCATAATAATGCTAAGAACCGTGAACCATTTAGCAATTGAAGTTCCTTGTACCACAAACTATGCATTTTTTCCTACATCTTTTCAAGGCACCATTCCCACATGTTTAACAAAGAGAGATTCACACCAAACATAATGTCTAAATAGCAAACAATAAGTGTGTCTCCTACGTGTCACCAATGACAGATTAACCAAGAAGGTTTATCCTTAGCTCCAATCAACCAAAACTTAATCTTGTCATCACTAGTGCTTATGATATTCACCATAAAAAAAGCATTCAAACAATCCAATGATTTTTCAACAAGAATTTGGGAAAGTTAGATGGAAAGTAGGGAGTCATTTGAAAATTAGTTATTATATTTGACTTGAAGGAGTTAGATAAAATACACATGGCTAGAGTATATGTTGAAGAAGGCAAGATCAATGTACTTTGGAAGCAACAAGATGGTTATTGAATAAAAACGAGGTATAAATTGTTAAAAATGTTATATCTACCATTAAAACACCAACAAGATATGGTTCTTCATTAAAGAAAGTATTTACTATCTACCATAAAGAGCACCAACAAACAACATATGTTGTTTGATTAAAGAAAGTATTTAATGTTGCTTGATATGTCATTAGCCTTAAGTCTTGTGACCATATGAAATAACCCAAGAATTAACACATAAATCTTATAACTTCATTTTGTATCTTGATTAATCGACACATGTTCGATTCAAACCATTACCACTACAACCACTAGGAACACCCACGCTACTGCACATGTAGAACATAATTAGATTAGAAAACTAATTTTCAAATATAACCAAGTTAATCAACAAAATGAACATATGGTGAGTGCATTTACTTTAACCTAAAACATTCATGCGTACCTCTACTTTTAAACAATTAAATATCGTTCATCTTCTTCTTCATCCAACTCAACATCTGTATCAGGATCTGGTTCTGAATAGATATTGATGAAAGGATCATTCACATAGTCATCATCATCAAAGTCATCTTCGCTAATATAGTCATCCATATCATCAATGAGATCATTGTCCGCTACATTTGCATGATCAACCTCTTCAACTTATTCATCTAACACATCGACTGTAGCTTGATCTGAATCATCATCATCCTCTTCTTCTTCATGATTATCTTCATCATCTAGTACATGGTTATACTTTACTAGTCTTCCTCTTGGGTCATATCGAACAACGTATGACCAACCTGCTTTACCTGGTACCTTGGAGTAGTAGACTTGCTCACATTGACTTGAAAGAACATAAGGCTCTATACCCGATTCAAATGCCCTTGTATTAACCATGGTAAATCCATTAGCATGCTCAATAATAGTTCTTTCAGGATCACGTTCATGCATTCGTAGCTTGTACCACTTCACCTCAAACAAAACTATTCTAAAGGAATTAAAATCACACTCAATAATGTCCTCCAAATGCCCATAGTACCTATTCTCGGTTTCTTCTGGATGTCTATCACTTCTAGAGGAAACATTGGTGACCTTAAACACTGTAGTTATCCCACAATCCGAGGTTTTCCTGTTATCATCCAACTTTTTGATACGAAATTTACGACCATTACACCACATAGCCTTGTGATGTTTCAACTACAACATTGACAACAGGTTAAAAATACATTGTGAATAAATAAACGTCATATAGGAGTTAGTAAATATAATTGAAAACTTAAACAAACAAAATGTAATTGGAAAAATGGATCGAAGTAACTAGAAAAAATGTGGGTAAAAAATTTACTTGCCTTTTTATATTTTAAACCATAGGCTAAATCAACTTCCGTTGGAAATGTAAGGTCAGGAATTTGATGTCGAAGACGGTGAGCTGTTTTAATCATGTTACTGACCCCTTCCCATGATAACCTACCAAAGAATTCTTCACAAAATTTTATCCAATGCTCCATCCAATCAAGGTTGTTTGCAATGTATAAATGTAAAGCATCCCACACTCGACCAACTATAGGATAAAATAACAATTCAATATAATTAATTAGATATCATTAAAGGCACATAGTTTAATATAGTAGAAAATGCATAATTATTAAACGAGTTAAAAAACAGTATGATAATATAAATTTGGAAAAAATAAATGTGTAACATATATATTAATTCAACAACATATAATAATAATTACCTTTCATAGTCCTCAATGTACCTCTCCCCAATAAGACCTCCCCTTCAAATTTGTTGATGGAGTCGAGATTCGAAATGCATGGCACATTCATATTTTCTGCTAATTTAGGTAGATATTCACTAATGTACACCATTCATTGATATACCATATATCCTTCAACCATAGAACCCTCAGGACGCGCTCTTTGTCTAACAAAATCCTTCAATGACTTCAACTGCCTCTCCACCATCCACTTCGACCTTGTGTGTACTGGTCCACAAAATTCAATCTCCTCAACTTGGTGTATGAGGTAGTGTTCTTGTGCATTGAAAAATGCTGGAGGTAGATACTGTTACATTTCACACATTAGTCGAGGAATTTCTCTCTTCCAATGCCTTATATCTTCTTTATGGATTTCTTTTGATGAAAGCCACCTACAAATGATGCAATAAAATAATATATGAAGGCATATATAATATTTGCGGGAAAAACCATAGACCAAGTACATTTTCCAAGTAAAACATTACTTACCTCATGTATTTTCCAAGAACATAAATAATATGTTTTATGTTGCTATCAAAGTCGTCTGGGAGAGATAAAGGTAGAACATACTGTATCAAAAAACACATAATTATTAATATTTATTTCAAAATAAGAGAATAAAATTAATAAAATAGTGCATATCGATAATGAAATATATTATAGACTCATGATTACCTTAATGAATGTATGCCAATCATGTGTTTTAACCCCACCAAAATCACCTTTTTTTGTCAAGATATTCTTTATGTTTAACGAAAAACCCGTCGGAAACCTGATTTTTTTTATGACCTCTTTTACAGTATTGCTCTGTTGCTTTGTCAAGCACCAAGGAAGACTAATATTCTATTGACGGCCATCACCATTAGAATTAACGATCACACTTTGCAATGCATGATTAGCTTCTTGGATGTCACTACAAATCTTTCCATTTTTTCTTTGTCAGTCCTTCTATCTAATATTCGCCATAACATTTCTGTTATGTTCTTCCCAATATGCATTGTTTCAAACAAATGAACTATTTGCAGGTTCTCGTAGTATGGCAACCTACTGAATTGAATTGGGTAAATTTTGATTCCTCATAGAATCCCATTCGTGCCTTAACAACATTCATGAAACATCAACAAAATCAAATTAAAACTAATTAATCAATATAGACATAACATATCGTGCAGAACATAATTCAATACAAAAAAGAAATTGGCATACCTTGACGGTTTCTATTATATTCCACCTTCCATATGTGAGGTGTCATTCTTCGTGGTTTTTTTCCATTCTCTTCTTTACCATTAAATTTTTCTCTGTTTGTACTTCGATAACTATGGTTCTTACGTAGAAAGTGCCTATACTCATCAAACACTTCCTTCGCTAAACTCCTTGAACAACGAGATTTTATCCTGGGACCGCAAACTGGACATGAAAATTTACCCTTTGTTTGAAGACCTACAAGATATATGAATTGGTGTAGCAAATTAGAATTACAATTTAAAATAATGCATGATATTATCAACAGATGTATAAAATATTAAGGAACAAAAGAAAGTAAAAACATACCACAAAAATGTGTTAACTCGGGAGCATCATGAATTGTAAATGCAAGTATTCCATGCAATTGAAATCGTCTTTTCCCTATTGGTCTAGAAATATCATACATAGTTACGCCAACCCATAAATTCAAGAGCTCATCGATAAGAGGCTCAAGATATACGTTCATATCTTTAACCTGGTACTTGCCTAATTGGTCCAACATACATGATTAATTATATTTAGTGCCTATATGTCGTTATATATAAAAGACATAATTATCATGCACGAAACAAATCAATGAAATATTTAGTGATCAAACTTTCAAGTAAAAAATTACATATTAATTAAATACCTGGAACAATCATTGCCAACATTGTGTGCTCTCTCTTGATCGACATCCAAGGAGGAAGGTTATTGTTTATAACAAAAATAGGCCACACTGAGTAGGTAGAATGAAGCTCTCCAAATGGATTGACACCATCAACTGCCAAAGAAAGTTTAACATTACGAGGATCTTCTTTAAAAAATGGTCACTTTTCTTCGATGTACCTCAATGCAGAACCATCTGTAGGCATTCGAAGAAAATCATCGCGACTTCTGTTCTTTGCATGGAAATCCATAAATTGTGCTATAATTTGACACCTGAACAATCACTAGAAATGTGGAATTATCGGAATATAACAAAGAACTTTTTGAGGCACCTTTTTCGTCACTTTATCGGTTCGATACCTACTTGTTTGACATTGTGGGAATTCATTTTCTAATGCATATTGTCCATAGTATATGATATGATCATTAGGACATGCATCAATAGCTTGATATTCCATTCCAAATGCTTTCATAATGACATATATCTCTCGATATGTGCGTGGTAAAATATTTGAAGTTGGTAATAGAAACTCACCTAACAATCTACAAAATTCAAAAGAATAAATCAATGAAAACAATATTAATCATCAATATTGCATCCAAACTTTACAAATTAGATAACAATAGCAACACTATAGGAAACATTCAACCCTTTCTATAGATATTGTGAACATGCAGACAAAAATAATTAACAAATTACATACCTTAGTATCTGTGTCAGACAGGTGTTTGATAAACCATTCAAAACCTTCAAGTTCACTAACAACAATATAACAGATAGAAGATTTGTTTTTGAGCCTTCATAAAGAGGTTGATGTGACTTCTCAAGTAGAGGATCAACATCATGACTATCATCCTGGTTGTCCTCATCCATTGGAGCAAATGTGTCTTGGATCAATCTATGTATCTCATCTTCTTGATTTGTATCACTAATGTTATCTACATCCATATCATTAGAAATAACTACTTGATCATCTTCAATATTCTGATGTAGAAGTTTGTCAGGCCGTGAATGAGTATTTCTGCTAGTACTTGGCAAATAACTCTCTGCAGGGTGACATTTTGGGAGTATTGTCTATAAATTTACAAACAACGTAGAAAACTTAGTCTATATAGAACAATATATAGTAAAAAAAAAGACATTTTACTGAAATTCATGACATGATGAATATTACAGTGAATATATTAAAAATTGAATAACGACCTCTTGCTAGGGGACTATATTCATAACCCCCTTCGGCGTGCCCCTTATCCCTACAATGTCTTTCAGTTGTTGTTATTAAGAGTCTTCTATTTTGCAATCCCTTGCAATCATAGCAAGGACAATAACATTTTCCATCTCCTCTCGCCTCTAATGCAGCTCTAAACTGAGCAAGCTTCCTTGCATTTTAATTCATAGTGACAAATCCTTGTAGTGGTACAAGTAATTTTCTTACCTACACCATACCAAACAATAACTTGTCAATTACATTAGATATTATAAGTATATTTCTGAATATAGTTTATTATAATCCAATAATCCAATAATTTCTATAATTATAAGTGGTCACAGCTCATCTTTGATTGGACGACAACGTTTTTTGAATTCCTACTCTAAAAATGGAAGTAATTTGGTAAGTAGAGTATTATACATTACATAAGAAGCATATGCATCTAGTTTTTGTATTTTTTTCTTAACTTGGAAAGATGTTTCATTGTTAGTCTATATAAAAAAATACTTAATCGTTGGAATAATATTACCTCTCCTCTCTCATTTGTTAGACATAAATATTTGCCATCCTTACTTTAGATTGATTTCATTCTTCTATAATCATGATTCAAGTATATAATTTACAAATAATAAATAATCAAGTAATCATATAAGATTAAATAATATTTATAAATTCTACATAATAACTAAAAAAAAATTTAATTATTAAGTGACCATACATGCATTTTATTAAAAAACAAAGTTATGAGGACACTCACCAGAAGCTAAAGCTGCAAGGAAGAAAGATCCAACCTATCAAAACTTGCCATGTAAGGCATCCAAAAATATATTCATAAAGAGCGGTAGTGATGAGCAAGGTAGATAACTCTACAGCACAATTAAAATAGGCCAACCACCAGAGAAAGTAATGAAATGAGGAGATTGTTCGAACTAAACCAGCTAGAGGTACCTAAAAGATTCAATTACTAGTTGTTTGTGTTGGAAAAATTCAACACTAGAGAAGAGCACATTGCCATGGCCTTAACATGATATCAATTTCCCCCATTATGGTGTATATGAAAAATAGATAACATTTTGTAATGTCTCTTGCCATTGAGTAATATCGTATAATATGGTTGGTTTTGAATTTTTATTCATTTGAGTACATTTGTTTACAAATCAATTTTAATTTTGTAAGCATTGCGATTTCATTGACCCTATGCACCTTTGTTGCACTCAAGGATTTTATGAGTGCACAAAAATCAAGGTTGTTGCTTGTGATGTCATTCTTCTTCAAGAACCTTGTAGTTATTTTAACATCTAAATCTCCATGTTTTTACAAGATTAAGATAATAGCAACTTTTGTTAGATTTGTACGAAGAAATATCTCCAAGTGGTCATTATCTTAAATGCATGGGGATATTCATGATATCATACAATATTGGAATTCAAGAATATCCCCTCCATATGTCAATTGTGATCTTTAGTACAAATAAGAGATTGAAAAATACCCCAAATTGATGCATGAGAGAAAAGTTAAAATGAGGGAAATGAAAATGGTAGCAAGTTCTTGAAGAATGACACCTTATTACTAAGCAATATTAAATTCTAACTCTTATAAAAATATAGACAAAAAATATACATTACTAACCTTGCAAGTTCAAAATCAGAGCTATGTAGAATATCCAAGCTCAAACAATCACCCCACAAGTCCAAAATCCATGCTCAATGTGTCGCAAGAATAGAAAATGTGTAAATAATGGTTAGATTATGTAGTATATATAGCTCGACATTCGTGGATATTACAACAAAAAGTGAAACCTAAATTTTTCGCCCCTATATCGATGAAAGTTCATGGAACTTTCCAAATAGTGGATATTGCCACGGTTTTTCCACCCTGAAAAAAAAATATATTTAATATTTCATTTTTTTAACCCACGAATGTTGAAAACGTGGAAATATTTCGTGGAACAATCCGCCCATATGTAATAGTGTATCTGAGTATTGTTCATGACAAAATGGGTAAGTCAAAGACCTCCATTAAAAGGATCAGTAAGAAGGAAAAATATTTTAGTAATGTTGTGAATCCTCCCATATCATTGACTGGAATGTTGACTCATGGGCACAAGACTGGTGGATTTGGCCATTTCAGCCTCTCATTTTTAGAGATGGGATCAAATTTGATTGTGACATCCCTGGCTAAATGCTTAAAGAGTCTTGAAGAACCAATGGTTGATAAATATGGTGATTTTCTCTACAAAGGCAGAACATCTAAGCACAAATTGCATGATGCTTTGTTGCATTCAGAGTCATATGAAAATTGTGTGATATACAAACAAGATGTGATGCAATGTGATATATTGTGTGTTGACGATATAGATCAATGCATGCCAAATAGAAAAATACCACCCATATTGTTGTTGCAAATGGATAATTGTTCAAGCGATAAAAAAATTGATTTGTATTTTCATTTTTATCTCTTTTAATAGCAAGGAGAGTGTTCGAGATTGTTGAAGTTGGATTCCTCCCAGTTAAACACACACATGAAGACAAAGATAGAACTTATGGAAGGTTATCAACAAAGCTAATGCGAAAGGATATATTTTCACTCCCTAATATTATGGATACGTATGAGACACGTGAAGACCAAATTTTTTTATGTCCCTTATCTAATTGATGAATTTTATGATTTTAGGAGTTTTGTGAAACCCCATCATTTGGACAGAAACTCCAATATTGTCGGTATCAAAAAATGCAAGTTTTTCAAATTTCAGCTTGTATATAACATTCCATTCATGCAACAGAGGGCATCAATTCAAGATGAACTTTAGTCATCTCTTATTCATATGTGGTGGTCATTTCCCAATGGTAGCGTAGACTTGTCGGTGGGGCAACCTAGGTTATTAAATCTACGATCAAAAAGACCTTCAGACATGGACGAAATTAAAAAAGGAATAGAAAAATATATTTCCTTATGGAACTGAGGGATTGAGAAGGGAGGTGAACAATATTAGTGTCCCAAGTTAATTTATTTGTAGGCTATATATAAATCTTTGGACAGACCCTTTGAGAGTGTTGATAAGTCATCAAGTAACTTTTGGCCATGGAAAAGCCATGATATTCATAATAGTCAACCTACAAGATTTTAACATGAAATTAATATGGATGCCTATTTGAATGAAAATATTCCCGCATTGGAGGATTTCTATGTTGGACTTGTATGCAACAAGCCTAGAGATGAATTCATTCCAAGAGTGGATGTTGTAAAGGGCCAAATGGTCATTGTGCAATCACCAGATCCATATTGTACAATATGTTTGGGTAGGGAAATTGGTGATATTTATCAGGATTTAGATGCTAATAATATTGGGTCTTACAAATTAGAGGTGCAATGGTGGAATCCAACAGGAGCATCGAAGTATATGAAAGTCTTGTACAAAAACTACTTAAATAGAAATAAACAATGAATTGTTGGTGCAAAAGAAATATGATGATCGATGTAAATAGCATCATATGGGCATGGTCACCAAGGATAGGATGGACGAGATAAATAATTAGAATAAACGAGAAGGGCCTGGTAGCAATTAATGTGCAATGAGAGAAGATGGGGAATAATGTGGAGAGTGGGATGTATGTTCCTATGGATATAGTTTGATGGGTTCTTATCCCAACAAATCTTTATTCTTTTACAATGGAGTCATTGTTTATGTTTCCTAAAATGATGGAGATAGCTAAAAATAGATCAGTTAAAAGGATCGGCCGATATTTTTTGTCTACTACACTATCATGCTAGTATAGTGTATGCACAGATCCTTTCAACCGGTCTTTTTTGTCTACTACACTATCACGCTAGTATAGTGTACACAAGGAACCATTTTACTATGATATTTGTATTGTCCATATTAAACATTATGCTTCGAAAGGATTGGACGATCCTTCTTTTCTTTTGGAATTGATTTATATTAACTTAAGTTAGACAATAATAACTTTTAAAATATTCTCTTATTTCTTAAACATAAATAGAAAACTTATATATATTGAAAAAAGGTTGTGCACAACCATCCATATACAAAAATAAGGAGTAGTCTAAAATCCAAAACTACCTGGGGTAAGAACCCAATAAAAAAATCTTCCGTGAACTTACATATTTTCCTCAATGTAGGTTTTCTAGTTTTTACTAGGAAGTGAGTGGGATAAACCCTTACATATTGATTGCACAAAAATTGGAAAAAAACATTCAAACATATTGATAAATGATAGAAATTCCCGCTATTCTAAATTGCAAGGATTAGCCAGATCTATTTATATCATGGATGGTAGATCATGTACGATAACAAGTAGAGTGGCATAAAAAGTATATAGTATATTTTTTTAAAGTAATAAGGAACATTATATTATATCATAAACACTACATAACATATACGAGGTTTATCGATCCATCCTTCCAAAACTTGAACATGACCATACTTAGCAGTTTGAGGAGCTCTATAAGCTACCAGACTATTTAAAGACCTATTACAGACAATAAAAACTCCCATATAGAATTTACATGCAAAAATTGACTTCGCAAAAATCACTGAGCAACTTATCCAACCTACGGGTTCAAGTGAACGGCCTCATTCTCATGCTAGGCGTTTGGATGATTCAGAATAGGTCATCCTAGGAGGACCGAATCCCTCAGAGAGGCCGAGCACAACTCATTTTCCATATTTGGTGCAGCCATGGAAACAACAATAGCATCCATCCTGGGATGAATTTGGTCCAATTTATCGTCCAAGTGTTGGATGGCCCATCAAGTGTCAAAAAGCAAGTTCCACTGGGCCTCCATGATACCATCACTCTGCTCTATATTTTGAACATGAACCTCTTCAATATGTTGAACCGGAGTGGCATTAATTATCTCCTTATTCCAATCATGTGTAATGTTTTCATCAACAAGAGCCCAGGCGAGAGAATGAGGACATGTGGGATAGAAACCCAGAGAATTTCCTTTCCCGTTGAACCCTTCTACTCTACAGCTCCAACAATTAGATCACATATCATCCATCATGAAATTCTCATAACCAGAAGCTAGGAAGGAAGTGGGGGAGGAGGAATCCATCAAAGGAGATGAGAGGATTGTTTCAATGTGAGTTGGACAAGACATCTCAGCACGACGATATCATCAATGGGAACGCAGGCACGTCATGGGGAAGGGAAAGAACAAAAAAATGGCATCCTCGCTCTGTCATCCAATGATATATTACCTTTCCCAGAATTTCCACATAAATATTTGTGTAAACGTTGCACTCACGAGGACTCATCCTCCCATGGATACGATAATCCTGCCACCCCATCTTGCTATAAATCTCTCTTTGCATCCTCGTAAAACACAAAATGGAGGTGAATCCAACATAACTAGCATATAATCCCAAGACCAAAGTTTGGGAGGGAAATTCAACATTGAATGGAGATTAATGCTCTATCTAGTTTAGACATTGACAATTAAATGAACAAGCCACCACTAGAGTCAACAGTTTTCACAGGTGGAAAAAGTGTACTGTATATACAATTGTACTATTTGATTGATTATTTGTGTAAGTGATTAAATAATATGGTAAATGTAGTGATGAAATCCTTTTGGGTGTGTACCTTGAAATGCTCATATTTGAACCTTCCCAAACCCTTCCATAGATTTCTATAATCTCCTAGAAAACCACTTATACTATGAAATGAGAACTCGACACAGTTCTCATTTTTCTTTCTACTGATTTTAATAGCTATTTTTACCTCCGTTTCAAAAAGATTTGATACCAGTATCACACATTTTCATTTTGAGGCATTTTTTTGGGCCTTCGAATTTTCTTTGTCGTATTTTTTTTTTAATTTCTATTTTCACGTTTGTTTTTAGAAATTTAACAAAATAACATAATTTTATAAGCAATTTATAATGAAAAACATATACATTTTGCAAATTTTTCTATAAAATAAGATATTTTTATGTTCAAAATAAGACATTTTTATGTTCAAAATAAGACATTTTTATTGACAAAATTGAAAAAAAATCCAGAAAATAAAGACATTTAAAACCATTTTCAATGATTTTTTATATAAAAATGATACTATTTCGTATTATTTTCCTGAAAGTGACAATTCACATAAATTAAAGAAAAACAATACCATATATTAAAAAAAAAACATTTAAACCTACCCCTAAACTATATAATAAAAGAAATAAAAATAAAAAATTAAACTACCCCTAAACTGTATATTATTAAAAAAAATTAAACTACCCCTGAAAACTATACCATATATTAAAAAAACAAAAAACAAAAACATTTAAACCTACGCCTTAACTATATAAATAAAAAAATTAAACAAAAAAATTAAACTACCCCTAAACTATATATTATTAAAAAAAAGTTAAACTACCCCTAAAATACCCCCTAACCATTCACCCTCCTCCCACCCCCTCCCTTCCCCCTCCTCCTTATGCCCCATCCCTTCCCCCTCCTCCCCGCCCTCCCTTCCTCCTCCTCTCGTCGTCGATTCCTTCCTCCTCCTCCCACTGTCGATCCCTTCCTCCTCCTCCCGCCGCCGATCCCTTCATCCTCCTCCCACCGCCACTCCCTCCCCTTCTTCCTGCCGCCCCTCCCTTCCTCCTCCTCCCACCACCCCTCCCTTCCTCCTCATCTCGCGGCCCCTTCCCCCTCCTCCCTTCCCCTTCCTCTTGCTACTCCCTTTCCCTTCCTCCTCCCATTGTCGCCCCTCCTTTCCTCCCCCTCCCTCTCCTCCCATGGACCCCTTCCCCCTCCTCCCCCTCCTCCTCCTCTCTTCTCCCTCCTCCCCCTCCTCCCTTCTCCGCGCTCTTCTGCCTGCGGAGCTCTCCACTCACTTGGGCCCAAGTGAGAGGAGAGCTCCGCAGGCAAAGGAGCGCGGAGAAGGGAGGAGGGGGACGAGGGATAAGGGAGGAGGAGGAGGGGGAGGAGGGGGATGGGGGCCGTGGGAGGAGGGGGAAGGGGCCGACGAGATGGGGAGGAGGGGGAAGGGGGCGGAGAGAGGAGGGGGGGGAAGGGGAATGGAGGAGGAGGAGGAGGGGGAGGAGGGGGAAGGGGGCCATGGGAGGAGGAGGAAGGGAGGGGTAGTGACGGGAGGAGGAAGTGCAAGGGAGCAGCAGGAGGAAGGGGAAGGGAGGAGGAGGAGGGGTAGGAGGGGGAAGGGGGATGTGGGAGGAGGGGGAAGAGGGAGAAAGGGGAAGGGAGGGGTAGCGGGAGGGGACATGAGAGGAGGATAAAGGGAGGTTCCATGGTAGAAGGAGGAAAGGAGGGTGGGGAGGAGGGCGAAGAGGGATAAGGGAGGAGGGAGAGGGGGAGGAAGGGGAAGGGGGCCGCGGGAGGAAGAGGAATGGAGGGGCAGCGGGAGGAGGAGGAAGGGAGGGAGGGGAGGAGGGATAAGGAAGGAGGAGGAAGGGAGGGGCAGTGAGAAGAGGAGGAAAAGAGGTAGGAGGAGGAGGGGGAGGAGGGGGAAAGGGGCTGCGAGAGGAGGAGGAAGGGAGGGGCGGCGAGAGGAGGGGGAAGGGAGGGGGGGGAGGAGTGTGAAGGTTTAGGGGGTAGTTGGGTAGTTTACTTTTTTTTTTTAATATTTTTTATTATATAGTTTGGGGGGGTTTAGGGGTAGGTTTAATTTTTTTAAAAGAAATTTTACTATATAGTTTAGGTTTAATTTTTAATTTTATAATTTTTTTATTATATAGTTTTTATTATAATTTTTTTATTATATAGTTTTTATATGGTTAGAGTGGTGAAATTATTTATGATTTTTTTGTTTGTTTAATGTGCAAGTTTCAAAAAAGTTGTAATTTATCTCTTGAAGGGAATTTTTTTTTTCCAATTTAGGGGTTGATTTTAAAGTTGTTGTAAACAACAGTATGGGATGTTTAGGCCATGGCTCTATTTTTTACCTTGAAAAAAAATGTGTACACTGGTATCAACACTTTTCTATTTGGGTGGTGTTTTTGGTGTTTTTTTTGCAAAAATCATCGTTTTCATGGCTAGAGTTCTCGTTCATAGTAAAGTTCTCATTTCATAGTATAAGTGGTTAGAAGTGCAAGGTTAAAATGGGCCTTGCAAAAAAATTTAAAATTATATTTTTACCCTCCCAATTAAGGACGACATAAATAATAACAACATATCAAAGGAAGGGCAACTTTTTGAATTACATGTCAATATGGAGTGTTATGTGTGCTATATATAAAATAAACTATGTGTGGATTAAGTGTGCTGCTATGTGTTGAATAAATAATAATAAAATGTGTGGATTAAATTAAATGTTTTGTGTGGAATATAACATGAAGTGTTTAGTTTTATTATGCACATTATTTATTCCTCTTCAAACTGCATATTTTATCGTTTTCCTATATGATATTAATGTAGGGTTGTCCAGTACAAGTTCTTTTTAGAAATGGTAACATGCTACCAAGGAATCCTTAACAAAACTGTCTAGGAGGCAACATTATTGTAGACACTATTAAGTATAATATGAATATTCAATATTATAAACATTGGACTAATCATATTCAAAGATCGCAACTTTGGAAAAGAAAAATACATTTTTCAAATTGAAATTCACACTTTCTAAATAAAAAAGTGCACTTTTAGTGTACGGAAGTAGTAAAAAAACACACTATTCGAATAGAAAAAAACACCAATATTGCCACTTTTAGAACCTGATTTCGCACTTTAGAAAGGTTGATATTGACACATTGAAAGACTAAATTCACACTTTTTAAATCCATATTTTTCCTATTATGTCCAAGTTTAATGAAATAGGCATTATGGGAAAGTGAATGTGGTATTGTCTTGATCTGTTGGATGGATTTGTATTTGGTTGTATCCACTGAAACCATCGAAGAAGGAGAAAAATTTCTTCCCTACGAGAGTGTCTAGTACCTGGTCAATGAAAGACAATGGGAAGTGGTCCTTCTAGGTTTCTTTATTAAGTTCTCTATAATCTATGCAGACCCTCCATTTCCCCCCTTTCTTTGAAACAATCACTAATGGCGAAACCCACTCATTATCTGAAATAGGGTATATGAAACCAACATTGAGAAGTTTTTGTAATTCCACTTTTAACAATGTCTTTTAAGGTTGGGTTCATCCTTCTATGGGGTTTCTTAATAGGCATGGAATCCTCCTTGATGTATATATGGTGTTGACATATGTTTGGAGAGACTCCTTTCATATTAGAGTAATTACGTGCAAAGGTTGCTTGGTATTTGGTAAGGATATGGATCAATTTTCTCTCTTGCCTTGGAAGTAGGTGGTTGCTGATTTTCAATGTTCTGTCAAGGGCCACTTATATTGTTTTAGTGGGTGGTATTTTTTCTTCCATGTAGACTATATGTTTCCATGTAGTCTCCCCTAATCCTATGATTTCCAATTCCTCAAATGTACAATGTTCCCCTAAAGAAATAGGACTGTCATAAATATTCTATATGAAATTGGAGATAATGGTATCTTGTTATGGTTGCCTCAATGCTAGGGCAGTATCTATAGTTAGAACATGATGAATAGGGTGATCAAAATCATCTTTCTTCGTTTTACAAAAAGGTTCCTTTGTATCTAAATGAGGTTTGGTAGCATAATATAGGTTTAATGTATTTTTTTTATCCCATTTGCAATGGTCATATCCCCTTGTCTACAATTGATATGTGCATCACCTATTGCAAACCAAGGACTTCCAAGTATAAGGGAGTGTCCACTTAATTTGGATTTAGTATGGAGGATAATGAATTAATCAAAAGGGTACTTCCATGAATCTATGGTAACCATGATGTCATCTAGCATGCCATCTAGACATACCGTGGAGCTGTTTGCAAGTTGTAGAACTGTAGTGTTGTGCCTTAAAAGATTTTGAGTTTTGAGTTTTAACATGGTGTCCTAAGTCATCACATTTATTGTTTCCCATAGGTTGATGATGGTATTTGGAATTAGAATTCCTCTTATGTGTGCATCCACTATTGGAATTCCTGGGTCAGCATACTTTGGGTTGGAAACCCTTCCTCGCATGAGGTTTGCCAACTATCCTACCACATTAATTGTGGTAGTATCCTTCCTCTTTCTTCCAAGCCTCTTTATGCATGTGTCTTTGATGTATTGATTTTATATAGCGATTTATTTGATGGCATGTAGGAGAAGTACCTTGACATCCTCTAGCATAGGGTTTTCAGGTTGTTGGATTTCCTTGGGTTGCAACCTCTAAGGGAAAGGTGGAACTAGGGATGGTGGATCTGCGATGTACATTTCTTCCTCTCCAGGATGCTCCTCAAGGGAGTGAAATGTAGTAGGATAATGGGACATGTCTGTTTGTTCTTATTTCCTATTTGCTTGGCGTGTTACTAATTTTCTAGACCACAGATTTAGTTGATTCAATTATATGGTATCAAGGGATTATGTTGGGTAGTTGATCACCTCATTGGCATATGCAAGTTGAAATTTCTTGTTGTTAGGATTCAGAGTAGGATACATTGGCAGAGGTGGCCTAGGTGTTGAGGTATGATTTTGTTGTTGATTGGTCACCGATGTGTTGGTTGTGGAGCCAGATCTTTCAATCTCATAGATGATATTGTCTTAGCCGTGCACCCTAAAGAACTGTACACTCATTCCCCAACCTTGGGGCTGTTTCGCCAACAGTATACGGGCCCATGGTTTTGGGTAACCCATGGTATTTTCCCATTGTATTTCCCCTTTATATGAAAGACATTGTAATACGTCTAGGGTTAATGTATTAGGTTTTATGCATTGTAAAGATCTCTGAGATCAAGAAGATAGACTGTGAGACAGTGAAGAGGAAGTGCAGCGGTTGTGCTGCAGGTTGTATCCCTTCACTTTGCTGGATGGTATAATAATAAGGACTGGAAATTTCAGTGTGGATGTAGCCCATCATGGGTGAATCATGATATATTGGTGTCTCTCTTGTAATGTGTATGTGTCATTATATTTTCATTTATGTTTATTGTCATTGCTTTGCGATCCTATTTTTCTAACAATTGGTATCAGAGCCAAAGGTCTATTTGGCAGATAAACCCGTAGGAAGCTAGGGTTTCTGGTTCAAGTGGGAGAAATGGCAGAAGAAGGAAAGTTTAAGGTCGAGAAGTTTAACGGCTAAAACTTCCAGTTATGGAAGATGCAAATGGAGGACTATCTATACTAGAATAATCTATTCCTACCGTTGGGAGGAATAGCAAAGCAGTCGACGACTATGAAGGACGAAGAGTGGGAGGTTCTTGATAGAGAGGCTCTGGGAACAATATGGCTGAGCCTGGCTTCATCGGTGGCTTTCAATATCTCAAAAGAAAAGGCAATGGAGGGTTTGATGAGCGTATTGGGTAATTTGTATGAAAAACCCTTGGCCTCCAACAAGGTATTTCTAATGAAGCATTTATTTAATATGAAGATGTCTAAAGGTGGATCTGTTACTAATCATTTAAATGAGTTTAATACAGTTACAAATCAACTAAGTTCTGTAAGTGCGAAATTTGATGATGACTTTAGGGCTCTTCTAATCTTGTGTTCATTTCTAGAAAGCTGGAATAGCTTGGTCCTGGCTGTAAGTAACTTTGTCTCTGGTTCAAACACTTTGAAATTTGATGATGTTATTGGTGTTATTCTTAGCGAGGAAATGCGAAGAAAAAGCACAGGTGAGACATTAGGTAATGCATTGACCATGGAAAGCAGGGAAGACAAAGGGAGAAAGGAAAGAGCTAAGGTAATCGTGGCAAGTCTAAAATGAGCAGATCCAAGTCTAGAGTGGGAAAAATAGAGTGCTGGAACTATGGAAAGAAAGTACATCTGAAGAAAGACTGCAGATCTCTAAAGAAGAAAGGAGATGCACAACAAAAAACTACCCAGGAAGCAAATGTAGCAGGTGATGTGTTACAAGATGCTTTGATTCTTGCATTAGATAATACTAGTGATTATTGGGTAGTAGATTTAGGGGCTTCATGTCATGCTACACCTGATAGGAAATATTTCCATGATTATGTTCCAAGCGATTTTGGACATGTTCTATTGGGTGATGATGAGGCATGTAAAATTGTTGGAATGGGTAAGGTATGGATAAAATTTAAAAATGGAACTGATTGGCTGTTGAAAGATGTAAGGCATATTCCTGCTATGAAAAGAAATCTGAACTCAACAGGGAAGTTGGGAGATGGTGACTGTCTATATACATTTGGAGAAATGTGGTGGAAGATCACTAAAGGATCAATGGTGATAGCAAAAGGAGATAGGGTGGATATGTTGTATTTATGTCCTCATAATACTGACCATTCTATCTCTTTAGCTTCCACAGGAACAGATACAACATTGTGGCATCATAGGCTTGGCCACATGAGTGAGAAGGGGATGCAGATTCTCCACTCAAGGAAGTTGCTGCCAGATTTGAAGTAGCTAAGTTTGGAATTCTGTGAGAACCGTGTTTATGGAAAACAGAAGAGAGTCATATTTCTCAGGGTTGGGAAATAGAAGAAGAATGAAAAGTTAGAGCTTGTGCATACAGATGTATGGGGACTTGCTCAGGTACAATCTCTTGGTGGCTCTCATTATTATGTTACATTTATTGATGATGCAACTAGAAAAACTTGGGTTTCTTGCATTAGACATAGATCTGATGTGTTTCCTACTTTTAAGAAGTGGAAAGCTTTCGTTGAGAATAAGACAGGAAAAAGGTTGAAGTGTCTCAGATCTGATAATGGAGGTGAGTACTGCGGCAAGGAGTTTCATAGTTACTGTTCATACCATGGAATTTGTAGAGAGAAGATAGTCCCAAGAACACCACAACAAAATGGTGTGTTAGAAATGATGAATAGAACGATCATGGAGCGTGCAAGGTGTAGGAGATTACATACAGGGTTGCCCTTACAGTTTTGGGTAGATGCTTTAAATACTGTTGTTTATTTAATAAATAGAGTGCCTTCGAGTGCTTTGGATGGTAGTATTCCATAGGAGGCATGGATAGATAAAAAGGTAAACTACTAATTTCTGAGAACGTTTGGTTGTGAAGCATTTGTCCATATTGATAAAGAAAATAGAACAAAGCTTGAAGCTAAATCCAAGAAATGTACCTTTATTGGATATGGGGTTGATGATTTTGGTTATCGTTTATGGGATTATGAAAATGAAAAAATCATTAGGAGTAGAGATGTGATATTCAATGAAACGGTCATGTATAAAGATCAATTGCAGGGAAAGAAACAGGAAAAGGAAAACACAGAGTACATAATACTTGATGAAATTGAGGAAAATGAAGTTCCAAAGGTGCCAGAAAATCAAGAATGACAACAAGTACCTGAAACTCCTGTAAGTGTAAAAAGATCTACCAGGTTAAGTAGACTCCTTGAACAATACTCTCCTTCAATGTATTATTAATTGATGACTGATGCTGGTGAACCAGAATGTTATGAAGAAGCAATGCAGGTGTAAACTAGAAAGAAGTGGGAGCAAGGCATGAATGAGGAGATGGACTCATTGGTAGGAAACAAGACTTGGGATTTGGTTCAGTTGCTTGCTGGTAAAAGAGCATTGCAGAACAAATGGATTTACAAGTTGAAGGAATAAGAAGGAGGTAAGAAGCGGTACAAGGCCAGACTTGTTGTAAAGGGGTTTGCACAGAAGAAAGGTATAGATTTTGATGAAATATTTTCTCATGTTGTTAAGATGACTTCAATTAGGACTATCTTAATTCTAGTGGCAGTAGAATATTTGCATCTTTAACAGCTAGATGTAAAAACAACCTTTCTCCATTGGTATTTGAAGGAAGAGATATATATGCAGCAACCACAAGGGTATGAGGTCAAAGGTAAGGAGAACTTGGTATGCAGGTTGAAAAAGAGCTTGTATGGCTTGAAGTAATCTCCAAGGCAGTGGTATTTAAAATTTGACAGGTTTATGACAGAATAAGGTTATAGTAGATGTCATTCTTACCACTGTGTTTATTTCAAGAGGCTAGATAATGGAAGTTATATTATCTTATTATTGTATGTGGATGACATGCTTGTTGCAGGGTCTAACATGCAGGATATAAATGTGCTCAAAAGGAAGTTAGCTAATTCATTTGCAATGAAGGATTTGGGTGCTGCAAAGCAAATCCTTGGTATGATAATAACAAGAGACAGGAAA
This sequence comes from Larix kaempferi, assembly GCA_027924585.1. Classification (NCBI taxonomy): domain Eukaryota; kingdom Viridiplantae; phylum Streptophyta; class Pinopsida; order Pinales; family Pinaceae; genus Larix; species Larix kaempferi. The sequence continues at coordinate 761,331 of BSBM01000760.1, read as the reverse complement.
AATCATAAATTGACATTGTCTCAGGGTGAGTACATACAAAAGGTGTTGAAGAGGTTCAAAATGCAGAATGCAAAACCAGTTAGTACACCTTTGGTCAGCCATTTCAATCTAAGTAAGGAAGTGTGTCCCAAGACACAGGAAGAGGTAGATTACATGTCCAAGACTCCCTATTCATCAATAGTTGGCAGCTTGATGTATGTTATGGTGTGCAAAAGACAAGATATTGCGCATGCAGTGGGAGTTGTGAGTAGATATATGAACAATCCAGGTAAAGAACATTGGAAGGTAGTACAGTGGATTCTCAGGTATTTGAGAGCTACTACCACTCAAGCATTATGTTTTGGAGGTTCATACACTGTTCTATAGGGATATGTTGATGTAGATATGGCAGATGACAAGGATAGCAAGAGGAGCACCACAGGGTTTGTGTTTACTATAGGTGGTACAACAATAAGTTGGATTTCGAAACTACAAAAGGTTGTTGCACTTTAAACAATGGAAGTAGAGTATATTGTTGTTACAAAGGCTAGTAAAGAGATGATTTAGTTACAGAGGTTTATGGAGGAATTGGGTAAGAAGCAGAAGGATAACAGGTTGTATAGTGACAACCAGAGTGCCATTCATCTTGCAAAGAACTCAGCATTCCATTCCAGGACTAAACATATACAGCTCAAGTACCATTTCATACGCTCTATTTTGGAAGATGAACTGTTGAAGCTGGAAAAGATACATACTAGCCAGAATCCTGCAGACATGTTTACAAAGGTAGTGACCAGAGAGAAACTGAGTTCCTACTCGGTTTCAGTTGGCCTTCTAGAATGAAGGTGAAGATGAGAAATTTTCCAAATCCAAGGTCCAACAAGTACAACAACGGTGGAGTTGTTGTGACCAGTCTCGGCCAAGTGGGAGATTTTTGGTTGTGGAGCCAGATCTTCCAGTCGCATACATGGTATTGTCTCATCCGTGCACCCCAAAGGATTTTACACTCATTCCCCAATCTTGGGGTTCAGGGGAAACAACCCCGAGAAAAAAATTTGGGGTTGTTTCGCCAATAGTTTACGGGCCCATGGTTTTGGGTAACCCGTGGTATTTTCCCATTGTATTTCCCCTTTATAAGAAAGACATTGTAATACGACTAAGGTTAATGTATTAGGTTTTATGCATTGTAAAGAAATATGAGATCAAGAAGAGAGACTGTGAGACAGTGAAGAGGAAGTGCAGCGGCTGTGCTGTAGGTTGTATCCCTTCACTTTGCTGGATGGTATAATAATAAGGACTGACAATTTTAGTGTGGATGTATCCCATATTGGGTGAACCATGATATATTGGTGTCTTGTAATGTGTATGTGTGATTATATTTGCATTTATGTTTATTGTCATTGCTCTGTGATCCTGCTTTTTCTAACATGGTGGGGGCATAAGAGCAGGTTGTTGATTGACTACTTGTTGATTGGTCCTCCACCTGGAAGGAGGAATGTTTTGACCATATGGAGGGGGCACTAGCTTAGGATTTTTCCATTGGCTTTGTCGAGTAGGTTCCCACTCAAATGTGGAAGAAAGTTGTTGCCCATACGGGTTCATCACATATTTAGGCCCATAAGTTGGATGAAATGGTTGTTCACCATAAGGCTATTGGTGGAGCGACTTCCCATAAATTTGGTAAGGTTTTTTTCCTGGAAAATTTTGGTACTGAGACTCACCCAAAGGTTATGAAATGATCTCTACAGTCATGGTATCCTAGGGTTTATGTAGCGGAGAGGTTCCACTGTCTCTTCATAGAGGTTATCCTTAAGAAACCCTAGGTAGGGATAGTCATCTGTAGGGTTCTTATTAGAGCATATCCCATAACATTCTACTTTTTTGGCACTGAACTATGTTAAATTTAGTGGGCATTCATTATTTTTATACTTCATCCTACATTCTAGACAGAAGATAGCTAATTAGGATCTATCTGATTCCTTTTTTGCATTCTTTCCTTAATGGCATTCATTTGTAATTCCATGGAGTGTATTATATCTGATTTCATGTCATCTAACAAATTTCCTAGGTTAGATTCGGTGAGAGTAGAACTAGAGGGATTTGATGTTTGGGTAGGAAGGCTTATCCCTTGGGGTCTCTTCCCTATGGACCTAGAATGATTTCTAGAAAAAAAACTTATCTCATCATAGTCATGTTGATAGATTTCATCATTGGATAGGAGGTTCGAGGTCTCTAAGAGATCCTCCCTAACTCCTCTAAGAAGAACAAGTTTAAGGGATTCATCATCTAAGGTACAATTATGATCCATTTTGTAGCTAAGTTGTAACTATTCCTCATAGTATTCTAATGATTCATTATCCCCCTGCTGCATTCCAAAGATCTCATCTCTAGTTCCCCTAGCCTTAGAGTAGTCCCTGTATTTTTATATGAAGGTGTCCCTCATTTGATCCTAAGAGGTTATATAGTCATAGGTTCTACATATCACTTCGAATTCGAATAGGAAGGTGTATGGATATTCAAATGTGAGACCATGGAAGTTAGGTAAGGTAGATGAATTAATTTTCTTCATATTAGCTTCATTATCATCGTCTCCCCTGATAGGAAAGTCAAATATCATAGGTTGTTCCTTGCCGGTCATTGTGTTCACCCCTTCCCCCTGGTCACTAGAGGACTCGTTGTTTTCTTAACTTGAACTATGACCAAAGAGACAAAACCCTCCTCTTCTCATAGGTTGGACATGAGGAGAGTTAATTTCAATATTTTAAGGGTTTTATTTAGAATTCCCTTCCTCTCTTCTCCTACTACTCGAGCTAGGGTTGGTTGGAATGGGATTTCATGGTAGGAACCAGCCAAACTCGTCCCTAGACCTAGGAATTCATACTAAGGGTAATGTATATGTTTTGGTTTTATGTTTTCATAATTGTTTAAGGTATTTTCTTCATTTTTCGGTTTTTAGGATTTTTGAGTGTATGTCGGTATGAAGATCTAAAATGGATTGTCTAATTTGCAAAAGTAAAAGAAAATGAATAATGAATCTATGGTGTAATAGAGAGACCTTCCTGGAAACATGTCTTCTTATTGCTTTCTTTCTCTCCCCCAACTATAACCTCCTTAAAACCTATGCAATAGAAAACAACTAACTAATATTGTCAGTTTCCTTATGGTTTGAAATGCCTCCCTAGCAATGGCGCCAAAATGTGACAATTATATTGTATCATGTTGCGACAAGATAGTAGCAGGAATGATATATCTAACATTTACTTTAATTATCAACCCAAGGATCCATACAAAGTTGTGAGGGCCCTGCATAATATGTGCACTAACTATGCTTAGTAGCATATAACTATAAACATAATCAATCAAAACATCCAACTACTGATAAAAAATAAGAAAAAATTAATCAACCTAAAACTAAGGGTTGCGAGAAACATATATCTTATGATTCAACCAAGAACCTATTTCCCTTATCAGTGGTCTATGTGAAAAGAATTAAGAAGTTATTCATATAGCTTTAAATAAACTAAGTTTGTAAAAATCCCCAATTACCCTACCATCACTCACAGAATATAGGCATTTAATCGCATGAAATTCCTTGAAAGCGGTGAAACAAATAGAGAATCAATGCTTTTCAATGTCTGTGTGTTAAGATCTCATGCGTAATAAAAGTGCAAATGAAATTTGAAAATTTATCTGGGAATAGTAATGACATCTAAGACAATCTCAATTGCAGAAATAATTCATTAACATCATTCAATCATAAATGTCGAAAATATCTACAAAATGTAGTAATGTTACGTTATCTACTCGGTTTACTAAAAGGAACATGAAACAATAAATCTATGCTACCAAATAACTCCCTATAGACACCTATGGATGAGCCCTAATCCAAAGGAGAAACAAGAACATAAAGATACTAAGTAATATGCAGGAATGGGAATCTTCATTAATATGTAAAAGAGTTGTTAAACATCAAAATATTGGTCTTCAAATTATAATGGTTGTAGTAAAAACTAGAATCATAACATATGGGATCTAGCTTAACTAGTTGTTGCCTCTTAAACTTAAATATAAAATGTATCTCCTATTCTAACTCACCAACATCTAGTCTATATTGAAGAGTCGCTTATGTAAATTGCACTGTATGCGCCAATGGAGGTAGGTGCAATCACGCGGGATCAAAACGGTAATAGTGCGCCATCATAGGTATGTTCACTTAATTGCCACATGCTCTGTGGATTCAGGGACTAGGCCTCTGACTGTTCGATCTCTAAATACATTGAATTAGTTGCTTTAATCAAATATATTATGCTTGAAACTGGTGTTTCTATCTTTAATGGTGCCATATTCAAAACTAGAAGTGCTTTCTCATTAACTGCCTATGCCATGTGTAATTGGAACTTCCACTGGATCAAAAGTCAAAATTGGTGCTTCTACTGAGTGATGGATCAACACTATGTCAGATGAAAACTTGTCTCCTTCGTAACTCTACTAATCAACCACTTCATTATTATTATTTGCACTTTAGTTATTCAAAAGGAAGAATTAATCAACTTAAACAACTAATTATAAGTCTTCATATAATTATAATTAAGTGCCTTACTCATTTCAATCTATGTTTATTATCTTACTTATGAGGCTTAGAATTATCTAAGTTGAAAATAAAATGGATGGATTTTCTAACCAAAGTTAGGAGCCATCAAAGGGGTTTAGAGAGAGAGATGGTTAGGATTTTTGAGCAAGAGAGAGAGATTGGTGGTGTTGGTTAGTGGTAGAAGTAGGTGAGAAGTTGGGAGAGACAGAGTGAGTGGGTGGTTAAGGGTAGTAGGGGAGTAGGGGTAAGAGGGATATATATATATATATATATAAAGAGAGAGAGAGAGAGAGAGAGGAGAGAGGTAGGGATGTATAGGGAGGATTAGAGAAATAGAGAAAGGAGGGAGTTAGGGTTTTTGGTAATAGGGAGGGTATATAGATATATGGGGGGGTTAGGATTTATGGTATAGGGAGAGATGGGGGATTTAGAGAGAGATATAGGGTGGGTTTATAAATATGGAGCGGGGGTTAGGGAAGGAGGAGAGAGAGAGGGGGGGGTTAGGGAAAGATAGTGTTGGAGAGAAAGAGAGAGAGGAGGAGGGAGGAGGGTTAGCAAGAGAGGAGGAGGCGGAGATGTTGGGAATATATAAAGAGAGAGGAGGATGATAGAGAGATATGGGACATGAGGGGGGTGGGGTTATACAAGGAGTGGGAGAGAGAAATATGGGGGTTGAGTGGAGAGGAAGAGAGAGGGGGGTTCGAGAGACAAATAGATGAGATAAAGGGGGTGGGGAGAGAGAGAGGGGTTAGGGAGAGAGGGAGAGAGAAAGGGGGTGTGAGAGAAGAGAGAGAAAGGGGGTGATTATATAGAGAAAAGGGATAGATAACAAGAGGGAGGGGGGAGAAATGAAATAAAACAATGAAAACATTATATAATAGCACACATGCATTAATAATTCATGAACATATTTAAATTTGTGTTCTATTAATGTGCATGTGCTACTAATGCGCATGCATTATTAACGTGCATGTGCTAATGAATCGCACACACTAGTTGCCTGCACGCGCTCCTAATTTTTTTTTTGGGGAATTCTTGCCTTTGTCCATTTATGTGATTAATGAGTTGGTAGGTTTGGTTCTTGGTTTAGATTGGAAAACCTTCTGGATCAAAATACATTATAGCAAAATAGATCATTTTCTGTAACTCCATGCTTTTCGACCTCGATTCTATTTATACTCCACTTGTCCACTACTAATGAAACTGCACACACTTATAGAAATCTGTGTGTAGATTCAAAATATATATTTTTTGAATAAATTTGTTAGTGTTTTATATGTTTTATTCATTTTTATTTGCACTCATGTCGTATTTATATAAAACATAGGCCATGTATTTCAGCTATAACTTTTCGTTGGCTTACTTATTTCAGAAACGAAAAAGAACCTGCACAGGTATACTAGAAGACGTACACACTATAAAAAAAGGTAGATTGATTATGTTAAGACCATGATATCATGGACTAATGCTCAACCTTGTCATTTTAGGGCTTCGCTAACTTCCTTAATTTAAAAAATATATGAAATTAACTTTGATTTTTTTGAAAAAATAGCGTTGCACAAGAACAACATGTTGCCTACAAATCTACATAATTGTTTTCACAAAATTGGATAATTAACATACCAAGCATGGGTCCTAGAATGAACATATGCATTATGTTTTAGAGAAAAAATAACATAACAATATTAGAAGAACACAATTTTTTGGGAGTTATACTTATTTTCCATAAATAAATGTTATATATTCCTGAAGGTGATTCAATTGTCTATGTTTCGTCTTTTTACACCATATTCTATAATTCTATGTATGTACTTCTAATCATTCATTTTAATGGTCGGATTTATGTTTTTCTAGAAGTCCGTTGCAACTAACACATCATAAGTGGGTATCATTGCTTTGCACCGGCCTCTATGCTTTAAGTATTCCTTCATTATGCCTACAACCATATGTATCGATACCTTCAACAAGTAAATTATCAATACAAAGACGAACATAATTTTCAAGAATCTATTTCAATAGCTATAAAGTATTTTCATAGTTTAATAAGTTCCTTTAAGAAAGGATATGCAGAAAAAGTCAACTATACAAGGGGGGGTTATATATGCTCAGTGCTTCTTAGAGAGCATGCAAAGTTGATCCTAATATGGTTTGTGTTATTTTATTTATTAAGTCTTATTTGTCTACCTTTAATCCACATAAGTGTTATAGGTGGACAAACATTATAATATTTTGCATAGAATGTGCTTCTCATTCTAATCATATTATTAATTCCAATTTAACTAAAATTGCATCATATTTCAAGAATATTTTTTTTAAATTAAAACATTATCTAATGAAATAAACTTCTATTTTTTAATATGTAAGTAGGATTACAAGAAGGGTCGTTGGTTATGCAGGAATTTCATTACAATGATGATCATCTAGAGGTTCACATTAACTTATCTTGATTGTAAGAACATGGATGATTTAAATAGAAAATTACTTTTGTTATTATGTATTAAAAGCTATAGACTTGTTTTGGGGGTTATCATGTAAGTTGTTTATTACATTTGCACACGAAGGTTGTAATATGAAAAGGAATAGACATAAACATACACAGTCGAATTGACTTTCTTTTTTAACTTGTGCTAGACCGAGAGGATATGCAAATTCAGTTATGAAATATGCAAATTCAGTTATGAAACTAGAGCTTAGAGGCTCTCATATATGTTTTGTTATGCATAATTTTGCATCTCGATGATGAATGGTTGGATTCAATATATAAACTAAAGTAGGATGGCTCCTAAAATCTAGTTTATTATGATATGCCTATGGTGAAAAATCACTGATAAAACTACAAATATACCACCCTTCTATATCTGTGTATGAACAAAAAACATGACAAAAATGTGTAATTGGAAGTTAGGAGTAATAGTGTTCATATTATTCCTTCTAGAAATTTTATACACTAACGTAAATTAGTTTTAGTTAATTGCGTCAAAGAGGCGCATTCTATAGCCCAGTAGGGGGAGATATGTAACTTCTTCCATGCTCATCATGGAGTTGACCCTTGTGCTTTTAAAAAAATAATAAAATATTATTAAAAATAACATGTAGGCTATTTAAACATTTACAATGACATATATATAAAACTACACAAATTAAATAAATTAAAAGGCTTCCTCAACATTTGCACTCTAAAAAGGTGTTTGCACTTCAAAAGATTTTATTCCTCTCGGCGCTTGATAGATACCCTTAACATAGATCTATGTTGGTAAATAGCCAATTCCTTAAAATATCTAACCTAGAAGAAACAAGTTGAATAATGAAAATAACCAATAACTTTGACTTTTTATTTATTTGTATATAACATAAATATAATAAATGTTATGCAATGACATGTAGTTTGAGAAATTTGCACAAATAGAAAAAAATCAGTTTAGAACTTAAAGTTTGGTCACGTTGTTTTTCTTGCACACTAAAAACTAAAAGGGGCATTTTCATGTAACAAAAATATGTTAATATATAAATCAAAATGGTCACATTGAACATAAGATTTTCACAGTTATTCTATTCCAGGACATCAAATATATTTAAATAGAATTATGAACTATATATTATATAGAACACATCAAATACATTACATAAATATGAATTGTGAATATATAGAACACACCAAATATTTGGTATTCTTTATAATCATAATTCTATAGTCTATAATGTAATGTATATAATGTTCCTAGCTAATTAAGATTAAGAAAGCAAGATACAAGGTAGTTTGTGCATATACTCTATATTAATAAGTCTATAATGTAATGTATATAATGTTCCTAGCTCATTGTAAGAAAGCATGATGAGATTAAGAAAGTAAGATACAAGGTAGTTTGTGCATATACTCTATATTCATAATTCTATAATGTAATTTATATAATGTTCCTAGCTAATTGTAAGAAAGCATGATGCAATGTAGTTTAAGCATATACAATATGGTTGAACCACATATTGTATGCTCTTTATATAATGTTCCTAGCTAATTGTAAGAAAGCAAGCATGATGCAAGGTAGTTTGAGCATATACAATATGGTTGAACCACATATTGTATGCTCTTTCATAATGTTAACATTAGCTATAAAATATTGTTGAAAACAAATTTCAATGACTAGGTATGTGATTTGAAAATTTTATCTATTATGTTTGAACAACGTCAGTGTTCAATGAGAGTAACATCTGGTGTCAATGCTGCATTGAATGTCACATAAATAAAAAAATTCACACTCCAACATATCTTCGGCGGTTATACCTTCACAGTTTTTGGAACATAATCATGCTAAATATTTAATGAATTGAGTTTGCAAAGTCCAAAGACAAATCAGTGAATGTAAGTCGTAGAGTTTTTAAGTTTTCGATTTATCGAAAGATAAAAACATTTGCTATATAAATCTTTCCTTGAAGTTTTACTTTAGAATAAATGGAACTTAAATGGATTTTTAATCCTCTCGACACTTATAAATCCGAAATTAAGTTACATTTATAGATGAGATAATTTCTCTCATGACTTGAGAAAATTTAAGAAACTCAGGAAAAATACTATCTACTTAGGTAGATTCATCTTGAGCTCCCTCAATTATTTTCTTTCTACAATTGCTAGGTAGCTCTAAATGGCTTTTTTCTCTTTCAACATTTGATCAATATCTGTAAATGGGTTTAGCAAATTGGACAAGATGTTGCTGCAAGTTCAGTGATGAAAGCAATGATGTTGGGCCATAACCCAATCTGATATTGGCACCCCATAGAACATTGTTTTATTGAGACGATCATCTTTTCAAATTATGTTTCCATCACTCGTTATATAACTGTGTTGTGTTAGCAAACAGATGAAATTTGTTAATTAAAAGTGGAACATTAGCCAACTTCGTATTTACTCTGAAAGTTGAAACTTTTTGGGTGAATAGATAAGACGTTAATGGAGATGGTTACTTATTCCAATAGTGCAAATCTCTAAAATGCAATGGGGAGGTAAAATGAAGGTTTTTTGCTCCATGATCTATGGTCGTTGATAATACCATTGCAACGAAAAATGAAAGTGAACATTTTATACTCAAATTGCAAGATTTGTTAATGATATGGGAGAGTCCGGCTTCTTTCAGGTGTTTATTTATTAGAGACTGAAAGTGTTTCCTAGACTGTTGATCGAGAGAAGGAAGTATTTCAAGATCTCAAAAATCATCGTGGAAAGTTGTATTATATGTAATATACATATTCACAATTTGTGTCATTATCTTGACCCTTAAAAAACAAATATGGCAGTGACAACTGTTAGAGATAATCAGGGTATTTTTTAAGGATTCTAATATTACACTTAAATATAGTATTCTAGGCGATTATTTTGGATTGGAAAAAACATAGATATAGATAGGTAGGCGAATATTAAATACAAAACCTACAGTTTACTACTGAAACATGTAAATTTTGGCGAATATTATGATAAAAAAACATATTTTATGTAAATATAGGCGATATTAAAGTTTAAAAATGACCAAATAGCGAATTTATTTTTTGAAAAAAAACCCAAAAAATAGCCAATTGGCGAAATTTCACCCCTAAAAATTACTCTGGAGATAATGCTACCATTAATGCATCTAGATTTGGTTTGATATTTATTAGGGTTGCTAGAGATTGTTGAGATATTCTCTCAACCTATCTCTCCAAAATTGGAATAAGTTAGATCTGGTAACACTTATATAAGTGTGTTGTATTTGGGTTTGAAAGTAATATATATGAATATTGTTTTATGTGAAGTATATGTGTAATGGCTGCTCTATCAAATTCTGATTTGGTATCAGAGCCTGTCTGGGCTTAAGTCCCTCACGGGAATGCCCATGAAAATGTGAGATTCATATGCGACTACATAGTGGATTTGATTAGCGTAGCTATGAGAGTGTGTTGCTATGTGTTAACATAGATATTAAGTTGTTGTCGTGTGTGTTTGTGAGAAAGGTTTTGCTCTATATAAGAAATAAGAAAATTGTTTCCCATTGTTAATAGAGCACACCTATGACCAATATCAGAGAGGGCCTCATATCAATTAGAAGAGCATACAGATCCATATTTGTGTGACTCAGCTCCTGAATAATAGAGTTTCAACGTCATTTCATTGAATTGAAAATCTGTCAGATCGTTGCACGAGAAATCCTAGGGTAACATGGAACTATAACGTCCCCCTCACCCTATCCGACCATCAGGAGGGGACACTAGCTAAACTGGGGCTCTAATATTTCACCCCAAATGCATAATACGGTTTTTCAACCAATGTAATGTGTGCATAAGTGTAATTAAACATGCACAACGGAATTAAAGTCTAACCACACACATCTAATATGCAAATGCAAACAAAAACATTACAGGAATCAAACAAAACAATTCAGATTCAAATACATGAGAGTACTTATCTTTAAGAAACGTAGATCCAAGCAACTGGCTATGTAAGAGCGTTTTTCCACCCAACCATAGGCACTCCATCTATCATATACTCTTTCTACTATGAGGCCACCCCCAAGATGGGCTATGAGTCCACCAGGGCGAAGGAGACATCTACAGGCTTCTATCTTCCCTTCCAAAAATGAAACTCTGTCTTCTAATTCGAATTTTTGGGTTTAATACACAGTCTGGTAAAAAATGGACATCAACATCAATGGAATGACTCTACATAGTGTAGCAGCTTTCCTGAGAGAGAGTGAGAATGCCATCCTCAAAAGACTGTTGACTCCAAGGATATGAGGTAAGGGTGAAAAGACAAATGACATGGCTTCTGACCATAGAAGAAATAGGACTGCTGGCAGCTGACATAACTATCACAACCCCCATGCTTCATTAACTACAAGAAGTGACTTTTCCCACCAACCTCACATGTGCAATCAATGATTGGAAAATGGTCAAAAAATGAGATAATTGGCTTATTCTCATAACATGACAGAATTTTTGGTGAGTTCTAAGGTTGAAACATGGTAGCATAGGATTTGGTTTCCCATAGCCCCCCTTCCTTTTCCCCTCTGGTGGAATCATAGCCCCTTTGGTGCTCTTTACACAGCCATTGTTGGACCATTTTATTATTTATGTACATAATATTTACATATATTCTAAATTGGCATAAAAGCCAACCAAATAGTCCAAATAAAATATAACATCATACATGCCTATCCATTCACTAGTCGAGCCTTGGACTTGAGCTCCGCACTAGGAATCCACACTAGCATATTTACATCTTTTACATTTTTAATGCAATGGGGCCAAAATCGGGATATTAAGGAATGATTGGAATCTATGTTGACAGATATGACAGATCCAGAGAAAGAGAGGATAATTGTTTCCTTGGAACTATTGTGCAGATTGTCATCAATTCAAAATGTCGCCATTGATCGAGAAATGGAAGGAAGGAATTGTACATGTCATAAAGAGGAATAAAATTGTTGTTTAAAAGATCCACTTCCATCGAGGAGTAAAGCTGAGTATGTCATCATTCAAAGAACCACCCATCTATGTGGGGTGTGTGCAGCAGCGTGTGTAGGAGATCGCAAGGAGATAGGGATTGAACCCAATATAACTACTGCCAACGATAGAGATGAACCAAAGTCGTAGTTTCCTTATCAGATCTGAATTCAATGATAATTCACTGCAATTTAATTCTATTTATGCTACCTGTGCATTATCCAAGGATGTTTTGCAGTTTCTTATTGTTGAAGATTTATTGTGTGGAGTTTCAATATTGCAGGTTATTTTATGTTATAGTGTGTTATCCATTAAGTGTGGTGTTAAAAAAAAGAGAAAGAAGGATGAAAAACCACAAAGAATAGGCCAATTAAGTTTGTTATATGCTAATGTGACCCATCGTGCTCTGAGAGCATTAGTTACAGGTTGTTCTTAATAAGGTCAAGCTAATGTGACTCGTCGTGCTCCGAGAAGCTTCAGTTACATGTTACTTTTATGTAATATTTTATGTGTGTTTGTAAGTTTTCGAAAAGGTCACTTGTAGGATTAAATTCTAGATATGTTCAGTATCTAGAGTACTCTCCTAGATCATGTTGGATTCAGCGAGCTATGTGTTCAACATATGGAAGTATCTCCATAAATCAGTCCAGTTACTTGGTAACTTCTTTGCCAAACTTGACGAGCTATGTACTTTGGCAGAGTAAAGTATTCAATATTGTTAGTCACTACAATTACTTCATTGATGGTTAGAAGTAGTTATGTCTTAAATGAGTCAAGTGGGAAGCTCAAATATCTGGAGAAGAAAGAGCATAAATCGGAGATTTCAAAGAGGGTGTAAGTGCAGATGAAGACCAAAGATAATTTTAGGGCCGAAATTTCGTCCATGGGCTATTTTTCCATGTTTAAAAAAAAAAAAACGATTCGCCAATTTGCGTTTTTTGAAGCCCCATTTCGCCCAATTTTGATGTGGTAAACTTTTTTTACTCTAAAATTTTCTAAATTATTATATAAACTATATAAAATTCTTAAAAATTGAAATAATTTTATAAAAATATCGCCAAATATTTTATAGTTGACATTTTAAGAATTGGTAAGATTCGCCAAGGTTTATACACTTTTAAATAAGTATAGGTCCTTAAAATTATCCTTGATGAAGACTAGTCAGGCAATTTATGTTTTGTAATGAAAGCATTAAAGGGGAGTGTTAGAGATAATGCTTCCATTAATGCATCTAGATTTGGTTTGATATTTATTTGGGTTGTTGGATATTGTTGAGATATTCTCTCAACCTATCTCTCCAAGATTGGAATAAGTTAGATCTGGTAACACTTATATAAGTGTGTTGAATTTGGGTTTGAAAGTAATATATATAAATATTGTTTTATGTGAAGTATCTATGTAATGGTTTTGCTATCAAATTTTGATTACAACAACAAATATGGCAGTGACAACTAGATCAAAAAGAAGGGAAATACAGTAACTGCAGTGGCAGTTAGATAAAAAGGGAAAATAAATACCAAACTGATAAATGAAGTTCTTCTATCTGCATCACTACAACAAAATTCACCTCAACAACAAAATCATGGTAGAAAAATAAAAAAATTCATTGACTTCGAGAAGAACAAACAAATATAACACTTGGCTACACCAATCTCGTGGATGGGGGCATTTAAAAGAAATATAGAGTATATTGAAAATCAAATAGAGAAAATATAGTTCCCAAATGTAAGAATGAGAGAACCGTGTAAACTTTTTCTTAAGATGTAATCAACACATGCCATATTCAACCAATGCATAAACCAAATATTTGATCTTCCCAAATGAAAGAAAAAATAAGATTTCATCGTTATAGTGATTACAACAAAACAACATAAACATGAAAAGACTCTAAACGTGGCATAGTCTCATAAAAATAACATCATGTCAAAGGATTTCTTTTTAAGATAAAGAAGAATTAACTTTGGAGCAATTTATGGAAAGAAATGAAGATTGGGAGAAGATAAACTCAATAAGTATATGGATGATGCCCAAATGAAATCCTTTATCCTACAAATAAAAAGTTTTCATTTATTATTATTATTAGGGATCCAGTATTTTGATGTGGCATAGCAAGGTGGCAGGAAAATGAAAAGAAACACAAAATGGTCGACAATGACATCTACAGTGGATATATGTAAATAAACGTTTAGACAAAAAAAAAATTCAATCGAATAATCATTCGGCCGAAAAATTGTTACAAAACAATTTACCACTAAACAATTTTCCCGACCGAAAAGTGCTTGGGCACACATACCGAAAGCACTGTTAGTTTTAACTTTCGACTGAAAAATGTTATTGGTCAAAAGTTTATATAAAATTTTTGGTCAAAAATAAAAAGTAATTCGGTAAAAAATATTAAATAATTTAGCTTAAAAGTGTTTGATGATGAATTTCGTAGTACAATTCTCACCAAATGGACACCCAAATTCATTAATTTACCTTACATGTGGTAGTTCAAGACCTTTTTCATCACACTTAAGCCATATAAACTACCTTTATGACCCAAGGATAAATTTTTTCCTTCAACCATGACCATGACCCTCTAACCCATACCTAGTGATCAAAACCTCCTAGTGTCACTTACATACATTCTAGAAGGACAAATATCCATTAGATATAAGTCGTGTGGTGGCTCAAGGCCTCTTTCATATTCCCTAGAAATATTTTCTCCTAATACAAGCTTGACCCTCTCCTTCTTAACCCTAATGTCCTCATACTCATTGACATCAACTATTATGGAGTCTCTTTGACATTTTTTCCAATTGCGATATGATGTATTTAAAGATAGGGCCTCAAGGTCCTTGTTCGACATGCATTGAACCTAACCCCATACCCTAGTACATGCTAGAAAGTTATTTAGTGATGTGAAATCCTCCCTAGTTTTTTTTAGATCTTATAAAGTTTAACAATAAATATTTAACGATGTGCCCCCTTGTACGCTAGGGTTATTGAGTGGTGGGGATAACCCAAATCTATTTCCTTTGTCCTTTCCTTTCTCTTGATCTTTCCATAGAAGAATAACACTATCCACTTTCCATTGTTCAATGAGCTTGTCCCTAGACATAAAATCTAATTTGAGTTCCTCTTTCCCTTCCTACAAATAGTCCACCAAATCTTCATCCCTTAGGATGCTTAATAGCAATTAACGTATTCTTTAGAGAAAAAATTAAAAAAACACCAATGTTAAGGAGCATGAGACCCAATATTCATGCTAAAAACTTTCTAGTGGAGCCAATGTCCCTACTTATAAGAAAAATATCTAATAGAGAGGGCACATGTGGTGGTTTGGCGCAAGGTCGGTCAGTCGGACCTTCTTTCTTAACAATAACACACGACGCTTACAAAGACTCGATGTAAACAGGATGCCAGAAGCTGACTTCTATTACTTCAAATCAATTACAATGTGAATTAGAAAGAAAATGAACTAATCTAGTTGGCCTTAGTCTCATACAATATACTGTTAGAAGTAAAATGTGTGTTCTCTCTGTGTGCGATCCTCCTCCCTCTCATGGCCTCTATTGAATGTAAGCGCTTGCTGAGCTATGGATGAACGATCTCGCTAACTCCCAACTGGAACTAACTCTCTCGATCCTCTGCTGATCGAACTCGAACTATCTTCTTATGTGCTTGCGCACTGGTCTTCTACTCTGCTGCTACTCATCCCGAGGTCCACTCCGTTCAACGAGGAACTCTTCCTCTGTCCGTCGAATCCTCCCGATCCTGCAGACCTGCAATTATCAACACCCTCTAGCCGTGTTGCACAACCTCTTCTCGTGGTGACATCTTTCATGATCCCAACCACCTCCATAACTGCTCATAACTTCCTTAGCAACCCCGAACGGCTACCAAGTACTTCGCCTTGACTTCTGAGCTTCTCTGACTCTGCTACAGTAGTCGGTCCCATCATTGAACTCAACCATACTGCCTTCTGTCATCCATCAACCTTACCAGTTGGCTTCACTTCGCGTCTATGACTTTCCAGTCCGCCCCTTCCTCCATGCTTGGCTTTCGCCTTGACCTGTCGCTATCGCGATTCGACAACATGTCGACCTTCGAGGCTTTCACTGCACTCATGTTGTTTGTCGACCTTAGACATGTCAACTCTCGACCTTCCATTGCTTCTATCGACCGCATATCGACAGCTTATGCTCGATTTATTGACTTCGACAGACAATCTTCATTCGCACCAGTGGTCGTCGGCAATCCCCCTGGTCGACTTCTCATGTTGATCAACTTTGACTGTTTCGCCTAGGCCCTAATGCTCCTGCATCATGGTTCAAGGCCCTGTTCATCACACTTAAGCCATATAAGCTACCTTTATAACCCAAGAATGAACATTATTCCTTCCACCATCACCATGACCCTCTAACCCATACCTAGTGCTCAAAACCTCATAGGTGCAGTTACATCCATTCTTGAAGGGAAAATATCCCCTAGATAGAAGTCTTGTGGTGGCTCAAGACCTAATTCATGTGCCCTAGAAATATCTTCTCCTAATACAAGCTTGACCCTCTCCTTCTTAACCCTAATGTCCTCATATTCATTGACATAATTGTTGTGGAGTCTCTCTTGAAATTTTTTCGAGTTTTCATATAAAGTATTTAAGGATAGGGCCTCAAGGCCCTGGTTTGACATGCATTGAACCGAACCCACAACCCAATACATGCCAAAAAGTTATTTAGTGATGTGATCTCCTCCCTATTTTGTATAGATATTATAAATTATAAGGAAACATATTCAATGATGTGCCCCCCTTGTTCCCTAGGGTTATTGAGTGGTAGGGGATAAGCCCAAATCTATTATATTTTCACTTTTCTTTCTCTATATCTTTCCCTAGATGGAGAGCACTAGCCACTTTCCATTGTTCGATGACCTCGTCTCTAGACCTAAAAACTAATTTGAGGAGTTCCTCTTTCCCTTCCTACATATAGTCTACCAATTCTTCGTCTTCCATGATGCTCAATAGAAATTAACATGGCCCTTGAGCCTTAGTAGCTAGCGTTAGGGCTTAAGATCTAATTTTCCTTGATAAAGGTACCATGTCCAAGGCCATAAGACCCATACCTATTGCTCAAAATGTCCTATTGGCATCCATATCACCACTTAGAGGAAAAAGATCCCTTAGAAAATGGTCTTAGTTGATGGTTTAAAGTCTTATTCATGGACTTGAATCCTTAGAGGCTACCTTTATGTAATAATCCTTACTTTACACCCCAACTTAAACTTGTTTAAAACCTTATAATGACATTACAATCCCAAGTTGGAGGCCAAATAACCAATGCAAAAATAAAAATGTTATGAATATTCTATGCATAAAGTAGTAAAGGGTACTAGGAATGTGAAGACAAAAAAATGTAAAAAGAACCATACTTCTAAATTGCTAAATTTAAAGGGATCATCAAGGAGGGATTAGGGAATTTCTAAGTAATTCGAATCATTGGGCTTGGTAGGATGGATGAGCTCTATAAGATGCATCCATTTCATTTCATTTTATCACTTGCAATGTCATTTCATATAATTCTTATACATATTGTGGGCCAGCCATGGATGCATAAGGATATTGTATAGATGTGTAGGAATTTCGTATGATTGGTTTTTAAGTCATCTTTTTTTTTCAAGTAGAAATGAAGTTCCTTGTTATTCATTGAATCAAAGGTAACAAAGTTCATTACAGAGAAGGATCCATTCTCACAATCCAAAAGTAGACTGTCATAAAGGAACAACTGCAACATCGTCCAATATCCTCAGCTACAAAACTAACCCAACATACAACAAAAAACTGAGTCATCCCAAAATACAACAAAGCCCATAATTGGCTGAACCAATAAACCCAACATAAAGGACAACAAAAAACATCAAGGAGAAAAAATATGGTAAGAACCAAAGTGAGTTGTCTCGGCACCGATATGCTCTTCAAAGTATAGCAGCCCTACAGGCAGACCAAGAGCTCACCTAAAGAAGAGGTCAAGAAAGAGACTTTATCAATTCTTTAAGTCAATTCTACAAAGAGAGTCTTTAAGTCAATTCTACAAAGAGACTTTATCCATTGTTTTATATGATTTTAAAGTCCCTTGATAATAAAGTTAACTAATGGTACGTTAATTGAGTGTAGATTGGGAGGAATATTGTTATCCTCCCCACCTTGATTCAAATCTGGCTTTGTGACACTTGCTCCTTTGGAGCTGACATTTCTATGTAACTTCTGACCATACCTTGATTCTCCAGATAAAATAAAAAAATCATATCAACCTAAATCAAGTGTTTTTGATATAATTTCAAACATCCCACGTGATAGCCAGCCCCATTGACTGACTGGAAAGGCCAACAATCTCTGTTTTCAAAAAGTATAACTGCTGAAGGATTTTCCAATTACTTGTGCTGTAGTGGGGTCTTTGATCGTCAACATAATACTGTATTGAAATCCCCACAGGTTTCTTACGAGTTTCGGTCCCGATTTCGCTCCGGCGAAACATTGGGTAGAGGAAGATTCCGCAGAGGAGGAAAAGGAGATGGAGATCCAGAAGCGGAGGAGTCATGTTGTGGTTTTCTCGACATTGGAGCAGGGCCACCTTATCCCTGCCTTCCAAACCAGTATTCATCTCGCACACAGAGGCGTCGCAGTTACATTCGTCACAACACCTCTCAACGCATCCGCTCTCGCTTCCAAACTGGCCCGGCCACGATCTCCTCTCCCTCTGCGCTTCCACCACTTGCCACTCCCGCCCGTCGACGGCCTGCCGCCAGATCAAGAAAGCTGCCACACCCCTGCACCCAAAACAATTCCAAAACCTCTATCTCGCCACGGAACAGCTGCAGCCCGACTTCGAACAACTTCCGCAGACCCTAGCGGAAAACGCCGACGAAGAATGGGACCGACCGACCGGAAAGCAATGCGCAGGAAACCACCACGTTAGATCGAACACAAGCTTCTTCCCTTGGTGTTGTCATACACTCTCAATACTTACATCTTGGGAAATATCCTTGATGCTGGGCGCTTTTTTATTATTTTGTTTGCAGTGACAATAGTCCCACATACGCAACAAGAATAAATTTATAATTGTTTATATTGATTAACGATGGATATCCATTTTGATAAGTCGCATAGAGTCTTTTCTTCGTGGGCTCGTTCGGTGCTCTTACTTTTCAAAAAATGGATAAAACAAAGCACATATAAAACTTTTAAAAAAATTGATAAAGCAAACCACATACAAAATATCAAAAGGTTTTATTTTTATAAATAAAAACTATTTAAAAGTAAAAGTAAGAACAACCTTGTGACGGGCCATTAATATTGTGACATCTATAACTTCTAGTCATTTTGTACTTCATTTAGTGAGCCCACATAGTTTGCAGTTATAGCATTGTGATTTCAATTTAATTTTCTTAAGTTTTTTTTAGCAACTATGGATAGAAGATAGTTTTTCACGTAAGGCTACAAAGCCTGTACTTTGAATAGTTAACTTAGTTTACATATTGTAATCAACTTGGAAATTAATTGTCACTTATTCTTCTCAAGTTAAAGTTTGTTGATGCCCTTAGCTTTCACATTGTTTTGTTGATTAATTATTGCATTTTATGTTCCCACCTTTGTTATTGAAATTATTTGGCAATGCAATGCACATACAAATCAACACTTCCAGCTCTTGAATAACTTATTCATTCAAGTGAAAACAAATTCTTAACATATGCTTTGGTCTTATCCTCTCTCCTACATGCTATTATTGTCTCTTGCAAGATAATATGGGTAGTGTTTATATGTTTCAGAGGCGTCAATAATACCAATTTAGTCTTCTGAAGTTAATTTAGAAGGTAGGTCGAAACTGATATTAGGATTAAACACATCAAGGATTTTCTTAGTTGAAACTTTGCATTTCTTAAACTTCTTTTATATCATGAACAATGAATTGATATGTTCTTGTTGCATTCGCATTTTTTTTTCAAATTGGTTATATGTTTTTATATCTTTGGAGAGTATTATAAACTTGACAATGCATTGTAGTTATCATCCATTTATGTAACTTTTATCTTATTTTTAATATAGAACAATACTTTGAAGAAACCAATTTGATCATCTAAAATGTAATGTGAAAAACAAGTGATGCAGTTTGAAGATCAAATTTCCTGATAAATTTTATGTATTGGCCTTATGATTTCATTATATGATCGACAATGATATACTCCCTTACCTTTCAAAACTCCTAACCCACAATCAAAGAAAATTATCAAGAAGGAAGCATGTTGAACAATTTCAAACATTACAACAGGAAATACATACCATATATAGGTACACTATTTATATTTTAGTTGTTTTTGAGTTATGTTCCCCTCTTAAATACACATTGCTTACTTGTATGCTCTTGTCTATGGGTCGTCATTAATGCAAATATCATTCAAGTCCCCTTATACAATTGTTGAAAAATGCAGAATTTCATATCAAGAAAGAGGAGGCATGTATATCTCTATGGTCACTTCGGGTTGTTCACATAAACAAATGAAGTATGTAATAATCCTATATATGTGTATATTCAATATTGTATAAATATCATATGTGGTTCTAGTGGATGCTTATTGATAATGGAAGGTCATTAGTATGAATTACATCTTAGGGACATTGTTAGTCTAGGAGGAACTGAGGATTGTAATATGCCTTATTTCGTACCTTACTTGATTTGTGTTTATAGTTTAGAGTGGCCCTTAAAGATGTTTCATGTAGAAATTCATAGTAGCACCTTAGTGTTGATGTTTAAATTTATTTTGTGGAAAGCTTGCAAAAATTTTGGTCTCTGGTTAACATGAATTTAGTGTTGTAGAATATTTTTCAAATACCGGCACATCAAAATTTTTTAGCATCCAATGTATCAAGGATTGATGCTAGAATTTTTTAGACACTAAAAATGATTGGATAATGGGTTGAACTAGGAAATACATAAAAACTTACACACTTGAGACTTCCACTTTTAGACCTTCCTCAACCATAATATGAAACAATTATGGTTACATATCTTAAGGTTTGTTACCCCCATATTTGCATGGGTGTACAAGGGGTAAAATTTCTGACCTTGGAAACAATTCCATAAAACATAGGAAGGGGATAAGATATATTTTCACCCTCAAATTGATTAGGAAAGCCTGGAATTCTGAATTAATCAATGGTGGATATGCCAGGGAGATCTGAGCAATGGGGTTTTTTCTCTTAATATCCATATCACAATAAATCAAACCTCGGTTACTTGAAAAACAATGTTGTCCAAAAATGAGCTTTAATATTTTATGTGTTGCATGGACTCATCTACAAAACAAAAGTCTCAATAAAATATGAGATACAAGGGTTTTATCCCTTTAATGGATTTGACATGTGAGAATAAAAATATGCATTTAACATACTCACAGAAATTCAACTTTTTTGCTTTTCTTTGAAAATTTTATAAAAGGAAAAAGGTTAGTAGAGTCGCCAGATGAAGATAAAAATATCTATTTTTTTTTTTTTTTTTCTTCAGACGAAAAAAACAACTTTCATATTAATGATAAAAGCTGAACACAAGACGTGATCGTACATAGTTTTCAGAGAGACTCTCTCATCAGTAAATCCAGGGTCCCCAAAATATGTCATAGGAAACAAACCACTTGATCATATGAACTAGTCTAAAATAGTCATGAATATACCTAGAAACAGTTTTCACCTCCATAAGTAACAGGTGCATGCAAAGGGACAAAACCAGTATTTTCCCAGTACAAAACTATTGAATAAAAGGTCATAAACATTAACCAAAATACATTTCAAATGTCTTCAGAAGAACTCCATCATGAAACTCTTCGCATTTCAGCGATCCAGTCATATCCCCCAACGCCCTTCTGGACAGCCCGTCAGCAACTCCATTAAGTTCCCTGTAAATATGCTTAAAATGGATATTACTGAACGACTTCAGCAACACCTGTGTACACTGCATCCACTGAATCAGCTGCAAAGAGTGAAGACTACAACCAGCGCCATCCCAGTCCAAAACACATTTGGAATCTCCGAAAATCCAAAGAGCATCAATCCCCCTTGAATGTGCAAAAAAGAGAAGAGCCCAGAGAGCAATCAATTCCGCCCGAGTGTTGGTTCCAGACCCGGCCGCTAGATGAAGATGGAACGAGAGTGATGAGCTGATAATAAGATGAACACCCACACCACACCTCCCATTCAACGCAGCACCATCGAAGAAACCCCGAGGAAAAGGGTAGTCCGCCAAGACTTGATCAAAACACCGCGGCTTCCGTGCAGATGTAGGAGATATGAACGCCGAGAAAGTGGCGAGAGTATTAGCTGCAACCCGGGTAGAAGATGGTAAAATTCCACGGAAAATCGCCCCATTCCGAGCCAACCACACTCCCTAGAAAAGTATGAGCAACAGGGCCACGATCTTACGGTGCGCTTTCCTCCAGAGCATCAGAAGTTCCTCCAACGAGGAATCCGCCCACAACAATTGGATATTTAAAAGAGAGGAGAGGTCCCCCACCGAGTTCTTAATGAAAGCACACTGACAGAACAGGTGCACCGCAGACTCAGACTCCAAATGACACAAAACACACCAGCCCGGACCAATATATCCCCGCACTTGTAGATTCGGCCAAGTTAGAACCTTATCCCGCAAGACCAACCAACAGAACAACTTTACTTTCAACGGACATAACAACTTCCATATCCAAGGTATCTACTCTATGCATTCATCAAACAAAGCGAAACCAAAAATGAGAAAACAAAATTCGTACTCTAGGTATAAAAATATTTATCCCAGGCAAGGGTGCCAATGATTGGATACCCCATTTCTCGATATTGAAGAATTCTGAAGATTTTTGGGATTGGAATTAATTTGGGTTGTTGGCATTTCTAGGGTTTGGGAAAGACAAGGGTCCACATAGTTGTCTGGTATAGGGTTCTCCTATTGTGGCATGGATGTGTGAAAAGCGCACGTTAATTCACTAAACATTTTCAATAAATGGCTTAGGGTCCGTCTTTGGATCCCGGATCGCGAGAAGAAATCTGATCCATAGATGTGTGAAAAGTGCATGTAAAGTATTGAATACAGTGAAAAGATGCTAATTATGGACTAGTTTAGAGCTTGCTGGAGTGCAGTCTGAACGATAAAGTCTTAGTAGGAACAAAGATTTCGATTTTTTTTAAAATTCTCATACTATGCAGTCAAAACGATAAAGTCTTCATAGCAGCAAAGATTATGGTTTTTCAAAAAATCTCAAATTATGTTGTGGTGTGAGTTTTCCACTATGTGATGAGGATCCGGAAAAGAAATGGTGGAAAGAAATCACCGCAATTCAAAGATACTTGAAAACTCGATTCTATTGGAGCTTTGAGTATCAATTGTTGAAAATATGATAAAATCTTTGGGGAAATTGTTGAAGAACGATTGTTCAAGTGGTGTTTGAAAAACAATTCATCTAAAATTTGGCGGAAATATGCAGTGATTCGGCCAACTTCTCCTATGTGTTGAGGAGTTGCAGAGGCCTATGAGTTAGGGCTCCAATGTTTGTCCGAGGCTTGTCCGTTATAGCCCGGGGCTATAATTGACAAGCCAGGCCTCCACGCATATACGGTGGACACTTCCATATACGACGCTTTCTTAATATTGCTAACACATTGTAGACTGTGCTTTGGCAGTTTTCCAAGACAAATGTGACTATTATAATTATGAGGACAACATTACAGCCTGACAGACTTAGCCATTTTATGTTATAGGTAGACTAGACGTGGCGTTTTTAGAAATTTTAGGTTTACAAATTAATTTTACTTATTTTTTATTTCTAATAATTAAAAACACTTCTGCAGGGATTTTTGTCCAGTGTCCTCTGCCAATTAAAAAGTCAGATTAATGTATTTAAAAAATTACAATGATTATTTTTATTTTTCAAAATATTATGTTTAATATTAAATTTTGCAAAATTTTGTGAAACTTTGTATATGGAAAAACAAATTATTATAAGTCAATCAACTTTAACTAACTAACAGTTAGTATGTCCCTACATTGACCAGGAATAATCATAATATAATTATAAAAATAATCCATGAAATTAGTATGTCCCTACTTTAACAGGGAATAATCATAATATAATTATAAAAATAATCCATAGAAAATATAAGTAAGAAATATCCGCCAAACTCCAATAGTTTACCACTACATTTTAACTAACCTATTTTATAAATACATGGGAAGTTTAACAACTTTATCAATTTCTATGAAATGAAATCACAAGTTGAATATAACATTTCTAAAATATATGTATTTAAATAAGGAAATTTAAATATTACATAGGTAAAGAATTTAGAGAATTACGTGTAAAATATGTAAACTTTTTTTAATTTCAAAATTTATATAAAAATAAAAAATAATTTTCTAAAAATGTTATTTATCATCTAATATATTGAATTTTTTTAAAATTTAAATTATAAATTTCAAATATTTCTACATTTTAAAATATTTCAATTCTTTTTAATTTCATAATTTACATATAAAACAAAAAATTATTTATTATTTTATATATTAAGAATTCCTTCATTCTAATTAAAAACTTTGAATATTTACGCACCATTACATCGCATTGAAGCTTCATCTACATATTCACAAGTGAGTACTTAAAAGGTAAAGCAAGTTATCAGTATAAAGTATAAGGGTACATATCCCATCACTTCTACTTAATTTTATATTAAATTTTATTTTAATTGTTATCATTTCATTATAATTAGCTTAGATCCAAATCTTAGGCTCTATCACGCAGTGAGAGGGATCAAATTTTAAAAAATTAAATTACTTATTAGTTCGCAGATCCGATTCTCTCTTCGTTGGGCAGATTACGGACTAAAATATTTTTTTCTATATTTTTTTTATGTTGTTTTGATTTCCATTATATAGCCATTGATTTCGAAGGTGTTTTTCAAACGAAAATACATGTTGTTTTATTTTATTAATGACTGACCCAATATATCATAATATATATTACTTTTGACAAACATTACATGTTACATTCGTTACAAGATCTCCCTCATACTATTACTTTTTACATTTTATTACTTTTGACAAACGTTACATTTACATCAGTTACAAGATCTCCCTCATACTATTACTTTTTACATTTTATTACTTTTGACAAACGTTACATGTTACATCGGTTACAAGATCTCCCTCATACTCTTACTTTTTACATTTTATTACTTTTGACAAACGTACATGTTACATCCGTTATAAGATCTCCCTCATACTATTACTTTTTACATTTTATTACTTTCTACAAATGTTACATGTTACATCCGTTACAAGATCTCCCTCATACTATTACTTTTACATTTTATTACTTTCGACAAACATGTTACATCCGTTACAAGATCTCCCTCATACTATTACTTTTTACATTTTATTACTTTCGACAAACATTACATGTTATATCCGTTACAAGATCTCCCTCATAGTGGGCTTTAGAGTACCTCTTGGTACAAAAATCCATACTTTTCACTTCTACTCAATATTATATTAAATTTCATTTCAATTGTTATCATTTTGTTATAAAAATCCATAGTTTTCATTGATGGACAAGCTAACAAGTTAACAATATTAGGATATATTCATCTTTGGGTTTCAATATCTTATACAAAGTAATAATATGAACAAGGTTTCCATGGAAGGATAGATTTTTAATTCATATTTTCAATGGAAGGATAGATTTTTAATGATGATTCTCATTTGAAGAGTGATATTAGAAGCACTTCAAGATAATAAGTTGGAGGATTATTATTCAACAACGTGTAACTAGATATATCGATAACTATAAAAATATATATTTATATATATTTCATATAAATTATATGTTAAAATAAAAAAATCTTTATAATATCTTCTCATTTCGAGGATGGTATCCAAGGTAAACTATTGGCCTTGATTACGAGGCCTAACACAGTGGAGATATTAAGTGAGGTCTTTGCATAGCCACCTAACCCAGTGGGGACATTAAGTGGGGCCTTTGCATAGCCACCCGAGGAATTGATCCTAAAACCTTTTGCTTACAATTACAACACTCAACCACTTGGACTAACCCACCAAACAATATATATATATATATATATATATATAACTAACTTTCCTTCTAACCTCCAAATCAACACAACTAATTAAGATGTATGATACCTATATTAGTTCACTACCTCTTTATTTTATCAATAGCCATGACTCTATAATGTTGGCGAGGATTAATAAAAACAATTAATGGATGTCCACATATTTGGAACTTTGTTTACTGTATAACATTCCTACAATGTCTTTTAGTAATCCGATACTATATGATACTTATAAAGTTATTATATTCCGTTTTTAACTATTAATAATATTAAATTACAGATATATGTACAAATATATATTAATAATATTAAATTATAAATATATGTATAAATATATATATATATATATATATATATATATATATATATATATATTTATATATATATTTATTAATATTAAATTATTAAATATTTGTATAAATATAAAACAAAAGTTAAATGCATCCAAAAATCTCTTTTTAATAATTTAAAAATTTAAATAATAAATATCATTATTTTTGAAAAAATTTAAAAAATAAAATTAAAAAATATTATTAAAAAGAAAAACCTTCTTCAACAAATTTGGTTTCAATCTTCCTCTTTGTGGTTGACATGGTCCTCTTGTCGAGGGTTTTTTTTTAAGAAACAACTTGATGCTTTATCTGATGTTTGTGATCTGGTGATCAACATTGGAAAAGTGACGAAGATTATAATCTTCAATAGGTCGAAGTAGCCTTAGCCTTATTAAAGTACCATTTTTTAATATTTAATATATTATTAGTGATCTTCTTAAAGGCTAATGCTTATTACTTATTAAAGTTAACATACATCATCATTATGCTATAGTATTTAAGAAAGAAGGTACTTTTTCAAGATCTTTCTATTAGATGGGGTGAAAATTGATACATAGTTATGATTTCTTTCAAATTCTTCATATGGATTGCATTTTCAATTGTCTTTATACTTAAGATTCTAATTTTAAGTATTCAATGTTTTATTTTTAAAATTATGAGTATTGCTTAATATAATTATAATGATGGGTTAACTTTAATTAATTGAAATAATATAATAAATTAATTAATAATTATTTCTTATCAATCTACATTTATTTTTTGTTATAATTTTATAGAGGAAATTATTAGATATGTATAATAAGCATACATAAGGCCTAAAAAATGTTGAATATTTTGAGTTGATAAATTAATATGATTATAATGATGGGTTAACTTTAATTAATTGAAATAATATAATAAATTAACTAATAATTATTTCTTATCAATCTACATTTATTTTTTGTTATAATTTTATAGAGGAAATTATTTGATATGTATAATAAGCATACATGAGGCCTAAAAAATGTTGAATATTTTGAGTTGATAAAAAATAATTAATATAATTTCTACGTATAAAAGTAACTCGTAATATACCAAAAGCCTAAATTGACACCGTATCCACCATTAACTACATTTGTATTTAATTTGTTAAACACGGTTACAATGTAGTCTTGCAAAATTGACATTGTACCCATCAATAAAAACATTTCAAAATTGACATTGTACCCAGGGGTAATCGAGGGTGTTGAATTGATTTTTGCAACCAAAATTGCAATTTCAACAACAAATCATATGCTAGATTTCGACCAAACTTGTCGGAAAAGTTGCAGATCGTCTAGACATTAGCCCACTCCTAGTTGGAGTGCAACAAATGGAAACCCTAATAAGTAACTCAACAAATAATGCATATCAATACAAAATCCTTTCTCCATTGATTCTCTAATAGTTGACAGGTTTCTTGGTTTGTCAACCATGAAATTGGGTCTCAAAAACTTTTTATTTTCTTTTATAGATAGCATACTGAGTCACAAGACAGGATGTTAAGTTAATATGACTAGTATTTGACTCAAGATTGAAAGGTATACTAGAAAATCAAACTAGAAAATATGAATTGAGGCTAAGTCAGACTCATGAGAGTTGACTTAACTCTATTTCCTCAAAGATTAGAGTCAACTTGGAAAAGGTTTTTGTTTTATGATTTTCAGTTCATATGGTAACTAAGGGACCACAATGGATAGCATTAGTTTTGGAGTACTGCTCTCATCGAAATAGCACTTTCTGCAGCCCTTCTATTTTGAGCACACGTGAATGCAACGATTACAAGTGCTCTTGATTTTTGTTGTTGTTAAAGAGGTGTCATCCTTGGGTTTTTATAATTGAGCTATATTTGGATATTTTGGTTCAGAGAGTAAAGTGTGTATGCATGTTTTCAAAGTGGTTATACATTGTGGTGTTTCAAAAGTCAAATGTTTGAAACAACATAAGTCAGAATGGCCTAAGATGCAGACCTAGCAAATACAATGCTTGGCGCATCGAATAAAAAGGATTCATGAATAAGATTCATAATGTAATGAGACTGTGGGTATTTCATCTATTTCATGTCTAAACAAAAGAAGAAAACTAATTGAGGCTCTATTGGAAGATGCACTGGAACATGGAGGAGCTTGGGAAAAAGCAAGATCAAAGTTTGAATTTCTTGATCCTTTGTTCATATAAGATGCTAATTTAAGGAAACCAAGCGATCCTTTTTATGATAAGAGGACTTTGTACATCCCTAGAGATGGCTTAGGAAAAATGTATGCATCTCAAAAAATAAAAATAAAAAAGTACTAAACAACAAAAAGTCTGTATAGGGAGTTTGGACACAATACTACTTTTTAAAGTGGTAGGTTTGAGGCTCTCATGAGGCCTTCCAAAGTTGACAACTCTTTCAAAAAGTGCATCATCTTTAATCAGAAGTTCTATTTGTTGTTCTTAGCCGGGAATTATGTTAAAAATACATATCAATTGATGTAGAATGTTTGTCACCTTTACCCCATGATTTCCATAGATCATAGTAGATTGTCTATTTTCATTTAAATCAATGCATATACGGGATTCCTATTCAAAGTGCATCAGTATTTCTCAGAATAAAACTCAATTTTCCTACAACCAACACTACCTATTGATGTAACTAGTGATGATAGCAAAGGCATTTTTCCATGTACCATCATCACCAACTTACAATTACCCACTGGCATCTACCTTGGTCAATGCTGACTAATATAACATCCCTTCCTTAGACCACTGGTCCCTCTCAAAAGTAATGTTTTTCCTACTTGCAGCGGTGCTTAGTACCTAACAAGAAATGTTTAGACATAATGCAACTAACTATTATGCAGTAACAATTGATATTGATATTGCATACAACAAAAGCCATGCAAGTAATCAAATGCATTCCATAAGAAAATAATTTCAAGTAGAAGGCCATCCCCTAACATTTGGATATGCCTTCTCTAATTTGAAGAAATTGCCAAGAAAAATTATCTACATATGGGATTGACTAAAAAGGATAAATAATGCTATGCTTTTCATGGTTAATATATATCTGATTAATAATTTTAACAGATATTTACATAGATTTGCATGGTCTAAACTAAAGATAATACATCAGATCTCCAAAATTGCACTTTTTCCATGAATGAAAAACATATGACGTGGATAATAAATTCTGAGTTATCATTACTAATACTCCTTGCAAGAGCATTTTCCATTCCTGAAATGATGGAAATATATCGCACCCCTTACAACAATTTATTGTGGAGCAATCATTTTTGGAGATGTATGATCTGGTAAAGTGGAAGAAGTCACCACACACAAAGGTTTTTGATGATTCAGATAGGTTTAGGAGGGAAAGTATTGATAGGTCCAAATGAAATTTCTAGCTTCTCACCATTGTGACAAACAATATGGAAAAAATGATAAGTTATACATTCTATCTTTGCATTCCCATGAAATACATGGATGGCCCAATGCCAAAAGTACATCAAATTACAGATTTAGAATATAGTGGATCACAACCATAGAGACTTATGCTAAAGATTGAATATGATATGAGATTGAAACAAACAATGAGCTCTACAAAGATCCCAAATCCTTATTAAGTAATATTTTTTGGAACATTAGTTGATCTACAATGCCTTCAATTCATTCATCAAGAAGACTTGAAGCTATCATGGCGATATAAACTACATACTTTAAACTTAAATAACACATACAAAAAAATAAAACATGGAGCGCTCTATGAGATCTAGATCTTTGTATGGGTCCTCCATTTATCCACTTGGGTATTCATTTATGGCGTCCAAAGAGATACCCAAGTGAAGATCCACCCCCTAGTGTAGAATGTACCTTCATAGAGGGTTGGCCCTGAATTAAAATAATAGTGTAACATATCTATCACAGTAGGATCTAGATACTATAGATGCCTCACACTTTAAATATTTAAATTACTATGCAAGATATAAGTGCATAAACAATTATGGAAAAATAAATGATCAAATCTAGTTACAAATGATAAAAAACCAGGAAAACAAATGATCAAAAACCAGAACCACAAATGATCAGATCTCAGAGTTTATTAATTGTCCATTATTAAAATGATTTTGGATCATCCTTATATAGGAATAGGAAGAAATAGGATTCACTTGGAGTGTCTAAACTTGGCTAGCTTAGATTGAACCACAATCCCCCCTAGGTTTACCAAACGGTTCCCAAAATATCCCAAACAGGTTTGAATTGTGCATGTGAACATTGGGTGAGCATGGGGGACCAAAATGGGGTTCACACATGTGGAGTAGGTGGTTGGTTGGAATTTAGGTAGGCTAGGGTAGGCCAAAATAGCCAAAAGAGGGGCAAAAGACTAGGTTCAATGCATGTGCGCCCTTGTTCAAACCCAGATCCATAAAACAGGGAAATGGAGGCACCTTAGGCATGGAAGTGGTAATAAATGCATGTGGTGGTCATAATGAGAGCTCCCAAAAACTATATTTGACCACCCTTTGGATAATACAATGGTGGATGTGTTCATACTTGCGCTAACAAGTTCTAACCAACTTATAACAACTTCCTAACAACCTAGGGATGTGATTATTAACCAGTTTAGTACCTAATAACCACCAATTAATTAATGATTAAGGTACTAAGGTATAATATTGTTCTAACACCCCCCCATAAGCTATACTTAGTGGATTATCAAAAATAAGGCCTTGGAAACTAAGGCTCAAGTCACCTTTTACAACATAAAAATGTATTTGTCCATGTAACCAAGGTAAGGAGGAAAACCATATGGGAAATAAAAACTCCCCTCTAAAATGGACATGAAATACACCAAAATAAAGTTCTCCAAAACTCAAGTAGGTGTGAACTTGATCATATGTCTGGAGGAAGCTTCTTCTTTGGAAGAAGTGGATGTTGCTCCCATGCTTGGATCATATGCTTGATTTCTGCAACTGTGGAAGCAAGTGCAAGTAGATACTCTTTAGAATTGATCATCATACCAAAAATGGCAAGAGAAAATCCAAATAATACTTGATGAACTTGAGAATCGATCCCAAGTGAATAATAATTTCCTTTGTCTTCTATGTTATTCTGAAAACAAGTGCCAATAGGAAGCATGACAGTGAGAGCGAATGCATCAACTCCATACTGAAAGTGAGCTGCAACAATTGACTGATAATCCTCAGAATTTGAATGTGAAAACTCATGAGAGAACAAAGGGGTTTGGAGATAAACTCCAAATGCTTATATATGGCCCAAAATCTTTAACTTCGAACCATATGAAGCTAGATGTGCTTGAGGCATAAGCCCAAGCGAATGCATGTTTTCTCCATCTTCAACAGAACCTTGAGGTAGTGTGCATGTGACCATGTAGGAAGTAAGAGGAGGCATAGGACAAAGGAGTGTGAATGCATGAACTCCATATTCTGATCTAGAATCAAAAATATCCAGGGAACCACAAATTTTCACATCAACAAACTCATATGAAGAATGATTATCTTCTAGAGCAATAACTGATAGAGAATCCTCAGTAGAAGAAGTATGATGGGAGAACAATGACTATAGAGATAGATATTCTTCAACAATGGTTTCTCCATTTTATTTATCTTCATCATTTGAAACAACATCTTTTGCAATAGATGATGTCTCTTCACATTCTACTTCATAGTATGTAGAGGAAGCATTCGAATGAAAGAGATCTGTACCAACATGAACTCGTGCTGAAGATTTTTCCATTTGATATTCTTCAACAAATTCATCAAAGAGAGTAGAGGACAGAACATTAGGAGGGAGAGCACATGTAGAGGTGTACATAGGCTCACTAAATGCACCCATCTTCTTCTTATCAAGAGCCTTATCCAAGTTGGACCATAGCTCAAATGGATAGTCTGTAGAATCAATCAAGTAGTGCATGCATGGAGACATGGCTAGACACATAGCTCTGAATGCTCTCTCACAATCATTTAGCCAATGATTTTTCTCTCCATAAGAATCTGGTTCACTCTCAGCACCAATGGAAAAATCATAGAGACCTTGTCTCTTGATATATTCACACATTTTAGGCTTCCACTCTGCATAACTGAATGGAGTAAGAAGAGGAGCTTTCGAATCCATGTAGAAGTTGTTGTACCTACAAAGAAAACTCTCAATACTCACAAGGGGATATACACTAATAGATTTGAACCCTATTTGATAGTAGGTGCATTCGGGAGAGCATCACACCTTGGATAGAATCCAGTGGATTCAATGCAATGGTTCCAGGGACTTTTTTGGTTTCTCCATTGCTTCTGGCACACCACTAAAACAGTCTATTGGTTCAAATAATAGCTCCAAGAGCTTTGATACCATGTAAAATCTATATCAATGTAGGATCTAGCTACTATAGATGCCTCACAATTGAAATATTTAACTTACTATGCAATATATAAGTGCATAAACAATTCTGGAAAAAAAAAGATCAAATATAGTTACAAATGATAAAAAACCAGGAAAACAAATGATCAAAATCAAGAATCACAAATGATCAAATCTCGGAGTTTATTAACTATCCATTATTACAATGAATTTGGATCATCCTTATATAGGAATAGGAATAAATAGGATGCACTTGGAGTGTCTACACTTGGCTAGCTTAGATTGAACCACAATCCCCCCTAGGTTGACCAAATGGTTCCCAAAATATCCCAAGCAGGTCTGAATTGTGCATGTGAATGTTGGGTGAGCATGGGGGACCAAAATGGGGTTCACACATGTGGAGTAGGTGGTTGGTTGGAAGTTAGGTAGGCTAGGGTAGGCCAAAATAGCCAAAAGAGGGGCAAATGACTAGGGTCAATGCATGTGCGCCCTTGGTCAAACCTAGATCCATAAAACAGGGAAAGGAAGGTGCCTTAGGCATCGAAGTGGTAATAATTGCATGTGGTGGTCATTATCAGAGCTCCCAACAGCTATATTTGACCACCCTTTGGCCCATACAATGGTGGATGTGTTCACACTTGCCCCAACAAGTTCTAACCAACTTATAACAACTTCCTAACAACCTAGGGATGTGATTATTAACTAGTTTAGCACCTAATAACCATCAATTAATTAATGTTTAAGGTACTAAGGTATAATATTGTTCTAACAAATAGCCTCTCAAAGACGCTAGAAACTGATCCAAAAATCCACTAAAACACAAGAAAATATTGAAAGAGAAGTAGACAAATATCATATGAAAATAAGAAAGAAAAGATAAGAAGCCACTTACAGTAATGAAATTTCCATTGTTCTTCCCATCATCTCGATGATAATTATTTTTGTTTCTACTCACTTTTCCTTCAAGCTCTGCTGCAACAACATCAAGACAAGGTTGAACCACCCTGGGAGCCACTACCACCTCTGGGGAAAGGGGGTGCTAAGGTCTCTCAAAAACCATTGTGGGTGGTGTCCCATCCTAGCCAAACAGATACCCCAAATAAATTTTCCCTCCTCCACTGCTCACACCATAACCCATGGTTGACTAAAAACTATCATTGCCTGGGATCCAAGAAACTTAAAAATGGCTCCTCTTCAACTAAAATACAACTATCGAATACCAAATATGAAATCCAAGTAGACAACACTCAGAGCAAATAACAAATTTTAGAAAAAATAACAAGAATACAACAAGACCAAAAGAAAATTAAACTCAAACGTCAAAATAACAAAATAACAACGCAACACACATAAACTTCTTACTTTGTTTGTGACTGCAAATAGTTTTAAAATATCAATGGAAACAATACAAGTTTTAACGGAAAATCCCCAAATTTGATACCAAAAGCATATATCTTTAGTAATGCAAGGAATTTTAGGATGAAAAAAATACAAATTTAATGTCAAAGTATAAAGAGTATCGCAAAGATGCAAGATTTCAACAATAGTACCTAAAATTAACAACAGATTGGTCAAAGAACCGATTATAATGCTTAAGAAACATACATAATTTTTATGAAGAGAATACTAGTTCAAATCTTGAAAAGGATTTTAGAGCATACTTGTGAATAGCTTGTAAACACCACATAAAATTTGTTCTTTGCCTCTCATCTAGTAGCAACAATCAGAACTATTCATTGATGGTTATGCCACATGAACCATTTTTTCAAGAAGAGATGGAATGCCTATGATTTCAACCTCTAATTGAGTGGTCGATCCAATATTTTTTTTTGGAAAATGAGCTTAAGAATTTTGTAGCCCTCATGTTTCTCCAACCTCTCCACATCTTATTACCAATAAACAAAGAGATGGATTGGATTTCCTTGGGTTCAGATTACTATTTTTGGAGAGTTTGCTTGGTGTAAAACATAAGTCACATACTTGTATTAATAATTTGAAATAACCTTTCTTTCAAGGGGTGTAAATTTGGAATAAAGACGAGCAATGCAGGTAGAAAAGACTCTTTAAGAAAAGACTAAATGCTCTAATATAACTCCATAGGGAAGAAAAGACGAAATTACAACCCATTGTTAGATGGGTGACAAGTGACTACAAATCTATGACAAAATCTATGACAAAATCTATGATGAAATGGAAATCCTCTAGCTCATAAATATTTCTATATATTTGGTAAGTAATACTATGTGGATAGTTTTTTTTGTTTTTTATTTTGAATTTTTAACATTCTGTTCAATGATAAAAAATGTCTAATCAATAGCTCTGTTCCAATAAGAATTAAGAAAAAAAATAATAAAGAAAATTGGAAAATAACATTATTTTAGTTTTAACCTTAATAAATATGATGGTTTTCAATAGATTGATATCAAAGGCGGAACATTTAGTATTTCCATAGGAATGAACTAATAACATATCATGAATGAATAGATATTTATTTATTCAAAGAAATATAATTATTACATGTATTTGAAGTTAATTATATATCTATTTATCTTTATCTAGATATATAAAAAAAATAATCTAGAATTTTCTCAAACATATTTTATAATTTTATAATTAACACCTATATTTTGTGAAATTACATAGGGGTAGATCACTAAGCTTGAACAAACCTCACAATTTCGCTATGTTAATTACAGAGAAGAATTAGCAAGAAGTATGATCAAATTCACTCATAAACTCAAAATATGTGAGAAAACTGTTGTTGATGCATTCATCAACTGTAAACTAGAAAAAATATGGTAATACAATAGAATGAATTGGATTCCCCTAGGAGAGTTCAGATTCTCCCCAATTCATGGCTTAGTTTGCATTGGAACCATCTCCCGATAAGGTCTAGTGGCCACTGATGGTTAATGACCAGTCAACCAGAGTAGAATTGAGCATAACTGAACCATGTGGGCACCAAAATAGGGGAGGAGACTCCAAGGAGGGTGCATACTAGTTGCCAATGTCCAAGGAGGGCATTCCTACACCCAGTAGAAGTCAACTATGAGCTACAGTAAGTTAACTAAGAAATCAAGGGGACAAGGTTAATCCCTAAATCATGGAACTAACTAATAGATCTCCTAAATCAGTGCAGGAGGGCGCATTTGTAACTCCAGTGATGGAAACAAGGGCGCATGAGTGGGTAGGAGGGATAATAATGACCAGAAACAAGCTCCAGGGGGGACATAATATGGACTAGGTATTATAAGTCTCCATTGATGATGCATGGATTAATGCAATGCTGCATGGAATGCATGCATGGATGCATGCAATGCTGCATGGAATGCATGCATGCATGCAAAACGCATGCAGTGCATGCAAAACGCATGCAGTGCATGCAAAACCAAGATGATGATGGTGAGAATATTCCAACACCCCCCCTTAAGCTGAACCATGAGGAAAAAATAGCTGAAAAAATAGGGCCCTGGTTACTGAGACCAAAGGTCACCCCGTACAAAAATCTAAGAAAAATGTGAGGAAAGAGGGAAAACTCAGTGGGAACAAAACCCCCCATCAAGATAAATTGTAAAAAACTAATCAACCAAGGTATCACTCACCCCAATAAGTGGTCGAAGGTAAGTGAACTTCTTCACTGAAAAAGTCTTGGTGAAAATATCTACAATCTGCTCTTCTGTAGGACAATAGAGCAGTGTAATGGTACGTTCATGCACCAATCCTAGGATGTAATGCATGTGTATGTCAATATGTTTGGTTCTTTGTCTCAGAACTAGATCTATAAAAATCCTGATAGGACTTTGAGTGTCACAATAGATGACTGGTGGATTACTGTAGAGAATCCCAAACTTTGACAATATGCCCCACAACCATATGCACTATGTGGTTTCATTCACTACACCTCTATACTCGGCATCAGATGTTGAAAGAGCTAGAGCAACATGCTTTTTGCTTGACCAACAAATAGGACCAGATCCAATCATGAAGTCAAAATCGGATGTAGACTTCTGATCTAAGCTGTCTCCAGCCCAATATGAATCTGTATACCCAACTAGGTTCAAGGGAGACCCATCATCATAGTGAATACCATAGGTCTTTGTCCCTTGCACATAATTCAAGATCCTTTTGGTTTCCTTACAGTGAAGCTCATGAGGCTCCTGCATGTATCTAGAGACATCAATGAATGCATAGGATAGATCAAGGTGAGTATGTCTAAGAAATAAAAGACTCTCGATCAACTGTCAATACAAAGTACTATCCACCAAAGGTGAAGAAGATCCATCCTCAAGGTTGGTCCCTGAAAGAAAAGGAAATGTTGTTGGTTTGCATTTCGTCATATGAAACCTGTCAAGTAGATCTGATGCATATTTCGATTGTGCAATCTTGACTCCTAAATCACTGTGAGAGACTTCAACACCAAGAAACTGCTTTAGCAGTCCCAAATCTGACATAGCGAAAGAGTTGTGCAAGGTTGTTTTAACATATCTAAGACCTCAAGAGAGACTCCCGGTAATCAGTAAATCATCAACATAGAGGAAAATAAGGATTAGAGAGTTACCATCATGTCTCATGTAGACATTTGAATCAGACTTGCATCTCTGAAAATATTGTGACAACAAAAAGGAGTCCATCTTATCATACCGTGCTTGGGGAGCCTGCTTGAGCCCATATAAGGACTTCCTCAATCTGCACACTAGTGAAGGATCATCAATGCATCCTTCAGGTTGATTCATGTAGATATCCTCCTCTAGATATCCATGAAGAAAATCACTCTTCCATGTGATGCACTTCTCAGTGCTTGGATGCAGAAATAGTCGTAGCAAGATGGATGGAGTCCATATTTGCAACAGGAGCGAAGGTCTTTGAATAGTCAATCCCTTGAACTTATGAGAAACATTTATCAACCAAGCGAGCCTTGTACTTGCTTGTGACTCCATATGAGTCCATATTTGTTATGTATACCCACTTGCATTGAACAATATTCCTACCAGGAGGAAGAGAAACAAGCTCCCAAGTCTCATTTCTTTGAAGAGATTGGTACTCTTCATCCATAGCTGATATCCATATCATATCTTGGGAGGCCTCAAATAATTTTTTTGATTCTGATCCAATCGTAAGAAAGCATCTGTCAGCAAGAAATGGATCTGTATGGGAGACTGAAAACCTTGCATTTTGAAACTTAGATCTAGTTCTTCTTGGATCTTGTGGATCTCCAACAAGATCACCAACAGATTCAAGGGTCTTAGTAACCCATCTTGGAAGAGGAGGTGGATCTTCACGTGCTATATCTTCAGGTTCTTGTGGATCTGTATCTAGCATTCGCTCATCTTCACTTTCAGAGTCAAAATTTGAACTTTCATGAGAGGATGCTTTGTTATCTTGTTCAATAGGTTGTGGTGGTGTAGTTGGAAATTTGTCTTCATCGGCATGGTGGCCATCATGCAATGGCCATTCCTCAAACTAAACAATTTTCTCAAGAAATGTCTGCATGGTAGATAGATCTAGCAGTTTGTAGGAATTTGCACTCAGTTCATAACCAACCAGTAGCTTTGTGGCTCCAAGGCTCCCCTTTTCTCGGATGGAATCCTTGCCCAAGCTTTGGATCCAAAGACTCTCAGATGAGACACATCTGGTTTGTATCCCATCCATGCTTCGAAAGGAATTTTACCTTGTAGTCCTTTGTGAGGAACTCTGCTATAGCGGTAAGAAGGACAACTGAAAATGTTTTCCCAATGTCTAGGAGCCAATCCTTTAAACTCGAGCATGCAAGTTGTCATCTCTTTCAAGGTTCTATTCTTTCTCCCTACTACACCATTCTACTGTGGTGTGTAAGGAACAATTTGTTGCATATCAATATCCTCATGTACACAAAATTACTAAAACTCATTCTTCACATACTCTCCTCCATTGTCAGTATGAAGGACCTTTATCTTCTTATTAGTGAAATTTTCTACATAAGCTTTAAATAAATTGAAGTATCCAAAGACTTCTGAATTCAACTTAAGAAAATATACCCAACTGAATCTATAATAATCATCTATGAATGTTAAGATGTATCTTTCATTATTCAAATATAGGTGAGGAAGAGGTCCTTATATATCATTGTGAATCAACTCAAGAGGTGATGAGGCTCTCTTTTCCTTTCCTTTCTCAAACTTGTGACCAATTTTATCTAATTCTAGTCAAGGGATTAGGGTTGTTTAACCCAATGTGATCTAATTCTACCATAGTTTCTCCAGTCATACACTAGAAAATAAGGGGATAAACGAGTTGAGATATATCTCTCGGAAGTTAACTAATTCCTATTGGCAAGTTTCTTCTTATTTATGTCCCATCCGGAAAGGTGAATGCTTACCAATCAAGTAACCTTTACAGGTTCCTTTAGCAAATCTGATGTCTAGAATCCCTTCAACAATTTTCTGATTGTTCATTTCTTGTAAATGTTTGTAGTTGAGGTGCCCAAACCTCTCATGCCAAAGTCTGATCACTTCATTTGCATGAGTAATAAGTGCACTTTGTTTTGAGTAAGGTGAGAAGTGAGAAAAATCATAGATTTTCGAAAGGTGATATGCAATGCCTTGTGCAATGATCTTCCCAGATGATATCTCTTGTATTTCAATTGCATTATGAGTAAATATTACCTTCTTGGGAACTCCTGTATGGGTCATTTGGTAAACAGAAAGGAGGTTAGTTGCAAGAGTAGGCACATAGAGTACATCATTAAAGTACCCATGATCAAGATTGATCCTTCCAATCCCTTCTGAGGAAACTTTAGAATCATCTCCCATCAGAATAGAAGGCCCAACAGTGGGTTCGAATTCAGAGAATAGATCCTTGCAAGAAGATAAGTGTCTGGATGGTCCAGAATCTATGATGAAGGAGGAGTCATTCGAAGTTCCAACCATGATTGCATGACACCTCTCTTTTTCCTCTGATTTAGGATCATCTTCTTTTCTTCTATCATTTGCAGGTACTAGAAGATTGTTTTTCTCTAGAAGCTCGGCCATGAGATCAACGGTCTTCTTCATGCAAGCACTTTTAGGATGAAAACCTATGTTACAATATGGACATTTGGTCTTCTCTTTCTGGTTTTGCTTTCCTCCCTTTGGATTCGAGGTCCCTTCTAATTGTTTGGGAGTCTCCCTTGAATTATGCTCATAACGTTTCTTTTCCTTACCCTCCTACTTCCCTTTTCCATTCGCATTCTTTCCTTCTCCCGCAACAAGAGATTGATCCATATTTGTTTTTATCACTCCCATTTGCACCAATTTGTCTTGCTCCTTTGTGAGAGAGAGGATGAATGCATCTAGAGTGGGAATTTTTCAGTTTGGAATGGAAATCTTTGTTTTTTGGAAGGTGGATACAAACAAAAAATAGTCTAAACCTAGTTTTGAAATAATAACAAGGATAAGATGCTTGTCATCCTTATCAATTCCACATAGATTTAGTTACACAATCGAGTTCTTGAACTTTGTGAATAAATATGTGATAGATTCAAAACTGTTGGGGCTTAGTGAGATCAACTCATT
This sequence comes from Larix kaempferi, assembly GCA_027924585.1. Classification (NCBI taxonomy): domain Eukaryota; kingdom Viridiplantae; phylum Streptophyta; class Pinopsida; order Pinales; family Pinaceae; genus Larix; species Larix kaempferi. Next base: position 720,924 of record BSBM01000760.1, on the reverse strand, counting down.
TTACAATTGATGTCCTCTCAAATCATCCTGTTGCACAAATAAGGATTTGATCTTTTTCCAAACCTCCTTGGGAGTTTTCAGAACAGTGAGATGAAAGAGTAGATGTCTAGAAATGTTGAGGAGTATCAGTCCAACTGCTTCATCAAGTTTGTTTAGATACTTGGATTTTTTTGTAGCACCATTTGGTTCGACCTTAGTCCCATGTAACACTCCATGGAGACCTCTGTTGAGCATGAAGATGTCTACTTTTCCTTTCCATTCGAAGTAGTTGAAGGAGGTGAGTTTTGGTATCAAGGAGAGATCCATAGTAGCTACTAAATGCTCTTCTGATGATGGAATAACCTGAAAAAACAATGACATTTATCTGGAGGATTGTTAAATAATCTATTGAAAATTGATTTAGGATAGTAGGCACTTTTATCTGGATCCTTCACACCTATATAGACCTCAAAGGATTTATCCAATGAATTTAAGGCAATGGAACCAGGATTTGCTATGGAAATCCAGAGGCTTCTAGTGCTCTACAGTAAAACAACTACTCAGTAAACTGTTGCAGTTGCTGCTACTGCTGCAACTGCTTCTACTACTACAATTGCTGCAACTTCAAAATCTCTCACAAGCTCTGATACCATGTGAAATTCCACAAGGGTAGATCACTGAGCTTGAAAAAACCTCACAATTTCACTGTGTTAATTACAGAGAAGAATTAGGAAGAAGTATGATCAAATTCACTCATAGACTCAAAAGATGTGAGAAAATAGTTGTTGATACATTCATCAGCTATAAGCTGGAAAAGATATTGTAATACAATATAATGAATTCGATTCCCCTAGGAGATTTGGAATTCTCCTCAAGTCATGGGTTAATTTTCATTGGAACCATCTCCCAATAAGGTCTAGTGGCCACTGATGGTTAATGATTAGTCAACCGAAGTAGAAATTAGCATAATTGAACCATGTTGGCACCAAATTAGAGGAGGAGAATCCCAGGAGGGCACATACTAGCTGTTAGTGTCCAAGGAGGGCACTCCTACACCTAGTAGCAGTCAACTAGGATCTATAGTTAGTTAACTAAGAAATCAAGGGGACAAGGTTCCCTAAATCATGGAAATGACTGATAGATCTCCTAAATCAGTGTAGGAGGGCTCATTTGTAACTCCAATGATGGAAACAAGGGTGCATGAGTGGGCATGAGGGATAATAATGGCCAGAAACAAGCTCCAGGGGGCCTAGAATTGGGACTAGGTGCTAGGAGACTCTGTTGTTGATGGATGGATGCATGCAATGTTGCATGCATGAAATGCATGCAGTGCATGCAAAACCAAGATGATGATGGTGAGAATATTCCAACATATTTACTATATAACATCACACATTTAAACTATAAATAAAAACATTTAAAAATTTAAAAATAATATCTTAAAATTAGAACTATTTCGAGAATGATTACAACTATAGCTAATATTCAATAAACAAAATTATAGTAACCAATGCTATATTTTCCTTTCATTTAGATGTGTATTAATTTGTTGTTGAAAAAATTAAATTATAATATTTTTTCTTATTAATTTTATTAATTTAATATAAGAAAATTGGTCTGAAATAAATCAATATATATTTTGTCACCTATTTGGAGCTTTTGGGGTTGGAATATTGGATGAATTGGCTTGTAAGGCCCATTTTATGGGTAGAACTCATTTTGTAGATTTGGGGTCTAGAACCTTATGAAGATTGCTTGAGGGTCTAAACTAATTTTTTGGGTTAAAACAACCCATAACTAGTTCCATGGGTCATAACATGATTTAACGCTCAGATACCTTTCTAATAGCCCAAAGGTCACCTAAATAAGATTATGTATGCAAAAGTTATGCCTCCCGCAAGTTGACCCATCGAGTTGACCACAATAGTTTCAAGTGGATCCACATCAACTCTCATTTCTCACACATGCAGATTTAGTTACATTTGGACTTTCAATAAAATTATAGAAGTTACAAAAACCTGACCCTAAACGAGAATCAAGGCATGTACAAACCCTAAACGTCTATCAGGCTACGCTAAATACCAGGCTATTAGGAGAAAAAGGGGTTCCATTTTTCTATTGTATTGTTCCATCATTGAGAAGTAGTAATGGGTGGATGTGAAGCATAATAGAGGGAGTAATAGATTATGTAGTATCTATTCGGGAGACAATGTCCGATATAACTATATAGCGAGTATTGATTCCTTTTTTATTTGCATTCTACATAAAAGAGCAAGTCATAGTCCTCATTCTAGTTGGGTTTTTCCCCATAGGAATTTTCCCAGGATAAATTCTATGCCAAATGTGTATGGATTGTGTATTTCTTATTCTATCATTTCTCTTACAGTTCTAAAATTAAACTAATTTAAGAAGAAGTAAGTTGTAAGATCCATTGTGACTAATTGTTCCCATGGAATATCCATGGTAGTTTATGCATCAAAAATAATAATATTTTTTAAAATGTTAAAATTTTAGCAATCCAAATCAATCCCAACAAATTAATATTTTTTGAGCAATCAAAATAAAAAATTCAATTTATTTTTTGATGATCATCTAAATAACGGATTTTTTTCTTTCTTAAAAGTTTATAGGTTGATTAAAATATTTCACAACTTTGAAAGCATTCAAAACTCTTTTAATTCAAAATTTATGATTAGGTGACTATTTGATTGATTATAATGATTGTTGAGTTGTAGCTAGAATAAAATGTTAGCAACGAATAAATTTTAAGCAATAGTATATCTAATAAGTGCATATTAATAGTAAGGAATGGATGTTAAGTAACTATAGTTGGCCAACCAATTCAAAATTAACTTAACATTCCCCTTCTTTGTAGGCCTAAAACCCTTGAGAAGAGCCCTTCAAACCCTAAAACTTTTGAAAAACTATAAATTCATGATTGCATACACTTAGAACCACAAAAGGCATTGGCCACCCTCATTAGATATTTTAGGCCAACCTAGTGCTCTAATACCACATGTTAGAATTTAAAACACATAATGAGCAAGCTCAAACACACAAAATGTATATTGTTTTTACCCAAGAAACCCAAAACTGAGAAAACAAAAAATACTAGATGTATTATCCTTGACCATTCCAGGAAAGACAGGGAAAATATGACCAACACAGACTACTCTCATGTACCTTACAATGGAGTTACTCAAGCCCTTAAGTAGTCTTCATACCATGCAATACCATGGGTTAATAAAAAACCATGGGTCCAGAAATCGCGAATGATAAACCCATTTGACCAAATCAAGGTTATCGAAATCACTCTTTAGCCGAGTCAAGATTAACCTAACATAGTATGATTATTCTACTAAACACTCATATTGAGAGCACAAAGACTCTATAATGTATTGTAACCATTCACTGGTTGTTGATTAATATATTTGAGTGTGCATTGGACCGTTTCTCACAAAAATATTTCCCCTAAATTTTTTTGTCTAATGGTTATATGCTCCTCTGATGTTCATTATTGTATTTTTTTTGTATAAATATGTTCTTATTATTCTCTCTTTGATTAGTGTAGGAAGCATATTCCTCACCTCTACTTCCTTTGATTTGGTATTAGAGACTGATCATCTTGGATCCAAGGTGTTAGTGTCAAGAATTTTTTTATTTAATCTTGATATGAGTAGGATTTTGTGAAAAAGAAAATCTTATTGCAGGGGAATGGAAAGCACGCCTAGAATAGAAATGGATAAGTGTAATGCTGGTACTCAATTTAAGGTTTTGAAACTCAATATGGAGTATTTGCTTGTAGATCAATATCTATGGGTTGATGTATTGGAACTAAATATATTGGTATGAAAGATGAATAATGGGAATTGTTGGAGGGAAAGGAAAGAAGACTTATAAATATTTTTGTGTCTAATTCAATGTTATTGAATGTTTCCTAAGAGAAAACTGCAATAACTTTCTAGAAGAGGTTGGGGGATTTGTACTAGGTGAAATCTCTAGTTAATAAAAAATTTCTTTGAAAATTTTGTTCACCTTGAAAATGGGTGATGGTGATTATGTTGTTGAGTATATGAATTCTCCCTATTTGAATAGTAAAGGGGAATAGTGGATTTTTGCACATTCCAAGTTTGGCACATAACCTACTATTGGTAAGCAAACTTAATGATGTGAGGGTGCAAATTGTTTTTTTTAAAAAGAGTGTAAAATGATTTAAGGATCTATGGTGCTTTCTAAGGGTGTTCCTGTGGGAACTTTGTTCAAGCTTGATGCGTGCACTATTAAATGTAATAGTCCTTCAATTTTTGAAACAAAGAGATGTGTATAATCTACACCCTCACAATCAAAACCTGCATCTACTTCAGATGGTCATGCTTTATGGTTACCTAAACAAGAACTTGCTCCAAAAAACATGTTACTTGTAGAGAATACAATGCTATGGCACCATAGATTGGTCCATATAGGTGAGAAGGGCCTACGGGTCTTGAGAAACAATAATCTTGTTGATGGATTGATTAATTCTGCTATTGAATTTTATTTTTTTGAGCATTGCATAAATGGAAAACGAAACCATGTTCAATTTAATTATATTTCTAACAATTCTTCTGAGTCATTGGACTTAATCCATTTTGATGTATATGGTCTTGTTAAATTTTCTTCGATTCATTCAAAGGCCTTGTAATTTATGTGTTAATTATTGATTATTATTCTATAAGGACATGGGTAGATTTTTCTCAAAACTAAATTTAAGACCTTTAGTTTATTTAAGGAGTTTAAAGCTATTTTGGAAAATGAGACTAGTAGGAAGAATAAGTATTGAGGATTGATAATGGTAGTGAGTTTTGTTATGTAAAGTTTGATAAGTTTTGTAAGAAGAATGGCTTTGAAAGGCATAAGACAACTCCTTACACCCCTCGACAAAATGCAGTTGCAAAACAAATGAATAGGAAATTAATGGAGAGATATAGGAATATGATTAGTGGAGATGGATTGGAGAAGAATTTTTGGGAAAACGAGGGCTACTACATACTAAATATCAGCCCTTGTGGATAAGACCCCTATGGAAATTTGGATGGGAAAGAATCCCTCACTTCAATATCTTTTTATTTTTGGTTGTAAGGAATATGCTCATGTGTCCAAGGAGAAGTAGTCAAAGTCAAATAACAAGGTAGGGAAACATGTCTTCGTTAGCTATGGTGTTGGTGTGAAAGGGTATAAGCTTTAGGATCCTATTTATAGGAATGTTTTGAATAGTAGAGATGTTATTTTTCAGAGAAGTTGAATCTTCTCTAGTAGTGGTGCAACTAGAAGAGGATACGTTAAGAAGTTATTTTTTTAGCTACAATTCAATATTGAGAAAGATGAATCATAAAATGAACAAGAAGTTCATGGTGCACGTATTAAGGAGGAGGGATTAGAGAGTTTGAAAGAGGAGGTAGAAACTCCACCTCAAAATTTAAGGAGATCCATTCGCCAAAGAAGACAACTAGATAGACCTATAATTATAGTCCATTTGATTTTGGATGAATATTTGCTTTATATACTACTACTAATGAACCTAGAACTATGAAATAGGAAGTGGAAATGGAAGGTAAGGAGTCATGGAAATTGAACATGGATGAGGAGATGAATTCACTTAAAATATTGATGCATGGGACTTGGTACAATTATCTGATGGGTGGAAAATTGTGGGATGTAAATGGGTGTTAAAAAAAACATCAACTATGATGGCTTGCTGAAAAATACAAGGAAAGGTTGGTTGTGAAAGGATATTTCCATGCTGAGGGGATAGAAATTAATGATATTTTTTCTCTAGTTTTTAGGTTAAAATCTATCATATTTCTATTATTTGTAGCACCGCCTTTTGTATTTAGAAATAGAATGATTGACATGAAAAAAACATTCCTATATGGCCACTTGAATAAGGATATCTATATGACACAACCATAGCACTAAATTGAAACAAGTAAAGACTCATTTGTTTGCAAATTTAAAAAAAAATCAGATGGTCTTAGATAGTGTCCCATAATGTAATGCCAAAAGTTTCATTCATTTGCATTGGGGTGGGTATTTTTGAGATCCAAATCAAATCACCGTGTGTATTATACACATGATGGTTGGCATTTTGCTTGGTATCACTTTGTATGTAGATGATATGTGAATTTTTTGGTAAAAGTAGGGATGTGATTTGTTAATTTGAAGTCTTAAATTTTAGTGCAATTTGACATGAAGGGTTAGGAGAAGCAAAATATATTTGAGGAATGAAGATCATGATAGATAGAGCAAGCAAAAAGCTTTGATTGAATCAAAGTAAGTACGTGAACTCTATGATACAACATTTTTGCATGGTAGAGTGCAGACCAATGAGTGTTCCAATTTATGTGAGAACTAATCTTTTTAGCTAATTAATGTTCTACAACCCCTATAGAGATGGAGAATATGGCTTATATTCCTTTTGCTAGTGTAATTGGTAGTTTGGTGTATGCTATGGTATGTTCTAGACTAGACATTGCCCAAGCAGTGGGACTTTTTAATCAATTCATGGCTAACCCTAGGAATGAACATTGGGATATAATGAAGAAGGTGTTTAGGTATTTGTGAGGTACTTATGAGAATTCCATTTGTTATCATAGTAATGTTTCATGGGACCCACACTCAGTGCACATGCATGGTTATGTGGATTTTGATTGGATGGAAGATGTAGATAGAAGGAGATCCACAAACCACAAGTGGATATGTGTTTTTTCTATTTGGTGGAGCAATCAATTGGATTCATGCAAACGATAGGATATGGTCATTTTGTCCATTGAAATGGAAGAGTATATGGAATATATTCATACCTGTAAGAAGGCTATTTGGATTATGAAACTATGTTCAAATGTAATATTAAGTCAAAGAACTATTACAATTCATTTTGATAGTAACATTTCCATTTGTCTAGCTAAGAATCTGACCTTTTATGTGAAGACAAAGCATATTAATATTTAATACCATTTCATTCGGGGCATGGTAGAAGATGGAAAGGTGATATTAGACAAAATTGAAACTTCGGAAAAGATTGTAGGTGCATCGACGAAATAAGTGAGTACAAGTAAATTCAAGTGGTGTTGGGAGTCTATTGACGTTATGGCCCTTAATAGTTAGCTCACAATTTGATGCATTCTCCCTTATTCTCTTGCAAAGTAAATGCCAAGTAGGATATTGTTGGGATAGGGGTGTCATACACATTGTAGTGTTGTAATTGAGTAGGTAATGATTGTTGAGTTGTACTAGGGATTAAAATGCTTTGTAGTGATAGGGAATAAATGTTATGACAAATAATAAGTGCATATCAGTAGCAGACAATGAATGCTAAGTAACAACACTTGGACAAACAATTGCCAGTGGTTTCCAATATATAGAATTGAAAGACCATAAACAATTTATTGTATTTGTTGTGCCTATTTGTCACGTCCCCTCCCATCATACCAGCATGATGGAGAGGACATGGTGCTAAAACCGGGCATCTAGCCCCATGAACTTATAACTAAGCATTCACATTATATAAAAGACATGTGGGAATGTATAATTGTAAGAAAAACACAGCGGAAATAAATCAATTACACATTCATCATACATTCACGATATCCATCAAATTGATAATTTCAGGTTAACACAGGAGAATACTTATCTTATAACAAAGTAGTCCCACGCAACTGGCTATGCAACTGCAACATTCCACCCAACCATAGGCCAGTTGTGCTTATCAACCTCTTGATACAACTGCCACCCCCCGAGCTGGGCATGATCTCTACAAGGAACCAGGGAACAACAGACTCACACATAGCCAAGCATACACCAAGATGAGCCAAGCCAATCTACAATTGGGTTTATCAGGCTACTAGGAAAGTGGAAGGGAAGAATTGCTAAGCTAGTGAGCTCAACCTCAAAGCTATGGACACCCCTCCCAGATCTATTCAGCTTGGCACTCACAATACCTACACACCCAACACAAGGAAGTATTCTCTTCACTGCCACACAGTCCCTCAAGCCATACCTTCCTTTCTAGTGCTCTCAAGGTGTGCATAAAAAAGTAGCCAAAGTCCTCTTGATCTTCTTGAGAGGTTATTTTCCCCACTAGGTTTATCAAGCCAATTCTGTCCACTACCACTACCAAAACTTTAACTCATAGGTTCAAACCAAAATAGGGATGCACATAACAGCAAGACCACAATCGTTGGGCATGAGGAAAACGTTTCAACAGTGGGATGCATGAGATGGGGTTTCCTGAGCTTCAGAAAAACATGGGTAGACTCAAAACGTATTGGCACTTGGAAAATTCGACTAGGAGAGCAAAACCCATTCCAGAAAAATGCCCCAGGGGAAAAACGACCTCTCCCTCAGTCCCAAATCGCATCCCTCCTTCCCCAGCTGCTGCACAATACCAAAAATGAGTTCCTGGGGAATGGAAAAACGCAGGGTTATGGTGAAAAACGTGAGGATAAATTCCAGTGAGCTCAGTCTGCGTGAGAGGAAGAACGTAATGGATGAGGAATTGCCTTAGGAAGCATTTCGTGGGGGTTTTCTTTCCCAGAAAGCCAAAAATATGATTTTCAGGTTGATGGCTTGCCCATGCATGAAAATCTGACTGCCATACTTCTCCAATCCCAAGACATTAACTGCCCCAACCAATCTTTGGAAGAATTAAATGATTGGGTGCATGAGACAAAATGGATAGTTAAGAGTTCATGGGTTTTCTCATTGACACATGGGCTAACCCTAGTGGCTCAAGGGTTTGGTTAATTTCCCTCCCTATTCCTTGTAGAATCATGCCCCCATCTCTTTGTTGCATTGCATAGCTAGTTGTGGGTTTTTCATTAAAATCCGTATTTACATGATGTCTTATTTACATTGTGCCCATCTAGCACAAGAACCATAGGCATCTATTCCTTTAATTGCCGATACATCAATGCTAAATCAATGGTGGGGCCTTGGCCTTGAGATCCTCACCATGATTAAATAACCATATTTACATCATTTACGATTTAATGAAAAAAGGGGGTCAAAATGGGGACGTGACATTCCCCTCCCCTTACATTAGCACTGTCCTCAGTGCTCATCAAAATTAAACAAAAATGGATATGCCACCCTCATGGCATCCTCCAGCTCCCATGTAGCCTCGTCGGGACCGTAGTGTTTCCATTGCACCTTTACCTGTCCGATGGCTCGGTTCCGGAGCAATGTTACCTTCTTGTCTAGGATGCACAATGGATCAGTTTCAAATTCTCCCTTGGGTTCCACCTGGATCACATCCCAATTAATCACATGGTTAGGATCATGTACATATTCTTAAGCAAAGAGACATGAAAAACATTATGAGCTTTAGTGCTAGTAGGAAATGCAAGTCTATATGCAACTGGCCCTATTCTTTCAAGCACTCCAAATGACCCACAATATCTAGGTGATAGCTTGGAACAACTCCCAAGCTTCAAGGAACTCTTCCTTGATCTTACTCTAAGATACACATGATCCCCAACATTGAATTCCCTATGCATTCTATGTTTATCTGCATAGCTCTTGTGTCTATCCTGGGTTGCTTTTAAATTTTGCCGGATCTTTGCAACCTCTTGTTCCATTTCCTTAAGCAATTCTAGACCAAGTACAATTATGTTCACTGGATTGTCCCAAGTCACTGGTGTCCTACACCTTCTGCCATACAAAGCCTCATATGGACTCATTCCCAGTGATTCTTGCTGCCCATTATTATATGCAAACTCTACCAGGTGTAGATAATCCTCCCACTTGGATGGCTTGTCCATTACATACATGCGAAGCATGTCTTCAAGTACCTGATTTACTCTTTCGGTTTTCCCGTTTGTTTGAGGATGGTATGCGGTGCTAAAGTTCAACTGTGTACCCAAATCGGCAAAGAGACCTTTCCAAAAATTGGAAGTGAATTTGGTATCCCTGTCAGAAATTATTGCCTTAGGCAACCCATGTAATCTGAAAATTTCCTTCATGAAAATAGTTGCAATGGCATCGGCTTTATGTGTGGACTTAACCGGTATGAAATGTGCTGCCTTTGTTAACTTGTCCACCACAAACATGATGGAATCATGTTGTCTCCTAGTCATTGGCAATCCTGTAATAAAATCCATGGAAATTATTTCCCATTTCCATTCTGGAATTGGCACTGGGTGCAATAAACTTGCTGGGTGTCGGTGTTCAACCTTCACCTGCTGACATTTCATGCACTTGGAAATGTATTCAGCGACATCCTTCTTCATCCCTGGCTAGAAATAATATTTTCTTGCTGTAGCAATTGTTTTCTGATATCTTGGGTGACCAGAGTATGGAGCTTTATGGATTTCATCCATAACAATCCTCCTCAAATCTTCCGCATTTGGAATATAGACTCTATTCTTATAAGTAAGAAGTCCGCCTTCTTCCAAGTGATAGCCTTCATTCTTCTTGCCAAGGTCTTGCTGCCGCAATTTTCCCTTTATCTGCTCATACACTTCATCCTCAACCATATGGTTAACAATCTGCTGCCTCAAATCTGGTTGGCAAGTACTAAGCGCTGACACATGCATTTCATGTGCCTTCCTGCTGAGTGCATCAACCACCTTGTTTTCTTTCCCTTTTATGTGTTTGATTTCAAAATCAAATTCACACAAAAATTCCAACCATCTAGCTTGCCTAGCATTTAAAGTTGGTTGATCAAACAAGTATTTCAGACCACAATGGTCCGTCCTTAACTCAAATTTTCTTCCCATTAAGTAATGCCTCCACATCTTCAAGGCATGTACTATGGCTGTAAGTTCTATATCATGAGTAGCATAGTTCTTCTCATGCTCCTTCAACTTTCTTGACTCATAGCATATCACGTGGTTGTCTTGCATAAGAACTCCTCCAAGTCCTTGATTGCATGCATCGGTACACACCACAAAGTCTTTTTCTGGGTCTGCAATCTTCAAAATTGGTGCACTTGTAAGAAGTTTTTTCAATTGTTGAAAACTTTCCTCACATCTTGGTGACCATTCAAACTTTATCCCCTTCTTTTGCAAAGAAGTGATCGGGTTTGCAACCTTGGAGAATCCTTCGATAAACCTCCTGTAGTAACCAACAAGGCCCATAAAAGATCTCACATTAGTCACATTCCTTGGAGTTGGCCAATTCATAATGGTTTCAATCTTCTCAGGGTCTACAGATATCCCTTCGTCGGAGATGATGTGACCCAAATAATGAATTCTATCTTTATAAAAGTCACATTTGCTCAACTTTGCATACAACTTATGCTCCCTTAGTAATTGCATTGTCATTCTCAAATGTTCTTCATGTTCTTCTTCATTCTTAGAATAGATGAGAATGTCATCTAGGAATACAAGAACAAACTTGTTCAAATATTTGCTAAAAACATTATTCATGAGACACATGAATGTAGCTGGTGCATTTGTGAGACCGAATGGTACCACTACAAACTCATAGTGTCCATACCTCATTCTAAAGGCGGTCTTATGAATATCTTCTTCTTTGATTCTTACCTGATGGTAACCAGACCTCAAGTCAATCTTTGAAAATACCTTTGCTCCTCTCATTTGGTCAAAAAGGTCATCAATTCAGGGCAATGGGTATTTGTTCTTCACAGTGACATTGTTCAACTGCCTATAGTCAATACATAACTTGAGTGTTCCATCTTTCTTTTTCACAAATAGAACAGGTGCTCCCCACGGGGACACACTTGGCCTAATATATTTCTTTTCTAGCAACTCTTGTAATTGCATTTTCAACTCTAGAAATTCCAGTGTACTCATCCTGTAGGGTGTCTTAGACACTAGTGCCGCTCCTGGCACAAGTTCAATTGTAAAGTCAATGTCTCTCTTTGGAGGGAGCCCCGAAATCTCATCAGGAAAAACATCCCTGAATTCTTGCAATATATGATAGTCCTCCAATTTATGAGTTTCATTCCCTGCTGCCTCTAAAATGTGGGCTGCATACAATTGACATCCCTTCCTACAGAACTTCTTCAACTGCATGGCTAAAACTTGTCTAACATAAGTCACCTTGGGAATGCCTTTTACAACCCTCGGGTTTCCTTCTTCGTCCATGCATTCAAATGTCTTATTGTAGCAGTCAAGTTTAACCCTGTGTGCTTCTAACCAATCCATTCCAATGAGAATATCATAGGAACCTTGTGGCAAAATATTCAGATCTGCATAAGTGAATAGCCCATCCATCTCGAATGGACATTTCTCTACTATTTCACTAACTTTTCTCTTGGTTCGAGTGGCTGGTTGAACTAACCATGATTTACTATGCTTTAATTTCTTGAAAGCACAAATCTCAACAATTCTAGGAGTGACATAACTGTGAGTAGATCCAGGATCAATCAAAATAGAAATAGATTGCTTAGCAATCTTACCTTCAACTTCAACCACAGTTGACTGATGATCTGCCTGGTGGTCTTCTAGTGCTGCATAGATTCTAGGGATTGTCCTCGCCACTTGACCCACAGTTTCAGCTCCTTGGATGTTGTGAACTTGATTTGCATTCCCATTCCGATGTGGACAGTTCCTAAGCATGTGGTCTCCTCCACAACCCCAACATTGAAGTGGTTGTCTTGGCTCCTTTAGGAATCATGCCGCCGTTGCGGGGCGGTTCGCTGAACGCTCCCGCAATTGCGGACCAATTCGACGGAGGCTCCCGCAATTGCGAAGCCATTTGGCGAATGTTCCCGCAATTGCGGATCCATTTGGCGAATGCTCCCACAGTTGCGGAGCCATTCGGTGAATGCTCCCGTTGAGGAGTGATTCGCCAAACGCTCCCGCATTTGCGGAGCAATTCGCCGAATGCTTCCACAGTTGCGGAGCGATTCGGTGAATGCTCCCGCAGTTGCGGAGCCATTCGCGGAATGCTTCCGTTGTAGAGCGATTCAGCGAATGCTCCTGCAGTTGCGGAGCCATTTGTGGGATGCTTCCGCAATTTCAGGAAGATTCACGGAACTCTTCCACAAATTTCAGAAGAGAATCCCTTCCGCAATTTCGGAAGAGAATTCCTTCTGCAAATTTCGGAAGAGAATTCCTTCCGAAAACTTCCTTTTGACGCCGAACACTTAGAAAATTTTTCTTCTTTTTCGAAGCAGTTCGCCGAATTTTTTCGCGTTGCAGGACAACTCGCGGAATCCTCTGCAAATTTCGGAAGAGAATTCCTTCCGCAAATTTCAGAAGGGAATTCCTTCTGCAGTTTCGGGGTGACTTCTCGAAATCTTCCGCGTTGCGAAAAAACTCGCGGAATGCTTCCGCAGTTTCAGAGCAATTCGCCGAATGGTTCTGCAGTTTCAGAAGTCTTTCGGGAATTCTTTCAGAAACAGACTTAAATTTTTTTCCAAAGACACTTAGGAAAAAATTTGAAACTTTCTTTCTTTCAGTGATGACTGCTGCTCAGCAGGAGGTGATCTTACCTCTGCAATTTTATTCAACTCAGCCAGTTTAGGCCCTATGCTGCTATCTATGGTTATTAGGAAGGGATCTTACCTTGTAATTGCTATCAGATTTGGCCCATAGAGGTCCAATGCTGCAACCAACAGCTCTGATACCATTCTGTCACGTCCCCTCCCATCATACCAGTATGATGGAGAGGACATGGTGCTAAAACCGGGAATCTAGCCCCATGAACTTATAACTAAGCATTCACATTATATAAAAGACACGTGGGAATGTATAATTGTAAGAAAAACACAGCGGAAATAAATCAATTACACATTCATCATACATTCACGATATCCATCAAATAGATAATTGCAAGTTAACACAGGAGAATACTTGTCTTATAACAAAGTAGTCCCACTCAACTGGCTATGCAACTGCAACGTTCCACCCAACCATAGGCCAGTTGTGCTTATCAACCTCTTGATACAACTGCCACCCCCGATATGGGCATGATCTCTACAAGGAACCAGGGAACAACAGACTCACACATAGCCAAGCATACACCAAGATGAGCCAAGTCAATCTACAATTGGGTTTATCAGGCTACTAGGAAAGTGGAAGGGAAGAATTGCTAAGCTAGTGAGCTCAACCTCAGAGCTATGGACACCCCTCCCAGATCTATTCAGTTTGGCACTCACAATACCTACACACCCAACACAAGGAAGTATTCTCTTCACTGCCACACAGTCCCTCAAGCCATACCTTCCTTTCTAGTGCTCTCAGGGTGTGCATAGAAAAGTAGCCAAAGTCCTCTTGATCTTCTTGAGAGGTTATTTTCCCCACTAGGTTTATCAAGCCAATTCTGTCCACTACCACTCCAAAACTTTAACTCACAGGTTCAAACCAAAATAGGGATGCACATAACAGCAAGACCACAATCGTTGGGCATGAGGAAAACGTTTCAACAGTGGGATGCATGAGATGGGGTTTCCCGAGCTTCAGAAAAACATGGGTAGACTCAAAACGTATTGGCACTTGGAAAATTCAACTGGGAGAGCAAAACCCATTCCAGAAAAATGCCCCAGGGGCAAAACGACCTCTCCCTCAGTCCCAAATCGCGTCCCTCCTTCCCCAGCTGCTGTACAATACCAAAAACGAGTTCTTGGGGCATGGAAAAACGCAGGGTTATGGTGAAAAATGTGAGGATAAATTCCAGTGAGCTCAGTCTGCGTGAGAGGAAGAATGTAATGGATGAGGAATTGCCTTAGGCAGCATTTCGTGGGGGTTTTCTTTCCTAGCAAGACAAAAATACAATTTTCAGGTTGATGGCTTGCCCATGCACGAAAATCTGACTGCCATACTTCTCCAATCCCAAGACATTAACTACCCCAACCAATCTTTGGAAGAATTAAATGACTGGGTGCATGAGACAAAATGGATAGTTAAGAGTTCATGGGTTTTCTCATTGACACATAGGCTGGACCTAGTGGCTCAAGGGTTTGGTTAATTTCCCTCCCTATTCCTTGTAGAATCATGCCCCCATCTCTTTGTTGCATTGCATAGCTAGTTGTGGGTTTTCCATTAAAATACGTATTTACATGATGTCTTATTTACATTGTGCCCATCTAGCACAAGAACCATAGGAATCTATTCCTTTAATTGCTGATACATCAACGCTAAATCAATGGTGGGGCCTTGTCCTTGAGCTCCTCACCATGATTAAATAACCATATTTACATCATTTACGATTTAATGAAAAAAGGGGGTCAAAATGGGGACGTGACACTATTTGTTAAGTGTTAGGGTTGGAAGAAATATTGTGCATAAGTTTTAAATTTCTTCATAATGCTTATGATGCTGAAAACTAATTTAAAAACACAAAACTCAAAACCTCTATAATGTAAAAAAATTCCACTGGAAATTATTATCTAACAAGAACAAAAGTTACAAGCAACTAATTCCCTTCCAACTAGAGCATGCATCGACGGGGCATGGGAGAGATACATCTGACAACTAATTGATAAGATGCGGGGTACTACTGAAAAGGCCTCCGGGGATCCTTAATTGATAAGCCTCCGAAAAAAAATCGGAGGGCGAACTTGAATAACCCTCCACATTTAAATCAATTTAATGGGTGGTTTTTAGTTGGCATTTTAGTAATATGAGAGATGCCTGCATTATGTAACTTTGGGGAAACATAATGATGGTGAGCTCATCTATCATTTGTAATTAATTAAAAGTTGAATGCCCTCTCCTCAATTTGTCCAAGCTTTTTCTATTGAAGATACTTGATGCAAACTCATCTCCAGTCAAGGTAATCATAAGTAAGGAAATTTTTTTTTTGGCTTTGTAAGAGTGAAGATAGAAAGAATTGATCATTGAAAAAAAGTAAAAAGAAAGAGAAAAATGATCTGAGAGTTGATAGTTGATAAATGACTTATATAGCTACTAGTGGTGATATAATGAGGTATTGGTAGCAATATATTGCATTAGCACTGGAGCTGGAGAGTGAAAGACTTTAATTGCATTTGAGACCAGTTTGTGATGCCATCTCAAATCAATTCCAAATCCAGGTGTTGTGTAGGTTGAATTTATCTCTTCTTTCGATATTTAACAAAGAATGTTGATCAACAAGATGATTGCAATGATCTGGTAACCTTTGGATCTCATGGACACAATGTGTGATTTAAGCCATGTTGTGTTATGGATTTCATTTTCATTTCGTGGGTGAAGGAATTCTATAATTCATAAAACAATGTTAAAATCTTGGGGAAAATGATAGATGTGTCACTGAGAGAATAAGATGTCATGGAATTCTGGTTGTTGCAACCCTTTTTCCATTTTCTCCATAGCTAATGTATGTCATATTTAGTTATTTACTGAATGATGCCTAGCATATTCGAGGAATCCATCACTTTCCTCTTCTTCTCTAACAAGAGAGACTTGGTCTCTTCTGTAAACTTAAAAAGATTCTTCAAACATAAAGACAATAGCTTGAGATGCTTTATGCATTTCTTTGTTGGGCACGAGATCCATGCATAGCCACAAGACTTAAATAAATTAGAGTACATCTAGTGGGAGGAGTTACATGGAAGTTCAATAATCATCACTCATCACTCCTTTCTCGCACCGTCATTGAAGAAGATTTCCATGAGGGGGTATCCATTCATATAAAGTCTGATGCAACTTCTGTGATGTTCAGATAAATATTTATGACTATGCATGCGTTTCTTAAGTCCCAACTCCTTTTTGCTGAGGAATCACATTTCAAATTAACTTCTACAATGATTCTACAATGTGATTTGTTTGCTACATAAAGTGGACTCTGAATTTTGTCCATCTTGGCATCTCGCAGGCATTTCTCTACTAGATCCATGCATTTCCTAAACATGTCCATACACATCTCCTCGAACTTGGCTCGCAAATAGTTGAATTTATTCCTTATTAATTTACTCTCTATTATTGTGGCGAGTTAAATTGCAACATAATGTTCTATAAAGTGATTTAGTAAAATGAAAAAAAAAATTAATTTAAATTCATATAAATTTACTAAACCATTAAAAAAATTTAATCATAAATCTTCAAAAAATGAAGAATTCAAATTAATATAATTAGAAAAATAATATTATGATTATATATTAAATGTATTCAAATTAATATAATTAAAAGAACAATATTATGATTTTTTTAGAAGAGTAGTATTATGATTATAGGAGTAATATTATGATTATATATTTAATATATTCAAATTAATATAATTAGAAGAATATTATTATTATTATGATTATATATTTAATGTTGGTTTTAGATATTATACTTAAATATTTATGTTAATAGCAATATAGTTTGAAACATAATTTATTGCACAAACTTTGTTCTTAGTAGTTCAAAGGTTTAAAAAGTTAGTTTTTAGTTGATTTAGGAAAAATTTAGCCATAAAAATTAAATCTTAATAAAATATTAATCTTATCTAAAAATTTAATTTGAAACATCCTCATTTCATATGATACTGAAATCTGGCCAACTTCTATGGATTTGCGGGCTCGAATATATGATCCGTTTGGTTTTCCTAACCCGCTAATATTTGAAGTTTAAAAGGGTTTCAGGTTTGCGGGATCGAATATATAATCCTGTCGGTTTTCCTAACCGTTAATCTTTAAAGTTTAAGCATCATAAATTTTAATTGAAAAACATGATAAATCTCTTTTTAATGTCATGATATATTTTGAAGCCGATGCAGCCATGTTAACCTGTCATGACCTGTCTTGGAAGCCGATGCAGCCAGCTTGTAGGAATTTTTATTTTATAAATTAATTATATTTATTTTTAAATTCTGAAAATTTAAAGAACTCTTCGAGAATACTCAACCAATCAAAAGATCTAAATATTGAATTTTAAGAATTATTTTAATTTTTTAATAATTAAATTTTGCAAAAACTTTTAAAACTTTGTAAAATCTTTTGTATAAAAATGTAAATTAATGTAAGATTGATATTTGGCTAACCAAGCCTTGGGAAGCATCTTGGTAAGGAATAATAATAATTATATGCTTTGTATAAAAATGTAAATCAATGATGTTTGACTAACCAACTATTAATATATCACTCCCTTGATAGAGAATAATAATAATTACATATTTAAATTATTCCATATTTGAGTGTTGTTATTTATTACAATTTTATTTATTTCCATACATTTTTAATGTAAAGCATGTTCCTCACCTGTGCTTTTCATTTTTAGGTGTTGTTAATTATTACAATTTTGTATATTGAAATCTCCATACGTTCTTTTCTGTAAAGCATACTCCTCACCTCTACTTTTTCATGTGGACCAAGTTCCATTTAAAATGTATTTCTTTTGTTTTCGATGATTTTTTTATCATAACATTTGGAAACATAAAATTTGGAAACCGTGATTCCGCTGATAATTTTGCCATTTCAACCACTGGTCATATTTGAAATTGCAAGAGGAACGATTTAATCGATATCAGAATAAAAAACAAAGCTCAAACACCGGAATTCAGACAGTAAATACTTTGATTCAAAATTCTAGTACGTAATCTGGTTAGAATTTTAGTGAAGTTTGATTTCAGTGGGTTTTGCCCTCTTTTATATGGACTTAAATGCTCAATGAGTCGATCAAAATTTCAATCAGAATTATTTTCTTTAAAATAAGATTCCTCTTATTTTATTATATTTATATGTAAAATAAAATTTACATGATAAATTATTAATAAAAAAATTAAATAATAAAGAAAACTTACTTACCATAAGATTCACTTTTTCCTAATAAATAATATATAAGATAACCTTTTTATTAATATAATAACTAAGATTAACTTATTCCCATCCATAAAATTAACTTACTCCCAATAAATAATATACCAGTATAGACCTATATAACTGCTTAGAGAGAGGGATCAAATCTTTTAAGGCGCAAACCTCTTTTTTTAGTGAAGGAAATGAAAGGTTTGCACCTCAAGGGATTTGATCCCTCTCGGTGCTTCATAGAACCGAAGTTATATGGGTCTATACTGGTTCTCGCGGTGTGCGTGTCAAAATGATGCTATGTCTTAACGTATTCCTAGTAATCATAGTTAAATTATTTCATCAAAATTGTTAACAATATAGATGAATACAAATCAAAGAAGATAATGTTTAAATATGATATATGCCAATCTGTTGGTTGATGTTATCAAAGAATATAAGCCTATATAATGTTTAAATACAAATATATTATGTAATGTGATCAACTTTAATCTTTCTTCTTCATTTTTTCTTGATTCCACTCATGCTCCCTTTGACATCTTCTCATATCAATCATATCTGAAAGGAGGTTGAATTAGAAGACCATCCAAATATTTTACTTGTGATACTGCTATAAATGTGAGTCCCCGTCATTCTTTGTTTCCAATATTTATAGTTTCCTTCTCCAATGTTAATCCCTTTGACTTATGAAATGTCAAACCCCTTGTGAGTTTTAGTGGAAGTTGTTTTGTTGTACCTCATTCAATTGGTATAATAGGAAGAGTTTGACGTGATACATCATCCCATGAAATCCCTATATAGTTATCAAATCTAACTAAAACATATGTAGGAGGCTCTAGGGGTGACATCCAGGATATTACACAACTTTTCAACAAACCCAAGAGCTCCATTGACCAATCCTTCATCAGTACAATGATTTGATTTGAGAATAAACCTACCCCCAACTAATAGAAGTAATTCCATTTCCATTTTTTTCTCATCTTCATAACAATCAGATTTCCTTGATAGTGCTCCAACAACGCTTCGTGCAATCGAGCAATTTAGAGATTCCAAAGAATGTCTATTATGATTTTCTACATCTTCATTAGTTGCAAATAGATGTATTTCCGTGTTAAATGATTCTTTTGTGGAACTGTCCAATGAAGAGTCTGTACGACTCATTAGTTCCAGTCATCTAATGTTGGAATTACTTCTCTAACATTCATTAGAAGATGTCAAAAGCATTTATGTTCTTGGTTTTGTCCATTTTGTTCGAAAATTGTATCAAGAGTTACGATAGCCGTGAATGAGTTCCATATTTCTTTCATTTGACCTTCATTGCAAAGTAGTTTTTTATTAAATTGATAAATTCAATGCATAGATTGAAATAATAAAAAAAACAATGCATTGTTGAAATCAATGCAAGAATGTTTTTTTATTAAATTGATATATTCAATGCATATATCTATAAACAAAAAATAATGCATTGTTGAAATCAATGCAACCAATATGCATCTTGTGTTTTTTAACAACATTTGTGTGTGGTCTATTGGTAAGTAGTGAGATGATTGGGCTTTGTTAAAATCCCTTTTTGCTTGGAGTTATAATTACTTATAAAATCTAACTATTATTATGGCGGCATTTTAATATGGCGGCCATAACATTCTTAATATTTATTTCTATTTTTTCTTCTTCTTATTAGGGTTATAATATGTTTTTCTTCTTTTGTTTTTTTATGTCAGCTATAATATTTTTTTTACTTCTTTTGTTTCTACTTATTTTGTTGGCTATAATATTTTGCTTACTTCGTATGTTTCTACTTTTTATATGGGCTATAATATTTTTTTAATTCTTTATTTTTTTACTTCTTATGTTTTTAGTTTTTATGTTTGCATATTATGTTTATCCTTTTCACATCGGCTCATTGTTGAAATCAATGCAAACATGCTTTTTATTAAATTGATAAATTGAGTGCATGCATCTAAAAAACAAAAACAATGCATTGTTGAAATCAATGCAAACAATCAAATCAGTATACATCTTGTGTTTATTAACACATTTGTGTGTGGTTGTAAGTAGTGAGGTGATTGTGCTTGTGTTAACTTAGAGACCAATGTTCAAATCTCTTTTTGCTTAGAGTTATAGTTAGTTATCAAATCTAACTATTAGTTATCAAATATAACTATTATTGTGGTTGCATTTTAACAAATTGCGGCTACATTTTTGATGTTAAAATAACAATTTATGCTTATGTTTCTACTTCTTTATTTTGCTTCTTATGTTTCTAGTTTTTATGTCAGTTATAATACATCTTTTTTTTTACTTCTTTATTTTGATGATGATGATGATGGTCTTTAATGTCCACTGACCAATCTAGTTGACACGATAGCCTTTTTATTAATATAATAACTAGTTCATAGGAATACACCATCTTCATATGTAAAATAAGACAAACAATAAACATAAACATATCATATTGGCATCTTAAAATTATTTCAATTATTTTGTGTTTACTTTAAAATTATAAAATTTATTGTTTAGGTTTACTTAATTTTGAAGGATTTAATTATTATTTTTTTAAAATTATTTTAATAATCTATGGAATAGTCTATTGAAGTGACGAATTTGACCTTTCCATCACTCGAGTCACTTTTGTGGTTATCCCTGCTCCATCTCTGTGAATCCTCAGTCTTTGTTTCTCTCTGTCATTTGAGGTACGCCCCCTTCGAATGGTTGTGGTCCCTCTGCAAACCTCAAAGCATGTGTTATAATGAAAATCATCCACATATTTTCTTTTCCTATTCTCCAGTGAAATCGTCTTGTTCTACGAGAGATTAAGAGAAAATGAAATTAGAGCTCTCATCGCTCAATCGATTCCATGATGATTTTAATTCACATTTCTTCAAATGTAGCTCACTCGAAAGAATTCATATATGTGAATTAACCATAGTAGCATAATTCGAGTATGAATATAGATACAAATACAATTCGATATAGAAGAAATATGTAATGAAAAAATCCAGTACAGATAAAATACAAAAGTAGACTTCTTATATATAATACTTTTAATCAAATATGCAACAATATACTATATAAATATACATCGACATATATATAATAAATTTAAGCGTATATAATATGTTTTAATAAAATATTGAATATCAACCATTAAATATTAAACACAAAAACAAATCATTCATTTATTTTTAGACATAATATTTACAACCAAAATTACTATTTAAAAAACAAAAATACAAGATCTTAACAAGTTGGGAATGCTTGAATGAATTACGAAGTATGAAATTGAATGGTATTCATATTTTATAGTGTTTAAATAATTAAAATTTGGTTTTTAAAATTTAGTCTTTGGTTATATTTTGAATTGTTTGAAATTTCTATACACAAAATTCGAATAAGGCCGAATTATGCTACTATGAAATTAATCAAGGAAAACACATGTGAGCACCATATCAACCCTAAAATATTTCACATGTTACCACCTTCACTTTGGTCAAAGGGAAAATCAAATTTTTGTGGACATCTTAGAGATATTAGTGATGAGTCCAATTTTCAGGTATTTGATAACCTTTTTCCCGCAGTAAAGCTCAAGCAATGGCAAACAAACACACTCATTTGTGGGGAAAATGTTTTACCTTAATTATTTAATGAAGTTGTTTTTGACGATTATTCTTGTATGTTTAAAATGCGTATTCAATAAACTAATTCCGTGGAAATCGAGCGTCATTGAGTAGGTTTAGGGGCATTAAAGGAAAAACACGTAGAAGACTAAGGGATCATGCAGCTCGGCACCTTTTTCCTGATCTATAGAGAACGCACTCCTGTTCAAAGAGTATCAGCATTTAGACATTTAGTTAGGTTCATCATTAAGAATTATATAAATATGGACCTCTCGGGTAGTGAGAGGTCTCTGTTGAGATTTTTGGAGAAACATTGTTTCACGTTTTTGCACTATTGAGATACTTCTGAGTTACAGACCTTTGTGAAGACATGGAGTTTATATTTTAATAGAATATTGATGTTAAATCCTAGTCAGCGTCTATAAGTTTTGTTCCCTCCTGAGTACGGGTTGGAGAGGGCCCCTCCAACACGCAAGTCAGGGGATTTCCATTTTTCAGGTATTTTTCGATTATGTGTTTTACAGTGATGAAAATTTATATCGCATATGGAAGCATTTGAATGATGTCTTGATTCTGTAGTAATTTATAACACGTTCTATAGTTCAGCAATACGGTTCCAGTAGTCCTGTAGCTGCTTTCTTCCAATGCACACTTTAAACAACGATTCCATATATATATATTAGCATTGCCTTCAAAAAGCATGGTTTATATCTAAGGTTTATGAATGTTTCCCATCATGATTAATTGCTTCTTGAGATTGATTGCTTTGATTTCTTAATAATAAATGTGTAGCATGAGATGTTAGATTAGAATTCTAGTTTTATGCGTAAGTAATTACAGACTTTGCTTTCTTTAATTTAGAATAGATCTGTTATGGTATTTCACTTTCATAGTCTAGATTCACCATTCTGCATTAGGTAGATTCATAGGAATATCTCTTTCACTTTCAACACTTTTAATTCTCTAAAATAGATTTATTGCTTTTAGTATTTTCAATCTTTAAAAATAGATTTACTGCTTTTAGTATTTTAATTCTTTAAAATAGGTTTATTGTTTCCCAGTATTTAAATTCCCTAGTATAAATAGTTCTATGTATTGAGTAGGCAACCCTTAAAACATTGATACCGATACCCAACCGTGACAAAGATGATCCTATAAGAGCACAGATAGTGCCTGCACCTTTAAAGTTTGTATGTCCCCCGGGTTGATAATTAAAGTAGGCTCTTAGTACAACTGCCCTCATTAGGCATCCATATTGGGAGCTCACCACTTTTTGGTGCCACTGCCGAGGTACATTACATGCACTGGAAGGTTAAATTATGTTCCCATTTTCCACTTTCATATTTTGGAAATTCTCAAGCACAGGAGTCACATTTCATCAAACAACAACATTAGCATTCCATTTTATCTTCTCCAATCGCTGGTGGAAATGAGTAGGAAGGTGGTTAAAGGAAAAGAGGATGCTTTGGCCCATCAAGGGATGATCAAACTAATAGTTGGTGAAGAATTAAAAGCACAGATTCCAGAGCTCTCTTGGGAGGAGTTCATAGTGGTATCTGCTGAGGACGTCCAGAGAATGAAGACTACGCCATTACCACCAGAGAAGACACAAATCCTGAAGATGCATCATGCAGGGGAGCTACGGCTAGCTGAGCAGAAAAATTCAGCGCTTCAAGAAAAATTGGCTGAGGCACAAAATGAATTAGCCAAAAAGGACCAGAATATTACCAAATTGAAGGATGTTTTGGCCACTACTGCTGACATATATGATAGACTACGGGACATCAGACCAACATCGGCAATATATGCAGTTTATATACAGGAGAAATGGGGCAAATTCCAACTCCAGAGGTTGAAGCAAGGATTCCCTATAGAGATAAACACTCCCAAAGAATTTATGGATGCATCTTTGAAATCCACAGAGATGGAGAAGGGCCAATTGAGTGAATTTTTCTTGCATAATTTTGTAGTTCCTGGCTCGCCCAACTGGTCACCAAACCCATATGTGGGCGATTTCCAATTGAGGGCATTATGTTTGTGGATGAACCATGAAATTGAGTGAGCCCAGGACTACCTTATCTATGCCACAACAAAATGGAAAACCCCATTGATGGTCAGGTCAGAGCCAACTCACCGTGAAGGGATAATCTACAACCATAGGATCCTCACCCAGGACGAGGAACTGATCCCCATTCTCCTTGCAAAACAACAGGAGGCTATGACTCATTTTGACATTACACTCTGAAGCACACAGAAGGAATTTCATGAGTCCATTAAGGAAAGGTGGAGCAGAGTGGAAAACGCTCTGAAAAGAAAATAAACTCCACTCCCCCCTCAGGATTGATGATGCTCTTTTCAAAGCCACACTCTACAAGGAATCTCTGGCAAGAAATCAACTCAGATGGATTGGGATGAGGCTAAATCCCCCATTCTTTCTTTCCCCAGTCATCAAGGGACAGATTAATGAAGAGGAAGAGAGGAGGGCATGGGCCAAGGAGGATCAGAATTTTGGATATCACAGGCAGACAAGGATCCCTAGGGTGGTAGCATGGGACATCAGGGAGGTCGTCGCTGAATTGAATAAGTCACCCAAGGATGGGTGAATCCTTCAAGTATGGGAGAGAACGATGAGTCCAATTTTCAGGTATTTCATAACCTTTTTCTTGTAGTAAAGCTCAAGCAATGGCAAAGAAACACACTCATTTGTGGGGAAAATGTTTTACCTTAATTATTTAATGAAGTTGTTTTTGACGATTATTCTTCTATGTTTAAAATGCGTATTTAATAAACTAATTCTGTGGAAATCGAGCGTGATTGAGTAGGTTCAGGGGAATTAAAGGACAAACACGTAGAAGACTGAGGGATCATGCAGCTCGACACCTTTTTCTTGATCTATAGAGAGCACACTCTTGTTCAATGAGTATCAACATTTAGGCATTTAGTTAGGTTCAGCATTAAGAATTATATAAATATGGACCTCTCGGGTAGCAAGAGGTCTCTGTTGAGATTTTTGGAGAAACATTGTTTCACATTTTTGCACTATTGAGATGCTTCTGAGTTACAGACCTTTGTGAAGACATGGAGTTTATATTTTAATAGAAGATTGATGTTAAATCCCAGTCAGCATCTATAAGTTTCGTTCCCTCCTGAGTACGGGTTGGAGAGGGCCCCTCCAAAACGTAAGTCAGGGGATGTCTTGATTTTGTAGTAATTTATAACACATTCTGTAGTTCAGCAATATGGTTCCAGTAGTCCTGTAGTTGCTTTCTTCCAATGCACATTTTAAACAATGATTCCATATATATATTAGCATTGCCTTCAAAAATCATGGTTTAGATCTAAGGTTTATGAATGTTTCCCATCATGATTAATTGTTTCTCGAGATTGATTTCTTAATAATAAATGTGTAGCATGAGATGTTAGATTAGAATTCTAGTTTTACGCGTAAGTAATTACAGACTTTGCTTTCTTTAATTTAGAATAGATCTGTTATGGTATTTCACTTTCATAGTCTAGATTCACCATTTTGCATTAGGTAGATTCATAGGAATATCTCTTTCACTTTCAACACTTTTAATTCTCTAAAATAGATTTATTTCTTTTAGTATTTTAATTATTTAAATAGAGATTTACTGCTTTTAGTATTTTAATTCTTTAAAATGGGTTTACTGTTTCCTAGTATTTAAATTCCCTAATATAAATAGTTTTATGTATTGAGTAGGAAACCCTTAAAACATTGATACCGATACCCAACCGTGACAAAGATTATCCTATAAGAGCACAGATAGTGCTTGCACCTCTAAAGTTTGTATGTCCCCTGGGTTGATAATTAAAGTAGGCTCTTAGTACAGCTGCTCTCATTAGGCATCCATATTGGGAGCTCACCAATTAGATCAACCAAAAGTATCCAAATCGAACCAGTCGAAGCAAAAGGGGAACCAAAGAGTGGGAGGTACACCTAGAGATTCAATTGACACCATGAAACTCCCTACACTGCCAAACACCTAGAGAAACCTGTCATTCTTCACTACCTTCATCCCCCCTCTATAGCCACAATATCCCACCTATAGAATTGAACCATCGCTCATAGGGATTAAGATTTTCTATATACTAAGAGTGTAAATGCAATGGAATATCTCTAAGATTGGAATTGACTATTACAAAGATGAAAGTAAAAATCTACTTACAGGATGTTTCTTCTTACTACCAACATCCCCTATGGCAGTCAAATATTTTAGAGCATCGATGTGTCAGTTCTTTAACTCTCTATATATCTATGAAATGCATTGCAGAGAATGCTTGCACTTGTGGCAGTTCTTTAACACTCCCTAACCTATCACTATGATAGTAGAGATAATTTTCTTTGTACACCTTATTAACATCATGCAACACAGATTTTGTGTTGAGTACATACCTTACCTCTTTCATATGTAATTTTTTCAATGTTCTTGATCACAATCCAATTGCATATAAGGTAAAAATGAAGACTAGTCCAACAATGTAAAAGGTTGATGTAGGTCATATTTGAATATGATGTATGTTCTACTATTGTTGATGTATATGTAACTTCGGAATGTATTTCACATATATGTATATTGTATTCCTATAGAGATGGTATTATTCCTCTATAAGGAAGTGTCGTCATTTATATTGTAAATGTCATAACTTATACTTGATGGGTTATTAGACCACCTTGTTGGGGTCGGCCCTGTATAAGTCATGTGGGTCGAAGGGTTATTAGACCACCCTATTGGGGGGTCGGCCATGTGGGTCAAAGGGTTATTAGACCACCCTATTGGGGGTCGGCCCACTCAGGATTATGTTATGTGGTAAAGTTCGAGCCTACATGAGTTAGGTAAAAAGGCAAGTCAAGTCAAGTATAAATAGAGTGCGGGAGGCACTCTATTTACTCACTCACTTCTCACACATGCACTCAAGGAGGAGTGGCGCACTTATGGAGGAGGAGGATCTGCTACTAGGTTATGGCTATCTCTCTTGGTTGGTTGTATCATTGCTCTATCTATCTCTGAGGAAGTTATTGGGGTTTTTCACCTTTATGGTTTTCCCCAAGTAAATCTTTGTGTCTCTTGTGTGCTTGCATTATTGTCTCCATGATTGATATGCTGTAGATATGCTGTACATGTTGTTCTCTCAGTTAAGATCCTAGATCAGATTGAATTAAATTCTAAAAATCTAACATGGTATCAGAGCTAGCCTGAAAGAAGGCATGGTATGGCATGTATGACACTTGTTGCACTTACGATGCTAGGGCTTGATATAGCAAAAACCAGTCATCGTAGCACTTTCGCTATAAATCCGTTTTGGAAAAATTTTCGGATCTGAAATTGTTACAAGACGAAGATTAAATCTCCAGGTACCTTGTGTCCAAAGGAAAACCTCTAATTCGTTGTACTTTGTGATTTATGATCTGTGCAATATAGGGTTTCTGCCTCTTCCAGATTTGAGTTAAAATCAGGTGACCTTGGGAAAAAGGTCATAACTTGGGCTAGGAAGATCTAAATGAAATTTTGTGAAAAGTGACAGGTAGTGCACAAACTGTACTATCTCAGAAAACTTTTTCAGAGGCCGAAGTTGAACCAGTGACACGTGGCACTCCGTATAAGTGCGCTCTCCTGTATTATCCCATAAACAGGTCATGTTGAGACATTTGGAATAAATCTCTCTCAGAGAGTCCAATTGAGGTCAGACCTATCAGGAGGGAAAGGTAACAGGCCGAGCTATCTCAGGAAACTTTTTCAGAGGCCTAAGTTAAAACAATGACACGTGGCATACCGTACAAGTTCGCTCTCCTGTTTTATCCCAAAACAGGTCACGTTGCGACATTTGGCATAACTCTCTCTCAGAGAATCCAATTGAGGTCAGACCTATCAGGATGGAAAAATAACAGGTCAGGATATCTCAGGAAACTTTTTCAGACCCTGTGGATCAAAAATTTTGGAGTTACACCAGAAACAATCAGGTACATATTTCTGTCAAAACAGAATTATTTTTTGGTACCTTCATTCATGGCTTCCGGAATTTAGGGCTTTGGAGAAAGTTGGAATTTTTGTAATCGGAGACCACGACTGGATGCTACTCATCAAAATAGAAATTTAGAGACCAAGATCAGAATTTTTGGTTGGGAAGAAGGCCGGGCTTGATTAGACCCTAGTTCGGGACTTTGATCAGAAAAGTGGAAAATTAGGGCTTCTATAAAAATGGGAATTTTTGAAATCTGTGACCACGGCTGGAAGCTCCTCAGAAAAATAGAAGCTTAGAGCTTTGGATCAAACATTTTGATTGGGAAGAAGAGTGGGCTTCATCAAACCCCAGTTTAGGGTCACGTCCAGTGAATCCAGAAGTTTCAAAAGCAAAATTGAGGAGTGAAACTTGGCAGTTTTCAAATTCTGAATATATCAACTTGATCAGCTCATCAAGGCACATATTTCTATCCTGTCAGAAGTTTGAAATTCAAAGTTTGAATTTTTGGGGTTTCTCTGACAAACCCATATCCAGCTCAAGGTCCAGTTCTTGCAAATCAAGTGGATTGGGTTAATCCTAGAAAACGATGGATTGATCACCTGCATAAGTGAAGAAGTTCCTGTCTCAGAGGAAGATGAGGATAAGGTCTTACATAAGAAGATTACAAGCGATCTCGACAGGTATGACTCATCGAGGTATGTTTCGATATTTGTCCATGATTAAGTTTATGGTATGTTTGTCTTCATGTTATTACGGTTAGTACAATTTTGATTTTAGATTTGTCATATCTCCTTAACAAAATTATGAATGCATGATAGAAGATATTCATTGGTTAGGGTGTTGACACTTATGATTGTACTAATGCATTATGGTGTTGTATGAGGTTTATGTTGTCTACTAACATGAAAGGTACACCAAGAAAGGAAAATCATGTTCCAGTTCAAGAACATATGATCATGATGACATGAGGACAAAGAGTCATCCATTGTCATGGATCTTATAGAAGATCCATTTACGAGGTATGTATAACTTGGTTTTGTAATAGTTAACCTATGAGATATACAGGCTACTAGCACAAGTCATTGAAGAAGAACAAGAAGACATCATGTGAGTATGTTAGACATAAATAGCTAGCATGTTAATCCAGGTATGTTTTTCCTATATCAAGATAGAATCCTACCTTGTGTTAGGATCTTATACTGTTGTTGATAATGATTATTCATGAAGTCATAGGTTTGAATAATCATGATTGTATGCATATTATGTTTCTTACCATAATTGATGATATGACTAACCAGAAGAATCATGATGGTATAGGTTTGAATAATCACAGGTTTTATGCATTTTATATCTCTTATCTTGATTGATGATTCAACTAACCTGAAGAGTCATAGGTTTGAGTAATTACAGGTTTAGACATGTTATGTTTCTTATGATTTGAATAACCATAAGAATCCTACATAAACCTTGAATGCTAATGCTTATTATTTCTGTTTGAAATGATCATGACTATACATGCTTGAGATTATTGTGTTTTAATAGTATACTAATGAATGTATGATTTTATATGAGATCACAAGGATAACACATTCATGATACTAATAAGCATGCATAGGGACCAAGGATGAATATGAGATTCAAGAACAGGTAATCCAGGAAGCAAAGATCAAGAGGGAGTACACTCCAGTGGTTTATGCAAGGATGCAGATATTCAGAGGGAGTTGACCATCTCTCTACATCCCACAACAGAAAGGTGTAGAAGAAGCTACTTCATATTAGGACTCCAGCAGCTCCTGCAAGGAAGCGAAGACTCAGAGGGAGTCCACCCAACGAACAAACAAAGATAAGTATTTGAATTGTCATTTCTTAAATAATACTGTTCAATAATGTATATATTGATGTTCCTAGAATTAGGTTGTGTATTATGCATATTAGAATAGTTGCATTAATGAACAATATACTACTAATATACATGGGTAAGTGGCCTATGGCACTGTACAACATTCCATTGCTACTTATCTAGAATGAAACCTCTTTGCTGACATGTTGGGAGTTGTGCACACTCTTAACAATGTTCTGGTAGAGATTGGAAGGCATCTAGAAAGTTATGGGATATGGATAAATGTTGTATTGAAGCATTGGCAAAGATAATTGCATGACTGTATGACATATTTCTGTATGTGGAAGAATTTGTTCTGAAAACTATGAGATGTTTTCTAATCATGCAATTTAACTTGCTGTGTAGGAAAGTTCGTATGCCATCTCCTACAAAAGAAGAACTACAACATTTGTTCCAACAACAAAGATATCTATTGACGATATTGAAGTTCCCAGGATCTGGGATGAAGAAATGGAATGCCATGATCCGTCGATCATGAAGAATAATGTTTGGGATGTAGTCCCAAGACATGAAGGGAAGTTTGTTATAACTTCCAAATGGAACTATTAGATCAAGCATATTGCAGATGGTATCATTGAGAAATACAAAAGTGATGAAATAGAAGATGCACCATATGGATTTCAAGACAACATGGTGTAGTCATATATGTGTGCAGAACTTGATATGGTAGGATAGACAGCTTTCTATCCAGCTTGGGCTTTACCAAGAATAAAGAGGATTCCAACCTTTTCTACAAGGTTGAGGAAGGAAATCCAGCGATACTACTATTTGGATGACCTGTTTGTATCAGGTGAGGATAGATTGATTGCCGACACGCAGCGGAAGCTTGCTGTCGAGTTTGAGTTGAGGAACTTGGGGATGATGCACTATTTGTTTTTGGCATGGAGGTGTGGCAGAGTGATGGAATCTTCCTTGAACAAGGGAAGTCTGCAGTAGATATCCTGAAGAGGTTCGAGATGATGGATTGCAAGGCCATGGCCACACCTATGGCATCAAATCTGAAGCTTCTATGTGATGCTTCATCTGAGCCGGTTGATATCTCTTTGTATCGTCAGATGATTGGGTCCTTGATGTACCTGACGAACACGAGACCAAACATTTGCTTTGCGGTGAACACATTGAGCCAGTTCCTGACGGATCCGAGGACTGTTCACCTGGTTACTGTAAAGCATGTTCTGAGGTACCTGAAGGGTACAGTGGATTATGGGCTCAAGTATGAAGTGAATCAAAAGTTTAACCTGCAGGGTTATGTTGATTCAGATTGAGCTGGCAGTGCTGCAGATAGGAAGAGCACATCTGGGTGTTGCTTCAATATGGGATCAGGCGTGATCTCTTGGTTTAGCAGGAAGCAGTCCTGCGTAGCATTGAGTACAGCTGAGGCTGAGTATGTTGCAGCTTGTTCAGCTAGTTGTGAGGCAGTATGGCTACAGAAGCTACTGTCTGAGTTATTTGATATCCCGCTGGATGCTACTGGTATCTTCTGTGATAACCAGAGTTGTGTGAAGCTATCCGAGAACCCAGTGTTTCATGACACGTCGAAACACATAGAGATCAAATATCACTATATCAGGGATATGGTGCAGAGAGGAGTTGTGAAGCTCCTGTATGTTGCGACGGATGAGCAGATTGCAGATGTGCTGACGAAGCCACTAGCTAGGGTGAAGTTCGAGTACTTCAGAGAGAGGCTTGGCGTGCTTCAGATCGAGGATACTTCGAGGAAGAAGTGATGGACACATTTGTTGAAGCCATTCCAAGCATGTTGGAAGGGGGATCCTTCACATGGCTGTGGATGTAAGCGCTGGATGATGAGCATCAGGATGATGTTATGGTTTCTGCTTAGATATGATCAGTTGGATCATTATATATGCATCATGTTGGATGTTGGATATGATCAGTTGGATCATTTACATGTATCTTTGTATGATCAGGTAGATCATGGATGCTGTTGGATACATTGTGTGGATCATGTATCTTTGTATGATCAGGTAGATCATGGATGCTGTTGGATACATTGTGTGGATCATGTATCTTTGTATGATCAGGTAGATCATGGATGTTGTTGGATACATTGTGTGGATCATGTATCTTTGTATGATCAGGTAGATCATGGATGCTGTTGGATACATTGTGTGGATCATGTATCTTTGTATGATCAGGTAGATCATGGATGCTGATGGATACATTGTGTGGATCATGTATCTTTGTATGATCAGGTAGATCATGGATGCTGTTGGATACATTGTGTGGATCATGTATCTTTGTATGATCAGGTAGATCATGGATGCTGATGGATACATTGTGTGGATCATGTATCTTTGTATGATCAGGTAGATCATGTATGTTGATGGGTACATTGTGTGGATCATGTATCTTTGTATGATCAGGTAGATCATGTATGATTGATGGATACATTGTGTGGATCATGTATCTATGTGTGCATCAGATGGATGCATTGTATGATCAGGATGATCGTGGATGACGAGCTTCTCCAGATGACATGCAGCAGGATGTTGCAGTGATGATGATGAGTATCAGATGATACTTTGTGGCCGTGGATCAGGTTGTGCAGGAAAGCATGTAATTTGTGCCCTGGGAGATTTGCAGATGGTCTTTCGAGGTTTTTCCTATGGCATGTAATTCGGTGCCCTGGGACATCTGGCAAATGCTCTTGCGAGGTTTTGCTTGGGAGGACATGTAATTTTTGCCCTGGGAGATCTGCAGATAGTCTTTCGAGGTTTTGCCTATGGCATGTAATTCGGTGCCCTGGGATATCTGGTAGATGCTCTTGCGAGGTTTTGTCCTATGGCATGTAATTTGCTCCTGGGAGATCTGGACAAGATGAAAAAGGCCTCAGATGCTTCAGCCAGGTTTTGCCATGACCACATGTAATTTGCTCCTGGGAGATCTGGACAGGATGAAAAAGGCCTCAGATGCTTCAGCCAGGTTTTGTGGTGGACCACATGTAATGTGCTCCTGGGAGATCCGACAGGTAGAGCTGTGTGCTCGTAACAGCCTGGGATGCTTCAACCAGGTTTTGTGGTGAGATCACATGTAATGTGCTCCTGGGAGATCCGACAGGTAGAGCCGCGTGCTCGTAACAGCCTGGGATGCTTCAGCCAGGTTTTGTGATGGGTCACATGTAATGTGCTCCTGGGAGATCCTACAGGTAGAGCTGTGTGCTCGTAATAGCTTGGGATGCTGCAGCCAGGTTTTGTGACGCACGTAATAAGTCCTGAGGATTCCACAGTATGTCCAGTGATGATGAAGACCTGCAGGTGGTGGGCCTACATCCAGTATGAAAAAGGAATGGCTCTGTAGAACTTCCTATGACGAGTAGATTCAGAGATTGATTGAGATAGCAGCAGTAGTGACGATGATGATGACTCGATGATGATTATCCAGTGACGATGATCCAGAGAAGATGACTTGTGCTAGAAGAACTGTGCTGAGAAATACCTTCCTAGTTAAGAGGGAGTGTTGATTATATGTAACTTCGGAATGTATTTCACATATATGTATATTGTATTCCTATAGAGATGGTATTATTCCTCTATAAGGAAGTGTCGTCATTTATATTGTAAATGTCGTAACTTATACTTGATGGGTTATTAGACCACCTTGTTGGGGTCGGCCTTGTATAAGTCATGTGGGTCGAAGGGTTATTAGACCACCCTATTGGGGGGTCGGCCATGTGGGTCAAAGGGTTATTAGACCACCCTATTGGGGGTCGGCCCACTCAGCATTATGTTATGTGGTAAATTTCGAGCCTACATGAGTTAGGTAAAAAGGCAAGTCAAGTCAAGTATAAATAGAGTGCGGGAGGCACTCTATTTACTCACTCACTTCTCACACATGCACTCAAGGAGGAGTGGCGCACTTATGGAGGAGGAGGATCTGCTGCTAGGTTATGGCTATCTCTCTTGGTTGGTTGTATCATTGCTCTATCTATCTCTGAGGAAGTTATTGGGGTTTTTCACCTTTATGGTTTTCCCCAAGTAAATCTTTGTGTCTCTTGTGTGCTTGCATTATTGTCTCCATGATTGATATGCTGTAGATATGCTGTACATGTTTTTCTCTCAGTTAAGATCCTAGATCAGATTGAAGTAAATTCTGAAAATCTAACAACTATACCAGAGTATAACAGGTTGAGTAATCGTAAATACCATATCCCCAGCTGTATTGAGGAATGGAGAGATGTACCTACGAAGGAATGGGTACATAGATTTATTCACACATTGGACACTGTCCCTAAGAATTGGTACATAGAATTGGAAGTGCGCATAGGCACAATAGATTGGAAAGATATGTTGAAAAACTTTGAGTTCGTATTCAACTTTCAAGATGAAAACCCAAATGTTGATGCATCCTTACAAGTAATTAAGAAGAATATGTT
Source organism: Larix kaempferi (assembly GCA_027924585.1). Lineage (NCBI taxonomy): Eukaryota > Viridiplantae > Streptophyta > Pinopsida > Pinales > Pinaceae > Larix > Larix kaempferi. Next base: position 686,380 of record BSBM01000760.1, on the reverse strand, counting down.
TCCTACAGATGAGCTATAGTTTTCATGGAACATGCAACCTGCAATTACGATTGTGCCAAAATTGTTAGAATGTTACAACATGGAAAAAGAGACACATGATGGTGAAGATCCAATAAATATACGTATCCCAGAAGCACAAGGGGAATACGTAGAGGAAGGTCCTCATTGGAAGTCCTTGATTATACCTAGCCATTGAAAACATGCAAATCCAACATTGGGACATAGGAGAAACTAAAGTATGAAAGTTTAGGAGATTGTTGGGATGAAGAGACAATCTAGAAAATCACTAATCTTCTAATAAAGTATTAGGATTTTTTTCGTTCGACGTTTTCTGAAATGAAGGGAATTTTTGGGGAATTAGGAGAAATAAATTTTCCATTGAAACTAGATACAAATTCTGTTAAGAAAAGACCTTATAAAATGAATCCAAAATACAAGGAAAAAGTCAAAGTAGAGCTTGAGTGGATGTTGGAAGTTGGAATTATAGAACCTGTCATTGAATCTGAATGGATTACAAGATACGAATTCTAGAGGAATAAGGATTTGTGTTGATATACGCAAACTAAATTATGCTTGTCTACATGAATCATTCCCAATCCCATTTATAGATGAAGTACTTGAAAATGTAGGAGGTCAAGAAGCATATTCATTCACAGATGGATTCTCTGGATACCACCAGATTAAGATAACCAAAGAAGATAGACATAAGACCACTTTTGCGACAAAGTGGGGTTGCTATTGGTATATTGTTATGCCATTTGGATTGAAGAATGCCTCGACTACATTTTCAAGAATTGTTGTCGCAAATTTCAAGGTATTTATACATAAATTTTTAGAGGTTTATCTGGATGATTGGGCAGTCTTTAGCTTGTTGAAGGATCCTATTGAACTTCCACGCTTGATGTTGGATAAGTGTTGGAAGTATCAGATTTCTCTTAACTTGAAGAAGTGTATTTTATGGGCTCCATTTGGAATCTTATTGGGACATGTGGTATGTAAGCAAGATCTATTGGTAGACCTTGCAAATATAGTTGTAATAGTGAATTTGACACCACCTACATATGTGCAATAGTTAAGAGCAACATTAAGACATATTGGATATTGTAGAAAGTTCATCAAGGGATATGCGTAGATCACTACACCTACAAAAAATATGTTTAATAAAGAAGTCAAATTCAATTGGAATGAAGAATTCCAGCGAATCTTGGATACTACATTAAAACAAAAGCTAGTAAGTGCACTGATATTAGTTTCCCCAGATTGGAATAAGGAATTTCATGTTCATGTATATGCATCATCTATTTCTTTAGGCATGGTATTGGCACAAATAGGTCAAGGAGAGCTGGACCATCCAATTGCATTTGCAAGTAGGAAGTTTTCAAATGCAAAGTATAATTACACTACTACAAAGCATAAAGGGTTGGCTATGGTTTGTGCACTACAGAAGTATAGACACTATCTACTGGGATCACACTTTAGTATGTATACTAATAATTATGCACTCAAATACTTAGTGAATAAGCCATTGTTTGGGGGGGGAGATCTGTAGATGGTTGCTACTATTCTAGGAGTATGATTTTGAAATAATAGTAAAGCCATGTAAGACGACTTCTCGTCCAGACCACTTGTGCTAGTTGAACTAAAGAGAAGATACTGATAATTTGGATGACAACTTGTATGATGCACACCTATTTTCACTACACATGGTAGATGAATATTTCATAGAAATTACACAGTTTTTTAGCACTGGGACTGCTCCATCATAACATATAGCTGCACAAAAGAAACAACTAATAGTAAAAGCAACTGATTATCAACTAATTGTAGGAAACTCGTATAATTTGGGAGTATATGGGATCTTGAGAATATGTGTGTTAGAAAAATAAATACCTATGATACTGGAAGAAGCTCATGAAGGAGTTGCAGGATGCCACTATGTAGGAAACACAACAACACAAAATATATTGTGCACAGGACTTTGGTGGCCCACGGTGCATAGGGATGCAAATGAATACTATCAAACCTATGATGTTTTTCAAAGAGTTGGAAAACCATCAAGAAGATATTAGATTCCATTAGTCCCATGGATTACCTTACAACCCTTTGATAAATGGGCAATAGACTTTATTGGACCTATTAATCCCCCAACAAAGAGATCAAGAGCAAGGTACATCATTACTGCAACAAACTATTTGACTAGATGGGATGAAGCAGAACCAGTTAAGGATTGCAATGTGGATACCGATGCACAATTACTATTTGATAATGTGGTAACAAGTTTTGGTTTTCCAAGAATCCTCATGAGTGACCGGAGAACTCATTTTCAAAATAAGACAATTGAGGAACTAGTCACAAAATTTAAGATATACCATATGAAGAGTACACCATAACATCCTCAAGAAAATGGGATAGTAGAATATTTCAATAAAATACTGGAGTCTACGTTGACCAATATTTGCAATGTTAACACAGATAATTGGGTCTTGGGATTCCTACAGTATTATGGGTTTACAGAACTACAAGCAAGAAGCTGAATGGGAAGACACCTCTTAGATTAGTATATGGACAAGAAGTAGTGATTCCTATGGAGTTCATTGTACCTATGTTACGCATTGCATCAATGATAGAGATGATGGATAGAATTAGAACAAAGAAAATACTAGAAGACTTAATGCAACTTGTTATCACTCCATGAGTCTTTCCTTGACTATAAAGGGAATGAGCCTCGTAACTTAAAGAGATCAATAATGTATGAGAGATAGGATCAAGTCGGATGACTTGATATGCTCACATCCACTCAGAAACACATGAATCCACTTGAAGAAGAAAGGATTTCTATTATACTGCTCAGAAGGTTTAAATCAAAGGTGTGGAAGTATGGAGAAAACTTATTATGCTAACAGAAATATACATACAACAACATACGTGAATGGCCAGCTATGACAAGTAAAGTACTTATCATACCAGCAGAAACATACATGCGATTGCATACCTAAATGGTCATACATAACATGTAAGATACTTGCATCTCTAGTTCATCAATGCAAAGACAAGATGACAACCATCAGGCATTAGACAAACATTAGAACATGAATGTAATATTTGTAAACAAGTACAACGAAGAAAGGGAAATGAAAATCTGAACAAAGCACAATGAAAGAATCTTCTCTGTCAAGATGTACTCATGAAAGTCTAAATGAAGTATGGTTACAAGTCTCTAAAGTTGAACCACAGTCCCTCAGACTGTCTACCCCCCCTAATATTGCAAGAAGACATAAGCTTTATAGCTTTTACAAAGCAGTTTCAGATCCTAAGAAACTAGATCTGAATATGCTAATAATAGAAAATCAAAACAGTTTCACAAAAATAGGATAAAATCCTATCTTAAGGGTCAAGCCCTTATCATGATGATCTTCATGGCCTTCATAGTCTTCAACAGCTGCAGTAGATCTTCATAGGCTAAAAGCTAAGTCGAAATTCCCACCTTGACTAACAGGTCATCTCTTGCCATAAAAATTGGTCCAAACTGCTGAAAACTGGGGTTTAGAGATGGATTTGGTTCTCCAAATCTATGACTCCTGTGTATAAAAAGAAAGAGTTTTTTTTGGATTGGTTTGTTTTGAGCAGAAACCTCTCTCAATTATTAGAAATTCGTTTTCATTTTCCCGATATCTGTATTTCAAAAACATGTGTCAAACAGGGAAGTTCTGAGATCCGAAAATTAGGGATCAAAGATGGATTCGATTATCCCAATATGAAACACCTGTACAAAAAATGAGAGATTTTATTTTTTTTTGACATGTTAGGAACAAAAACCTCCGACCGTTTTGCAAAATGATTCTCCAGTCGCTCAGAATCATCACTTGAAAATGATGACTCAGCACAGTAAAAGCGCCAATTTTGGTTGCTTAGAGCACCCTGAAATTTTGCTGTAAGCTGCCAAAAGATAGGCTTTCAGTGGCTAATGAACAGTTTAAATGTCCTCCTAAGCCACCGAAAATTGAGTTTTGAATTTTTTGAAATAAAAACAAAATCCAATGTTTTTCAAACTTTATTATATACCTAAAACTCTAAAAAATGAGCCTTAAAAAATTTAGAAATGTATTTTTTCAATGACTTCCTATCACCTAAAATAAACAAACTTGACTATGTTATTTGAGGAGATAACATCTGGCTCCTACTCGGGGATGAAAGCCTCCCTGTGAGGTTTCAAGAACCTAGTAGTTCCAGTCGCCTTTACCATTGGGCTATGGAGTCACTTGGCCTATGCAACTGATCTCTGTACACTTTCAAAAACTACCATTCTCAGGATCTACCTTTATTCACATAAGCTTACTGATATTTATGTTGCAAACTGGAAGAAAAGAAATGCTCAGGCAACGAGCTTATTTCCTACAGTACTCTACTCTAACCCGTTCTGCATTTGGGTTAGGTAAATGTTGATTTCCATAACAACCATCCAAGCAATTTTAAAACTGAAGAAATCTCATCTTTATCACTGATTAACAGCTGATGTCTGAAATGTAACGACAGTGATAAGAACTCATTCAGGAAACCATACTTACCCATAAACAATGGCAAGCTAAGGAAATCTGAAATCTTTAGGTTCTCTCAAAAGTATAAGTCCATGAAGGCTGCCACCGGGTCTTTGAAACCAAGATAAAAAACATGTTGATCCACGAAGAACCCTTGCTAAAAAATGACTACTTCTCTGCTGAAAAATTGATGACCTTCTTGTTCTCTTATGATAAGATCTTGATCATCAATCATTAAAATTTCCTTTTGAGAATAGTGCTCACAAGAGGATGATAAAACATGGTTTACATCATATGAATAAATATCAGTTGAAAACATATAATTTCCTATACAATCATTAGTTATTATAGGCTCATCTGGGTTTGCAAACTGATCATAAAATTCAGACTCATACCTGTCTTGGGAGTACTTTGCAAACACTGAAGAATCTGATTCTAAATCTGAAATGAGCTCACATGCTTGCTGCTGTTCCAAATCTGCTTCAGACTCATAATCTTCCTGTTCAAAATATGAACTATACTCACAGTTCATTTCCTCTTGTGCATGCAGGTCTTCAAAGTCAATCTACTCTCGGATATTTCTGGAAGCATGAATGTTCTCCTCCACCTCTTGAGCGTCTTCAAACAAGGTCTTTAAGGATGAAGAATTTATTTCTAGCAGAAGAAGAGAAAGTTCTTAATGCAATCCCATAACATAATGAATCATGGCAGCTTTCTATGTAGGCCGAATCTTCAAGGGAATACCATAGTAGATGCTGAAAAATCTCTCCAAGTGCCTTTCAGCTGAAGCTTGATTCTCTCCAGAAGAACAAGGGAGATATTCATAAAGGTCAAGAGGATAAGGATGAAGACGAGAGGGCAGTTTTAATGGCTTAAACATCTTCATCGTGATTTTGATTTGAAAGGCTGTGGGCTAATTATGAGGGATAGTAATTTGCTGACAAGGTTCAAAGGTTATGGCAACGAGTGCTGAGCTCTGCATAGGTTTTGAATCAATTTTTATTTCTTCAAGGTTACATGGCTGATCAGATTTAGAAGGAATTTGGATACATAGCTCATTTTTATAAATGAGTTGAGGCACAAAGACTGATTCAACTTCTACAATACAAGCAGGCTGCAAATCTTCTTCTAAAGATGGATTTATAAAAGATGGTTGATAATCTTCAGAATATACAAAACAGAGGATAATTCTTTTAACATGTGAAGGAAAAAGTATAAAGGAGCTGATAAAGAATAACAACAATTCATAAAGTAAACTGATGAATTGGTACCTGGATTTTGAATTCATCCTCTTCATCTTCTATCAATTGGGTCCTCCCCAGTGGAGTCTTTAATGTGCAGTCGCTAGACAAATGATTACAGTCAAAATTTATGTCTATCTCTTGTTTGCCATCAAGAAACAAATCTATGTCATTCTCCTAGGGAAAATCTGCTTTCACTTTCGTTCCCCGGCAACGGCGCCAATTTTTTATCACTCCAGGAGTCTTTCCTTGACTATAAATGGAATGAGCCTGGTAACTTAAAGATATCAATAATGTATGAGAGAAAGGATCAAGTTGGATGACTTGATATGCTCACATCCACTCAGAAACACATGAATCCACTTGAAGACGAAAGGCTTTCTATTATATTGCTCAGAACGTTTAAATCAAAGGTGTGGAAGTATGGAGAAAACTTATTATGCTAACAGAAATATACATACAACAACATACGTGAATGGCTAGCTATGACAGGTAAAGTACTTATCATACTAGCAGAAACATACATGTGATTTCATACCTAAATGGTCAGACATAACATGTAAGATACTTGTAGCTCTAGTTCATCAATGCAAAGACAGTATGACAGCCATCAGGCATTAGACAAACATTAGAACATGAATGCAATATTCGTAAACAAGTACACCGAAGAAAGGGAAATGAAAATTTGAACAAAGCACAATGGAAGAATCTTTTGTGTCAAGATGTACTCATGAAAATCTAAATGAAGTATGGTTACAAGTCTCTAAATTTGAACCACAGTCTCTCGGGCTGTCTCCTCCCCCTAATATTGCAATAAGACATAAGCTTTATAACTTTTACAAAGTAGTTTCAGATCCTAAGAAACTGGATTTGAATATGCTAATAATAGAAAATCAAAACAGTTTCACAAAACTAGGATAAAATCCTATCTTAACGGTCAAAGCCTTATCATGATGATCTCCATGGCCTTCATAGTCTTCAACAGCTGCAGTAGATCTTCATAGGCTAAAAGCTAAGTAGAAATTGCCACCTTGACTGACAAGTCATCTCTAGCCACAAAAATTGGGTCAAACTGCTGAAAACTGGGGTTCAGAGATGGATTTGGTTCTCCAAATCTATGACACCTATGTATAAAATGAAGGAGGTTTTGTGGATTGGTTTGTTTTGAGAAGAAACCTCTCTCAGTTCTTTGAAATTCATTTTCATTTGCCCGAGATCTATATTTCAAAAACATGTGTCAAACAGGGAAATTCTGAGATCCAAAAATTAGGGATCAAAGATGGATTTGATTCTACCAATATGCAACACATGTAGGAAAACTGAGAGAGGTTATTGTTCTCTGACATGTTAGGAACAAAAACCTCCAACCGTTTTTCAAAATGATTCTCCAGTCGCTTAGAATCATCATTTGAAAATGATGACTCAACATAGTAGAAACACCAATTTCGGTGGCTTAGAGCACCCTAAAATCTCGCTGTAAGCTGCCGAAAGCTAGGATTTCGGTGGCTAATGAGCAGTTTAAATGCCCGCCTAAGCCACCGAAGCCTGAGTTTTGAATTTTTTTAAATGAAAACAAAATCCAATGTTTTTCAAACTTTATTACATACCTAAAACTCTAAACAATGAGCCTTAAAAAATTTAGAAATGTATTTTTTCAATGACTTCCTATCACCTAAAATAAACAAACTTGACTATGTTATTTGAGGAGATAACACAACTAGAAGAAGATCGATTTGTCGCAGGCTTGCATCAACAAGTGCAGAAAGTGCATGCGATAGCATGACATGAAAGGTGCATTAAGCATAAGAAATTCGAAAGAGGATATTTAGTGTTATTGCATGACAGTAAGTGCCAGAAACAACCTAGTAAGTTCATAATTTATTGGCTAGGACCCTATGCCATAAATTTTGTCATGGAGGGAGGAGCTGTTCAATTGCAAAATTTCGATGGAAAGCTTAAAGAAGGACTTGTCAATGGAATTGAAATGAAACTGTATAGGGAAAACCGTCCTTCTGCACACTAAGTATAAGAACTTGAAAAAAAGGAAAAATAAAGAAAAGTAAAAATAAAAATAGGGAAAAAAAGGAGAAGAAAAAGAAAGGATATAAGTAAGATAAAGGAAAAATAAAAAGAAGAAGATATAAGTTGCAGGAAACAAGACACATCACATAAAGAGTTGTGCATAGAAAGGGACCACAAAAGACTGAGGGAAATTGAATGGGATGCATTAAAGACTGACAAAGTAGTGAAAGGATCGAGACCTAGAAACATTAATGACACTAGTAAAAAATGAGATATAAGTGACCATGCGACCAAAAAAATTGGTCACCACAGTTTTTTCAAGGTATAAATGACCAAACTTGAGTGAGCTAACTACAAAATGACCAGAAGAATAACCAATTGGGTCACGGGATAAAATATATGACCAGATAAAATATATGACCAGATAAAAAGTAACTAAACTAAAAATTACCACATAACAATAACATTAAGAATATGAATTGGTCATTTATTTGGTCATTGTTAGTTGTCACTCTGATAATGAAAACTTGCAGTTTTGACAATGAATTTGTACAATTTATTAAATTGTAACACTGCAGATGGATTTAGAGACCCCCTTAGGGAGGTATCTATATCCATTTGCAGTGTTAGAATTTATCTCTGAATCCATCTGTAGTGTTATAATTTAGTAAATTGTAGACCCCCGCACGCACGTGTCACAGCTCAACATTAATGCATGAAGCAAATTTGCACCGATTACATATCATAGTTGTTCATTATCGATCCCCTATATGACGTCCTAATGATACATTAATGATTTTGAAGAAATTATTAAATGTTAATACTGCAGATGGATTTAGATACCCTTTTTCTAAGGGGTCTTTGAATCAAGGGGTCTCTAAATCCATCCGCAGTGTTAAAATTTAGTAATTTGTAGACCCCCTCATGTGAGGACACCACAACAACACTGAATGAGGAGATAAAAGTGGTCATGCCACTAATATATTGACCTATCATGCCCAACCAATAACTAACCCAACATGATGATCTCATATATACACATTTGTTGTGGAAACAATTATGCAAATATACATATATACATTTTTTTTAAGATGCTTTGTATATAAATAATATTAATTGTTAGGTTTTTATGTCCCCGATAGGGGACATATATGTTTCACGAAGATCATATTAATCCATCCATATAGTTAAACATTTTATTTTTATTTTTGCATAGTTAAACTTTGGAAAATTAATTTTGTATTTAATATAATTTTGAATATCTATTTATATCCAATGCTATTGGACTGCAGATAATGAAGTTATCATCAATAATTCCACTACAAGGTCGAACGATGTGCTTATGTCATGCAGGAATGAATGTTAATCATCCCTAAAAGCTAATAGTGCAAGCATTTAAACCGACATTGTATAGAAGGCGAGTGTGGAGTCATTAACGGGTACCATATTTTTGTTGTAAAGTACTTACTATGAATGTGAACTTAATTTTTTGTGGTGAAGTACTTACGATGAATGTGAAATGGGGTGTATGTAATTAATGAAGTCGGCTATGGGCTGATGCACAGTCATGGACTCCTTTAAAGACACTTTAGATGCCACATAATAGTGAAAAAACATGGAACCTCTCACTTTAGGTGACAATTAGGGGTACTTCCCTAACGGATTTGAAGATGAAGTAAAAAGACAAAAGATAGGTAATTGAATCATATTTCATAATATATAACATTTATCTATAAATTTTTTGTCTAAATGATTATAAAATTAGTTTCCGTTAAATTGCGTTTTTAAATTTTCAGCACATCATAACATATATGTTTGTGTGGGTGCAACACTTATTGAGATAAATGATGTCAATTTTGGGTACAATCTTGCAGACATATAAAGGACATATGGGCCTAGTGCAACACTATTTATTAAAAAAAATTCATGAATTTTTTATTATTATTATTAATTATTGAAGTCAGAAAACCTTGAAATGAAAACGTTATGTGCGGGTGCAACACTTTAGGGAAACAATTTAATGAAATCCTTGATTTCTATATATACAATTGTAGAGCTCTCTCTCCTCTAGTGCACCATATAGTTTTCTTGGGAAATGGTGAAGGCAATCAAAAGTTATATAAAAAACAATCGATGTATCTATTTTCGAAAACTGACGTGTGTCATTTAGAAAAATAATAATAAATAAATAAAACATACATTTTTAGGAAAAAATTACATATTTAGAATCATTAGATCGTACTCTACACTATTCTATTTTTTCATAAAAAATATAGTGTTTGTCATAGCAAAACACGCCATTGAAACTGAGCATACTGATAGAGTTATAAAATACAGGCAATAGACCTGGTTTATTTTTCCTAGCCAATGGGTTCGGTTGTCCGAATCTATTTCCGAACATCATGCCAAGCCTTATTCCCGCTGAGTTTTTAAATTTTAAAAAATGCATATGCGTTTTAGCCTTGTTCATATCTTATATGCATTATAACGCATATGCGATTCATATCGCATATGCGATATAACGCATATGCATTTTATCTTTAGTAGCTTGGTACGAGAGTAAAAAAGAGTTTACCAAGTTAGTGGATAGGATTTGGGAGAAACCCCGTCTAAAAGAAAAATATCATGGTAATTATTGGCCCCTCCGAAGCGATTTAGTGTAAGTGTGGAAAAATGACTACACTTAGCCTAAACTTTGTGAATGGTTGTGGATAATGAGGTAATATTATTGGAGGTTCAAAGGCTATTCCAAAGGAGGTATTAGGATGATGAGGTTACCAAGTTAGGATGCCTTTCTTGTTGCCTATGCATGATCAACCTCAATGGGAGGAACAGGGTAAACAACAACTGTAGGCTCTGTATATGGATATGTCAATTTAAAAAAAAATTACATATACATTGGCCTTGGAACACCATACACTTTCTCCCTCTATAACCAACCTTCCCCCCTTTGTCTATCTAACACATCCACATACCCTCTCTCCATCCCTATTCATCTAACCATCATTATTTCTCCCCTTCACCACCCCTCTACCTCTATAACCATCCCTCATCCCTCTCTCTCTCTCCCCCTTCCCTCTCTCTCCCTTCCCTCTTTCTCCCTTCCCTCTCTCTCCCTTCTCACTTCTCCCCTCCCTCCCTCTCCTTCTACCTCCATTTGTTCCATCCTCTCACTCACTCCATACCTCACTTTCTCCCCCTACCTCCTCTCTCCACCCCCTTCTCTCTCCCCCCATAATTCCTTCTCTCTCTTCCTCTCTCCCCCTCTCTGTCTAAATCCCCCCTCTTTCCTTATCTGGACACTCCCCCTCGAACAAACTTACACACCTCTTGGTATTGAAAAAACACACCCCCTCTCCCTATATAACAAAACTTCCCCCCTTTGTATCTCTCACACACACCCACACACCCTCACTCCATCCTTCTCTATCTAACCATCACTATTTCTCTCCTTCACTATCTCTCTACATCTATAACCATCCCTCAACCCTCTCTCTCTCCCCTTTTCCTCACTCACTCTCTCTCTCCCCCTCTCTACCTAAATTCCACCTCCTTCATAATCTCACCACTCCCCGCTCAAACAAACTTACACACCTCTTGGTCTTGGAACACCACACCCCCTCTCCCTCTATAACCAATCATCCCCCTTTCTCTCTCACACACACATCCACGCATCCACACACCCTCTAAGAGAATTCCTTTGTTTCCCCTCCCTCCTTCCAAAACCATTTCTCTCTTCCCCCCTCCCTCCATACCTCCCTCCCTCTCCTTCTACCTTCATGTGTTCCATCCTATCACTCACTCCATACCTCACTTTCTCCCCCATCCTCCACTCTCCACCTTCAAGCCTTCATCCCTCCTTCATCTATCCATCTTTCTCTTCATTCCTTAATATCCATCTCTCTCTCTCTCACACACACACACACACACAATCCCTCATCTCTATCCCTCAGTGTAACCATGGTTGACCATCCTTCATTTCCCTAAATCCCTACTCTCTCACTGTTATTATCCCACTCTCTAACCATCTAACCATCCCTCCATCCATCATTCTCTCTCTCTCTCTCTCTCTCTCTCACTCTCCCCCTCTCACTCTTTAACCCCCCCCATTTTTCTCTCTCACTCACTCACTCTATACCTCTCTCTATACCACCACTCCATCCATTCCTCTCCACCCTCTCACTCCTTAAAGACCCCCCCCATTTGTCCCTCCATCCATTATGCTATATCTTTCCTCCATCCATTTTCCTATAACTTTCTTGCACCCAATCATCCCTCCCTCTTATATATCTCCCTCTTTCATCCCCCCTATATCTCTCCCCCCCCATCCCTCCTTCCCTCCCTCCCTCCCTCCCTCCCACTTTTATTTATTCCCCTCCAACCAATCCATTCCCTTTATATTTCTCCTCCCTTCAGTCCCCCCTCATATCTCTCCCCTAACCATCCCTCCCTTCCCCTTATATTTATCCTCCCTTGATCCCCCCGTATCTCTCCTTGTTGATGCCTCGGGAGTGCAGGGTAAGTGCAAGGTGCTGGAATGGGTTCCAAGGCACACAACATAGGATGAAAACCCAGCCAAAGGCTTCGAAAGACCCTACACAAGGGCAATTCTATCCTTGAGCTGTTTGGTCTGGTAATCACCCACGGATATTTGGCCTCCGCTGGCACTCTATGAGTAAGGGGTTTGATCAATAAGATCAGTTTCCCAAATCGGGAAACAAAGGTATGGAAGACAGTTAGCAATTCTAACTCAACCTATTTAGAAAAGGAACCTAAACTTAAGTTAGATTTATTCTAAAATGAAAAGATTGGTGTTTATGTAGATCAACCTTGAGGTGTAAGAGAACAAATAGTCTATCACCTTTAACAGAAATGCCTTTAGATGAGATATTTGTTGACTTAAATTTTGATTTATTTAATGAAAATTAAATAATGATAATCCAAGTTTAAAGACCATCAAGATATAACCTGTTCTTCTTTTGTTGATTGAATATATATATATATATATGTGTGTGTGTGTGTGTGATCAATTGCAAAAATCGATAAAGAAAGTATTTAATTAAAGAAACTTAATCAAATATTTTCATACAGACATCAATTCTACAGAAAAACCAATACAACAGATCTATGTATTCATTATGTATCTAACAAGAGATCATATGTATAGTGGATGACAATCTGGAACATAAAATTAGAAATCCTTAAAGAAATTTAAGAGATAATCAGAAGATCGATCCGAAGATAACATTACTGTATTAAGATGTCTTGTACCAAAATTACAATGACTCTGGCCACAGAGTATCCTCAGTCTTGTCTCCTACTGAATTACAATTCCAAAAATTCCAACCCATTTCTCCGTGATGTATTCTTCCTTAAATATTACAACAAAATACAAAAATGAATCCTACAATGTAGGGATTGCAAAATTAGTGATGAGTCTATTGGGCCAACAAATCTTGCCACTTATCATATATTTCTAACAGTTCATCTATGTTTGGGTAATTGACAGATTCTATTCCTATTTGGGCATTGCATATGTTGTTCTCGATGTCATGCATGGCAAGCTTATGCCAAGTGCGAATGTAAGAATGGATCTTGCCCTCAACGGAGAGCGGTTTCCTGATCAATTCATCCAAGTGACCAATGTTGACTGCTTCAATAGCCCGAATCTTCTGTGCACTTCCTTCATGATCACACTCTACTTCTTGCAGCTTACATTTAGGTGGAAGGGCCTGCAAAATAGGTTCCATGTATGGGAGATGTAGATCTTCCATGATTTTATCAGCTGCGTACCAGCATTGGGTGCAAAGGTCTTTGGATTTTCTAATGATCTCTTAAGCAGAGTCGTTGAAATCGAGCCAGGTATTCAGGGAAGCTTTGTTCTTGTTCATCTGAAGACTGCTGAGAATCGGGAAATATGCAGGGATTTTTTTAATGTACCTTTTCCATTCACTAATCTCCTCTTGAGCTTTGGAAGCCTGAATTCTCTTGATTTCCTGTGCCTCAAGCTTAGAAGACAGTTTATCAAAGATAATAAATGTCTCCCTAATTTCGTCTTGGGCAATGTACAACTTTTCAAGCAACTGGTAATGTTTATGATTAACCTCCAAGGCCAAGTCTTTGAAATCCTGTGGTGTAAAGTTAGACAGACTAGATGAAGCTGCATTTGTAGTTACAGTTCCAACTTGTATCTCTAAGGTTGCTATCCTTTCTGCATGGATAGAGTTTTGAGTCTTTTCAGTGTTAAGCTCGTTCTGAAGGGAGACATTTTCCTGTTCTGATGCATGCAAGCGTTCCATCAATTCTTGCCTGATATCAGCGACATGGAGGCCATGTTCATCTTTAACCCTGGCCAACTCATCTTCAAGTTCCTTGATCCTTTCCTTTTTAAGATCAACCTCTTTGTTCAGCAAGTGGACTGAATCTATATTGGCACCAACAAAAGCCCCCAAAACTATCGCTGCTTCAATAGCCCCAGACTGAGGGTCACCAGTTTGTTGAGTCCACAAGACTTGAATGGGAGCAGGTGATCCCAATGCTTGCTCATCTTTACTTCTCTTCATTGTCCTTTTGAATACTGTCTTCTCTTCCTTGTCATAAAAATAGTTTCCAATAAGAACCACATCCTCATTCACATATTCATCAGCCAACTGGGTAGTGATGGAAAAGACATTAGTAGTGGAAATTATTGAAGGTGACATAATACCACTAGGGTGAGGGATGGACATGGTGACTTGAGGAAAGACCAAAGGAATAGAAACATATTGGACAAATGACTGGACCTGTGTGATTGAGGGGACCAATGTGGAAACTTCAGAAGGAGGAGTCTGTTCTTCAACATTAAGAGCTAATGATGGAGAGGAAACTATAGGTGGCTCCTCAATGCTAGGTGAAACAGAGATAGCTAGTGGTGTGGACTGAGAGATTGTAGGAAGCTTATCCTGAATTGTTATAGAGGATGAAATGGGAAAAGGAATGGAGGAGAATTGGTCGATGGAAGGTATTAGTAGAACAAATTTAGGTGACTGTGTAGGGATGACAGTGGTTTGAGCTTCTGGCATCATGGACTTACAAATGGAGAAAGACACTTGACTACATGTAAGTGTGGTAGAAGAAGAAGTTATACTATTAAACAGTTGAGACAATGAAAAGGGAGGTAAATGCTCTGAAAGCGAAGCAGAAAATTGTTGAACTGAGTTTAACTGAGATGTTGAAGTTGGAAAATCCTGAATAGAGGTGTCTTCAAATGACTGATCCTGACCAGAGAAATCCATTTCAATAAAATTTAACAATTTTGTGACTAACTTGGATTGTTCTGTAATCTCCTCAGTTACTGAAACTGGGGGTTCATGTTCTTCAGCAACATCACAGTCGTTAATTTGAATGTTGGGGAATGGATTAGCATGGATAGTTTTCCTTTTTGTTGAACTGGCATGTGTAACCACCAAATCATCATCTTCTTGCACAGATGCACTAATAATTTCAAGGAGATTTGAAGGTTCCATTATCTAAGAATCCATAGTAACCTTCTGGGGCTCTGTAGGGTGAGCCTTCAACACTGATGTCAATTGTGACAGATCTTTCTGAAATTGCTGAGAGGTGTATAACAAGGATTTGGCCTGTTCTGAAGTTTTCTTAGGAGGAGAATATTCGATGGGGTTTTTTCCTTTTCCTTGTTCTGAATGAACCACCACTTGAAGGGGATTAGCTTCTTGAGCTTCCTTTCCTTCCCTTTCTTTTCTCATTTTGTCCAGCAAGTCCAACTCCAATTTCCTATAACTCAACACCATGAGATTTAATTCCTTTTGATAGTGCAGAATGTTATGCTGATCTTCTAGGTCCTTTGCTCTGACAAGAATTTCATAAAATGTATTGACTCCATGATAGATAGTGTCATCTGGGATGTCCTCATGCACATAGTGTATTTTTACATGGGTTTTCTTTAGATGTGCATCCAATAACTTCTTGGGGTCGTGCTTTCTTTTAGGAGCACATCCCAATTTGAAATCAACCAACTGGTCACCAAGAGTGGCCGCCCAACTGGAGGTTGGGATGACCAATGACCCAAGGTTCAAAGGGAATTTAGGACACCCTTTCTTTCTAGGTCCTGTGAGTTTCTTGTACATACCATCAGTCACAGTTTGAAATGAAATTTCTTGCAAATCCAATCTGTCGGGGACAATTTTGGGCAACAGATGAACAGTATTATTGCCCCAGACTCTGATATATGAAAAATACTCACACACATACCAATCACCGATAGTATTGATGAGTGTCTTGGCATCATCTGAAATGCTGGTGCTTCTTGCTTGAAAATCTTGAAGTAAACAGTGCCCAAGAACTGATCACATATATCATATAATAAAGGGGTAAAGTTTTCTCCCCATAAAATTGAATGATAGATATGCATAGGTGGGTTTGCTGGAGTCCAATTCCAGTTCAAGTTGGGGTATTGAAATTCTAAGCAGAAAACATCAATTACATAGGCAGATAAAAAGAAATGTGGTTTTTTGAATGCTGGAGCCTTCTGATAATCTTCGATAGCATTTTTTAGTTCTGAGGACAATATGGAATCCCATGGGAAGGATTCACCGGTAGTCAAGACATGATGAGCTATAGGTGCCCATTCAACTTTGAACAATGAACAATTAGGGAGTCCAAATAGTCGACACAACATAGCCGCTAGCAAAGAGTAGGGTTCCTTGAACCAGGTAATTGGGTACAAATTATCAGGCTTGAGCATGAAGGTGTTAGGTTTTATCATCCAAGACTTCATCATTTCGGCAAAATTGTAATGGGACTTGGAGGATTGGATGAAGTCAGAGGATAGGGTCTGCTCATGCGACCTGAGAGCAAACGCTCGGGTAAAAAACTCTGGGCGAAAATAAGTCAATTGATTCCCCAGAGCATCAATGAAAGACCGGTCTTTAACACTAGCATTTTCTATTATCCACTTTACTGCATCTATATAGGGTAATATAGCGGGCCGTACAGCGCTAGCATGAATCTGAGAAGCCCTAATCTTCTCATAAGCGGGCCTGTCAAATTCTACCCGCGAGAGGTCATCGTTGTCGAAGATAGCATAAATCCGAGACCAATCCATTTGATAAGTCTCGGTGACCTTTCCATTGGTATCAGAGAAAATACCAAAGTTGGGGTCTTTGGTTAAGGTACCCCCGAGAGTAGCCTTGGACCATGTCCTTCGTGACATAATGGCAAACTTCGTAATTTTTGACGAAATAAAGAAAACAAAAATAAAAAAACAACAATCACAGGCAGTCAAAAGCCCAACCAAAAAATGGGATGATGGCAATCATACCTGTGATAACTGAAAAACTGGCAGTCGACTGAAGGCGAGGAATCCACGGTAAAAATTAGCTTAGCGGAGTAATTCGGCAAGTAAAAATGATAAAGAAAAGTAAATAAAACCTATATTTATCAATTTACTCAGATTAAATCACGACTGTAGGACTAAGAGAAAGGGATGGCTGAGATCGACCGAAGCAAACTGCGGGATATGGTTCAAAACATAATAAAATTTTTTATTTACCACTCCCAAAAGACGAAAGCTGAAACTAGTGGGTTTCGAGTTTCGGGTTGCGAAAATATATACAAATTAAAACCAAGTTTCTGAAAGCCGAAACCCGAAAGTTTCGGGTTGCGGGTTTCGGGATGAAATCAAAATGCAAAGTTTAAAAGGTGAATGCCGAATCCTGAAATGCGACATTGTCGGGTTTCGGGTTTATTTAAAAAAACGCACAAACAAAACCCTGAATCCTGAAACGCGACATTGTCGGGTTTTGGGTTCATATGAAACAAACTTCAAAAATGAAATCCCGCACCTGAAACTTTCGGGTTTCGTGTTTCGGGATGACAAAAGTCCTAAAATGAAAACAACACTCTCCCGCACCTGAAACTTTTGGGTTTCGTGTTTCGGGTCCTCCAAGGGTCGGGTTTCGGGTTTGTCTAGAAAAAGGTCAAAATACTCAAAATTTAAAGAATTTTGCAAACCAAACACTTGGGGAAAATCCGAAGCAAGCAGAGAAAATGAAGTATGAGTATATGGGTAATAGACTTGAAGACATTTGAACCGAAAATCTTATTCACAAAGGGAAAGCTACCCATATACCTTTGCATTTAGCGAAATTGGGGGGTTCCCGTGCTTAGCTAAGCATGGGATCTGTTGTGGCCACAACAAATGGCGACTGGCTAGGAAGAACCAGTTATCTCTGCAATCAAATTTGACTAAAGACAACATGTTAATCAACCATTTCTTGAAACTTAATTCAGAGAAAATACTCAAAAGATAACAACCAACAAACAGTGAACATAAAATTGGATAGATCTCAAACAGTGACCATTTTAGAGATAAAACCTGTATGATAAGGAGATTTAGAGAGTAATACCAAATCCTTACCATGATGTAATCATTGAAGACCAGCTTGTGTTGAACCTAGGGACAGTCTTAGAGATGCTCATGGATATCCTAATTACAGATCACCTTGGTTTATTAGTTACATGTATATTTAGTGATACTTCATTATCTTTTCTTTTCTTTTTTTTCTTTATATATATATATATATATATATATATATAAAACCTTGTTGATACAAGACCACTGTACTGACTTGGTGATCAGATGAAACAGCGCCATTCACAAGCCTAATCTGGAAGCTGGTCAAGCTAGCTCGATAACAAGACTCCTTGTCTTTTGGCTGTAAGACCAAAAGAAATTATCATGGCTTGGTGACCATATTGTGATAACTCCAGTCCAAGACCAAACCCATGTCATAGCAGGGATGGCTTGTGATAAGGCCCCCCTGTTGTTGTATACAACAAAATCTCATGATGAAAGACAGGACACTTTATTTTGGCATAGGCTACAAGGCATTACCATGGCTTGGTGATCATATAGTGGTAATGTTACTCACCAGTGCTTTGTGGATCATGAATGGACTGACCTGTAATATGATCTTCCACCTTCCAGCAGAACTGAAAGTCATCTTCCAAGTGTGGTGGCTTGATGTGAAGATGTCATTCCACTTAAACACCTATGAACCTAATGGGCTGGCTTGATAGCAAGACCACCCACCTTGTAACTTATAATTTAAACAAATTCATATTCAAAGTGATTGTAAAAGGATCCATGAGCAATCAGAGCTGGTCAGGTTATTATGATATGTCATTCAACCATGAAACACCAGATAGAGACATGATGACCATCCTCCAAACCTCAATTACTCAAATGAAGCATTGTGAAAGATAATGATCAAAGTGAAAAGTATCCAAAGGTACTGCACTTATTTGACTGTTTATTCTTCATAGTAGATTCTAATCAAAAGCCAGAAAGTAAGATTGATAACAATGGTGAAACTTCAGAAGCAATTGTTGCCAAGAAAAGTGATTATAAGCCATTACCATAAGTGTGAAGTCTTATTAAAGGAAACTGAAACAAAACAAGAAGACTAATCAAAATGTCAATGCAAGAAAACAAATGATTGAAAAACAAACCACACCTATGTACAAGTGCACCAGATTGTTCAAACAAAATACTTTTTGAGAAGAGACACATTCACCGGGAAGGTGTCTACAACTCCCTCTAGTGTCTGTAAACGAATAGTGCTGGGACCAATCTTTTCTGTAATAATGAAAGGTCCTAGCCAAAGGCGCTGAAACTTGGTGTACTGGTTCTTATCCTTATGTTGCTTATCCCACCTCAGAACCAGGTCACCAACAGAAAATTCCCTGTCAGATGAAGATTTTTCATCAAACCATCTTTTCACCATCTGCTGATGATGATATAATTTGTTCTTAGCTATTTCCCTGTCCTCCTCTAGATTCAAGAGAGTGTCTATTCTATCCCGGAGAGGGGAATAATCATCTTCTTGGACAGACTGAGCCAATTATAGTGAAGGGATGGTGAGATTAGCAGGAAGGATGGCTTCTTTTCCATAAACAAGGTAGTAGGGGGAATTTTCAATGGCTTCCTTTGGGGTTATTCGATCTGCCCATAAAGCATTATATAACTGTGAGTGCCAATCTCTGTGATGAGAAGCCACATGTTAGGATATTTAGAATCTTAGGAGTTATTTAAGATCAACTTGTGTAATATATCTGTTAGGGATAGTGTGTTTCTTTAGTATGCATTAGTATGCATTTGTAAATACTTAATCCGATGGTCACGATATGTTCCCGACATAGAGTGATCCGACGGCTCAACTTCTCTTATATCCCGATTGGTCCATGATCTCTATTTAAAGAGCATGGAGGGTCATTGTTTAGTTGATCGATTATGAGAAGCTCATTTGTAACTTTCTTTCTTTGCATAATAAATTGTTCCGTAGAAGCTATTTGGCCGGGGCCATGGAGTGTTTCCCTCAAGAGAGTTTAAACCACTTCAAAACATCGGTGTGTTGATCTGTGATCTGTTTGTGTGAAGTGGTTTCTCTTGGTGTTCGGTCCTTTGGTAGTACCCTGTGTTCCCGAACATGGTATCAGAGCTTTTATGAAGTGCCGCTTTTGGTTATGATCTAGATCTTGAACTGCTGTTGCCGAAACTCGAAAGGGTTTCTAATTCTGGCATTTCTGTGCATTTCTGGGCTATGGGAGGTGTTCCATTGCGTTCGGAGTGTCGTTTCCATTGGGAAATAGTTTTCGTTTGATCGAAAATGGTTCCCGGTTGCTCTAGAAACGCGTATTTCCTTAGATCTGAAGGTATAATGTAACAATGACCCATTTTTTTTATTTTTTTAAAAAGGAAAAAATCTCATATTTCATCATTTTGTTACTGTTAGATTTTTTTTTGGGTTCGGATTGTTGCTTTCCCATCTGCGTATGCTCTTTTCCGTGCACCTTGAGTGATCTCAGCAAATCAGAAATAGAAAGGGAAAGGGTTTTTCTCGGCTGCGTATGCTCTTTGCTATGCACCTTGCGCGATCTCGACAAATCAGAAACAGAGAGAAAACGTAGACTTTCCAGGAAAGCTAACAAGATCTAACTCCACAAGTGTGGAAAAGTTTTTTCGTTTCGATTTGTGGTGTGTTTTGCAGGAAAAAGGGCAAGCACGCAAACCGAGCAAGAAGAGTAAAAAAAAAAAAAGCCCCATTCCTCATTCCCATATTTTACATACCTTTTAATCTAGCTCACTTGGTTCAAAGTTACTTTATTCCTTAATAGGTCTTGAGTTCAAGTCTTAGGAAGTTACTTTTAAAAGAAAAAGTGCATGCAATTTCTATTTTCAAGTTATTTTATTGTAAAAGTGCATCTCACTTAAATAATAAAAAATAAAAATACAAGTGAGTCACTTAAGTTTTTTTTATTGTTGCACTATTTAAAAGTAATATCATTGTAAAAGTGAAATCACTTATTTTACAAAAGCGGTTCACTTAAAGCAACTTTCTTGTAAAGTGATTGTCAAAAGGTTCATCTTGGGAAGAGGGGGGTTCTTTTTTTTGTTGGAC
Source organism: Larix kaempferi (assembly GCA_027924585.1). NCBI lineage: Eukaryota > Viridiplantae > Streptophyta > Pinopsida > Pinales > Pinaceae > Larix > Larix kaempferi. The sequence continues at coordinate 665,122 of BSBM01000760.1, read as the reverse complement.
ATTCTTTAGCTGTCACGTCACTATTGGGGACATCTTCAACAGTTTCTTTGTTCAAGCATAACTTCATCATAAAGAGTCAGTTTTCAGTGCCGTTTTTTTTGAAACCGCCTATTTTTCTGAGCTCTTCACATCCAGATTATTGGTTTCTATTTTACAGCCATTAATTTACAAATATGGCCACCCCTTGTGATATTCTACTTAACAGTTCCAACTATTTCTCATGGAAATCTCATATGGAGGATGTTCTACGAAGTAGGAGACTTTTCAGAATTACCTTAGGGAAAGAAAAAGAACCCACTGATGATGATAAGAAAATAAAATGGGAAAATAGATGTGATGAAACTCGTGGATTGATTGGGATGTCAATCTCTACTGATTTGCGATTCCACCTATCTGGAATTGATGAACCTAATGCTGCTTGGGACAAGTTGGAATCTTTGTTTGGTAAACACAATGAAATTCGAGGTCACCAACTCAAAAATGAGTTGATTTATTTAAATCCAAGTGACTTTTCATGCATTCAAGATTATTTATCTAAGTACAAAACCCTTAAACTCTTATGTGCAGAATGTAAGATTGAGAGGGAAGACAAACAATGCATTTATCATATTCTTTCCAAACTTGGACCTGCATATTCTGTTTTTGTATCTACATTTTACTCCATGAAAGCATCTTGAATGCAGCTAGCTATCAAGAGCCTAGTCTTGAATCCTTTTGTGATTCCTTGATTAGGGAACAAGATAAACTCATTCATCTTGGAATAATCAACAATGCAGATACATCTGGGAAAGCCTTTCCCAACAGAAAGAAAAGTCCAAGCCTCCCAAGAAACAAAATTTTCGTAATAATAAGTCAAACAAGGGTCCCAAACCCTCTCAGTCAGCTCCTTCTTTAAAAAATGACAAAGGATCCAAGCCAAAAGGCAAGAAGACTGAGCGTCATTGCAACTATTATGGGAAAGATAATCATGATGAATCTAAGTGTTTCAAGAAGATGGCATCCTTGGAAGCAGCAATGAAGAAGCACTACATCATCCTAGATTCACCTTCAGAATCTACCTCTCATGGACATGCACTTTGTGCTTCTGGTTATTCTTATAATGCATCTTCTTCTTATACTTCAAATGAATGGCTCATTGATTCTGGAGCATTTTATCATATGGCTAAGGATCAAGCCATCTTTTCTACTATGCATGAATGTAACACCAAACAAATATTTGTTGGTGATGATAGATCTCTAAGTGTTGTAGGAGCTGGAACCATTCCAGTAGATAATGGTCATTTTAGTGATGTACTATGTGTTCCAAGAATTTCCTGTAATTTGTTATCAGTCTATCAGATCACTCATTCTGGTGAAGGTAAAACTGTGACCTTTACACCTCACCAAGTTGTAATCAAGGATTTTCAAGATCCTCAACAAGTCCTAGCTACCGGAATTGTTGATGATATTACCAGGTTGTACAAGTTTAACAACTTTGGGTCATCACCTTTCCCTTCAGTTTTTGTTGCTCATAGTGATAACTTGAGCAAACTTTGGCATGAGCGATTTGGTCACTTAAATTATCGCTCATTGCAACAACTATGTAAAGAAAATATGGTGACAGGTCTTCCGATGGTATCTTGCAGAGATGGTGTTTGTTCCAATTGTGTACTCAGAAAACATCATCAGGATAGTTTTGACAAACGTGCCTCTTGGCATGCCTCGGTTCCATTGGAGCTTGTGCATAGTGACTTGTGTGGTCCTCTTCCATCTACTTCCTTTTCTGGTTTCAAATATTTCTTAACTTTCATTGATGATTATACCAGACGCACTTGGGTTTATTTCCTAAAACTTAAGAGCGAAGTATTTAACATGTTCTTGGCCTACAAGGCCCTTGTTGAAAAACAATCTGGTCATCAAATTATTAAGTTAAGATCTGACAATGGAGGAGAATATGTTAACAAATAGTTCACTACTTTCTGCACTGAACAAGGCATCCAACAACAGCACACTGTTCCATATACACCACAACAAAATGGTGTATCTGAGCGGAAGAACTGCACTTTAAAAGAAATGGCTAATTGTATGATCCAATCTAAGGGACTAAGTCTTCAATTTTGGGCTGAAGCCATTAATTGTGCAAATTACATAGTTAATCGCACCCCCACTAAAGCATTACAAGGTATAACACCGAAAGAATCATGGAGTAAAACTAAACCTGATGTAAGTCACTTCCGTGTGTTTGGTAGTGAAGCATGGGCTCACATTCCGGATGAAAAATGGAAAGCATTGCAGCCTAAAAGTGAAAAGTGCATATTTGTTGGATATTCTGAAGATGTAAAAGGTTATAGACTTGTTCAACCACATTCTCATGATATAATCATTAGAAGAGATGTTAAATTTGATGAAAATCTCTTGGCCCGTGAGCTGAACTCGACAATTGTGCCATCTTTGGCCTACGAGCCTGATTCGGCGTTTGTGCCTTCCTCTTCTTCTTCCAACTTCCTTGACAGGTTTCCAACTCCAGTTTCTAATGATGACAGTGAGGATGAAAATCCACTTCCGCCTGCTCATGTTCCTCCAGTTGCACCAGCACAAGTGCTTCCTCGATGGGTCCGTTCAACATGTGAAGCAGCTGGTGATCATGCCGGTGATCCTAGAGATCAACATCGAACACGTTCTCAGTTTCAGCGAGCCTCTTCTCTTTTGGCTCAAGTTTCCAAGAATCATGATCTAGAAACTTTTGCAAAAGCTTCAGGGAATCCAGATTGGGATGCAGCCATGGATGAAGAATATCGTTCCTTAATGGCGAATGATACTTGGGATCTTGTACCTCTTCCAAAAGGAAGAAAACTTGTCAGATGTAAATGGGTCTATAGAACTAAGTATGCATCAGATGGAAGTGTTGAAAGACTTAAGGCAAGGTTAGTTGCCAAAGGTTTTTCCCAAGTTGAAGGGATTGACTGCAATGAAACCTTTGCTCCCGTTGCAAAAATGACCTCCATCTGCCTTGTTCTTTCCCTAGTAGCCTTACACAACTGGGAAGTCCATCAAATGGATGTCAAGTCTGCCTTCTTACATGGTGATTTACAGGAGGAAATTTACATGGAACAAACTCCTGGCTATGTTCAGAATAACTCTAGCCTTGTCTGCCGCCTTAAGAAATCCTTATATGGCCTTAAGCAAGCTCCTAGAGCTTGGTATGCCAAAATGGATAAATTTCTCCTTGACACTGGTTTTTCTAGATGCCATTCTGACCCCAATGTCTATACCAAGAAAGTAGGAAACCATCTCATCATACTTGTTTTATATGTTGATGACCATATTCTTACTGGTAGTGACCCTAAGCTTATAACCCATGTGAAATCCAGTCTTAAACAAAATTTTGAAATGTCAGACTTAGGACATTTGCATTATTTTCTTGGTCTCCAAGTACTGCAAACCAAAGAAGGAATCTTTCTTTCTCAGTCTAAGTATGCTTGTGACCTTCTTCGTCGCTTTCACATGGAAGATTGTACACCAACCCCTTCTCCCTTCCATTCTGGAGTCAAACTTTCTGCCACTTGTACTTCACGTGAAGTCGATGCCACCTTGTATCATCAGCTTGTTGGTAGTCTCTTATACTTGAATCATTCCCGTCCTGACCTTTCCTTTTCCATTGGTTGTGTTGCCCGTTATATGCAGACACCTCATGAAAGTCACTGGAAAGAAACTAAAAGAATACTTCGATATATTCGAGGTACAGTTCAGTTTGGGATTCATTACAGTATAGGGGGGAAACCTTTGTTGGTCGGTTTCACTGATTCAGATTGTGCCGACGATCCTGATGATCGAAAGGCTACTGCAGGTTATGTTTTCAGTCTAGGATCTGGACCTATTACTTGGGCTTGTAAGAAACAACAAGCTCTTGCTCTTTCTTCAGCAGAGGCAGAATATCGAGCAGCAGTTAATGCCAGTCAGGAAGCTTTATGGCTTCGACAGATCCTTTCAGAGTTTGGATTCGAGCAACAACAGCCTACTCCACTTTGGTGCGACAATCAAAGTGCCATCAAGCTTGCTAAAGATCTAGTTCTACATCAATGCAGCAAACACATTGAGCTACATATGCACTTCATCAGAAATATTTTTCATGATCGTGTTCTTTAAGTGCTCTTTTTCCCTACAGATGATCAAGTTGCAGACATCTTCACCAAGTCTCTTACAGAAGCGAAGTTTTCTAAACTTCGATCTATGTTAGGAATTCAGGAACTTGTCATTAAGGGGGGATAGGCTCTAATGCCTCCTTCCTTCTCTTAATAGTGTCACTTTTGTAAATCCTTCAATCCTATCCCAAGTTGTTCTTAAGGGGGGATGTTAGGATATTTAGACACTTAGGAGTTAGTTAAGATCAACTTGTGTAATATATCTGTTAGGGATAGTGTGTTTCTTTAGTATGCATTAGTATGCATTTGTAAATACTTAATCCGACGATCACGATATGTTCCCGACATAGAGTGATCCGACGGCTCAACGTCTCTTAGATCAAACCTGACCTTGATCCGTGGCTTAACACCCGATTGGTCCATGATCTCTATTTAAAGAGCATGGAGGGTCATTGTTTAGTTGATCGATTATGAGAAGCTCATTTGTAACTTTCTTTCTTTGCATAATAAATTGTCCCGTAGAAGCTATTTGGCCGAGGCCGTGGAGTGTTTCCCTCAAGAGGGTTTAAACCATGTCAAAACATCGGTGTGTTGATCTGTGATCTGTTTGTGTGAAGTGGTTGCTCTTGGTGTTCGGTCCTTTGGTAGTACCCTATGTTCCCGAACACCACAGTCTTCTTGAACATATTTATTAGATTCTTGTTTGATGACTCAGCCAAACCATTTCCTTGTGGGTAATAATTGGCAAAGAACTTAAGCTTAATCCCCTTTTCAAAGACATATTCAGTTATATCAATTGAAGAGAAGTAGGATGCATTATCAAAAACCAAGTACTCGGGAGTGTCGAACCGTGTGACGATATGACTGTCAAGGAAAGAAATTACTTGATTGGCATTACATTGTTTAAGAGGGGATTCCTCCACCCATCTGGTGAAGTAGTCAGTTGCTGTAAGAATATACTTATGTTGGAGGGACGAAGCAGGGTTTATAGGCCTGGAAAAATCCAGTCCCCATTGTTGGAATGGAAACTGAATTGTGACTGGTTGAAGAGGAAATGAAGGTTTCTTAAACTTTCCCGTGCATTTCTGGAAAGGTTCACACTTCCTTACATAAGCGTAAGCATCCTTAAACAACGTGGGCCAATAATATCCATCCCTGAGAATCTTAGGTGCTATAGTCTCAACTGAAAAATGGCCTTCAGCAGGTCCTGCATTAAATTGGAATAAGATGTCATCAGTTTCATATTTTTCCAAGCACCTAAGAAATACTCCATCATAATTTTTCCTAAAAAGAACTTGATCAATAAACTAATAAGGAGCAGTTTTTAATCTCAAAGCCCTTCTTTTCTTAAAATCAAGAGTTTTGGGGGCAAACCCATGGTTCAGGAAAAATCTAATATCATACCGTTCAGATGTTGGAGCATCGATAACCTTAACAACACCTAAGGGAACTACTTCCTCTTGATCCCATTCGGATTGCTGCTGCGCAGGGTCATTGGATTGAGTGGTGAGAAGACAAAGACCTTGTCCTTTAACAATTTTAGCTGGTCTGATATGAAGATTATATTCTTGTAGGGCCGTATTCCACATAGGATTGCTTATCAATCTGTGAGTAATTAATCTCTGCACCCTTAAATGTTGAGCTCATGAAAGAGATCGGGATTTCTGCATTGTCGTCATGCTTTTGCGTCAGGACAACTGCATAAGAAAAGTCAGTGGAAAAAGTATAAAGAATGAAATCCTTATCAAAATCCGGGGACATGAGAGTAGGAGCTTCAACAATAGCCTTTCAAATTTGGATAAATGCATTTCTCTGTTCCTGCGACCAAGTAAACTGCACATCTTTCTTGACCAAAAGTTGTAATGGTTTAACAATCTAGGCAAAATTTGGTACAAATTTGCGTACAAAATTAATCTTACCTAAGAAGGATTGCATTGATTTGCGTGAGCCTGGTAACCCAATATTTGAAATATCCTCTGTGCGTTTGGGATCAATAATCATACCCGCTTTGGAAACAGTGAAGCCCAGAAGCTTTCCTTCTGTTACTGCAAAAATAGATTTCTTGGGGTTGAGAGAAATGCCGAATTTCCTGCACCGGTCGAAAACCTGTTTCAGAGCAAACACATGTTCATGTCACCTTTTGGAGTAAATAGTGATATCATCAAGATAAACCACGACATAATTATGCGTTAACCCTCGGAAAGCTATGTCCATAGCTCTCTAGAAAGTAGCTCCCGCATTGATTAACCCGAAAGGCATGCACCTATAGGCGAATGTGCCCCAAGGGGTCTTGAAAGCTGTTTTTAATTGATCGTACAGAGCAACCATAACTTGGTTATATCTCGAAAAACCGTCTAAGAGGGAAAACATCTCTGGCCTAGCTACCTTCTGCAAAATCTGTTCCATAGGTGGAACACGATAGTTGTATTTCTCAGAAGCCTGATTCAGGTTCTTGAAGTCGACACACAGTCGAATTTCACCACTTTTCTTACGGACATGCACTAAGTTAGCTATCCATTGAGTGTGTTTGACTGGAAAGATAATTCTAGCAATGAGCAGCTTTTCCAACTCCTTTTTTACCGAGGGTTCTAAGCTAGGGTGCATTTTCCGCAGCTTTTGTTGAAATGGCTTAGCTTCCGGTTTCATGGGTATATTATGAAACTTGATGTTAGTGTCAAATGTTTTCAATTCATCATAAGTCCAGGAAAAAACATCTTTATACTGCTTACACAATGCAATGATGGCCCTTCGTTCTTCAGGAGTACAATCAACTCCCAAATTGATAAAATGTGGTTCCTGCTCGGTGCCCAAATTGACTCGCTCATAGTTCAAGGATGAGCTTTGATTTTTACAATTAGTTTGAGATTTGAACTTGTCTTGCAAATCATAAAACTTTTCTAGACTGATCACTGACTTTGGGATAACGTTTGAGAGATCAGCAAGTGATTTTTCATGTTCTGCTTCATCAATGGCCATATCTTGGAATGTATCCTGAGCTATGAGGAAGTCAAGTATCTGTCGGTCATCAGCAAATACTTTCCAATTAGTCACATTATCCAGAATAGAGGATCTATACATCAATTCAATGGAAAATTTTTAAGGAGACAAACCTTCTGGCGGGATTAGTCTAGACGCCGTATTTGCTAATAGGTCTGTATCAAAATTTTGTGATCTGGGAACCAATTTAATATTGAATGCTAAAAATGAGTTGGTTAAATCCCTTACCATCTTCTGATAGTTATCCAAGTGTGGAGATAAGTAGTGTATTTTATTTTTGACTTGCTTGACTATGATTTCAGAGTCTCCATAGCATTGAATCGCCTGTACACCTAAATCAACAGCCTTCTCGAGTCCCTGAACCAGAGCCTTATACTCAACTACATTATTAGTGCAATCAAATTGTAACCTGCAAGAAATCATAATTTTCATTCCCTTAGGATCAATTAGGACACAACCTGCTCCAGCTCCTTCCTTGGACTTGGAACCATCAAAAAATAAAGTCCATGAGATAGGATCTAATCTAAAATTTCGTATTTACATTATATACATTATGCACAATTTCACCAGAGAAAGGTATAGAAGTAACATGAGTAATATGTGATTCATTTTGCATGCTTTCTTCTGGTGAGGAATCAGCTGGGAACTCACCAAAAAAGGTATCGAATGTAAACTGCTCTACACGAGAGGTGAGATAACCAACAGGCTCGCTTGAATCATTAAGATCAGTGACTGTCTGTTTCATAAAAGGTTCTCTGTTGATCTTAATTTTATTCGGTTGACCATTGTGGGGAAACCATAAGTGGGACCAGTCTATTGCAAAGTAACCCTTAAGTTTCTCTGACCAATCCCTTCTTAATCACATCCCATAGGCCTCCGGGATGTCAGCTATCATGATGTCAACTGTCTGATGGATCCTGGGATCAGCTGACGATGTAAGCAAAACATTTCTCAACATACCAACCACTCTGACTTTAGATCTATCAAGTTGCACAATATGGGTTGGGAAAGGCTCCCATGTTGCATTCAATTTCATGCAAACAGAGAGGGGCATCACATTTGATGATGCTCCTGAATCTATCATGCAATTGTGCACATTCCGATTGAAAATCTCAAAAGTGAGCAAGAAAGGAGGAGTCCTCTTGTTTGCTCGTTTCTGATAATCATATTTGGTAACAGAGTCTAGATTGCTACTTTGTGACTCTCTTGGTTGTTTGACTATCATGCTCTTTGGTAAGGAATCCCTCATAGCAGGGATCTTAAGTAGCTCAAACAGAGAGATGTTTGCTTTAACTCTTTTTAAGTCTTCAACTAGATTGTACTCCATTTCAGGTAGGAATGTATCCTTTTGTGGGACAGTCTTGTTTCTTGTGGGAACCAAAGGAGAAGATGAAGGTTCTTGAGGTGGCTGTGGTTTTGACCTTGTGTTATAAGGATGCTGTGTGTTAAACACCGCCTCAGGTTCTTCTTCTTCTTCACACATAGGGAGTTCTGAAAAGCACCCCATAGCATCGACCTGTGGATCACCTTCTTCTTCTTCTTCAGGTAGTGGTGGATCCATGATGGTCTGGTTGTTGGGAGTATCATTGGTGGCTTGAGATTCTGTTGCCAATGTTCTAAAAATAGAAAAGAGTTCATCATTTGTGAGTGCATTTGCCGGATTTGGTGGTGCTGGATTTTGTGGAGGCTGGTAAGGTCTCCTGAATGGTGGCCTTACAAAACCTCCGTTTTGATTCTGATTATCATTAGTGTTCTTCTTTAAATCCACCATCTCATTTGACATCTTTTGCAGGAATTTCTTCATGTCAGTCATATCAAATGAATCCTTGTTCTTAACATTGGGTTTAGGGGCGTTCTCAATCCTTTTTATGGAAGTAGAAGGTTGTTCTTCTAAAATTTTGGGGTTGTCTTTCAGACAAAACATGTCCTTCTCAACTTGGATTGCTTCATCAAATGCTTCTAGTAAAGTACCTTTCTATTCCCTTTTGAACCACATTGCAATAGGGACAGGAAAACATTTTTCATAATAAGCTACCAACAATTCTTCAGCAGGAAGAAGATTGGTAGGAATTTTGTTTTTGAGATATGAAAAACTTTGGTTAAAGTCTTTTACCCTTTCTTTTCCTTTGATTTTCATGGAGGATAACTCTAAGACAAGATCTTTCGGTGTTTTCTCTGTTGATGTATATGTAACTTCGGAATGTATTTCACATGTATATGTATATTGTATTCCTATCGAGATGGTATTATTCCTCTATAAGGAAGTGTCGTCATTTATATTGTAAGTGTCGTAACTTATACTTGATGGGTTATTAGACCACCTTATTTGGGGTCGGCCCTGTATAAGTCATGTGGGTCAAAGGGTTATTAGACCACCCTATTGGGGGTCGGCCATGTGGGTCAAAGGGTTATTAGACCACCCTATTGGGGGTCGGCCCACTCAGCATTATGTTATGTGGTAAAGTTCGAGCCTACATGAGTTAGGTAAAAAGGCAAGTCAAGTCAAGTATAAATAGAGTGCGGGAGGCACTCTATTTACTCACTCACTTATCACACATGCACTCAAGGAGGAGTGGCGCACTTATGGAGGAGGAGGATCTGCTGCTAGGTTATGGCTATCTCTCTTGGTTGGTTGTATCATTGCTCTATCTATCTCTGAGGAAGTTATTGGGGTTTTTCACCTTTATGGTTTTCCCCAAGTAAATCTTTGTGTCTCTTGTGTGCTTGCATTATTGTCTCCATGATTGATATGCTATAGATATGCTGTACATGTTGTTCTCTCAGTCAAGATCCTAGATCATATTGAAGTAAATTCTGAAAATTTAACATGGAATCAGAGCTAGCCTGAAAGAAGGCATGATATGGCATGTATGACACTTGTTGCACTTACGATGCTAGGGCTTGATATAGCAAAAACCAGTCATCGTAGAACTTTCACTATAAATCCGTTTTGGCGAAGTTTTCGGATCTGAAATTGTTACAGGCTGAAGCTAAGATCTCCAGGTATCTTGTGTCCAAAGGAAAACCTCTAATTCGTTGTACTTTGTGATTTATGATCTGTACAATATAGGGTTTCTGCCTCTTCCAGATCTGAGTCAAAATCAGGTGACCTTGGGAAAAAGGTCATATCTTGGGCTAGGAAGCTCCAAATGAAATTTCGTAAAAAGTGACAGGTATTACACAGTCTGTACTATCTCAGAAAACTTTTTCAGAGGCCGAAGTTGAATCAGTGACACGTGGAACGCCGTACAAGTGCGCTCTCCTGTATTATCCCATAAACAGGTCACGTTGCGACATTTGGCATAACTCTCTCTCAGAGAGTCCAATTGAGGTCAGACCTGTCAGGATGGAAAGGTAACAGGCCGATCTGTCTCAGAAAACGTTTTCAGAGGCCTAAGTTAAAACAGTGACACGTGGCACGCCGTACAAGTTCGCTCTCCTGTTTTATCCCAAAACAGGTCACGTTGTGACATTTGGCATAACTCTCTCTCAGAGAATCCAATTGAGGTCAGACCTGTCAGGATGGAAAGATAACAGGTCAGGCTATCTCAGGAAACTTTTTCAGACCCTGTGGATCAAAAATTTCGGAGTTACACTAGAAACAATCAGGTACATATTTCTGTCAAAACAGAATTATTTTTTGGTACCTTCATTCATGGCTTCCGGAATTTAGGGCTTTGGAGAAAGTTGGAATTTTTGTAATCGGAGACCACGGCTGGATGCTACTCATCAAAATAGAAATTTAGAGACCAAGATCAGAATTTTTGGTTGGGCAGAAGGCCGGGCTTGATTAGACCCTAGTTCGGGACTTTGATCAGAAAAGTGGAAAATTAGGGCTTCTGTAAAAATGGGAATTTTTGAAATCTGTGACCACGGCTGGAAGCTCCTCAGAAAAATAGAAGCTTAGAGCTTTGGATCAAACATTTTGATTGGGAAGAAGAGTGGGCTTCATCAAACCCCAGTTCAGGGTCACGTCCAGTGAATCCGGAAGTTTCAAAGGCAAAATTGAGGAGTGAAACTTTGCAGTTTTCAAATTCTGAATATACCAGTTTGATCAGCTCATCAAGGCGCATATTTCTATCCTTTCGGAAGTTTGAAATTCAAAGTTTGAATTTTTGGGGTTTCTCTGACAAACCCATATCCAGCTCCAAGTCCAGTTCTTGCAAATCAAGTGGATTGGGTTAATCCTAGAAGAAGATGGATTGATCATCTACATGAGTGAAGAAGTTCCTGTTTCAGAGGGAGATGAGGCTAAGGCCTTACATAAGAAGATTACAAGCGATCTCGACAGGTATGACTCATCGAGGTATGTTTTAATATTTGTCCATGATTAAGTTTATGGTATGTTTGTCTTCATGTTATTACGGTTAGTACAATTTTGATTTTAGATTTGTCGTATCACCTTAACAAAATTATGAATGCATGATAGAAGATATTCATTGGTTAGGGTGTCGACACTTATGATTGTACTAATGCATTATGGTGTTGTATGAGGTTTATGTTGTCTACTAACATGAAAGGTACACCAAGAAAGACAAATCATGTTCTGGTCCAAGAACATATGATCATGATAACATGAGGACAAAGATTCATCCATTGTCATGGATCTCATAGAAGATCCATTTACGAGGTATGTATAACTTGGTTTTGTAATAGTTAACCTATGAGATATACAGGTTACTAGCACAAGTCATTGAAGAAGAACAAGAAGACATCATGTGAGTATGTTAGACATAAATAGCTAGCATGCTAATCCAGGTATGTTTTTCCTATATCAAGTTAGAATCCTACCTTGTGTTAGGATCTTATACTGTTGTTGATAATGATTATTCATGAAGTCATAGGTTTGAATAATCATGGTTGTATGCATATTATGTTTCTTACCTTAATTGATGATATGACTAACCAGAAGAATCATGAAGGTATAGGTTTGAATAATCACAGGTTTTATGCATAATATATCTCTTATCTTGATTGATGATTCAACTAACCTAAAGAGTCATAGGTTTGAGTAATTACAGGTTTAGACATGTTATGTTTCTTATGATTTGACTAACCTTAAGAATTCTACATAAACCTTGAATGCTAATGCTTATTATTTTCTGTTTGAAATGATCATGACTATACATGCTTGAGATTATTTTGTTTTAATAGTATACTAATGAATGTATGATTTTATATGAGATCACAAGGATAACACATTCATGATACTAATAAGCATGCATAGGGACCAAGGATGAATATGAGATTCAAGAACAGGTAATCCAGGAAGCAAAGATCAAGAGGGAGTACACTCCAGTGGTTTATGCAAGGATGCAGATATTCAGAGGGAGTTGACCATCTCTCTACATCCCACAACAGAAAGGTGTAGAAGAAGCTACTTCAGATTAGGACTCTAGCAGCTCCTGCAAGGAAGCGAAGACTCAGAGGGAGTCCACCCAACGAACAAACAAAGATAAGTATTTGAATTGTCATTTCTTAAATAAAATTGTTCAATGATGTATATGCTCATGGTCTTAGACTTAGAATATGTATTGTGCATATTAGAATAATTACATTAATGAACAGTATACTACTAATATGCATGGGTAAGTAGCCTATGGCACTGTACAACATTCCATTGCTACTTATCTAGAATGAAACCTCTTTGCTGACATGTTGGGAGTTGTGCACACTCTTAACAATGTTCTGGTAGAGATTGGAAGGCATCTAGAAAGTTACGGGATATGGATAAATGTTGTATTGAAGCATTGGCTAAGATAATTGCATGACTGTATGACATATTTATTTGTGTAAGAATTTGTTCTGAAAACTATGAGATGTTTTCTAATCATGCAATTTAACCTGTTGTGTAGGAAAGATCGTATGCCATCTCCTACAAAAGAAGAACTACAACATTTGTTCAGCAACAAATTTATTTATTGAAGATATTGAAGTTCCCAGGATCTGGGATGAAGAAATGGAATGCCATGATCCATCGATCATGAAGAATGATGTTTGGGATGTAGTCCCAAGATGTGAAGGGAAGTTTGTTATGACTTCCAAATGGAACTATCATATCAAGCATGTTGCAGATGGCAGCATTGAGAAATATAAAAGTGATGAAATAGAAGATGCACCAGATGGATCTCAAGACAGCATGGTGTAGTCATATATGTGTGCAGAACTTGGTATGGTAGGATAGACAGCTTTCTATCCAGTTTGGGCGTTACCAAGAGTAAAGCAGATTCCAACCTTTTCTACAAGGTTGAAGAAGGCAATCCAGTGATACTACTTTTTGTATGCAGATAACCTGTTTGTTACAGGTAAAGATAGATTGATTGCCGACACACAGCGGAAGCTTTCTTCCAAGTTCTAGATGAAGAACTTGGGGATGATGCACTATTTTTTTTTTTTGGCATGGAGGAGTGGCAGAGTGCATATGGAATCTTTCTTGGACAAGGGAAGTATGTAGTAGAGATCTTGAAGAGGTTCGGGATGATGGACTGCAAGAATATGGCCACACCTATGGCATCGAATCTGAAGCTTCTATGTAATGCTTCATCTGAGCCGGTTGATCTCCAGATGATTGGGTCCTTGATGTACCTGACGAACACGAGACCAGACATTTGCTTTGCTGTGAACACATTGAGCCAGTTCCTGACGGATCCGAGGAGTGTTCACCTGGTTGCTGTAAAGCATTATCTAAGGTACCTGAAGGGTACAGTGAATTATGGGCTCAGGTATGAGGCGAATCAAAAGTTTAACCTACAGGGTTATGTTGATTCAGATTGGGCTGGCAGTGCTGCAGATAGGAAGAGCACATCTGGGTGCTGCTTCAGTATGGGATCAGGTGTGATCTCTTGGTTTAGCAGGAAGCAGTTCTACGTAGCACTGAGTACAGCTGAGGCAGAATATGTTGCAGCCTGCTCAGCTAGTTGCAAGGCAGTATGGCTACGGAAGCTACTGTCTGAGTTATTTGATCTCCCGTTGGAGTCTACTGGTATCTTCTGTGATAACCAGAGTTGTGTGAAGCTGACCGAGAACCCAGTGTTTCATGACAGGTCGAAACACATAGAGATCAAATATCACTATATCAGGGATATGGTGCAGAGAGGAGCTGTGAAGCTCCTGTATGTTGCGACGGACGAGCAGATTGCAGATGTGCTGACGAAGCCACTAGCCAGAGTGAAGTTCGAGTACTTCAGAGAGAGGCTTGGCGTTCTTCAGATCGAGGACACTTCAAGGAAGAAGTGATGGACACATTTGCTAAAGCCATTCCAAGCATGTTTGAAGGAGGATCCTTCACATGGCTGTGGATGTAAGCGCTGGATGATGAGCATCAGGATGATGTTCTGGTTTCTGCTTGGATATGATCAGTTGGATCATTTTATGTATGTATGTACGCATCATGTGGATGCTGGATATGATCAGGAGGATCATGTATGATGATATGTATCAGGAAGATACTTGGCATGCAGCAGGATGTTGCATTGATGATCAGGAGGATCATGTATGATGATATGTATCAGGTAGATACTTGGTATGCAGCAGGATGTTGCATTGATGATCAGGAGGATCATGTATGATGATATGTATCAGGTAGATACTTGGTATGCAGCAGGATGTTGCATTGATGATCAGGATGATCATAGATGACGAGCTTCAGGATGTTGCTCCAGATGAAATGCAGCAGGATGTTGCAGTGATGATCAGGATGATCATAGATGACGAGCTTCAGGATGTTGCTCCAGATGACATGCAGCAGGACGTTGCAGTGATGATGATCAGGATGATCATGGATACATCAGGATGATGTATGGTGAGTATCAGGTTGATACTCTGTGGCCGTGGATCAGGTTGTGCAGATGAGCATGTAATTCGTTGCCCTGGGAGATTTGCAGATGGTCTTGCGAGGTTTTGCCTATGGCATGTAATTCGTTGCCCTGGGACATCTGGCAAATGCTCTTTCGAGGTTTTGCTCTGGGAGGACATGTAATTCGTTGCCCTGGGAGATATGCAGATAGTCTTGCGAGGTTTTGCCTATGGCATGTAATTCGTTGCCCTGGGATATCTGGCAGATGCTCTTGCGAGGTTTTGTCCTATGGCATGTAATTCGTTTCCCTGGGAGATCCGATAGGTTGGGCTGTGTGCCCGTAATCAGTCCTGGGATGCTCTTGCGAGGTTTTGCCATGACCACATGTAATTCGTTGCCCTGGGAGATCCTATAGGTAGAGCTGTGTGCTCGTAACAGCCTGGGATGCTCTTGCGAGGTTTTATGGTGAGGTCACATGTAATTCGTTGCCCTGGGAGATCCTATAGGTAGAGCTGTGTGCTCGTAACAGCCTGGGATGCTCTTGCGAGGTTTTGTGACGCACGTAAAAGTCCTGAGGATTCCACAGTATGGCCAGTGATGACGAAGACCTGCAGGTGGTGGGCCTACATCCAGTATGAAAAAGGACTGGCTCTGTAGAACTTCCTATGACGAGTAGATTCAGAGATTGATAGAGATAGCAGCAGCAGTGACGATGATGATGACTCAATGACGATTATCCAGTGACGATAATCCAGAGAAGATGACTTGTGCTAGAAGAACTGTGCTGAGAAATACCTTCCTAGTTAAGAGGGAGTGTTGATGTATATGTAACTTCGGAATGTATTTCACATGTATATGTATATTGTATTCCTATCGAGATGGTATTATTCCTCTATAAGGAAGTGTCGTCATTTATATTGTAAGTGTCGTAACTTATACTTGATGGGTTATTAGACCACCTTATTTGGGGTCGGCCCTGTATAAGTCATGTGGGTCAAAGGGTTATTAGACCACCCTATTGGGGGTCGGCCATGTGGGTCAAAGGGTTATTAGACCACCCTATTGGGGGTCGGCCCACTCAGCATTATGTTATGTGGTAAAGTTCGAGCCTACATGAGTTAGGTAAAAAGGCAAGTCAAGTCAAGTATAAATAGAGTGCGGGAGGCACTCTATTTACTCACTCACTTATCACACATGCACTCAAGGAGGAGTGGCGCACTTATGGAGGAGGAGGATCTGCTGCTAGGTTATGGCTATCTCTCTTGGTTGGTTGTATCATTGCTCTATCTATCTCTGAGGAAGTTATTGGGGTTTTTCACCTTTATGGTTTTCCCCAAGTAAATCTTTGTGTCTCTTGTGTGCTTGCATTATTGTCTCCATGATTGATATGCTATAGATATGCTGTACATGTTGTTCTCTCAGTCAAGATCCTAGATCATATTGAAGTAAATTCTGAAAATTTAACATTCTCATCCCCGAATTTCTGGGCAAAATGTTTCTCGAATTCATCCCATGAGGTTATAGATTGAGCCAGTAAGGCAAAATACCAAGTGGCTGCTCTACCCTCAAAAGTATAGGGAAAGAGTCTGCATACTACATCCTCATGTACCACGTGTCTAAGCCTGATTTCCTGCATGAAAGTTTTTATGTGATCTAACGCAGGTATCTTATCATCAGGGTTGAATTTAGGTAGCCATTTCTCAGGATTCTTTGGTAATCTATGTTGATCTCCTAATATGAAGACTGCACCTTGGTCGAGCCAAGGTCTATTGTGCCCTTCTCCTACGATCGGAGGTTCTCATTCTTCTTCTTCCGAGGATGAGCTAGAAGAATTCTCACCATCTGAGGAGGATTATGAAGATGAAGGAGGATATGGTGGCGGACCACCAGTTCCAAAATTTGGCTGACCTTGTGTTCCTGTGAGAGTGGTCTCACTGTTATACTCAGGAGAATCCGGTCGATGAATCGATTCTTGGTTTTCAAGTTGTTGATGAACTGTGTGTTGATCTTGTGTGTTTAGATCAATGGTTTATTGAATCTGTGAGTCACTAGTCTGCGCAGTGAGAATTTGCTGATCTTCCTGACCACCAGTCTGTAGAATATTTTCTAAATTTAAGGCTTCCAAACCACGTTGTCTTCGATCAGCAAGTCGTTGTTCTGCTCTTAAGACCCTATCAACAGATGTTTTCAATATCTGCTCGAACGAGATGGGTCCCCTTGTGGGTGATGTGAAAATGATTTCCCCTCTGTTCTCCTGTTGTATCACAGGTGTGACAGGTATAACTGTAGGTTGCACGGATGTAACAGGGAGAACTGTAGGCCGTGAATCAGTTGGTTGTTCAAATGTTGAAGCCCTAGTTTGGATTCGGGTTTGAACCGTTGAAGTATTTGCTGGAGGAGGTTTATTAGAGGTTTCCTTAGGAATGTTATACTAGTTTCCCTCCTTATAGAACCATTTGTTGATGCCTCGGGTGTGCAGGGTAAGTGCAAGGTGTTGGAATGGGTTCCAAGGCACACAACATAGGATGAAAACCCAGCCAAAGGATTCGAAAGACCCTACGCAAGGGAAATTCTATCCTCGAGCTATTTGGTGTGGTAATAACCCACGGATATTTGGCCTCCGCTGGCACTCTATGAGTAAGGGGTTTGATTAATAAGATCAGTTTCCCAAATTGGGAAACAAAGGTATGGAAGACAGTTAGTAATTCTAACTCAACCTATTTAGAAAAGGAACCTAAACTTAAGTTATATTTATTCTAAAATGAAAAGCTTGGTGTTTATGCAGATCAACCTTGAGGTGTAAGAGAACAAATAGTCTATCACCTTTAACAGAAATGCCTTTAGATGAGATATTTGCTGACTTAAATTGTGATTTATTTAATGAAAATTAAACAATGATAATCCAAGCTTAAAGACCATCAAGATATAACCTGTTGTCCTTTTGTTGATTGAAAAATCAACAATGATTGAATATATATATATATATATATATATATATATATATAT
This sequence comes from Larix kaempferi, assembly GCA_027924585.1. Classification (NCBI taxonomy): domain Eukaryota; kingdom Viridiplantae; phylum Streptophyta; class Pinopsida; order Pinales; family Pinaceae; genus Larix; species Larix kaempferi. The sequence continues at coordinate 647,203 of BSBM01000760.1, read as the reverse complement.
ATATGATCAATTGCAGAAATCGATAAAGAAAGTATTTAATTAAAGAAACTTAATCAAATATTTCCATACACACATTAGTTATACAGAAAAACCAATACAACAGATTTATGTATTCATTATGTATCTAACAAGAGATCATATGTATATTGGATGAAAATCTGGAACATAAAATCATAAATCCTTAAAGAAATTTAAGTGATAATTAGAAGATGGATCCGAAGATAACATTACTGTATTAAGATGTCTTGTACCAAAATTACGATGACTCTGGCCACAGAGTATCCTCAGTCTTGTCTCCTGCTGAATTACAAATCCAAAAATTCCAACCCATTTCTCCGTGAGGTATTCTTCCTTAAATATTACAACAAAATACAAAAATGAATCCTACAAAGTAGGGATTGCAAAATCAGTGATGAGTCTATTGGGCCAGAAAATCCCGCCACTTATCATATATTTCTAATAGTTCATCTATGTTTGGGTAATTGACAAATTCTATGCCTATTTGGGCATTGGATATGTTGTTCTCGATGTCATGCTTGGAAAGCTTATGCCAAGTGCGAATGTAAGAATGGATCTTTCCCTCGAGGGAGAGCGGTTTCCTGATCAATTCATCCACGTGACCAATGTTGACTGCTTCAATAGCCCGGATCTTCTGTGCACTTCCTTCATGATCACGCTCCACTTCTTCCAGCTTACATTTAGGTGGAAGGGCCTGCAAAATAGGTTCCATGTATGGGAGATGTAGAGCTTCCATGATGTTATCATCTGCGTACCAGCATCGGGTGAAAAGGTCTTTGGATTTTCTGATGATCTCTTCAGCAGAGTCGTTGAAATCGAGCTAGGTATTCAGGGAAGCTTTGTTCTTCTTCATCTGAAGACTGCTGAGAATCGATAAATCTACAGGGATTTTTTTAATGTACCTTTTCCATTCACTAACCTCCTCTTGAGATTTGGAAGCCTAAATTCTCTTGATTTCCTGTGCCTCAATCTCAAAAGACAGTTTATCAAAGATAATAAATGTCTCCCTAATTTCATCGTGTGCAATGTACAACTTTTCAAGGAACTGGTAATGTTTATGATTAACCTCCAAGGCCAAGTCTTTGAACTCCTGTGGTGTGAAGTTAGACAGAACAACTGAAGCTACATTTGCAGTTACAGTTCCAACTTGTATCTCTAAGGTTGCTATCCTTTCTGCATGGATGGAGTTTTGAGTCTTTTCAGTGTTAAGCTGGTTCTGAAGGGAGACATTCTCCTGTTATGATGCATGCAAGCGTTCCATCCATTCCTGCCTGATATCAGCCACATGGAGGCCATGTTCATCTTTAACCCTTGCCAACTCATCTTCAAGTTCCTTGATCCTTTCCTTTTTAAGATCAACCTCTCTATTCAACAAGTGGACTGAATCTATATTGGCACCAACAAAATCCCCCAAAACTATCGCTGCTTCAATAGCCCTAGACTGAGGGTCACCAGTTTGTTGAGTCCACAAGACTTGAATGGGAGCAGGTGATCCCAATGCTTGCTCATCTTTACTTCTCTTCCTTGTCATAAAAATAGTTTCCAATAGGAACCACATCCTCATCCACATATTCATGAGCCAACTGGGTAGTGATGGAAAAGAAATTAGCAGTGGAAATTATTGAAGGTGTCATAATACCACTAGGGTGAGGGATGGACATGGTGACTTGATGAAAGACCACATGAACAAAAACATCTTGGACAAATGATTGGACCTGTGTGATTGGGGGGACCGACATGGAAACTTCAGAAGGAGGAGTCTGTTCTTCAACATTAAGAGCTAATGATGGAGAGGGAACTATAGGTGGATCCTCAATGCTAGGTGAAACAAAGATGGCTAGTGGTGTGGACTGAGAGATTGCAGGAAGGTTATCCTGAATTGTGATAGAGGATGAAATGGGAAAAGGAATGGAGGTGAATTGGTCGATCGAAGGTATTAGTAGAACAAGTTTAGGTGACTGTGTAGGGATGACAGTGGTTTGAGCTTCTGGCATCATGGACTTAGAAATGGAGAAAGACTCTTGACTACATGTAAGGGTGGTAGAAGAATAAGTTATACTATTAAACAATTGAGACAATGAAAAGGGAGGTAAATGCTCTGAAAGCGAAGCAGAAAATTGTTGAATTGAGTTTAACTGAGATGTTGAAGACGAAAATCCGAACAGAGGTGTCTTCAAATGACTGATCCTGACCAGAGCATTCCATTTCAATAACATTTAACAAGTCTGTGACTAACTTGGATTGTTATGTAATCTCCTCAGTTATTGAAATTGGGGGTTCAGGTTCTTCAACAACATCACAGTCGATAATCTGAATGTTGGGGAATGGATCAACATGGATCCTTTTCCTTTTTGCTGAACTGGCATGTGTAACCGCCAAATCATCATCTTCTTGCATAGCTGCACTAATAATTTCAAGGGGATTTGAAGGTTCCATTATCTGAGAATCCATAGTAACCTTGTGGGGCTATGCAGGGTGAGCCTTCAACACTGATGTCAATTGTGCCAGATCTTTCTGAAATTGCTGAGAGGTGTATAACAAGGATTTGGCCTGTTCTGAAGTTTTCTTAGGAGGAGAATCTTCGATGGGGTTTTTTCTTTTTCCTTGTTCTGAATGAACCACCACTTGAAGGGGATTAGCTTCTTGAGCTTCCTTTCCTTCCCTTTCTTTTCTCACTTTGTCCAACAAGTCCATCTCTAATTTCCTATAACTCAGCACCCTGAGCTTTAATTCCTTCTGATAGTGCAGAATGTTATGCTGATCTTCCAGGTCCTTTGCTTTGACAAGAAATTCAGAAAATGTATTGACTCCATGATAGATAGAGTCATCTGGGATGTCCTCATGCACATAGTGTATTTTTACATGGGTTTGCTTTAGATTTGCATCCAATAACTTCTTGGGGCCGTGCTTTCTTTTAGGAGCACATCCCAATTTGAAATCAACCAACTGGTCACTAAGAGTGGCCGCCCAACTAGAGGTTGGGATGACCAATGACCCAAGGTTTAAAGGGAATTTAGGCCACCCTTTCTTTCTAGGTCCTATGAGTTTCTTGTACATACCATCAGTCACAGTTTGAAATGAAATTTCTTGCAAAGCCAATCTGTCGGGGATAATTCTGGGCAACAGATGAACAATATTACTGCCCCAGACTCTGATATATGAGAAATACTGACACACATACCAATCACCGATAGTATTGATGAGTGTCTTGGCATTATCTGAAAATGCTGGTGCTTCTTGCTTGAAAATCTTGAAGTAAATAGTGCCCAGGAACTGATCACATATATCATATTATAAAGGGATAAAGTTTTCTTCCCATAGAATTGAATGATAGATATGCACAGGTGGGTCTGATGGAGTCCAATTCCAGTTCAAGTTGGGTTATTGAAATTCTGAGCAGAAAACATCAATTACATAGGCAGATAAAAAGAAATGTGGTTTTCTGAAAGTTGGAGCCTTTTGATAATCCTTGATAGCGTTTTTTAGTTTTGAGGACAAGATGGAAGCCCATGGGAAGGATTCATTGGTAGTCAAGACATGATGAGCTATAGGTTCCCATTCAGATTTGAACAACAAACAATTAGGGAGTCCAAATAGTCGACACAACATAACCGCTAGAAAAGAGTAGGGTTCCTTGAACTAGGTAATTGGGTACAAATTATCAGGCTTGAGCACGAAGGCGTTAGGTTTTATCATCCAAGACTTCATCATTTCGACAAAATTGTAATGGGACTTGGAGGATTGGATGAAGTTAGGGGATAGGGTCTGCTCATGCGGCTTGAGAGCAAACGCTCGAGTAAAAACCTCTGGGCGGAAATAAGCCAATTGATTCCCCAGAGCATCATTGAAAGACCGGTCTTTGACACTAGCATTTTCTATTATCCACGTTACTGCATTTGTATAGGGTAATATAGTGGGCCGTGCAGCGATAGCATGAATCTGAGAAGCCCTAATCTTCTCATAAGCGGGCCTGTCAAATTCTACCTGCGAGAGGTCATCATTGTTGAAAATAGCATAAATCCAATACCAATCCATTTGATAAGTCTCGGTGACCTTTCCACTGGTATCAGAGAAAATACCAAAGTTGGGGTCTTTGGTTAAGGTACCCTCGAGAGCATCCTTGGACCAGGTACTTCGTGACATAGTGGCAAACTTCATAATTTCTAACGAAATAAAGAAAACAAAAATAAAAAAACAACAATCACAGGCAGCCAATAGCCCAACCAAAAAATGGGATGACGGAAATCCTACCTGTGATAACTGAAAAACCGATAGTTGAATAAAGGCGTGGAATCCATGGTAAAAATATGCTCAACGGAGTAATTCGACAAGTAAAAATGATAAAGAAAAGTAAATAAAATCTATATTTATCAATTTACTCAGATTACATCACGATCGTAGGATTAAGAGAAATGGACAGCTGAGATCGACCGAAGCACACCATGGGATTGGGTTCAAAACATAATAAAAAGTTTTATTTACCACCTCCGAAAGCCGAAAGCCGAAACTAGCGGGTTTCGGGTTTTGGGTTGCGAAAATATATACAAATTAAAACCAAGTTTCTGAAAGCCGAAACCCGAAAGTTTTGGGTTGCGGATTTTGGGACGAAATCAAAACATAAAGTTTAAAAGGTGAATGCCGAATCCTGAAACACGACATTGTCGGGTTTCGGGTTTATTTAAAAAAATGTGCAAACAAAACCCCAAATCCCAAAACGCGACGTTGCCAGGTTTCGGGTTCATATAAAACAAACTTCAAAAATGAAATCCCGCACCCAAAAATTTCGGGTTTCGGGTTTCGAGATGAAAAAAGTCCTAAAATGAAAACAACACTCTCTCGCACCCAAAATTTTTGGGTTTTAGGTTTCAGGTCCTCGAAGTGTCGGGTTTCGAGTTTGTCTAGAAAAAGGTCAAAATACTCAAAATTTAAAGAATTTTGCAATCCAAACACTTAGGGAAAATCCAAAACAAGCAGAGAAAATGAAGTATGAGTATATGGGTAATAGACTTGAAGACATTTGAACCAAAAATCTTATTCAGAAAGGGAAAGCTACCCATATACCTTTGCATTTAGCGAAATTGGGGGGTTCCCATGCTTAGCTAAGCATGGGATCTGTTGTGGCCACAACACTCCCCTACCCATCCCTCCCTCCCATGATTCCCTCTACACCTTCCTCTCCATCCTTTGACTCTGCCCCCCCTCTTTTAGCTTAATCAATGTAATGTTGGGCCATGATCCACCCCATAGATAGTCTAGATGGAATATTGGGAGTCTAAATGGTATTATAATGGGACAAGGTTGCCATTATAGGGTTTTGGATGGGAGGGATGGGTCTCTGGACATTGACCATAGTCATGGAATAAAAGACAATGAGTCTCTAAATCAATAGTACACATGCCTTAAAGATGAAATATTTTTCCTTTAGTGGGATATGGGTGTCATTATGAGGTTGTATGCACTAAGGATGGGTTTCAGGGTCTTAACCATGGTAATGGGATAAAAGTGTAATAGAAACAAGTCTTAAACCACTACACATGCCCTTTAAAGGGGATATTTAGCCTTAATATGGGATATATGTGCCATTAGACTATTTTATGCATTGAAGATTGTTCTCAAAGTGTTGACCATGGTCATATAGGAACCCTTATGAATATTTCCAGACAAGAGATAGTTCTGAAGACACTACCATGGTCCAAGGATAAATCCAATCTTTTAGGGATTAAATGATGTTTTTATGATTCATGGACAAATCACAAGGTCCCAGACTATGACAAGCCCTATAAATGGAGTCTAAATGGGATAAGGGTGTCATTATAAGGTTTGGTACTTTGAGCATGGTCATGGAAGAAAAGGTAGGGTCTTAGGACCTAAATGAAGCTTTTATGGCTCATGAGCTATAAATGAGTCCTTTAATAACCACACATGCCTTCTAGATGGGATATTTGGCCTCTAGGTTGGGTATGGGTTCCATTATGACATTATGTGCACTGAGGATAGGTATCAAGGTCTTAACCATGGGTATGGGTTCCATTATAAGGTTCCAAGGTTTCAATATTTGATATGCACCAAATCGCATGTGCGAAATATTGCATGTGCGATATATCGCACATGCGATTTGGTGATCACGTTATACAAACTAGCCGTTAGGTAAAAAGCATAGTATGCATATTGCATATGCAATATAACGCATATGCGTTAAAACGGACATGCGTTATATCGCATATGTGATATGTGTTTTATAAAAAATGTTGGGTTGCAGGCCGTGGGCCCATTTTACTGTAGCAAAAGACTGAATTCTTCTGTACCTGCGCACAGAGAGCTGTTCAACCTTCCATTTAATCATTTATTACACAAATCCATAGGTTTTGTACAAGTTTGGGTGGATTTCAATGGGGAATGTACGCAATAGAGGTCGGAAGTCAATGAGGAAGGTGCTTACACCAGAAGAAGCTGAAAATAAAAAAGAAAAGAAGAGGGAAGATTCAAGAAATCGTCGGCATTCATTAGATGAGCAAATACTTCCAATTCCCTCTCAACAGATACTTGCTGAGGAAGATATTGCAATGTTAATGGATGCTGGTTATAGGGGAGATGATAATCTTGGTCCATTATTAAGCGGACAATCTTGTGAAGAGTTCAATCATTATGTTCCTGACGATGAAAATGTAACTCCGCAACAACCATGCCAGGTGGTTCAATCTCGTAATCAAAGTTGTTAGCCTGTATTGGATGTAAACGTCAATCCAACATTTCAAACGGAAAGAAATCTCGCATCAAAATGAAAGAGAACTCCTAAACGCATACAAGTGGACAAGAGCGAATTGACTTCCATGGAAGGAAAGGTGGCTAAGCACACTATCCTTCGTCATTGTTCTCAAATAACGAAACAATATTTTGATAAAAAATATGAAGCCAATAAATGCCAATTGTTTTTATCTTTGATTAAATATAGAAATATGGAACCTATTAGAAGAAAGTTTGGAATAATAACATTGAAGAATATCGAATCAAGTAATCACATTGCTAAATCTCTTGTTGCTGCATTCACATCAATTGGTAAAAAAAATCGTTCACAGTACTGTAATGTGGCTCGCTGTGTATTGGTTGAAGCAATTGTATGTAGATCCACAAGACAACGTTGTTTACGTAAATGCACATCACAAATTGTGCCTTTACATCCAAAGACACTTAAAAAATATTTAGTGAGAATAGACAACCTTGATGTAGAGGGACAAATGGAAACACTATGGGCATTTAGGGGTAGGTTTCCCCGCAAATACATGAAGTTAGTCGAAGCAGTGAAGGGACTAGTGCACACTTTTTGGCATGATAATACTAGGCCTTCTTCTAACACAAAGGATGTGTTAAAATGCTACAAGGGTTCTATGAACAATGAACCTCATGTTAAACATTATCTTGACATGACACAAACTCAATTGTTCAAGATGTTTAAAGTTTCCCATGTAGAGCTAAGGATCGGGAAAAGATATTTTGAAAAATGAAAGCCTCGGTATGTTAGAATCAATACCATCTAGAACAATTGTTGTTGTAGATACCACATAGAGTTTGATCTATATTATCATACATGTTCACATATACATCTATTTTTGCATCCTAACCATGTACAGGAATGCCCGAGTACAATACCGCCAATGTCATCTAGAGATTTCATCCATAGCATAATGTGTCTGAGGCAAGATGGGAAGACACATTACTTAAAACAATGTGTAGAGGGTTTTTGCAACAAATGTGGTGGGCTATCATTATGGTATCATTGCATCCATGAGAGTGAAGATCAAGCATTAGAAAATACAATTGTCGAGAAGCAAAACTATCAGTACGAAACATATTAGCTACATGATGGGAAAGAAATAAGGAAGATTAAATTGGTGACTTCAAAGGTGACAATCTACACGAATAATATTTATTTAACTGAGTGTACATTGTTTATGTTGTTTTATAACATTGTTAAATATTGACATATTAATATTCATGTAAATATTTTTATGTTGTTTTATAACACTGTTTATTTTTTCCACTAGGTGCAAGTATGTGATTTTATTTCAGAGTTCTGTGGAAAGATCCAACAATACATTCAGCATGTCGATATGGCATGGTGGAAAGATGAGCAATTCAGAATATGTCGGGACACCTTCCCTCTAGGAAGAATACTATAAGTGGTTGAATTTGCGGAAAATTACACCCTAAAACCACAAAATGAAATACAAAGTCAATACTATCACTCAGAGCAGGTGAGCATAATGGTCCATATCACTTATCGACATGGGCCAGATATCAATGAAGAGAAACGTGTGATATTGGAAGAAAGACACTTTTACATAAGTGACGACCGGACCCATGACATCCATTACGTGCAACATTACTTTAAATTGTTCTATGATCATGTGATAGCTATGGATATACCATTTTATCATCATTTGATTTGGTCAGATGGTTGTGCTGGATAGTTCAAGAATGCACATGTATTTCAATGGTTGTGTTTATTTCACATAAAATACAAGGTGCCACATATATGGAACTACTTTGAAACAGGTCATGGAAAAGGAGATCACAATGGTGTTGGTGCATGCATAAAATCTTCCCTTCGAAGGGAAGAGATTAAGTTTATAGGTGATCACCTTCGAGACACTACATCTATAGTGAAATGGTGTGTGCATTTGTGATGGGAGAACAAGCAACAATGAAACACCTAGTGCAAAGAATATTCTGGGAGGTGAAAAATGTGGACCGATCCTAAACACATAAGGTGAACACAATGCATGGACCTCGACAGTTTCATTCAATTAGAATCTCAGACAACATGACCCTAAAAATTTGGATAATATTGAAGGCTTGCTTTTGCAGTTACTGTAACATCGATGAATGGGATGATTGTGAGTATACAAATACAATTGATACATGGGATTGAGTGACACTTGGCACCGATTTCAAGGGGGTTAATGAAATAGACCATTTGGAAGATGATCAGACATATATTTCTACAGAATATGATCAGATATCAGATCTCATACAAGTAGGTACAGAAAAGTAAATTAGTAGTACCTAAATCTCTACATGCCTTTACATTGAAAGAAATTTTATTTATGTTACATGCAATACCTTTTTTAATAAATGTATTGTTAACTCAAACTATTTCCTTTCACAGGTCAAATATATGCAGTGGTTGCCCCAAAAAATAATGAATGGGGTTCTGACTATTGGTTGGCACATTGCTTAGAGGGGAGACAAACCATTCTCGAACCTGTTACAGATGATGAAAATATTGAATTCCCAACTGGCTCGAGGGTTATAAAAGGGGATTACTTGACATTAGCAGCACAAGATAAAAGGAAGGGTGGGTATGTATATCAAGATTATAGAGAAGGAGCTATTGTATACCACTTCAACAACTTGGTAGTTGGTATAAACATCAAGATGCACACACTTTCGAATAAAAATAGGTCACATGTATGATACTTGCTACCTCATTTAGAGCATGAGAGATTGATGGACACCATCGGCAGCAGAGATGATCCAGATGGCCTACTCGAGTGAGTGCATTGTTAGGTGTTACTAGATTGTACAGTGTGTCTAGATTGTCAGGTGCGTTATTTAAACTTTAAAGTGCATGCTGAAGCACAATTTCAATTATTTAGCCTTTAGTTTATTCCCAATGTACTAACCTGTGATTGATGGATACCATTCACAGAAATAATACTATTTAGAGGATACTGGACACTATAAACACGATCCTACAACCTCAAGTGAGTTATCTATAAATAATGTTTGCACATTTTCATTGGATTCTCTTTATTTTCTTATGAGAGTACTAATGTTTAGACTTTCATGTGCCTAGGATACAAACACGATATTGTTAGGATATTCCTATACTCCATCCTAGTCCCACCAGTATTTTGATCATTTACATTTTCAGTCATGCATGCACTTTTAGGGTTTGCATGCATTCTAGGGTTTGCTTGCATTTTGCATGCATCTGAGTCATCAATCCAGCACCTAGCCCTCAGTTAGCCAGCCCCCAGGAGCTTCTCACTATTCAGTTTTAGCTCTCTAGTTGCTTAATGCGCCCTTCTTCCTTGATTTTAGGGAGCAACTCACCCTTCTTCACCTACCAGTCCAGTTGTCTTCAGTTTACACTCAGTTACACTTAGTTACACTCAGTTACAGTCAGTTACAGTTAGTTACAGTTAGTTACACTCAATTACACTTAGTTACACTGAGTTACACTCAGTTACACCTACCAAAGTTAGTTTGATTGATGGTTGATAGTTACTTGAGCATTGATGACTCCACTGATGATGATGAAGACTTCCAGTTGTGCTTCGATGATCAAGAGGACACCTAGTTGTGCTCCGATGACACTCCAGTGATCCTTTGATCACTCCATGAAGGCTAATTCGAATTTCCACCTTAGGCATTCGAATTCCTCATGCATTGTATTATTTATATGTCCATTTGTGATTAATAATCTAGTGTGTGTGAAGTATTATTGCTTTTATCCGAGTTCTACTGTACCATATTATTCTGTTGCTCATTATACTGTATTGACCACTCTTCTTCTATTTTCCTACTTAATCATAATTACTCTTGTGAGGTATACATCATCTCTTAGATCTACTGTGAGGATTTTCACATGGTATCAGAGCATGTTGAGAGTATTGTTGTTAAATTTTGAGCATTAATTCACAATACTCTTGGATCTTTACTGAGAGAATAACATATATAGTATATCAATGCATAACAATCACAATAAACATCACAAGCATCACAAGAATCAAAAGCATGAGAGACAAGAGACACAGAGTTTCCGTGGGGAAAACCCTAAGGTGAAAAAACCCACAACTTCCTCAGAGATAGAGAGAGCAATGGCTCAACCAAAGTACAACCAAAATACACTGAGATAGTCTCCTAGTAGCAGATGATCCTCCTCCTCACTAGTGCGCCACTTTCTGAGTGAGAGAAGTGTGAGTTTCCGAATGATCAAAATAGAGATCTCCCGATCTCTATTTATACTAACCTGTTTGCCTAGTGACCTTATGGGGCCGACTTGTCTAGCTAGGTACATCCACAATATAATATATATTTCAGGGATGACCCCACACATGGTGTTCTAATAACCCATCGGCAAGTACACACACTTGCGACACTTGCCAATCCACATGACGACACTTCCTTATAGAGGAATAACACATCTCTAATAAGGGTACAATAAATATATATGAAATACATAGATGAAATACATTTCGAAGTTACATATACATCAACACTCCCTCTTAAATAGGAAGGTATTTCTCGACACAGATCTGCTAGACAAGTCTTCTTCTCGGGATCATCGTCATTGATGCATCGTCATCATCATCGTCACTGTTGCTGCTATCTCAACCAATCTCTGACTCTACTCGTCATAGGAAGTTCTACAAAGCAATTCCTTTTTCATACTGGATGTAGGCCCACCACTTGTAGGTCTTCGACATCATTGGCCATACTGTGGAAATCTCAGGACTTATTACGTGTGTCACAAAACCTTAAAAGAGTCTCTTGACTAGCAAGAACCCTAAAGAGCATCTGAGGCCTTTTTCATCCTGTCCAGATCTCCAGAACTTATTGCATGTGACCCCACCACAAAACCTTGAAAGAGAAACCTGGGACTGATTACGAGCATAAGGCTCAACCTATCGGATCTCCCAAGGCACAAATTACATGTGGTCACTACAAAACCTCGAAAGAGCATCCCAGGATTGATTACGAGTACACGGCTCAACCTATCGGATCTCCCAGGGCACAAATTACATGTGGTCATGGAAAAACCTCGAAAGAGCATCCCAGGACTGATTACGAGCACACGGCTCAACCTATCAGATCTCCCAGGGCACAAATTACATGCCATAGGACAAAACCTCGAAAGAGCATCTTCCAGATATCCCAGGGCACAAATTACATGCCATAGGAAAAACCTTGAAAGACTATCTGCAGATCTCCCAGGGCACAAATTATATGTCCTCCCAAGCAAAACCTCGAAAGAGAATTTGCCAGATATCCCAGGGTACAAATTACATGCCATAGGAAAAACCTCAAAAGACTATCTGCAAATCTCCCATGGCACAAATTACATGCTTATCTGCACAACCTGTTCCACGGCCACAGAGTATCAACCTGATACTCACCATACATCAAGCTGATGTACACATGATCATCCTGATCATAATCACTGCAACATCCTGCTATATGTCATCTGGAGCAACATCCTGAAGCTCGTCATCTAGTGCTTACATCCACAGCCATATGAAGGATCCTCCTTCCAACATTCTTGGAATGGCTTCAGCAAATGTGTCCATCACTTCTTCCTCGAAGTGTCATCAATCTGAAGAACGCCAAGCCTCTCCCTGAAGTACTCGAACTTCACCCTGGCTAGTGGCTTCGTCAGCACCTCTGCAATCTGCTCGTCCGTCGCATCGTATAGGAGCTTCACAACTCCTCTTTGCACCATATCCCTGATATAGTGATAGTTGATCTCTATGTGTTTCGACCTGTCATGAAACACTGGGTTCTCGGAAAGCTTCACACAACTTTGGTTATCACAAAAGATACCAGTAGCATCCAACGGGAGATCAAATAACTCAGACAGTAGATTCCGTAGCCATACTACCTCACAACTAGCTGAATAGGCTGCAACATACTCTACCTCAACTGTACTTAGTGCTACGCAGGACTGCTTCCTGCTACACCAAGAGATCACACCTGATCCCATACTGAAGCAACATCCAAATGTGCTCTTCCTATCTGCAACACTGCCAGCCCAATCTGAATCAACATAACCCTGCAGGTTAAACTTTTGATTCGCTTCATACTTGAGCCCATAATCCACTGTACCCTTCAGGTACCTCAGAACATGCTTTACAGCAACCAGGTGAACACTTGGATCTGTCAGGAACTGGCTCAATGTGTTCACCGCAAAGCAAATATCTAGTCTCGTGTTCGTCAGGTACATCAAGGACCCAATCATTTGACGATACATAGAGACATCAACCGACTCATATGAAGCATCACATAGAATCTTAAGATTCGATGCCATAGGTGTGGCCATGGCCTTGCAATCCATCATCCTGAATCTCTTCAGGATATCTATTGTGTACTTCCCTTGACCAAGGAAGATCCCACCTGCACTCTGCCACACCTCCATACCTAGGAAATAATGCATCATTCCTAAATCTTTCATATCGAACTCGGAAGCAAGATTCCTCTTAGTATCTGCAATCAATCTGTCATATCCTGTTACAAATAAGTCATCCACATACAGGAGTAGAATCACAGGATTCCCTTCCTCAACCTTGTAGTAAAGGTTGGAATCTGCTTTACTCTTGGTAAAGCCCAAACTAGATAGGAAACTGTCCATCCTACCATACCAAGTTCTAGGAGCTTGTTTCAAGCCATACAAGGCTTTCTTCAATCTGCACACATATGAATCCCTGTCATGTATTTCGAAACCGAGTGGCTGCTCCACATATACTTCCTCTTCAACTACACCATTCAAGAAAGCAGTCTTGACATCCATCTGGTGTATTTTCCATTTCATTGCTGCAACCAGGGCAAGTACTGTTCTGATGGAAGTATACCTAGCTATAGGTGCAAAAGTTTCTTCATAATCTATTCCCTCTTTCTGAGAGAAGCCACGAGCTACGAATCTTGCTTTGTATTTTTCTACGCTGCCATCTGCAGCATGCTTGATTTTGTAGATCCATTTGGAAGTCACAACAGACTTCTCTTTAGGTCTTGGGACAACATCCCAAACATCATTCTTCATTATTGATTGGTATTCCTCGACCATGGCCTCCTTCCATTCTTTCTTTTCCGCTGCTTCTTCATAACTGGAAGGTTCTTTGTTCATAATGTCACAAAGTAAAGCAACATAACTAGTATGTGATCTGGTTCTCTTCTTTGCTCTGTGTTCTTCTTCTGGAATGCCAAATCTTTCTGCATCTTGAATGAGCTCTCTAGCCCATGCAGGTTTCCTCTTGTGAGATTTATCCTCACGGGGTGGATCTACAGGTTCTTGCGGATCTTCAAACTCACGAACAACTTCTGGAATTGCTTCAGTCATGGTAGTGTCTTGAAATCTAGTTTCCTTAGGTTCTTCATAAAATTCGATAGGTGCCTTCCTTGATTTGATGAATGCTGAGTTTTCATCAAATGTTACATCCCTACTAACATCAATCTTCTTGAACCCTGGAAAGTATATTCTGTAAGCCTTCGAGCTTTCACTGTAACCCACAAAGATACCCTTCTTTCCTGAAGGGTCTAGTTTGGTCCTCTTTTCCTTTGGGACATGAGTGTATACTAGACAATCAAATATTCTGAGATGGCTAACTTCAGGTTTCTTACCAGAAAAGATCTCTTCTGGAGTCTTGTTGTCCAATATCTTGTGGGGTGTTCTGTTCTGCACATATACAGCTGTTCTAGTTGCTTCTGCCCATAGATGCATAGGTAGATCCTGGTCATGTAGCATTTCCCTTGATGCTTCCATGATTGTTCTGTTCTTCCCTTCTGCAACTCCATTCTGTTGAGGATTATAGGGAGCAGTCAACTCCCTCTTAATCCTTGAATCACTGTAAAGCTTCTTGAAGTCACCTGAGGTGAATTCTCCACCATTGTCGGATTTGAATGTTTTGATCTTCTTGTCAGTTTGATTCTCCATCAAGGTTTTAAATTCCTTGAACTTATCAAACACCTCATCTTTGTTCTTCAAGAAGTATACCCAAGACTTCCTGAAGAAGTCATCAATAAATGAGACATAGTAAACATACCCACTCAGAGAACTGGATGACATAGGACCACATACATATGAGTGGATGATTTCCAGGATGTCTTTTTCCTTGCTTTCACTGCTTGGGAAATCCTTCTTAATGTTCTTACCTTTTGCACATCCTTTGCAAACACCTTCATGTTTGGTCTTGATTTCAGGAAGACCCTCTACAACCTTGCTTGCAATTGGAAGTTCCCTATAGTGCATATGAGCAAGTCTTCTATGCCAAAGTTCACTTGGCTCCATGGATTCATGTACCATGACATGTTCAGATTGTCCCTTCAATTTATACAAACCTTCCTCTTGCTCTCCAATCACTATTGCATCATTTATGGTCTTTCCCTTTGGCCACATTAGGACTTCGCCATCCACAAATGCAACCCTCATACCTTTTGCATCCAATGCAGAGATGGAGAGTAAGTTCTTCTTGAGCCCAGGTACATAAAGGACTTCTTTCATCTTCAAATATTTTCCAGAATCTAGGTTGTAGGAGGCTTCATCACTTTCTTTGATTGGGTATTGATAATCATACCCAAGTTTCACTTTATGGGGTGATTCATGTTCAAACAGATTTACAAAAGATTCTTTAAACCCAGTCATGTGTTTGGAAGCCCCAGTGTCAATCAACCAATCATTACAACCATGGAAGATAGTACCTGTGAGAGCAGAAATTAGAACATACTCTTCTTCACTTGATGAGTCATCATCACTATCACTTTCTGCCCTAGCCTTCTTCTTTGGGGGTTCATCATCTTCGGTAGCATGAGCATGATATCTTCTTTTGTTATTCTTCTTCTTGTTGTTGAAGTTGTTGTTGTCTTTCTTCTTCTTGGGACAATCTGATGCAAAGTGTCTCTTCTCATTGCAATTGAAGCATCTGAGATCTTTCTTATCTTTATGATAATGGTGGTGTGAGAATTTCCTGTTATGAGATGATTCCTTCTTGGACTTTCCTTTCCTGGCATGTGTTGTGAGAGCTTGATCTTCATTTCCCATCTTTTCTTCTAGGGCCACAAGCCTAGCTTCTTCTTGAGAACATTCTTCCCGCAATCTGTTGAAGGAGATCAACTTCTTCCTTGCACAAATTCCTTGAATAAAGGAATCCCATGACCTGGGTAGGCCATTTACAGTGGTCATCACCACTTCACCATTCTCCACCATTTCATCCACTGCTTCTAGTTGTTCCTTGATCTGGGAGACCCTTGAAAAATAAGATCGAATAGTTTCTCTATTCTGAAACTTTACTCCTTTCAATTGGTTCTGCAGGGTCATCTTCCGATTTATGTTCTTCCCTTCAAATAGCTTGGTCATGGAGTCAAACATCTCCTTGGGTGTCTTTAGAGAAGACACATGGGGTATAAGATGGTCTTTGATAGAATCAACAATGATTCTCTTTGCCTTGACCAAGTTCTTCTTATGCAATACCTTAGCCTCTTCATCCTCTGGGATAGGGATGTCTTCTTTTACATATGAGTCCAACTCATTTTCTTCCAGGATTAACCCAATCCTATACTTCCAAGCTCGGAAGTTATCAGCTCCTTCAAGCTTATCCTCAAGCTTGGTGTGATGAGACATCTTAAAGAGTACTTCAAATGGAAATATAAAAGATTTAGGTATTACCACTTGAATTGCTGAAAACTGGATCTCGTCTCGGATTAGGGTTTGTCATAAAAACCCTAAAAATTCAAAATGTGAATTTCAACTTTCTGAAAGGATAGAAATATGCACCTTGATGAGCTGATCATCTTGGTGTATTCAGAATTTGAGATCAACAAATCCTTAACCTTCATATTTACCTTTTTGTCCTCTTGGGTTCACTAAGGAGAGCCCTGAATTAGGGTTTGAGTTTCCCGAAGATCTACCCAGCCAAAAATATCGATCCAAAGCTCTAAACTTCAATTTTTGCAAGGAGCTTCTATCTCTGTCTTCAGATTTCAGAAATCCCTATTTTTGTGGAAACCCTAATTTGTAGGGCCAAATATGAAAATGCTTAGAATTGAATTCTGATTGGATAGATATGTTCTTCTTGATGAGTAGAGTCAATCTACTATACTGCTTTTCCAAAATCTGTGGAGAGAAACCCAATAAACAAGAAACTCAAGTTTCCGTCACTACAAAATGTCTTCTTCTTAGGTTAGCTCTGATACCATGTTAAATTTTGAGCATTAATTCACAATACTTTTGGATCTTTACTGAGAGAATAACATATACAGTATATCAATGCATAAAAATCACAATAAGCATCACAAGAATCAAAATCATGAGAGATAAGAGACACATAGTTTTTGTGGGGAAAACCTTAAGGTGAAAAACCCCACAACTTTCTTAGAGATAGAGAGAGCAATGGCTCAACCAAAGTACAACCAAAACACACTGAGATAGTCTCCTAGTAGTAGATGATCCTCCTCCTCACTAGTGCGCCACTTTCTGAGTGAGATAAGTGTGAGTTTCCGAATGATCAAAATAGAGATCTCCCGATCTCTATTTATACTAACCTGTTTGCCTAGTGACCTTATGGGGCTGACTTGTCTAGCTAGGTACATCCACAATATAATATATATTTCAGGGATGACCCCACACATGGTGGTCTAATAACTTTCAACTCGACATAACTCGACAAGCAAAAATTGGATTGATGAACCATCGAATTTGTTGGTATCCTAGCATGCGATACCTCTAGGGGTCCCTCTCCACCATGTTTTCATTGCCCAGTGACTTCATTGTGCATTGATTTCATAAACTAGGTTTTTGCTCAGTTTCCTTCAATGCAACTCTCGCATTGGTGGGTCAACTCTGCAAAATCCGATACCATGCCAGTGTTGTTAGTGTTCTCATATCAGCATTTCCCATACACACTTGTAGGGGCCAACAACATGCAATTTTGCTGCTCCGTTTGGTTTTTCGCTCTTGGACCGTGAGTCATTGAGTGTCCCTGAACGACATTTTCATGCAACTTTCAACTCGACATAACTCAACAACTATAGGTCGGATCGATGAATCGTTGACTTAGTTGGTCTCCTGGATTGCGATTACCTCTAGGGTGGCCTCTCCACCGTGTTTTCATGTCCCAGTGACATCATTTTGCATTTATTTCGTAAACTAGGGGTTTGCTCAGTATCCTTCAATGCAACTCTCGCATTGGTGGGTCAAATCTGTAAAAGCCGAGGGTTCTGAAGGGAAAGATCTACCAATGGAGTCAACTTTGAAGGGAAATATCTCCAAATGGATTCATGTTTGTGGAGAATCCAATGAAGATGGAAATATGTCATCAAAATTTCTTCACCTAAATGATTTAAATGGAATCATAAGGTGAATTATCTTCACCAAGGGTATGTGGTAGGATATAACCAAGAAATATTTGCACAAACTAGTAGGCAATGATTTCCAAATCTCCAAATGTGTCATGTCATTAGAGCATTCTTGCTCTTTAGTTCTCCCAATTCAAGAAGAAGCAGACTAGCCATGGGAGAATGTCCCAAGTGCTCTACTTAGAGAGACAAATGATTTATGAAAGGAAAAATATTGAGATGTCTTGTACATATAGAGTTCAAATGCTTTCATAGTTGTAATGAGGTTACTATGAAATGAAGACAAGCAGTAAAATATCTCAATATCCCAACAAGTTAAGTGAGGTTACTCTTTTGGGGGTATTTTTGGAATAAGATCTAGGGTTTTACCCAAGGGAAATTTTGAAAATAAGAGTAGTAGTTGAGTAGTAGAAAACCCTAGGTGACAAAATATACCTAAGCTCTATGTGAGAAAATAGCAAAAAAACTTGTACCTTTCACGAACTACAAACCATAAACCTAAAAACTAGGGTTTATAAATTTACACATATAACTACAAACTAGGGTTTTATGAATTCATTAGATTTATATAATTATATTTCTTGGTCTCACTCGACTAGAAACCAATAGACCATAAACCTATAAGCAATGACCTAAGCTAAAAAAATAACTATGGTTTCATGAACTACAAACAACAAACTCAAAAGCTAGGGTTCACAAATTCAGACATAGAACTACAAACTAGGGTTTATGAACTCATTAGGTTTATATCATTATATTTGTTAGTCTCACTCAACTAGAAACTAGTAGACCATATACCTAGAATATATGTACCTGCACTACAACAAAGCTAGGGTTTCATGAACCACAAACCAAAAACCTAAAAACTATGGTTCACACATTTTAGACATCGAACTAAAAACCAAGGTTTATGAACTCATTAGGTTTAGATAATAAGATTTGTTAGTGTCACTCAACTATATATTGGTAGTTATGTTGGTCTCCCTTACATGTAGTTACACTTAGACAATATACCTAATCTACAAGAAAATATGGAAATAAAGATAGGTTTTAGGGAATAAGGCCCATTATTCTCCTCGAATGACCTCTTTTAGACACCTAGACACATTCTTGGTGCACAACTAATATTCATGTAAATATTTTTATGTTGTTTTATAAAAATGTTTATTTTTTTCCACCAGGTGCAAGTATGTGATTTTATTTCAGAGTTCCGTGGAAAGATCCAACAATACATTCAACATGTCAATATGGCATGGTGGCAAGATGAGAAATTCAGAATATGTCGGGACACCTTCCCTCTTGGAAAAATACTATTAGTGGTTGAATTTGCGGAAAATTACACCCTACAACCAAAAAATGAAATACAAAGTCAATACTATCACTTAGAGTAGGTGAGCATAATGGTCCATATCACTTATCGACATTGGCCAAATAGAAATGAAGAGAAACGTGTGATATTGAAAGAAAGTCACTTTTACATAAGTGACGATCAGACCCATGACATCCATTACGTCCAACATTGCTTTAAATTGTTATAAGATCATGTGATAGATATGGATATACCATTTTATCATCATTTCATTTGGTCAGATGGTTGTGCTGGACAGTTCAAGAATGCACGTGTATTTCAGTGGTTGTGTTTGTTGCACATAAAATCCAAGGTGCCACATATATAGAACTACTTTGAAACAGGTCATGGAAAAGGAGAGCACAATGGTGTTGGTGCATGCATAAAAACTCCCCTTCGAATGGAAGAGATTAAGTTTACAGGTGCTCACCTTCGAGACGCTACATCTATAGTGAAATGGTGTGCACATCTGTGATGGGAGAACAAGCAACAAGGAAAAACCTAGTGCGGAGAATATTCTGGGAGGTGAAAAATGTGGATCGATCCAAAACACATTGGGTGAACATAGTGCATGGAACTTGACAGTTTCAATCAATTAGAAGATCAGACAACACGACCCTACAAATTTGGACAAGATTGAAGGTTTTCTTTTGCAGTTCCTGTAGCATCAATGAATGGGATGATTGTGAGTATACATATACAGTTGATACATGGGATTGAGTTACTCTTGGCACCTATTTCAAGGGGCTTAATGAAATAGACTATTTGGAAAATGATCAAACATATATTTCTACAGACTATGATGACATATCGGATCTCATACAAGAAGGTACAAAAAACTAAATTAGTAGTACTGAAATCACTACAATCCTTTACATTGAAAGAAATTTTATTTATGTTACATGCAATACCTTTTTTAATAAATGTATTGTTAACTCAAACTATTTCCTTTCACAGCTCAGATATATGTAGTGGTTGCCCCAAAAAATAATGAATGGGGTTCTGACTATTGGTTGGAACGTTGCTTAGAGGGGAAACAAACCATTCTCAAACCTATTACAGATGATGAAAATATTGAATTCCCAACTGGCTCGATGGTTATAAAAGGTGAGTACTTGACACTAGCAACACAACAGAAAAGGAAGGGTGGGTATGTATATCAACATTACAGACCAGGAGCTATTGTATACCACTTCACCAACCTGGTAGTTGGTATAAACATGAAGATGCGCACACTTTCGAACAAAAATAGGTCACATGTACGATACTTGCTACCTCATTTAGAGCATGAGAGATTGATGGACACCATTGGCAATAGAGATGATCCAGATGGCCTACTCGAGTGAGTGCATTGTCAGGTGTTACTAGATTGTCTAGTGTGTCTATATTGTCAGGTGCATTATTTAAACTTTGAAGTGCGTGATAAAGCACAATTTCAATTATTTAGCCTTTAGTTTATTCCCAATGTACTAACCTCTGATTGACGGATACCATTCACAAACATAATACTATTCAAAGGATACTGGACACTATAAACACGATCCTACAACCTCAGGTGAGTTATCTATAAATAATGTTTGCACATTTTCATTGTGTTCTCTTTATTTTCTTATGAGAGTACTAATGTTTAGCCTTTCATGTGACTAGGTTACAAACCTGATCTATGGCACATTGGAGGCGCCAAGAACAACCCGGTGTCTTTAGACACCAACAAATAGGAATTGGAAAATAACATGCTCTCAAGTTGTTGCAATTTACTTTTTTTGATGTTTTTTATATTAATGTACATTTAATTACATTGCTGGGTCAAATCTTGAAACTCTTGCATTGGTTGGTCAACTCTGCAAAATCATCGACCGTGTTGGTGTTGGTAGTGTTTCGATATCAGCCTTTCCCATACAAACTTGCAGGAGCCAACGATGTGCAATTTCGCTGCTCCATTTGGTTTTTCGATCCTAGACCAAGAGTCACCAAGTGTCCCTGAACAAAATTTTCATGTGACTTTCAACTCGACATAGCTAGACAACCGGAGGTCGGATCGACGAACCGTCAAGTCCATTTGTATCCTAGCATGCGATTACCTTTAGGGGGGCCTCTCCACCATGTTTCCATGGCCCAGTGACTTCATTGTGCATTGATTTCGTAAACTAGGGTTTTGCTGAGTTTCCTTCAATGCAACTCTCGCATTGGTGGTTCAACTATGCAAAACCCTTGACCGTTCCAGTGTCGGTAGTGTTCCCATATCGAAATTTCCCATTCACACTTCAAGGAGCCAATGACATGCAATTTTGCTGCTCCGTTTGGTTTTTCGCTCCCGAACCGAGAGTCACTCAGTGTCCCTGAACGACATTGTGATGCGACTTTCAACTCGACATAACTCAACAATAGGAGGTTGGATCGATGAATCATTGAATCCGTTGGTCTGTTGGCATGCGATTACCTCTAGGGGGCCCTCTCCTCCATGTTTTCATGGCCCAGTGAATTCATTGTGCATTGATTTCGTAAACTAGGGTTTTTCTCAGTTTCCTTCAATGAAACTCTCGCATTGGTGGGTCAACTCTTTAAAATCCGATATCGTGCCAGTGTTGGTAGTTTTCTCATATCTCCATTTCCCATACACACTTGCAGGGGCCAATGACATGCAATTTTGCTGCTTCGTTTGGTTTTTCGCTCCCGAAACGAGAGTCACCGAGTGTCCCTGAAAGACATTTTCATGCGAATTTCAAATCGACATAACTCGACAACCATGTTTATGTATTTGTAACTTCGGAATATATTCACTTGTATATTATATGTATTGCATTTGTACTTTATTGTATCCCTTACAGAGATGTCTTATTCCTCCGATCGGAAGAGTCGTCATTTGTATTCTATTGTTGTACCTCCGACGGAGATGTTTGTTCCTCCAGGTCGAAGAAGTCATTATTGTACTTGAGTCATATAAAGTCATTGAGGTCCATCCTTCCATGTATGACAGGGCATTAGACCCCGTAGTAGTGTCACAAGTTATATTGTAAGTGTCACAACTTATATTTGATGGGTTATTAGACCACCTTGGTGGGGTTGGCCTTGTATGAGTCATGTGGGTTAAAGGGTTGTTAACCACCCTAGTGGGGTCGGACCATTTACAAGTTGTAATGGGTTATTAGACTCTCCTAAGGGAGGTCGACCCAGTTAGAGTAAAAGGCAAGTCAAGCCATTGTATAAATAGAGATTGTGACTCTCTCATTCTATTCATTCACTCACTCACTCACTTTGCATTAGTGAGAGAGAGGAGGAGTAGCTACTACAGAAATTTATATTTTGGGGATTCATCTTGGTGAGCTTTGTATTGGTGCTTATTCTATCTCTGAGGAAGTTGCGGGGTTTTTCACCTTCTTGGTTTTCCCCGGTGAAATGCTTTGTGTCTCTTGTCTCTTATGCTTGATATGTTGTACATGTTGTTCTCTCAGTTAATATCCTAGATCATAATGAATTAAATGATGAAAAAATAACATGGTATTAGAGCTAGCCTGAAGGAAGGAATTGTATGGCATTTATGACACTTGTTGCACTTGCGACAAATTGGAAGCTAGGGCTTGATATAGTAAAAACTAGTCATCGTGGCACTTTTACTATAAATCAGTTTTGGAGAAGGGTCAGGATCTTAAACATTTACAAGACAAATATGAAGTGTTCATGCACCTTGTGTCTGAAGCTCAACCTAATATTCGTTGTACTTTCTGATATATGATCCATACAAGTTAGGGTTTCTGCCTCTTCCACATTGAAGCCCTAAATAGGTGACCTAGGCATAGAGGTCATATCTCAGGATAGGAAGCTCCAAATGGAATTCTATAAAACGTTTCAGTTAGGGAATGGACTATAGTTTTATAGGTCGTATTTTCAAAGTCCGAAGTTGAAACAGTGACACATGGAACTCCGTACAAGTTTGCTATGTTGTTTCATCCCATAACCAGGTCATGTTGCAACACTTGGCATATATCTCTCTCAGAGAATCCATTAAAGCTCAGATATGTGGAGTTAGGAAGATGACAGGTCAATCTACCACATGCTGACATTTCAGAACCTGAGGATCTGAAATTTCAGAGATACATTAGAAACAATATGGCATATATTTTTGTCCAAACAAAATTAGATTCTGAGCACTTTCATTTTTGGTTTGTCATTCCTGCGGGAAATTAGGGTTTCTGAGAAAGTTGGAATTTTTGGAATCTGAGATCACGACTAGATGCTCCTCATCAAAATTGAATTTTAGAGACCAAGATCAAAGTTTTTGGTTGGGTAGGAACTCAGGCTCTATCAAACCCTAGTTCAGAATTTTGACTAGAAAACCAGAAAAACCAGAAAACCGAAATTTGACAGAAGCTGTAGATCCAAAACTCGCAGGTCAATTTTGGAGGGTCAATTTTTGAAGTTTTCAAAATATGACCACACCAACTTGCTCGCCTCAGTCATCTACATCTCCCCGTCCATACAAAAGTTTGAATTCCAAGTTTGGATTTTTAGGGTTTCTCTGACAAACCCTAGGCAGCTCCAGATCCAGATTCAACAAATCAAGTGGATTGGGTTAATCCTAGAAGAGAATGATTTGGACACCTACAGAAGTTTCATTTCCAGAGGGAGATGAGGCTAAGGCCTTACAAAAGAAGACTACAAGCAATCCCGACAGGTATGACTTGAGGAGATACATGTATGTTTTGAAATCTGTTCATGATTAAGTTTATGATATGTTTGTCTTCATATTATTGAGGTTAGTACAATATTGATTAATTTTAGACTTGTCTTACCACCTTAGTAAAAGAATGAATGCATGTGAATAATAGAATACATTCATTGATTAGGTTTATGACACTTATGATTGTACTAATGCACTGTGGTGTTGTATGAGGATGATGTTGTCCGCTAACATGAAAGGTACATCAAGAAAGACAAATCAAGTTCTATATCGATAACATATGACCATGGTGGCATGAAGACAAAGACTCATCCATAGCCATTGATCACATAGAAGCTCTACTTACAAGGTATGTATAATTTGGTTCTACAATGCTTAACTTATGCGATATACATACTAGCACAAGGTTGAAGAGTACAAAGAAGACATTGTTTGGGTATGTTAGACAAGCATGATAATCCAGGTATGTTTTCCTATATCGAGTTAGAACCCTACCTTGTGTTAGGATCTCATATAAGTATACTTTCATATGATATATAATGATTATTCATGAATTTATAAGTTTGAGTAATCATGGGTTTATGCATATTATGATTCTTACTTTGATTGATGATATGACAAACCAGAGGAGTCCTATGGTCAAATAATAATATTCATGAGTAAAAGAAGTCCTCCTTGAAACCTTGAATACTAACGCTTGTGATAAATTACTTGTGTATGAAATGACCATGACCATACATGCTTAAGATTATTTAGAATCATAATCTTTTGATAGTATTGAGATTATACTAATGAATGTATGATTATGTATGAAATCTTGAGGATGACACAATGATGACACTAGTGCACACTTAAGCATGCATAGTGGTCTAGGATGGATATAAGTTCAAAGACAGATAATCCAGGAAGCAAAGATCAAGAGGGAGCACACTCCAGTAGTTCCTGCAAGGAAGAAAAGATTGAGAGGGAGTCCACACAAGAACCAAACAAAGATAAGTATTTGAATTGTCATTTCTTGTATATATGATTACTTAATAATGTTTTTCAGTCATGTACATACTTATGTTCCTAGATTTAGGATGTACATTATGCATTTTAGAAAAGTTGCATTAATGAACAAGATACTACTAATATAGTAATGGGTAAGTGGCCTATGGTACTGTACAACATTCCATTGCTACTTATCTAGAATGAAACCTCTTTGCTGACATGTTGGGAGTAGTGCACACTCTAAACAATGTTCTGGTAGAGATGGAAGGCATCTAGAAAGTTACCATATGAATACGGGATATGGATGAATGTTGTATTGAAGCACTGGCTAAGATAATTGCATGACTGTATGACATATGTCCTTATGTGTAATATTTTGTTCTAAAATCTATGAGATGTTCCTAATCATGCCATTGAACTTGTCTTGTAGGAAAGACTATATACCATCACCTACAAGAGAGATTTGTTTTGAAGAAAAAGCGACGAAGACTCAACAAATCCAAAAAACTACCTATTGAAGATATTAAAGAATTCGATGTTCCCAGGATAAGGGATGTAGTAATGGAAGGATGCCATGATCAAGGAATATAGTTGATCATGAAGAGTGATGTTTGGGATGTCGTCCCAAGACAATAAGGGAAGTCTATTGTGACTTCCAAGTGGATCTACAAGATCAAGCCTACTGCAGATGGCAGCATAGAGAAATACAAGGCAAGGTTTGTGGCTCATGGCTTCTCCCATAAAGAAGGGATAGACTATGAATAATATTTTGCACCTGTATCCAGATACACTTCCATTAGAAGAGTACTTGCTTTGGCTGCAACAATTAAGTGGAAGATACACCAGATGGATGTCAAGACAACTTTCTTGAATGGTGTAGTTGAAGGGGAAGTGTATGTGGAGCAACCACTTGGTTTTGAGACACATGACAGGGAGTCATATCTGTGCAAATTGAAGAAGGCCTTATACGGTTAGAAACAAGCATCTAGAACATGGTATGGTAGGATTGACATCTTCCTCACTATTTTGGGCTTTACCAAGAGTAAAGCGGATTCCAACCTTTACTACAAGGTTGAGGAAGGAAATCCAGTGATACTCCTAATGTATGTGGATGGCCTGTTTGTGATTATGGGTAGGAAGAGTAGGAGGGTGGTTAGGAATAGAGATTTTGGAGTTAGGGGTAGGGAGAGTGAGAGAGAGGGGGATGTTAGGGGGTTGAAAGAGAGAGAGAGGTGTGGGATTTAGGTGGAGGTGGAGGAGTAGGGGAGAGAGAGAGTAAGAGGGAGGTTTAATATGGGTTAGAAGGAAGAGAAGAGAGAGAGAGAGAGAGAGATGGAGGGGTTGTTAGAGGTAGTGGTAGAGGGAGCTTGGTGAGAGAGTTCAATAGGGGGTTAGGAAGTGTTAGGGAGAGGATGGGAGAGAGAGAGAAAGGTGGGTAGTTGGGAGATAGATAGAGAGTGGTGGGGTTTATGGGTAAGTGGAGGAGCAATAGGGTGTGTGTGTGTCTTTATGAGAGAGAGGGCAAGAGAGATGGGGGGTGGTAAGTTGTAGGGTGAGAGGGTTTAGGAGAGAGAGTGAGAAATATAGGTTTAGGAGTAGGGGGTCTTTATGGGTAGGGAGAGTTGGAGGGGGATAAGGAAAGAGACTGTGGTGGTTATAGATAGTTGGAGTGAGGGACAAAGAGGGGAAATGTTGAGGAATTGTTGGAGAGAGAAAGGTGTTGGTGTTAGGTGTAGGTATAGGAGTAGGGGAGATAGAGAGTTAGAGAGAGATATAGTAGAAGGGTTAATTGTATCAAAGGATAAGGAGGGTTGTGAGAGAGAGAGAGAGGAGTGGTGATAAAGAGAGATATAGAGGAACAAAGATAAAGAGAGAGAAGAGGTCGGTAATGGTTAGGCAGAGGAGGCTAGTAAGTGTTAGAGTGAAATAAGTGGTTGGTAATGATTAGGGGGGTGATTGAAGAGAGAGAGAGAGAGAGAGAGAGAGAGAGAGAGAGAGAGAGAGAGAGGGGAAGTTAATTGTAAGGTGAGGAGAAGGGGAGTGAGAGAGGAAGAGAGAACTGAGGGTGGGAATTCGGGGGTCTTGGGGTCTTGAGAGAGAGAGAAAGAAAGGGATAGGGTCAGAGAGAGAGAGAGAAAAGGGGAGATAAAGTCATTGAGAGAGAGTTAGATATGGGGGATGGTAAGTGGTAGGGGGAGGGTGTTTAGGAGAGAGAGATATAGATAGAGAGGTTTAGGGGTAGGGGGAGCAAGAGAGGTAGATGTGGGGGAGAAGGGCATGTTTATAAGTAGGTAGAAAAAGATAGGGGTTGGGAAGAGAGATCAAGGCTTAGTTGTAG
Organism: Larix kaempferi; assembly: GCA_027924585.1. NCBI lineage: Eukaryota > Viridiplantae > Streptophyta > Pinopsida > Pinales > Pinaceae > Larix > Larix kaempferi. The sequence goes on along the minus strand of BSBM01000760.1, from coordinate 619,705 downwards.
AGAGAGTTAGAGAGATGAGGGGTTTTATGGGTTGGGGGGGAGAGAGTGGTGTTGGAGTAGAAGAGAGAGAGGGAGAGAGGTGTTGTAGGTGGTGGTTATTTGTAGGGAGAGTATAAAGGGGTTTAGTAAGAGAGAGTGGTCGTTAGGGGTAGTGAGACTAAGAGAGAGGGGTGGTGTTAAGGGGTTATGGGAGAGAGAGAGGGTTGTGGGTTAGGTTTAGGTGGAGTATTAGGTTACAAAAAGAGTTAAAGATGTTTTTTGTAAGGTTTAGGGGGAAGAAGAGAGAGAGAGAGCAAGAGAGGAGGAAGGGTTGTTGAAGGTAGGTGGAGTAGCAGGAGGGTGAGAGACGGATATAGGGGGTTACTAAGGATTAGGGAGAGGATGGGAGAGAGGAGGAGGAGAAGGAGGTTAGTGGTAGGAGGAGTAGGGGTGTTTGCGAGAGAGAGAGAGAGAGAGAGAGAGAGAGAGAGAGAGAGAGAGAGAGAGAGAGAGAGAGTATTGTGGGGGTTGGATTTGTGTGGGTGTTAGGAGGCTAGAATATAGAGAGGGTAGTGGGGGCTAGGAGTAGGTGGAGGATTAGGGGAGAGAGAGAGGGAGAGGGAGAGGGAGAGGTGGGAAGGGATATATAGAGAGTCATAGAGAGAGAGAGAGAGAGAGTATCTTAGGTATAATATGAGTGGGTTGAGGGAGAGGAAGGAGGGGTTAGGGGTACTGAGAGTGTGCGAGAGAGAGGAAGTGTTAGGGGGTTACATAAGAGAGAATGTGGTGGAGGTTAGGTTTAGGTGGAGGAGTTGGGTATAGAGAGAGTGAGAGAGGTTCTTAGGAAGGGTTAAGGGATTTGGGGGGATAAAGAGAGAGAGGAGGAGGAGGGGGAGGTGTAGTGGGGTGAGAGAGTCATAGAGGGGATTTGTAATTGTTAGGGAGAGTAGATGAGAGAGAGAGAGACAAGGGAGGTTAGTGGTAGGGAGTGGAGCAAGGATGTGTGAAAGAGATATATATAGAGAGAATGTGGTGTTTCATGGGTTGTTATGTGGCTGAGAGATAAGTAGATGTAGGAGTACAGGAGTAGAGGTGTGTCTATGTGTGTGTGAGAGAGAGAGAGGGGGATTAGGGAGATATGGATGGTGTGGGTGATTAGAAGTAGTGGGAGGTGGTTGGGGAAAGAAAGGGATAAATATTACAGTGGTGAAAGAAGGGTAGGGAATCTAGGAATATTAGGGATGTTAGAGGGAATGTGGGGTATAGCGTGGGGATGAGAGAGAGAGAGAGGAGTGTGTGTGTGTGTGAGAGAGAGAGAGAGTGAAAGAGAGACAGGGTGGGAGGGTGGTTACGGTGATGGGGGAGACAGAGGGGTGGGTATATATTGGTAGTATAAAGGGTATTAGGTAATACAAAGGGAAAGGGGGTTAGGGGAAGTGAGAGAGAGGGGATAGGTGAAGGTATGGTGAGCACTACATTAGTGATAGAGTGAGAGAGGGTGTTAGTAAGGGATAAAAAGAGATAGTGTGATGAACTTACAATAATTAATTAATGCAAATACACGAGATATCAGAAATAATAGAACAGAATCACTTTTATATTGATCACGGGCCACTTCGAGGGGGCAACCTCCTTTGAGTAAGCTCAATACAATTAACTTCACTGTCCTTCAATGACCTCAACACACACTTATATACTAAGTCTATACCCAATACTATGAGTCAAAACCATGGGACATATAATACTACAGGACGACTTACAAAGCATATGCGTCCAATACTATGGGTCAATACTATGGGCTAATATAAACTACGGATCAACAAATACTACGGGACGACTTACAAAGCATATGTGTCCAACAACAATATACTAACATATTAAAGAGAAGGGTTGACATAGGTTCCTAACATCCCCTCTCCTTGACATAGGAGTGTCGTTTCCCCCTTGTTGACTTGGAAAGTATCATCGTCAGCCACCATCTGTTGAATTGTCATTTTTAGTCCCTGCCAAAAGAAGTTACATTGTTCCCGGTCATACATTTTGCAGAACCCAGAGTGCCCTGTTGATGAAGAAGCATGGAGTTCATAGAAGAGATAGCCCTGTTGAACATATTGCAACCAATTTGGAACAAGAAGAGAAAGAGCTGTAAGAGAAACTGGGTCATCAATTGTGCGAGAAGGAGCATCTTCCACCATATTGTCCTTACCCTTCTTGTAAGTGATCACATAGGGATAACCCATGAGTTGGATAACCCATTTTAGGTGTGTTGGGGAGGAGACCCATTGTTCCAGAAAATTTTCCAGACTTGGGAGATCAGTCTTGATGCAAAAATAATTCCCTAATAGGTATGGCTGCCACTTCTGTACTACATGCAAAATAGCCAGCATTTCCTGCTGAGAAGTAGATGTGGCTAAATTCTTACCGGAAAGGTCTCTTGAAGGCAGCAAGTGTAAAATCTCAAGCACAGTTGAATCTAGCTACTGTGGATTCCTCACTGGTGAAAGATTGCACAACATTTGCAAGAATTAGCATAAAAAATTTAAATGAATGAAGAACAATACACAAGAATTGGTGAATAATGTCAATATTATTAACTGTCCAACCTTAACAAAGGTTAAGAACACCCATATATACAAATCTGGAAGAATTCGAATCCATCTGGAGTGTTCACACTGATCTAGCTTAGAAAAAGCTCAAACCCCCCTAGGTTGACCAAAATATCCCAAACCATCCCAAACTGGTTCGAATCTGCAGTGTGAATGCTGGGAATGACTGGACAGGCCCATGTGACCTCACACATGTGAAGAAACTGGTTGGCTAGAGGTTTGGAGTCTAAAATTGGTCAAAAATGTGACAAAACAAGGCAAGATTGTCCACAAAGAGAGCAAATGCGCCCTAGGTAGAAGAGAAGCATGCTGAGTGCATTAAATGACCTGAGGAGGGCGCTCTAGGCATGCTGAGTGCATTAATTGCCCTGGGGAGCGCTCCACTTAGCTGGTTTGACTCAGCACTTGTTCACATTTGCCATCTAGTTCATGATAATTGACCATTTAGTAGCTAATCAACTTAGGGATGTAATCATTAATCACTTGGGCTAATTAATCATCATTAATAAATGATTAATGTACATAGGTGGAAAAATGTTCTAACACCCCCCCTTAAGCTAGACTTAGTGAAATATCAAAAATTAAGGCCTTGGCAACTAGGCTCAAGTCACCTTTTACATCATGAAAATTTATTTGTCCATGTAACCAAGGTAAGGAGGAAAACCACATGGGAAATAAAACCTCCCCTCTAAAATGGACATGTGGCATATATCAAAATACACCAATCATCACCATGCATCACTCACCCCAAGCAAATATCTAAGGTGAGTGAAGGTCTTCTCGGTAAAACACTTGGTGAAGATATCAGCAGTTTGCTCACTGGATGGGCAATACTGCAATGCTATGATCCGGTCATGCACCAAACCCCGAATGTAATGCATGTGTATCTCTATGTGCTTGGTCCTCTGCCTCTGTACTGGATCGGTAGAAATCTTGATTGTACTTTGATTATCACACCAAAGAATAGTGGGTGAATCAAAGACAATCCCGAACTCTGCAAGAATACCTTGCAACCAAACACATTGTGTGGCTGCATTGACTGCTCCCCTGTACTCGGCCTCAGCTGAAGATAAGGAAATAGTGCTCTGTTTCTTGCTTGACCAGCATATAGGTCCATGTGCAAGCATAAAGACATAACCGGAAGTTGACTTCCGATCAATACAATCACCGGCCCAATCAGAATCTGTAAATCCTACTAGTTCAAGAGATGAACCAGCAGCATAATGGATACCAAAAGACTTAGTACCCTGAACATAATGAAGTATCCTCTTGGCTGCCTTCCAATGGATCTCATGAGGCTCTTGCATGTGCCTTGCAACAGCCCCAATAGCATAAGACAAATCTGGTCGAGAGTGTGTAAGATACAACAAACTCCCAACTAGTTGTCTATACAACGAACTGTCAACTAGTGGTGAAGAACCCCATTCTGTAAGCTTAACTCCTGAAAGAAATGGAAATTTTGCAGACTTACATTCAGCCATCTTAAATTTCTGCAGCAAATCTGAAGCATACCTTGACTGACATACAGAAATTCCATTCACAGATTGATCAATCTCCAAGCCCAGAAATTGTTTTAGCAATCCTAGATCGGTCATGGAGAATGCACTGTGCAATGCTCTCTTAACTGAGTCAAGTTCTTTGGTGCAGCTACCAGTGATCAAAAGATCATCAACATACAGTACAATAATCAATATCGGATCACTAACATGCTGCATATACACATTTGGATCAGACTTACACCTCTCAAACCCCAAAGATAGCAGAAAATTGTCCATTTTTGCATACCATGCTCTAGGAGCTTGCTTGAGCCCATAGAGTGATTTGTTCAACCTGCAAACAAGAGTATGATCAGAAATAAAACCTTCAGGCTGCTGCATATAAATCTCCTCATTCAGATCCCCATGAAGAAAGGCACTCTTTACATCCATGTGATGAATCTCCCATCGCTTGGAAGCCCCAATTGCCAAAACTAGTCTTATGGAGTCCATCTTTGCCACCGGTGCAAATGTTTCTGTATAGTCCACTCCTTGGACCTGAGAGTAACCCTTAGCCACCAACCTGGCCTTATACTTCAGATCAGAGCAATCAGATCCAATTTTGGTTCTATAAATCCACTTGCATTGCACTAGTTTCCTCTTGGGAGGAAGAGGGACCAAATCCCAAGTTTTGTTCTCATGGAGTGAGTTCATCTCCTCTTGCATGGATGATTGCCACCTTGGGTCTGTACATGCTTCTGAATATGACATTGGATCAGATCCAACCATCAAATAACAGGCCTCACTCAGATCAGAATTATTATATGCAAAGGAATTGTGAAATTGAGATCTAGTTTTCCTAGCATCTTGGGGATCTCCCACTAGCTCTCCGGCACTTTGAATTGTTTTCTCTACCCACTTGGGCCTTGAGGGAGGGATATGTTCAGAATCCATATCAACATCATCTTCAGCAATATCAGAATCAGAAATATCAGAGAATGAATCACTACTTACTTCATCATCAAGACGAGGGAATGAGCATTCCCCATCACCTTGTTCACTAGCTTGCAAAAATTCTTCCTCTTCGAATTTGACACTTCTTTCAATGAAAGTTTTGTGAGTGGATGGATCAAAGAGCTTGTAGCCCTTGGAATCCTCTGCATACCCAACCATGATTGACTCCTTGCTTTGGGGCTGCAATGCCTTTCTCTTCTCCGGTGGAATTCTGGCCCAAGCCCTTGAGCCAAAAATTCTGAAATGTGAGACATTTGGCTTGTGGCCCATCCAAGCTTCAAATGGAGTGATTCCTTGCAATGCTTTGTGTGGTGCCCTGTTCTGAACATATGCTGCACAATTCATAGCTTCAGCCCATAATTTAGGAGACAAATCCCTTGCTTGCAACATGCAAGTTGCCATCTCTTTCAGTGCTCTATTTTTGCGCTCTGCAACACCATTTTGCTGAGGTGTGTAGGGCACTGAGTGTTGCATCTGAATGCCATGCTCTTGACAGAGCTGCTGCAAATTGTTGTTGACATACTCTCTGCCATTATCAGTCCTCAAAACCTTCATGGCCTTCCCACTGAAGTTCTCAACCATGCTCTTAAAAATCTTGAAACATTCAAAGACTTCAGATTTTTGCTTAAGGAAAAATAACCAGCAGTACCTTGAGTAGTCATCGATGAAGGTGAGCACATATTTGCTGCAGCCATAGGAGGGTGTGGGGAGTGGTCCTATGAGATCAGAATGTACTATCCCAAGAGGTTGATCAGCCCTCCTAGCCTTCCCTTTGTCATACTTCCTTTCAGGATGTTTCCCAATCATGCAACCCTTGCATGTTCCACTCGAAAATCTGATTTGGGGCAGCCCTTCTACCATATTTTCTTTGCTTAAAACTTGAAGATATATGTAGTTTAGGTGCCCATACCTTTGATGCCATAGCTTGCTGGTCTCATTCCCATGTGACAGCAGCACACTTGGTGAAGAAAATTCAAGGAAGTGGGAGAACATGTACATCTTCATGTCATGGTCTGCAACACCCTTTGCAACAATTTTCCCGGTGGAAACTTCTGATATCTCCACTTCATCCTGAGTGAAGACCACCTTCTTTGCTGCTCCAGTATGTGTCATTTGGTACACAGAGAGCAAGTTTGCTGCAAGGTTTGGCACATACAGCACATTGGAGAAGAAGCCATTCTCCATAGAGATTTTCCCAATGCCATGAGCAGGGATTTCTGAGTCATCTCCCATTCGAATTGAGAGACCACTGTAGGGAGCAAGTTCAGAAAACGAGTCTCTTGAGGAAGCCATGTGCCTTGAGGCACCTGAATCAATGATAAACAAAGGTGAATGAGATGAGCTAGCCACCAAAGCATGGCAGCTCTCCTTGTCTTCAGAAACGCACTCCTTCTTCTTGGAACTTTCAGGAAGAGGAATGTTATTTTTCTGTAGGAGATGGGTCATGGTGTCTATGGTTTTCTTCATGCATGAGCTCTCTGGATGAAAACCTCTTTGACAATAGCTACATTTCGTCTTCTCAGCCTTCTTTCCCTTGTTCTTGACAGGATTCGAAACCCCCTCAGAGGATTTGGGCCTCTCATCCTTTCTCTTCTTCTCTTGAGGTTTCGAAACCCTGGGTTTTTGCTTGCTTCTTCCACATTTCGAATCTCCAGCTGCAAGAACTTGATCCTTTTGTTTGATGGAGCCCATCAAGACCAGCTTGTCTTGCTCTTGAGTTAGCATCTCCATGAAGTCAGCCAAGGATGGCATCTTCCAACCTCTGACTGTGAGCCTTGTGGAGTTGAAGGAAGACACAAAAACTGAGTATTCTGAACCCAATTTTGAGAGAATGGACAACACCAACTGTTCTTCTTTCTTCTCTATGCCACATTGTCTGATCTGCAAGACCAAGTTCTTGAACTTGGTGAAGAAGTCCTGGATGGAATCGAAATTCCCTGGGCTCAGTGAGACAAGCTCATTTTCGAGCTGGTGGCCTCTCATCTCATCAGTCTTTCCAAACAGTGTCTCAAGCTTGAGCCACACTTCATTTGGAGTTGCTAGACTTTCTAAATGAAACAGGAGGTCTCTCGAAATGCTGAGACAAAGGAGGCCAAATGCCTCATCCATTCTGTTGCAAAACTTGGATTTCTCCACAGCTGAGTTTGGCTCAACCTCAGTGCCCATCGTGATTCTGTAGAGACCCTTGGATCTCAGCAAAATCACCATTTCTGCCTTCCAATCGAAATAGTTGAAGGGTGTGAGCACGTTTGGGTGAGATGGCTCCATTCTCCTCTGCTGCAATTCGCACTTGCTGACAATGCTGAACTCCAATACCTGCAAACAACTCTCAAATCACTCTGGAGGGATCTACACTCACAGATTCGAACCCTGTATGGATAGTGGGTGCATTCGGGAGAGCATCACACCTGAGAGGAGCCACTAGATTTCTCCAGTAAGCTCAAGGCAATGGCCTCAGGAATTATGTGGTTTCTCCACTGTTTCTGGCAATCCACTACAACAGTCTGCTGGTTCGAATTCTAGCTCCAAGAGCTCTGATACCATGTAAAATCTCAAGCACAGTTGAATCTAGCTACTGTGGATTCCTCACTGGTGAAATATTGCACAACATTTGCAAGAATTAGCATAAAAAATTTAAATGAATGAAGAACAATACACAAGAATTGGTGAATAATGTCAATATTATTAACTGTCCAACCTTAACAAAGGTTAAGAACACCCATATATACAAATCTGGAAGAATTCGAATCCATCTGGAGTGTTCACACTGATCTAGCTTAGAAAAAGCTCAAACCCCCCTAGGTTGACCAAAATATCCCAAACCATCCCAAACTGGTTCGAATCTGCAGTGTGAATGCTGGGAATGACTGGACAGGCCCATGTGACCTCACACATGTGAAGAAACTGGTTGGCTAGAGGTTTGGAGTCTAAAATTGGTCAAAAATGTGACAAAACAAGGCAAGATTGTCCACAAAGAGAGCAAATGCGCCCTAGGTAGAAGAGAAGCATGCTGAGTGCATTAAATGACCTGAGGAGGGCGCTCTAGGCATGCTGAGTGCATTAATTGCCCTGGGGAGCGCTCCACTTAGCTGGTTTGACTCAGCACTTGTTCACATTTGCCATCTAGTTCATGATAATTGACCATTTAGTAGCTAATCAACTTAGGGATGTAATCATTAATCACTTGGGCTAATTAATCATCATTAATAAATGATTAATGTACATAGGTGGAAAAATGTTCTAACAGCAAGCACATTGGTTCAGCAAAGATACCTGCATATCTATCCAAGGAAGTAGTGGAGACTGTTGATGGGTGCATCTGAATGGAATTGAGCTGAGCGATGACACCATGTGAATTCTTCTTAAGGATTTTTTCCAGGCGATGTGAACTGATGATGCAGAGAGACCCTGGCTGTAAGCCCATAAATTTGTGTTGTGCCCCATTGACTTTAAACTGCATCCAAAGTTCAACAAAATCCCATAATATGGGGCCAAGTGTGTGTAACCATTGAACGCCCAAAACCACATCACATCCACCTAAGGACAAGGCAAACATGTCAGAGCATAGGGTATAATATTCCATAGAGATATGCACATTGTGACACTTCCCTTTGCAAGGTAAGGTGCCCCCATTGGAAACCATGACTTCAAAGTTGGAGCAAGGATGGACAAAACAATTATCCTGTTTGGCAATCCGAGGGTCAATGAAGTTATGAGTGCTACCAGAATCAATGAGTATGGTAAGAGGGAGCGTCTTGAAGTATCCCCTGACTCGGATTGTTTGTGGGGTGGTGACGCCGGTTATAGCATGGAGAGAGATCTTGGGTGGGTCGTCCTGAGATGGGGTGTCAACAGGCGGGTGTTGAATGTCGACCTGATCATCTACTGTATCTATAGCTTCTTCACCAAGTTCTAAGGTAGGTGGAGAATCCGCATCCAAGAGATAGAGCTTTTGTTGAACACATCTATGTCCCCGAGTGAATTTCTCATCACAATTATAGCAAAGCCCTTTTTCTCGGTGTGCCTGCATTTCTATTTCAGACAAATGCTTGATAGGAGTTGGTTGAGGAGCAGGCGTGATGGGAGGTCGTTGGGAACCCATATTTCTGAAGGGAACAAAGGTGGGTTTGGAGAGTTGTTGAGCTGCGATCTTGTCCTTGGCCAGTTTAGCCAACCCTAGGACTTTCATCATTGTGTTGGGACAAAAAATTTTGACCTCTGAGCGGATTTCATCCTTGAGACCATTGATAAAACAACTCCTGTAGAATTCATCAGACAATTCTTCTGTGTGATTGGCCAATTTCTCAAATTCTGTCTGATACTCTCTCACTGTGCCAATTTGGTGAAGTTTAGTGAGTGCTCCTGTGAAATCATCAAAAGCACTAGGACCAAATCGTGGCAAAATGAGTTGGGCAAAAATCTGTCCAGTTTGGATCGGGATGAGCTTTGATGTACCAATGGTACCATTGAAGGGCTTCCTGTTCCAAATGAAAGGATGCAAGTGGAACTTTCTGGGCATCAGAAGTATTATGCAGACTGAAATATTGTTCTGCTCGATATATCCATCCAGTCGAATCAGTACCATTGAAGCGAGAAAAATCAAGCTTCGGCCCACGAAAATTGTTGGAAGAAGAGAACACGGTGGCTGCAAAAGATTCTGGCTGTCTAGTATTGTTCATGCTGAATGCTGAAGATGGAGGCTAAGAAATTTTTCATCTAGATCTTGGAGTTTGGTTTGGATGGCTGCAAGTGCTTCCTCCATGGTGTGTGCTCCTGCACGGGTGACAACCATAACAAGGTTTTTTTTTTTTTTGGTGGAATGGGTAGAAAAACACAAACAAAAGTTGATTTAGTAACGGGAAATTTGGATTGGGGAAACAATCTGATGGGTAATTGGGGTTTGACTAGATTTTGGACACTGTCGAAAGGACAAGAAAGCTAAAAGGGGGATTTCAGAAGCGAGGTGATAGAATGAGAAAATTTGGCAGAGAGGGACAATGAAGTAGAATTCAGAAAGGAACTCTGTGGTAAAATTTGAAGGTGATTGGGTGAAATCTGAGGAAGTTATAAAAAACCCTAAAAATAGACAAATGTGGGATTTTGGGCTTTGGGAAGGGGAATTGGGGATAGGGTCCTCAGGAATGAAAGATGCAGAATGGGATGATAGGGGTTCCCCGAAAATTTCAAGGGAAACAGAGTGAAAACAAGGGAGATATGGATCAGGAACAACAGCGCAATGGAGCGGAAGGGATAAAAAATGGCTGGATCTGAAATGACAAATGGATATGGAACAACTTTCAGAATAGATCTGAAATGACTGGATCTGGAGAGGAAGTGATCGACAATAGTTCAACTAAAAATAGATATGGACCCCAGGTATGTACGGCTTCCTAACAGTTCAGGTGTTTCACTCGGCCACCAATGCTGTCTGACGGCTTGCGTATTGGGGAAGTACCCCTCACTCCATGGCTCAGGTAAAACTAATAACCGCTTTGCCACAAATGACACCTCTTGGTTTACCTCACGGGTGGGAACTAGTCAATCAGGTAGGGGTCGTTTCCCTTTTCACTGGCAGGTCCTCTCAATGGGCCAGCTACTTTGGGGTTCCTGTGGTACTCCTCACAATGAGTTTTAGGGCTTATGCCCAAGTACTTCCCACAGTTAAGCGGATAGGGATTATTCCCAAATCCGAAGCTGCAACAGATGTGAAAAAACGAATTTGGCAGAAATTCCACCCAATGAGCCCAAGAAAGTGCTCTGATACCAGATGTGATGAACCTGCAATAATTAATTAATGCAAATACACGAGATATCAGAAATAATAGAACATAATCACTTTTATATTGATCACGGGCCACTTCGAGGGGGCAACCTCCTTTGAGCAAGCTCAATACAATTAACTTCACCGTCCTTCAATGACCTCAACACACACTTATATACTAAGTCTATGCCCAATACTATGAGTCAAAACCATGGGACATATAATACTATAGGATGACTTACAAAGCATATGCGTCCAATACTATGGGTCAATACTATGGGATAATATAAACTACAGATCAACAAATACTTCGGGACGACTTACAAAGCATATGTGTCCAACAACAATATACTAACATAGTAAAGAAGGGTTGACATAGGTTCCTAACAGAGAGATATAAGAGGAGTGTGTGTGTTTGTGTGTGTGAGAGAGAGAAAGAGAGAGGGAGAGAGAGAATGGGGGGTGTTAGGGGGTTGAAGGAGAGAAAGAGTGGTGGGTGATAAGTGGTAGGGGAAGGTGGATTATTAGAGACAGATAGAGGGATTCAACTAGAGGAGGAGTAGGGGAGAGAGAGGGGAGGTTCTTAAGGAGAATATGATTGGGGTTAGGAACACAAAGGGTGGTTTAGGCACACTAAAAGTGTGTGAGAGGGAGGGATCATGTTGGGATGTTAGGGGAGATAAAGGAGTGGGGTTTAGGTGTAGGTTGAAGAGTAGGGTAGAGAGAGTGTGAGAGAGGGGATTAGTAAGGGTTAGGGAGAAGAGGGAAGAGAGAGAGAGAGAGAGAGAGGGTGTTAGAGGTAGGGGGAGGAGTAGGGGGTTTAGAGAGTTAGATAAGGGGTTAGTAAGGGTTAGCGAGAGAATGGGAGAAAGAGAAAGAGCTTAGTTTTGTTAGAGGGAGGGAGGGAGAGAGTGATAGAGAGAGGAGGGGGGTTAGTGGTAGGGGTAGGGATTGGTGGGTGTGTGTGAGAGAGTGAGATATTGAGAATGGGGGTGGGAGGGGTATTTTAGTGGGTCAATAGAGAGGTGGGTTCTAGGTGTTATGGGTTGGTGGAGTAGTAGAAGGGTATCTATGTGTGTGTGTGTGTGTCTGAGTGAGTTAGAGAGAGAGAGAGTTTCAATGGGTGATTGAGGGACGATGTCAGCAATTAGCGGTAGTGGGATGACGAAGGTTGGTGGAGAGAAACTGATATTTATCAAGATGGGGGGATGGGGGTAAAGGGTTTAGGGAAGATTGGGGAAGTTTGAGAGAAGAGGGGGTATATGGTGTTGATGTATATGTAACTTCAGAATGTATTTCATATATATTTATTGCACCCTTATTAGAGATGTGTTATTCCTCTATAAGGAAGTGTCGTCATGTGGATTGACAAGTGTCGCAAGTGTGTGTACTTTCAAATGGGTTATTAGACCACCATGTGTGGGGTCGGCCCTGAAATATATATATTATAATGTGGATGTACCTAGCTAGACAAGTCGGCCCCATAAGGTCACTGGGAAAACAGGTTAGTATAAATAGAGATCAGGTGATCTCTCTCTCACTCAGAAAGTGGTGCACTAGTGAGGAGGAGGATAATCTGCATCTAGGAGACTATCTCAAGTGTATTTTGGTTGTACTTTGGTTGAGCCATTTCTCTCTCTATCTCTGAGGAAGTTGTGGGGTTTTTCACCTTGGGGTTTTCCCCACGGAAACTCTGTGTCTCTTGTCTCTCATGCTTCTGATTCTTGTGATGCTTATTGTGATTGTTATGCATTGATATACTCTATATGTTATTCTCTAAGTTAAGATCCTAGAGTATTGTGAATTAATGCTCAAAATTTAACATGGTATCAGAGCTAACCTGAGAAGAACACATTTTGCAGTGACGAAAACTTGAGTTTCTTGTTTATTGGGTTTCTCTCCACAGATTTTGGAAAAGAAGTATAGTAGATTGATTCTACTCATCAAGGAGAATCCATCTGTCCAATCATAATTCAATTCTGAGCATTTTCAGATTTGGCCCTAAAAATTAGGGTTTCCACAAAAATAGGAATTCCTAAAATCTGAAGACACGACTGGAAGCTCCTTGCAAAAATCAAAGTTTAGAGCTTTGGATCGAGATTTTTGGCTGGGTAGATCTCCAGGAAACTCAAACCCTAATTTAGGGCTCTCCCCAATGAACCCGAGAGGATAAAAAGGCAAATCTAAAGGGAAAAACTTTGCTGATATCAAATTCCGAACGCACCAGGCTGATCAGATCATCAAGGCGCATCTTTCTATCTTTTCAGAAATTTGAAATTCACATTTTGAATTTTTAGGGTTTTTTTCGACAAACCCTAATCCGGGACCAGATCCAGTTTTCAGCATTTCAAGTGGTAAGACCTAAATATTTTCTATTTCCATTTGAAGTACTCTTTAATATGTCTCACCACACCAAGCTTAAGGATAAGCTTGAAGGGGCTGATAACTTCTGAGCTTGGAAGTATAGGATTGGGTTAATCCTGGAAGAGAATGAGTTGGACTCATATATAAAAGAAGACATCCCTATCCCAGAGGATGAAGAGGCCAAGGTATTTCATAAGAAGAACTTGGTTAAGGCAAAGAGAATGATTGCTGATTCTATCAAAGAACATCTCATACCCCATGTGTCTTCTCTAAAGACACCCAAGGAGATGTTTGACTCTTTGACCAAGCTATTTGAAGGGAAGAACATAAATCGGAAGATGACTCTGTGGAATCAATTGAAAGGGGTCAAGATGTTGAATGGAGAAACCATTCAATCTTACTTCTCCAAGGTCTCTCAGATCAAGGAGCAACTTGAAGCTATGGATGAAGTAGTGGACAATGGTGAAGTTGTTATGACCACTCTGAATGGCCTACCTAGGTCATGGGACTCCTTTATTCAAGGAATCTGTGCAAGAAAGAAATTGATCTCTTTCAGTAAACTATGGGAGGAATGCTCTCAAGAAGAAACTAGACTTGTAGCTCGTGAGAAAAATATGGGAGGTGAAGATCAAGCTCTCGCAACTCACACCAAAAGAAGCAAGCCCAAGAAGGAGCACTCTCGCTACAAAAGATCCTATCAAAAGAATAAGAAGGATCTAAGATGCTTCACATGCAATGAGAAGGGTCACTTTGCTTCAGATTGTCCCAAGAACAAAAGGGATAATAACAACAACTTCAGCAAGAAGAAGAAGGGCAGCAAAAGAAAGTTCCATGCTCATGCTGTTGAGGATGATGAACCTCCAAAGAAGAAGGCTAGGGAAGAAAGTGATGATGACTCATCAAGTGAAGAAGAGTATGTTCTAATCTCTGCTCTCATAGGTACTATCTCCCATGGTTGTAATTATTGGTTGATTGATAGTGGGGCTTCCAAACACATGATTGGGTTTGAGGAATCCTTTGTGAATCTATTTGAACATTAATCACCTCATAAAGTGAAACTTGGGGATGATTATCAATACCCAATCAAAGGAAGTGGTGAATCCTCCTACAACCTAGATTCTGAAAAATATTTGAAGATAAAAGAAGTCCTTTATGTACCTGGGCTCAAGAAGAACTTACTTTCCATCTCTGCATTGGATGCAAAAGGTATGAGGGTTGCATTTGTAGATGGCCAAGTCCTAATGTGGCCAAAGGGTAAAACAATCGATGATGCAGTAGTGATTGGAGAGCAAGAGGCAGGTTTGTACAAATTGAAGGGACAACCTGAACATGCCATGGTGACATAAAGACAAAGATTCATCCATAGTCATGGATCACATAGAGGTATGTACAATTTGTTTTTGCAAAAGTTAACTAATGAGTTATGCAGGTCATTGAAGAGAACAAGAACACATTGCTAGACATAACTAGCAAATATGGTGACCAGGTATGTGTTTCTTATATCATAGGATCTATCATATAAGTATGCATGGCATGATTGATGATGATTGTTCATAAAGTCATAAGTTTGAATAAACATGGGTATATGCATATTATGTGTCTTACCTTAATTAATGATATCACTGACCAGAATAGTCATAGGTTTGAGTAATTACAGGTTTAGACATGTTATATTTCTTATGATATGACTAACCATAAGAGTCCTTTATAAACCTTGAATGCTAATGCTTATTATTTCTGTTTGAAATGATCATGACTATACATGCTTGAGATTATTGTGTTTTAATAGTATACTAATGAATGTATGATTTTGTATGAGATCACAAGGATAACACAATCATGATACTAATAAGCATACATAAGGATAAAGGATGAATACGAGTTCAAGAACAGGTAATCTAGGAAGCAAAGATCAAGAGGGAGCACACTCCAGTGGCGTCTACAAGGGTGCAGATATTCAGAGGGAGTTGTCCATCTCTCTACATTCCACAACAGAAAGGTGTAGAAGGACTCCAGTAGCCCCTGCAAGGAAGCAAAGACTCAGAGAGAGTCCACTCAACAAACAAACAAAGATAAGTATTTTAATTATCATTTCTTGCATATTTGTTTGCTTAAATAAAATTGTTCAATGATGTATATGCTCATGTTCCTAGACTTAGGATATGTATTGTGCATATTAGAATGATTGCATTAATGAACAGTATATTACTAATATGCATGTATTGGGTAAGTGGCCTATGGCACTATACAACATTCCATTGCTACTTATCTAGAATGAAACCTCTTTTCTAACATGTTGGGAGTAGTGCAAACTCTTAATAATGTTCTGGTAGAGACTGGAAGGCATCTAGAAAGTTATGGAACATGGATAGATGTTGTATTGAAGCATTGGCTAAGATAACTACATGACTGCATGACATATTTCTTTATGTGTACAGAATTTTGTTCTGAAAATTATGAAATGTTTCTAATCATGCAATTTAACTTGTTTTGTAGGAAAGACCGTATATCTTCACCTACAAAAGAAGGACTACAACATTTGTTCCAGCAACAAAGATATCTATTGAAGATATTGAAGTTCCTAGGATCTAGGATGAAGAAATGGAATGCCATGATCCGTCAATCATGAAGAATGATGTTTGGGATGTAGTCCCAAGACCTGAAGGGAAGTTTTGTTATGACTTCCATATGGATCTATCAGATCAAGCATGCTGCAGATGGCAGCATAGAGAAATATAAAAGTGATGAAATAGAAGATACACCAGATGGATGCCAAGACTGCTTTCTTGAATGGTGTAGTTGAAGAGGAAGTATATGTGGAGCATCCACTCGGTTTCAAAACACATGACAGGGAGTCATATGTCTGCAGATTGAAGAAAGCCTTGTATGGCTTGAAGCAAGCTCCCAGAACTTGGTATGGTAGGATGGACAGTTTCCTATCTAGTTTGGGCTTTACCAAGAGTAAAGAAGATTCCAACCTTTACTACAAGTTTGAGGAAGGGAATCCTGTGATTCTACTCTTGTATGTGGATGACTTATTTGTAACAGGAGATGACAGATTGATTGCAGACACTAAGAGGAAGCTTGCTGCCGAGTTCGATATGAAAGATTTAGGAATGATGCATTATTTCCTAGGTATGGAGGTGTGGCAGAGTGCAAGTGGGATCTTCCTTGGTCAAGGGAAGTACACAGTAGATATCCTGAAGAGATTCGGGATGATAGATTGCAAGGCCATGGACACACCTATGGCATCGAATCTGAAGTTTCTATGTGATGCTTCATCTGAGCCGGTTGATGTCTCTATGTATCGTCAGATGATTGGGTCCTTTATGTACCTGATGAACACGAGACCAAATATTTGCTTTGCGGTGAACACATTGAGTCAGTTCCTGACAGATCCGAGGAGTGTTCATCTGGTTGCTGTAAAGCATGTTCTGAGGTACCTGAAGGGTACAGTGGATTATGGGCTCAAGTATGAGGTGAATCAAAAGTTTAACCTGCAGGGTTATCTTGATTCAGATTGGGTTGGTAGTGCTACAGATAGGAAGAGCACATCTGGGTGTTGCTTCAGTATGGGATCATGTGTGATCTCTTGGTTTAGCAGGATGCAGTCCTGCGTAGCACTGAGTACAGCTGAGGCAGAGTATGTTGTAGCCTGTTCAGCTAGTTGTGAGGCAGTATGGCTACGGAATCTACTGTTTGAGTTATTTGATCTCCCGTTGGATGCTACTGGTATCTTATGTGATAACTAGAGTTGTGTGAAGCTATCCGAGAACCCAGTGTTTCATGACAGGTTGAAACACATAGAGATCAAATATCACTATATCAGGGATATGGTGCAGAGAGGAGCTGTGAAGCTCCTGTACGTTGCGACAGACGAACAGATTGTAGATGTGCTGACGAAGCCACTAGCCAGGGTGAAGTTCGAGTACTTTAGGGAGAGGCTTGGCGTTCTTCAGATTGATGACACTTCGAGGAAGAAGTGATGGACACATTTGCTAAAGCCATTCCAAGCATGTTGGAAGGAGGATCCTTCACATGGCTATGGATGTAAGTACTGGATGATGAGCATCAGGATGATGTTCTAGTGGATATGATCAGTTGGATCATTTATATGTATGTATTTTGTATATGCATCATGTTGGATGCTTGGACCATGTATCTGTATATGTATCAGGTGGATACATTGTATGATCAGGTGGATCATGTATGGTGATATGTATCATGTATTTGTATTTGCATCAGGTGGATACACTGTATGATCAGGTGGATCATGTATGATGATATGTATTAGGTAGATACTTGGTATGCATCAGGTAGATGCATTGTATGATCAGGATGATCATGGATGACAAGCTTCAGGATGTTGCTCCAGATGACATGCATCAGGATGTTGCAGTGATGATGATCAGGATGATCATGTGTACATCAAGATGATGTATGGTGAGTATCAGGTTGACACTCTATGGCAGTGGATCAGGTTGTGCAGATGAGCATATAATTTGGCCCTGGGAGATTTGCAGATAGTCTTTCGAGGTTTTGCCTATGGCATATAATTTGGCCCTGGGATATCTGGAAAATGCTCTTTCAAGGTTTTTCTCTGGGAGGACATATAATTTTTCCTTGGGAGATCTGCAGATAGTCTTTCGAGGTTTTTCCTATGGAATATAATATGGCCCTGGGATATCTTGTAGATGCTCTTTCGAGGTTTTGTCCTATGGCATATAATATGTCCCTGGGAGATCCGATAGGTTGGGCTGTGTGCCCGTAATAAGTCTTGGGATGCTCTTGTGAGGTTTTGCCATGACCACATATAATCTGTCCCTGGGAGATCCTATAGGTAGATCTGTGTGCTCATAACAGCCTGGGATGCTCTTGCGAGGTTTTGTGTTGACCACATATAATCTGCCCTTAGGAGATCCTATAGGTAGAGTTGTGTGCTTGTAGCATCCTGGGATGCTCTTGCGAGGTTTTGTGGTGAGGTCACATATAATATGGCTCTGGGAGATCCTATAGGTAGAGCCGTGTGCTCGTAACAACCTGGGATGCTCTTTCAAGGTTTTGTGACGCACGTAATAAGTCCTGAGGATTCCACAGTATGGCCAGTGATGGTGAAGACCTGCAGGTGGTGGGCCTACATCCAGTATGAAAAAGGACTGGCTCTGTAGAACTTCCTATGATGAGTAGAGTCAGAGATTGGTTGAGATAGAAACAGCAGTGACGATGATGATGACGATGCATTGATGACGATGATCCCGAGAAGAAGACTTGTCTAGCAGATCTTTGTCGAGAAATACCTTCCTAGTTAAGAGGGAGTGTTGATGTATATGTAACTTCAGAATGTATTTCATCTATGTATTTCATCTATGTATTTCATATATATTTATTGTACCCTTATTAGAGATGTGTTATTCCTCTATAAGGAAGTGTCGTCATGTGGATTGACAAGTGTTGCAAGTGTGTGTGCTTGCCGATGGGTTATTAGACCACCATGTGTGGGGTTGACCCTGAAATATATATATATTATAATGTGGATATTCCTAGCTAGACAAGTCAGCCCCATAAGGTCACTGGGAAAACAAGTTAGTATAAATAGAGATTAGGTGATCTCTATTTAGATCATTCAGAAATTCATCTCTCTCTCACTCAGAAAGTGGCGCACTAGTGAGGAGGAGGATCATCTGCTTCTAGGAGACTATCTCAAGTGTATTTTGGTTGTACTTTGGTTGAGCCATTGCTCTCTCTATCTCTGAGGAAGTTGTGGGGTTTTTCACATTAGGGTTTTCCCCACGGAAACTCTGTGTCTCTTGTCTCTCATGCTTTTGATTCTTGTGATGCTTGTCATGCTTATTGTGATTGTTATGCATTGATATACTGTATATGTTATTCTCTCAGTGAATATCCTAGAGTATTGTGAATTAATGCTCAAAATTTAACATATGGTGGGGGGAAAGAGAGATTGTGTGTGTGGGTGTGAGAAAGAGAGCTTACAAAGTAAGTGATAGGGGTGGGTGATTAAGAGAGAGAGACAGAGAGAGTACCGGGGCTTAGGGGTACGGGTGGAGGGGGTGGTTATTAATAGGGAGATTAGGAGGGTGGTTTGGTAGGGAGAGCTGAGGGTTATATTTTGGGAGAATGTGAGAGGGAGAGAGGGGTTGGGATTAGGTGTAGGTGGAGGAGTAGGGGAGAGAGAGTGAGAGAGGAGGGTAGTAAGGGTTATGGGAAGAGGTGAGAGAGAGAGAGAGAGGGGAGGGGGGTTAAAAGTAGGTGGATGATCAGGGTGTCCATAAAGTTAAAAAGGGGCCAAGGATTAGAGATAAAGAGAGGGAGAGAGAGGGGTGGTTAGTTGTAAGGGGAGGAGTAGGGGCATGTGTGTGTGAGAAGTGGAGGGAGAATCAAGGGTGCTAGGGGGTTGGGGTTGAGAGAGAGGGGTTGGTTGTAAGTGGTAATGGAAATGGGATTAGGAGATACATAGATAGAGAGAGGGGTAGTTATGGGGAGGGACAGTGGAAGAGGGGTATGTTTAGGGAGAGTATGAGCGGGGTTAGCTAGAGAGAGGGTAGGTTTGGGGTAGTGTAAGTTAGAGATAGAAGGGGGTATTAGAGGATTGGATTAGGATGAGAGGGTTGGGGGTTAGGTGTAGTTGGAGGATTAGATAGATAAAGAGTGAGAGAGGGTGTTAGTAAGGGTTAGTGGGAAGAGTGGAGAGAGAGAGAGAGAGGGGTTGTAGAGGTAGGGGAGGTGTTATATGGTTAGAGAAGAGAGAGAGGAGTGGGGGGTAGGTGTAGTTGATGAAATTTTGTAGAGAGAGAGTGCAAGAGTGGGTTAGTAAGGTTTAAAAGGAACAAGGGGATAGAGAGAGAGGAGGAGGAGGAGGAGGAGGAGGGGGATGAGTAGGGGTGAGAGAGAGAGGAGGAGGGGGGGTGATTAGGGGTGAGAGAGAGTGGGGCATAGGTGTATGTGGAGGAATATGTGACAAACCAAGTGAGAGAGGTAGTCAATTAGGGTTTTGGGGAATAGGAGAGAGAAGGGGGGGTTAGGGATTAAAGGTATGGTGAGGAGTAAGGTGGTGTAAGAGTGATAGAGGTGCTTAGTCAGGGATATATAGAGAGGGATATAGAAGGAAGGAGTGTGTGTGTGAGAGAGAGAGAGAGGGAGAGAGAGAATGGGGGGTGTTATGGGGTTGTGGGAGAGAGAGAGAGGGGTGGGTGATTAGTGGTAGGGAATGGGGGAGGACCAAAGATAGAGAGTGATGGTGTCATTGGGAGGGGGAGTAGGAGATAGATAGATGAGGGGAACTTAGGTACGGTATGAGTGGGGTTAGGGAGAGAGAATCGGGTTAGGCATATTAAAAGTGTGAGAGAGAGGGATGGTGCTATGGTGTTGGGGGAGAGAAAGAGGTGGGGGTTATGTGTAGGTTGACGAGTATCAGAGAGAGAGAGGGGGGGGTTTATAATTGTTAGGGAGAAGAGTGGGAGAGAGAGAGTGGGGGGGATTAGAGGGTGTGTTAAAGGTAGGGGTAGGAGTAGGCAAGTTAAAGGAGTAATGAGAGGGGGTTTAGGAGAGATATAGTGAGAAATATGGGTTTTGGAGTAGGGGAGTAGGAAAAAGAGGGGGGTGGAGGGGGTGTTTATAGGTAGGGAGAGTAGGAGGGGGTTAGGGAGAGAGATTGTGTGGGTTATCGATAGTTGGAGTGAGGGAGAGAGAGGGGAAGTGTTGGGGAATTGTGTGAGAGAGAAAGGTGTGGTTGTTAGGTGTATGTATAGGAGTAGGGTAGTGAGAGAGTTAGAAAGATATATAGGAGGGGGGTTAATTGTATCCGAGGACAGGGGGGGTGTGTGAGAGAGAGAGATGAGCAAAGACAAAGAGAGAGAAAGGAGGTTGGTAATGGTTAGGGAGAGGAGGCTTATAAGTGTTAGAGTGAAAGAAGTGGTTGGTAGTGATTAAGGAGATGATGGGAGAGAGAGAGAGAGAGAGAGGGAAGTTAATGGTAAGGTGAGGAGAATGGGGGTGATATAGGGAGAGAGAATTGGGGGTGGGCATTGGGGGGTTTTGGGGTCTTGGGGCAGAGAAAGAAAGGGATAGGGTGAGAGAGAGAGAGAAGGGGAGTTAGAGTCATTGAGAGAGAGATATATATGGGGGATGGTAATTGGTAGGGGGAGCGTGTTTAGGAGAGGGATAAATATATAGAGAGGTTTAGGGGTAGGGGGAGGAAGAGAGGTATAGGTGGGGAAGAAGGGCATGTTTATGAGTAGGTAGAGTGAGAGAGGGGTTATTAAGAGAGATCAAGGTTTAGTTGTAGAGAGAGTTAGAGAGACGAGGGTTTTAGGAGATGGGGGGAGAGACTGGTGTGGTAGTAAAAGAGAGAGAGGGAGAGGGGGGCTATAGGCAGTGGTTATTTCTAGAGAGATTATGAAGGGGTTTAGGAAGAGAGAGTGGTCATTTGGGGTAGTGAGACTAAGAGAAAGAGGTGGTTTTAGGGGGTTGTAGGAGAGAGAGAGGGTTGGGGGTTAGGTTTAGGTGGAGTATTAAGTTACATAAAGAGTTATAGAGGGGGTTTGTAAGGGTAAAGGGGAAGAGGAGAGAGACTAGAGTGAGAGAGGAGGAAAGGGTGTTTAAGGTAGGTGGAGGAGGAGGGGGGTGAGAGAATGATATCGGGTGTTATTAAGGATTAGGGAGAGGAGGGGAGAGAGATGAGGAGGAGGAGGAGGAGGAGGAGGAGGGGTTTAGTTGTAGGAGGAGTAGGGGTGGGTGTGAGAGAGACAGGGAGAGTGAGAAAATGACATGGGGTGGATTTGTGTGGGTGTTACGTGGCTGGAATATAGAGAGGGAAGTGGGGGCTAGGAGTAGGTGGAGTAGGGGAGAGAGAGAGGGAGAGAGAGAGGTAGGCATGGATATATAGAGACTGACACAGAGAGAGAGAGAGAGAGAGAGAGAGAGAGTAGCTTAGGGATAATATGAGTGGAGTTAGGGATAGGGATGAGGGGTTAGGGTTACTTAGTTTGTGCGAGAGAGAGGGGGGTGTTAGGGGGTTACAGAAGAGAGAAAGGGGTGGGGGTTAGGTGTAGGTGGAGGAGTTGGGTACAAAGAGAGTGAGAGAGGGGTTTAGTAAGGGTTAAGGTATTTGGGGGGATAAAGAGAGAGAGGAGGAGGGGGAGGAGTATTAGGGTGAGAGAGTCACAGAGGGGATTTATAGCTATTAGGGAGAGTAGAGGAGAGCAAGAGAGAGAGAGACAGAGAGAGAGAGAGATGAAGGACGTTAGTGGTAGGGAATGGAGCAGGGATTTCTAAGAGAGATACATAGAGAGAATGGGGTGTTACATGGCTTGTTATGTGGTCATGAGAGAGGTAGATGGAGGAACATAGGCATAGAGGTGTGTGTGTGAGAGAGAGAGGGTCAGGGAGTGAGGGAAGTTGTGGATGATTAGGGGTAGGGGGAGATGAGTTGGGGACATAAAGAGATAGAGATTGCAGTGGTGAAAGGAGGCTATGGGATTGAGGAATATTAGGGATGTTAGAGGGAATGTGGGGTATATTGTGGGGAAGAGAGAGAGAGGAGTGTGTTTGTGTGTGTGAGAGAGAGAGAGAGAAAGAGAGAGGGGGGGGGACGGTGGTTATAAGGCTGGGGGATAGAGAGGGGTGGGTATTAATTGGTAGGATAAGATAAGGGGTATTAGTTAAGACAAAGGGACAGGGATTTATGGGAAGTGAGAGAGAGAAGGGGTAAATGTATGGTGAGGACTACATTAGTGAGAGAGTGAGAGAGGGGGTTAGTAAGCCATAAAAAGAGAGAGATATAAGAGGAGTGTCTGTGTGTGTGTGTAAGTGAGAGAGAGAGATTTAATGGGGGGTTTTTAGGGGTTGCGGGAGAGAAAGAGTGGTGGGTGATAAATGGTAGGGGAAGGGGGATTACTAAATATAGATAGTGAGGGACAACTATATGAGGAGTAGGTGAGAGAGAGGGGAGGATCTTAAGGAGAGTATGAGTGAGGTTAAAGAGACAAAGGGTGGGTTAGGTACATTGAAAGTGTGTGAGATGGAGGGATCATGTTGGGGTGTTGAGGGGGAGTAAGGAGTGGGTTTTGGGTGTCGGTTTAAGAGTACAGTAAAGAGAGAGTGAGAGAGGATATTAGTAAGAGTTAGGGAGAAGAGGGGAGAGAGAGAGAGAGAGAGAGAGAGAGAGAGAGAGAGAGGGTGTTAGAGGTAGGGGGAGGAGTAGTGGTTTTAGAGAGTTAGATAGGGGGTTAGTAAGGTTTAGCGAGTGAAGGGGAGAGAGAGAAAGAGATGAGGTTGGTTAGAGGGAGGGAGGGAGACAATGATAGAGAGGGGAGGGGGGTTAGTGGAAGGGGTATGGGTTGACGGGTGGGTGTGAGAGAGTGAGAGATTGAGAATGGAGGTGGGAGGAGTGTTTTAATGGGTCAGGAGAGAGGGGGGATGGGGGTTATGGGTAGGTGGTGGAGTAGAGGGTCATCTATGTGTGTGCATGCTAGAGAGAGATAGAGAGAGTTAATGGGTGATTGGGGGGCAGTGTTAGCAATTAGGGGTAGTGGGAGGAGGGGCGTTGGTGGAGAGAAAGTGATATTGACCAATATGGGGGGATGGGGTTAAGGGGTTTACGGAATATTAGGGAAGTTAGAGAGAAGAGGGGGTATAGGGTGGGGGAAAAGAGAGACTATGTGTGTGTGGTTTATGAAGAGAGAGAGAGAGAGAGAGAGAGAGAGAGAGAGAGAGTAAGTTATAGGAGTGGGAGATTAAGAGAGAGAGAGATAGAGAGTAGGGGGGTTTAGGGGTAGGGGAAGAGGGGGGTGGTTATTAATAGGGAGAGTAGGAGGGATGTTAGGTAGGGAGAGATGAGGGGTATATTTTTTGACATTGTAAGAGATAGAGAGAGGGGTGATGATTAGGTGTAGGTGGAGGATTGAGGGAGAGAGAGGGGTGGTTTGTTGTGAGGGGAGGAGTAGGGGCATGTGTGTGTGAGAGAGAGAGGGGGAATTAAGAGTGCTAGGGGGTTGGGGTGGATATATAGGGGTTGGCTGTAAGTCGTAATGGAAGGGGGATTAGGAGAAAAATAAGGAGAGAGAGAGAGAGAGGCATTTATGGGGAGGGGGAGTGGAAGAGGGGTGGGCTTAGGGAGATTATGAGCGGGGTTAGGTAGAGGGAGGGTAGGTTAGGGGTAGTGAGAGTTAGAGATAGAAGGGGGTATTAGAGGATTATATTAGGGAGAGAGGGTTGCGGGTTAGGTGTAGTTAAAGGAGTAAGATAAATATAGAGTGAGGGAGGGTGTTAGTAAGGGTTAGGGGGAAGAGGGGGGAGAGAGTGAGAGAGAGAGAGAGAGAGAGAGAGGTGTGTGGGTTAGGTGTAGTTGAAGGAGTTAGGTAGAGAGAGAGTGCGAGAGTGGGTTGGTAGGGGTTAGAGGAAATAAGGGGATATAGAGAGAGAGGAGGAGGAGGGGGATGTGTAGCGAGTGAGAGAGAGAGGGGGGCTAGTAAGGGTTAGGGAGAGTAGATGAGAGAGGGAGAGGAGGGGCATTAGTGGAAGGGGGAGGAATAGGGAATGTGTGTGTGAGAGAGAGAGAGATAGAGAATGGGTGATGCAGGGGGTGTTAAGGGTCTAGGAAAGAGCTACACGTGTGGGGGTTAGGGGTAGGTTGAGGAGTAGAGGGGTTTTCATGTGTTAGTGTGTCTAAGAGAGAGAGATAGTTGCGGAGTAATGCGAGGAGGATGTGGGTGAATAGGGGTAATGGGGAGGATCGGTGATGGGGGAGAGAAAGAGATGGAGATTGCGGTGAGGGGAGAGGATCGATGATTATGGAATATTAGGGATGTTAGAGAGAATTGGGGAATAGGGTGGTGGAGAGAGAGAGAGAGAGGGAGGGAGAGAGAGAGGTATTTAGTAAGGGTAAGTGGGGGAGTGAGAGGGGTGATAAAGGCAGGGTGAGGATTACAATGGTGGGAGAGTGAGATAGAAGGTAGGTAAGCGAGAGAGAGAGAGAGAGAGAGAGAGAGAGAGAGAGAGAGATGTTAGGGGTTGGGGAGAGAGAGAGAGAGAGAGAGAGGTGGGTGTTAAGTTGTAAGGTAAGGGAGATTAGGAGAGATAGAGAGAGACGGGTTAGTAAGGGTTAGGGAGAGAATTTTAGAGGGGGATAGAGAGAAAGAGAGAACGGGGGACAATTGGGTGTTAAAGGGTTAGCAAAGAGAGGAGTGGGGGTTATGGGTAGGCAGAGGAGTATACGAGTGAGTGAGAGATATAGAGATAGATAGATAGATAGATAGATAGAGAGAGAGAGAGAGAGAGAGAGAGAGAGAGATTCAAGGTCAAGGAGGGGATGGTATGGGTTCTTAAGGGTAGGGTGGAGGAGGGGGATTATAGGAGAAATATAAGGGAGGGAATATGGTGTTGGTAGAGAGAGAGATGGGGGGTAGTAATTTGTAGTATCTGGTGAATTAGGGTAGAGAGAGAGAGAGGGTGAGAGAGGGTTAGGGGTAGGGGTAGTAGTAGAGGGAGAGAGAGAATAGGGGGAGTGGTAGAGGGAGTAGTAGGGGTGTGGGTTAATTGTATGCGGAGAAACAATTGATAGAGAAATTGGGATAGGTGGCTAGTTAGGGTTTATCATAATAGGTTAGAGAGAGAGAGAGAGAGGAAGGGGGATTAAAGGTATAGTGAGGAGTATAGTGGTGAGATAGTGGGAGAGTGGGTTAGTAACGAATAGAGAGAGTGAGAGAGAAGTGTGTGTGGGGGGAAGGGGGAAACAAAGAGATAGAGTGTGATGCACCTGCAACAATTAATTAATAAAAATATGCGAAATAACAGAAAGGATAGAACTCAGAATCACTTTTATATTGATCATAGGCCACTTCGAGGGGGCAACCTCCTATGAGCAAGCTCAATACAAATAACTTCACGGTGCCTTCATAGGTCTCAACACACACTTATATACTAAGTCTAGGTGCCAATACTATGGGTCAAAACCATGGGCCACTACAAACTATGGATCAACAATACTGCGGGCGATTTACATAGCATATGCGCCAAGAACAATAACATAAACTATTGATCAACAAATGCTACGGGACGACTTACAAAGCATATGCGTCCAACAACAATATACTAACAAAGTAAAGACATGGGTTCCTAACATCCCCTCCCCCTTAAAAAAAGCTTTGTCCTCAAAGCTTTAGATGTGGAAATTGTTGTTGAATCTGAAGGAGTGGTTCCCATGTAGCATCCTCTGGTTGCATGACGTGCCACTGAACAAAAACCTCTGTGATAGAGCGAGAGCGAAGCTGACGAGTGTGTCGATTGAGGATGGCCTCCGGCTCCAAAAGGATGGATCCTTCATTATCGAGTTCGGGTAAAATCGTTTGTCCACTGATGTTGGTGCCAAGAACTTTCTTCAGACAAGAGACATGAAAGATTGGATGGATGCGGGAAGAAGGAGGAAGTTCCAATTTATAAGCAACGGACCCAATCTTCTGAAGAATCTGATATGGCCCATAGAACTTTGGAGCAAGCTTATGACTCCCTTTGAGTTTCAGGGAAGACTTCTTGTATGGCTGGAGACAAAGAAAAACCATATCGCCGACTTGAAAAGTGTGCTCAAAATGGTGCTGATCAGCTTGTTGCTTCATGCGATTTCTTGCCATGTGAAGATTGTCTCACAAAATGCGAAGAATCTGATCACGGTTTCGAAGGACCGTGTCAACTTCCTGAACTGGTGGGGTGTATGGAAGAAGAACTGGAGGTGCCTGACCATAGACTGCTTCATATGGGGTCATTTTAGAGGCAGTGTGGTAAGAGGTATTGTACCACCATTCAGCGAGAGGGAGCCACTTTGCCCACTGATGTTGTTGTTCAGAGGTGAAGCAACGAAGATAAGTTTCCAAGCATTTATTGATAATGTCAGTCTGACCATCTGTTTGTGGGTGATACCCTGAACTCATCTTCAATTTGGTGCCAGTGTGGCAAAATAGTTCAGTCCAAAAATGACTGGTGAAAGTCGCATCACGATCCGAGACAATGGAAGAAGGGATGCCATGAAGATGAAAGATTTGGTCCAGAAAAATTTGAGCGACTGAAGAGGTTGTATAGGGATGGCTGAGAGCACAAAAATGAATATATTTGGAGAGGCGATCAACCACAACGAGAATCACTTTCTTCCCGCCAAATTTAGGGAGCCCTTCAATGAAATCCATAGAAATATCTTTCCAAATCTGTGTAGGTATGGGAAAGGGTTTGAGCAATCCTGGAAGGAGTGTTGTTTCACCCTTATTGCATTGGCAAGTATCACATTCGGCCACCATCTGTTGAATTGTCCTTTTCATGCCCTGCCAAAATAAGTTACGCCGTGCCCGTTCATACGTTTTGAGGAACCCAGAGTGCCCTGCCAATGGAGACGCATGGAGTTCATAGAAGACAGCCTGTTGAAGTTCTGTGCTCTAGGGAAGCACCATACGACCCTTGTATCTCAAAGAAGCACCATCCCAAGAGTAATGTGGTACAACAGAAGGGTTGTTGGTCAAGCGTTGGATGATTTTAGATAAGGAAGAGTCATTGACATAACCCTGTTGAACAAATTGCAACCAATTTGGAACAGGCATAGAAATAGCTGAAAGAGAACCTTGGGCATCAAATGTGTGAGAAAGAGCATCTGCCACAATATTGTCTTTACCCTTCTTGTAAGTGATCTCATAGTCATAACCCATGAGTTTGCAAACCCATTTCTATTGTGCCGGGGAGGAGACACGTTTTTCCAATAAATATTTCAGACTCTGGTGATCAGTCTTGATGCAGAAATGATTCCCTAATAGGTATGGGTGCCACTTCTGTACTGCATGCAAAATAGCCATCATTTCCTTCTCATAGGTAGAGGCAGCTAAATTCTTACCTGAAAGGGCTTTGCTGGTGAACGCAATGGGATGTTCATCTTTAAGGAGAATAGCACCAAGTCCATTGCAGCAAGCATCACTCTCAATAGTGAAGGGCTTGGAAAAATCGGGCATAGCTAGAACAGGTGTAGTACACATAGCTTGTTTTAGTTTGTCAAATGCACACTGAGCAGCATGTGTCCATGTAAAAGAATCCTTTTTCAATAGAGTAGTTAATGGAGCTGCAATCTTCCCATAATCCTTGACAAACTTGTGGTAGTAGCCAGTCAACCCCAAAAAACCATGAAGGCTCTTGAGTGTCTGAGGATGCAGCCAATTGTTCATGGCATCGATTTTGGTAGGATCCACGCGAACCCCTTGTGCTGAGATAATGTGCCCGAGATACTCAACTTCCTTCTGTCCAAAAACACATTTAGACTGCTTGGCATGGAGATGATGGTTAGAGAAAAGTTGCATGACAAGATCCAGATGCTAGAGATGTTCATCCCATGTTTTACTGTAGATGAGGATATCATCAAAGAATACCAGAATGAATTTTTGCAAGTAGGGTTGAAATATTTTATTCATTAATGCCTGGAATGTGGAAGGAGCATTAGTGAGGCCAAAGGGAATGACCAAAAACTCATAATGGCCATCATGTGTGCGGAAAGCTATTTTAGGGATATCATCCTCATGAACCCGAATTTGATGATACCCAGAACGAAGATCCAACTTGGAGAAAAAGTGAGCCCCATGAAGCTCATCAACAACAGGAATTGGAAACTTATCCTTGATGGTGAGGTGATTAAGTGCTCGGAAGTCAATGCAGAGGCGCCATGACACATCTTTTTGGTAGACAAGAATAACTAGAGAAGAAAAGGAACTAGTGCTTGGGCGAATAATACCTTGCTTTAATAAGTCCCGAACGAGCATTTCAATCTCTATTTTTTGGTGAAATGGGTATCGATAGGGCCTGATGTTGGGAGGAATGCTACCAGGAAGGATTTGAATACGATGGTCTTCTGGCCTGGAAGGTGGCAATCCCACTGGTTCAGAAAAAACACCTGTATATCGATCCATAATTTGTTGTAGATCCAAAGGAGTAGTGGAGACCGCTGAAGGTTGCATCTGAATGGAATGGAGCTGAGCGATGACACCATGTGGATTCTTCTTGAGGAGGTTTTCCATGTGATGTGAACTGATGATGCTGAGAGAAATTGATTGTAATCCTGTCAAGGTGTGTTTTTGGCCATTCAGGGAAAACTGCATCCAAAGTTCAGCAAAATCCCATAAGATAGGGCCAAGTGTGCGTAGCCATTGAGCGCCCAAAATCACATCACATCCGCCGAAGGTCAAGACAAACATGTTAGAGCGCAAGGTATAATCTCCCATAGAGATACGCACATTTCAACACTTCCCTTTGCAAGGTAAGGTGCTCCCATTGGCAACCATGACTTCAAAGTTGGAGCAAGGATAGATAAAACAATCAACTTGTTTGGCGATCTGAGCGTCAATGGAATTATGAGTGCTACCAGAATCAATGAGTATTGTAAGAGGAAGCTTCTTGAAGTAACCCCTGACCTGCATTGTTTGGGGGGTGGTGATTCCAGCTAAAGCATGGAGCGATATCTTTGGCTGGTCATCTTGAGACAGAGGGTCAATAGGCAGTTCCTGAATGTCGACTGGAGCATCCAGTGTTTCTGGATCTTCGTCACCAATTTCAGAGGTAGGCAGAGAATCCACATCCAAGAGATAGAGCTTTTGCTGAACACATCTATGTCCTCGAGTGAATTTCTCATCACAATTGTAGAAAAGCCCCTTTTCTCTGCGTGCTTGCATCTCTGTTTCAGACAAACGCTTGATAGGAGTTGGTTGAGGAGCCTGCGGTATAGGTGGTCATTGAGAACCCATATTTCGGAAGGGAACAAAAGTGGGCTTGGAGCGTTGTTGGGCTGCAATATTGTCTTCTGCCAACTTAGCAAACACTAGGGCTTCCATCATTGTGTTGGGACAGAACATTTTGACCTCAGAGCGGATGGCATCCTTTAGACCACTGATAAAACAACTCCAGTAAAAGTCATCAGATAATCCTTCGGTGTGGTTGGCTAGATTCTCAAATTCGGTTTGATACTCTCTCACAGTGCCAATTTGGCGAAGTTTAGTGAGGGCTCCTGTGAAGTCATCAAAAGCATTAGGACCAAATCGTTGCAAAAGGACCTAGCAAAAGTATAGCCATTTGGGCTCTGGATGAGCCTTGATGTACTAATGGTACCATTGAAGAGCGTCCTGTTCCAAATGAAAGGATGCTAGTGGAACGTTGTTGACATCAAAAGTATTATGCATACTGAAATACTATTCTGCACGATAGATCCATCCAGTTGGATCGGTACCATTGAAGCGAGGAAAATCAAGCTTCGGACCACAGAAATTGCTGGAAGAAAAGAACCCATTGTCTGATGAAGACTAAGAGTGTCGTTTGTTGTTCATAGCTGAATGTTCAAGATGGAGGCCGAGAAATTTTTCATCCAGATCCTGGAGTTTGGCTTGGATGGCTGCAAGTGCGTCCTCCATGGTTTTTGCTCCTGCACGGGTGACAACCATAACCAGGAGTTTTTTTTTTTTTTTCAAACTGGAGCGTCTACGGCTCAGAAGGGATCTGAAATGATGCCAAATGGATTGAAAATGGCTAGATCTGGAATGGCTTGCAAAATGGATCTGAACGACTGGATCTAAAACGACACAGCAACGATCAACAACAGTTTATTTGAAAATAGATATGGACCCCAGGTATGTGCGGCTTCCTAACAGTTCAAGGGTTTCACTCGGCCACCAATGCTGTCTAACGGCTTGCATATTGGGGAAGTACCCCTCACTCCATGGCTTAGGTAAAACTGATAACTGTTTTGCCACAAACGACAACTCTTGGTTTACCTCACGGGTGGGAACTAGTCAATCAAGTAGGGGTCATTTCCCTTTTCGTTGGCAGGTCCTCTCAATGGGCCAGCTACTTCGGGGTTCTTGTGGTACTCCTCACAATGAGTTTTAGGGCTTATGCCCAAGTACTTCCCACAGTTAAGCAGATAGGGATTATTCGCAAATCCGAACCTGCAACAGATGCGAAAAAAAATTTGGCAGAAATTTCACCCAGCGAGCCCAAGAAAGTGCTCTGATACCAGATGTGATGCACCTGCAACAATTAATTAATAAAAATATGTGAAATAGCAGAAATGACAGAACTCAGAATCACTTTTATATTAATCACAGGCCACTTTGAGGGGGCAACCTACTATGAGCAAGCTCAATACAAATAACTTTACGGTGCCTTCATAGGTCTCAACACACACTTATGTACTAAGTCTAGGTGCCAATACTATGGGTCAAAACCATGGGCCACTACAAACTATGGATCAACAATACTACGGGTGACTTACAAAGCATATGCGCCAACAACAATAACATAAACTATTGATCAACAAATACTATGGGATGACTTACAAAGCATATGCGTCCAACAACAATATGCTAACAAAGTAAAGACATGGGTTCCTAACATAGAGAAGAGAGAGAGAGATGGGGGAGTAAGTGATAGGGGAGTTGTATGAGGAGAGAGAGGGGGGTGGTGCAGGTGTTTCATGTAGGGGAAGTAGGAAAGAGAAAAATAGAGGGGCAAAGGGGGTTTTTATGGGTAGGAAGAGTAAGATAGTGTTTAGGGAGAGAGAGAGGGGGGTTGGATGTTGTGAGAGTGTGAGAGGGAGAGGGGAGTATTGGTGGGTTTGGGGAGAGAGAGATGGGTTGGGGTTAGTTGGGTGTGGAGGAGTAGGGGAGAAATAGAGTGAGAGAGGGGGTTAGTAGGGTTAGGTTTAACAGGTGAGAGAGAGAGAGAGTATAAGGGTTAGTGGTGTGGGGAGGAGTAGGGGTGAGTATGAGAGAGTGAGCTAAGGAGAGAGAGAATACAGGGGGGTGTTAGGAGTTTGAAGGAGAGGGAGAGGTGTGGGGTTCATTGTAGGTAGTGGAGTAGAGAGAGAGAGAGAGAGATAGCCAGGGGGTGATAGCGGGGAGGGTGTGGTTGATTAGTGGTAAGGTGGGCGAGGGATTTGGGGTAGATAAATATAGAGAGATAGAGGTGGGGCAAGGGCATAAGTGTTTAGGGAATTTAGAGAGAAGGGGGGGTAAAGTGTGGGTGTAGATAGAGGGGAGAGAGAGAATAGAGAGGATATTTTGGAGAGTATGAGTGGTGTTAGGAAGTGAGTTGGGAGAGTATGGGTAGTGAGAGCATAGTGGAGAGAGGGTGGAGCATTAGGGGGTTGGGGGAGAGGAAAATGGGTGGAGTTCAAGTATAGGTGGTGTAGAGTAGAGAGAGAGAGTGAGAGGGAGGGGTGTTGTTCATGTATATGTGGAGTATAATAAAGGGAGAGTGAGAGGGAATGGTGGAGTTCAGGTATAGCTGGAGTAGAGTAGAGAGTGACTGAGAGGGAGAGTCGATAAGAGTTAGGAGAGAGAGAGAGAGAGAGAGAGAGAGAGAGAGAGAGAGAGAGCAAAGGATCGGTTTTAGTGTTAAGGGGAGGAGTAAGGAGGACATGAGAGAAAGAGGGAGAAGGGTTGAGGGTTTGGGGTAGGGGAGTAGAAGAGAGACAATGAGGGTCAAAGGAAATGTTTATGGTAGGGATATTAAGAGGCAGTTGGAGAGAGAAAATGGGAGTTAGCTGTAGTTAAAGTAAGAGAGATAGAGGGGGGTGTTATGGGTTGGGGAGAGAGAGAGGTGTGGGGGTTAGGTGTGTACTTGGAGGAATAAGGGAGAGTGAGAGTGAGAGAGGGGTTTAGTAAGGGTTAGGGCTAGGGAGAGAGAGAGAGAAGGGGTTAGTTGTAAGGGGAGAGAGAGGGTTATGGGGGTGGGGGGTAGGAGAGAAATAGAGAGAGGTGTAGGGAAAGTATGAGTAGGGTAAGGGAGAGATAGAGCATGGCTTAGGGTAGTGAGAGTGTTTGAGAGAGAGGGTGGGTGTTAGGGTGTTTGGGTAGAGATAGAGGGTTTGGGCTTTTCATGTAAGTGGAGGAGTAGGGTAGACAAAGAGTTGGATAGGGTGTTAGCAAGGGTTAGGGAAAGGGTGGTAGAGAGAGAGAGAGGAGGATGGGGGTGTTAGAGGTAGGGAAGGATTAGAAGGTGAGAGAGTGAGAGGGCATTAGTAAGGCTTAGGGAGAGGGAGTGGATATAGATAGAGGAGGGAGGTTAGTGGTAGGAGGAGAAGTAGGTGTGTGTGTGTGTGTGTGTGTGAGAGAGAGAGAGAGAGAGTGGACTGTGGGAAGTAGGGTGCTGAGGGGTTGGGAAGGAGGGTTTGGGGTTAGGGGTAGTTGGATGAGAGTAGATATGTGTGTGTGTGTGTCTATGAGAGAGAGAGAGAGAAGGGAGATTAGTTGTAAGGGAAGAGATCGGGTTGGGGGTTTGGGGAGTAAGAGAGAGAGAGGGGGGACTTACAAAAAATATGAGTGCGGTACGAGAGAGAGAGAGAGAAAGAGAGAGAGAGAGAGAGGGTTAGGGGTGGTGAGAGAGTGTGTGAGAGAGTTGGGTTTTTAGGGGGTTGACGTAGAGAGAGAGAGTTTGGGTTTTTATGTACTTGGAGGAGTAGGTTGGAGAGATAGATCGAGAGGTGGTTAGCAAGGGTTACAGAGAGAGAGAGAGAGAAAGAGAGATGATGATGGGGTGTTAGAGGTAAGTCAGGAGTAGGGGGTGAGAGACTAAGAGATGGGGTTAGTAAGGGTTAGGGAGACAAATGGATATAGGTAGAGGAGGAAAGAATTTAGTGGTAGAGGGAGGAGTATGTGGGTGTGTGTGTGAGAGAAAGAGAGATTTATAATGGGAGCAATGGGTAGTTGGAGGAGTAGAAGGTTGTATGTGTGTGTGTGTGTGTGTGTGAGAGAGAGAGAGAGAGAGAGTCATGGTCGAGGAAGGGTTGGTGTGGGTTATTTTGGGTAGGGTTTATTTTGGGTAGGGTGGAGGAGGGGGGGTTGGGGAAGAGAAATAGATAGAGATCAAGGTGGGGGGATGGGGGAATTGATTTAGGGAAGATTAGGAAAGTTAGAGAGAAGCATGGATATAGGTGGGGGTGGAGAGATAGATAGATAGAGAGAGAGAGAGAGAGATGGGGGGGATAGTAAGCGCTAAGAGGTGGGGAATTATGGTTAGGGGTAGGGGCAATATAAGAGATTGGGGGTTGAAGGGGGTGATTATGGGTAATGAGAGTAGAAGGGGGGTTAGGGAGAGAGAGTAGGGTGTTAGGAATAGTGAGATTGAGATAGAGGGGGGCTATTAGGGGGCTAAAGGAGAGCAAGAAATATGGGGATAGGTGTACGTGGAGGAGTAGGGAAGAGAGATAGAGAGTGAGATGGGGGGTTAATAAGGGTTAGGGGGGAAGAGGTGTGCATGAGAGAGAGAGAGAGTGATTATTGGTAGGGAGAGTAGGAGGGCATTAAGGAAAGAGGGCAGGTTTAAGTGTAGTGAGAGTTTGTGTGAGAGATATGGGTTGGTGTTAGAGGGTTTGGGGAGAAGAGAGAGAAGCATGGGTGTTAGGTGGAGGATTAGGGGAGAGATAGAGAGATGGAGACAGTGAGAGAGAGGATGGTAACACTTAGGTAGAGGATATTTGTAAGCGTTAGAGTGAGAGAGGGGGGTTGGCCAATGGTTAGGGAGAGGAGGGGAGAAAGAGAGAGGAAAGGGGAGTTAATGGTAAATTAAGGAGGAGAGAGGGAGAGGGGGGATGGGTGGTGGTGGGGTGTTTGGGGTTTTATAAAGAGAGAGAGAGATGTGGCGTGGTAAGTTGTAGGTCAAGGGGATTTATTAGAAAGAGAGTGAGAGAGAGAGAGAAGGTCATGCTAATGGGTAGCAAGAGTAAGAGGGGGGTCAGGTGGTTTAGGACTTGTGGGAGAGAGAAATCTATGGGGGTTAGATGTATGTGGAGTAATATGGAGAGGGATAGTGAGAAAGGGGGTTTGTAAGTGGTTACGGGGTAGAGGTGTGTGTCTATGTGTGTGTGTGTGAGAGAGAGAGGGGGGGGTCATATTGGGGTGTTGGGGGAGAGAAAGGAGTGGGGTTTAGGTATAGGTTGAATAGTAGGGTAGGGAGAGAGTGAGAGATGGTATTAGTAAGGGTTAGGGAGAAGAGGGTAGAGAGAGAGAGAGAGGGTGTTAGAGGTAGGAGAAGCAGTAGGGGGTTTAGAGAGATATATAGGAGATTAGTAAGGGCTAGAGAGAAAAGGGGAGAGAGAGAAAGAGACAAAGTTGGTTAGAGGGAGGGAGAGAGTGATAGAGAGAGGAGGGGGGGTTAGCTTGTAGGGATAGGGGTTAGAGGGTGTGTGTGAGAGAGTGAGAGATTGAGAATGGGGGTGGGAGGAGTGTTTAGTGGTTCGAGAGAGAGGCGAGTTGGGGGTTATCGGTAGGTGGAGGAGTAGAGTGGTATCTATGTGTGTGTGAGAGAGAAAGAGATAAATAGAGGCATTGGGTGATTGGGGGATGGTGTGACGGGCAATTAGGTGTAGTTGGAGGAGGGGAGTTGGTGGAGAAAAAGTGATAATGATCAATGTGGGTGGGTGGGGGGGATGGGTTAAGGGAATATTAGGGAAGTGGGAGAGAAGAGGGGGTATAGGGTGGGGTAAAAGTGAGACTGTGTGTGTGTGTTGTGTGTGAGAGAGAGAGAGAGAGAGAGAGAGGGAGAGAGAGAGAGTAAGTGATAGCGATGGGAAATTAAGAGATATAGACAGAGAGAGTAGCGGGTTTAAGGGTAGTGGAAGAGTGGGTGGTTATTAATAGGGATCATATGAGGGAGTTTAGGTAGGGAGAACTAAGGATTATATTTTGTTAGAGTGTAAGAGAGAGAGAGGGGTGGGGATCAAGTGTCACGGTGGAGGAGTAAGGGGGAGAGAGTGAGAGAGTAGGGTAGTAGGGCTCTTTAGAAGTGTTGAGAGAGAGACATGAGGAGGAGGAGTGTTAAAGGTAGGTGGAGGAGTAGGGTTTCTAGAGAGTGAAAGAGGGGCTAAGGGTTAGACATAAAGAGAGGGGAGAGAGAGGGGTTGTTAGTTGTAAGGGGAGCAGTAGGGACATGTGTGTGTGAGAGAGAGAGGGAGAATCAAGGGGTGTTGGGGGGTTGATGTGGAGAGAGAGGGGTTAGTTGTAAGTGGTAATGGAAGGTGTATTAGGATAGACATAGAGAGAGAGAGAGAGAGAGAGAGAGAGGTTGTTATGGGAGGGGGAGTGGAAGAGGGGCGGGGCTTATGGAGAGTATGAGTGGGGTTAGGTAGAGGGAGGGTAGGTTAGTTGTAGTGAGAGTTAGATATATAGGGAGGGTGTTAGAGGATTGGATTAGGAAGAGAGAGTTGGGGTTAGGTGTAGTTGGAGGAGTAAGATCGATAAAGATTGAGAGAGGGTGTTAGTAAGGGTTGGGGGGAAGACAGTGGGACAGAGAGAGAGAGAGGTGTTAGAGGCAGGGGAGGTTTTAAGCGGTTAAAGAAGAGAGAGAGGTGTGGGGGTTAGGTGTAGTTGAAGGATTTGGGTAGAGAGAGTGTGTCATATTGGGTTAGTAATGGTTAAAAGAAATAAGGGGATGGAGAGAGAGAGGAGTGGAGGAAGGGGATGAATAGGGGGGTGAGAGAGAAGGGGGGCTAGTAAGGGTTAGGGGAGAGTAAAGGAGAGAGGGAGAGGAGGGACATTAGTGGAAGGGGGGGGAGAAGGGGATGTGTGTGAGAGAGAGAGAGAGTTGAGAATGGGTGGTGTAGGGGGTGTTAGTGGTATAGGAAAGAGGTACATGTGTGGGGGTCAAAGGTAGGTGGAGGAGTAGAGGGGTTTTTGTGTGTGAGTGTGGTCTAAGAGAGAGAAAGAAATAGAGAGAGATAATTGGGGAGAGATGCAAGGAGTATGTGGTTTATTAGGGGGTAAGTGGGGAGGATCAGTGATAAGGGAAAGAAAGAGATGGAGATTGTGTTGAGGGGAGAGGGTGGGGCTTAAGGAATATTAGGGATTCTAGAGAGAATCGGGTCATAAGGTTGTGGGGGGGGGGGGGAGAGAGAGAGAGAGAGAGAGAGAGAGAGAGAGATGGGGGTGTTATGTGATAGGGGTATGGGTATTATGATAGAGAGAGAGGGTTAGGGTTAGCGGCTAGGGGGAGAGAGAGAGAGCAAAGGGGGGTTTTCATCACTAGGGAGAGTAGGAGGTTGGTTAGGAAGATATAGTGTTGGGTTAGGGGTAGTGAGAGTATGTGAGAGTGGGGGGATGTTAGAGGGTTTATGGAGAGAGTGAGGGTTGGGATTAGGTGTATGTGGAGGACTAGGTTATAGAGAGAGTGAAAGAGGTGGTTATTAAGGGTCCAAGGGAATAGGGGGAAGAAAGAGAGAGAGGTAGTTAGAAAGGGTAAGCAGGGGAGAGAGAGGGGGGATAAAGGTAGGATGAGGAGTAAAATGGTGGGAGAGTGAGATAGGGGGTATGTAAGAGAGAGAGAGAGAGAGAGATGTGTTAGGGGGTTTGGGGGGAGGAGAGAGAGAGGTGGGTGTTAAGTTGTAAGGTAAGGGAGATTACAAGATATATAGAGAGAGGGGGTTTAGTAAGGGTTAGGGAGTGAATTTGAGAGGGGGATAGAGAGAGAGAGAGAGAACAAGGGACAACTAGGTGTTAAGGGGTTGGGAGAGAGAGGAATGGGGGTTATAGGTAGGTAGAGGAGTATAGGGATGAGAGAGAGAGAGATTGAAGGTCAAGGAGGGGATGGTGTTGGTAATTAAGGGTAGGGTGGAGGAGGGGTATTGTGGGATAAATATAAGGAGGGTATAGGGTGTTGGTAGATAGAGAGAGAGAGAGAGAGAGATGGGGATAGTAAGTTGTAGGAGATGGTGAATTAGGGTAGAGAGAGAGAGAATGTGAGAGAGAGAAAGGGATAGGGAGGGTTAGGGGTAGGGGGAGTAGTAGGAGTAGAGGGGTGAAAGGGAAAGGGTGGAGGTGTAGGAGTAGAGGGGGTGAGAGGGAGGGAGAGAGAGAGAGTCTGGGGATCGAGGGGAAAGAGTGTGGGTGATTGGGGATAGGGGGGAGGATGGGGGTTAGGGGGAGAAAGAAATATATATCATCGTGGGAGGGTGGGGAAATTAAGGAATATCAAGGAAGTTAGAGAGAATTGGGGTTATACGATGGTGGTAAAGAGAGAGAGAGAGAGATGGGGGGTGGGTAAGTGGTAGGGGGATTAGGAGAGAGAGAGAGGGGGAGTTAGGTGTAGGGGAGTAGGAGGGAGAAAGAGAGAGAGGTGGAGGGGCTAGTTTATGGATTAGGAAGAGAGAGAACGGGGTTAAGAATAATGAAATTGTGAGTGATGGGGGGTTAGGGGGTTGGTGGAGAGAGTGAGGGGTGTGGGTTAGGTGTATGTGGAGGAATAATTGATAGAGAAAGTGAGATATGTGGCTAGTTAGGGTTTGGAGGAATAGGGGAGAGGGAGGGAGGGAGGGGAAGGGGGGTTAAAGGTATAATGAGGAGTACAATGGTGAGATAGTGAGAGAGTGGGTTTGTAAGGGATATATAGAGTGAGACATGAAGAGTGTGTGTGGGAAGGGGGAAACAAAGAGATAGAGAAGAGAGATAGATGGTGGAGTAAGTGATAGGGGAGGGGTATTAGGAGAGAGAGGGGGTGGGTTTTGTTTAGGGGGAGTAGGAAAGAGAAAAGGAAGGGGCAAAAGGGGTTGTTATGGGTAGGTAGAGTAGGAGGGGGGTTAGGGAGAGAGAGCAGGGGGTTGGATCTTATTAGAGTATGAGAGGGAGAGGGGAGTATTGGTGGGTTTGGGGAGAGAGAGATGGGTTGGGTTAGGTGGGTGTGGAGGAGTAGGGGAGAAATCAAGTGAGAGATGGGGTTAGTAATGGTTAGGGTGAATAGGTGAGAGAGAGAGAGAGAGGATAGGAATAGTGGTGTGGGGAGGAGTAGGGGTGTGTATAAGAGAGAGAGAGAGAGAGAGAGAGAGAGAGAGGAGAGAGAGAGAGAGAACAGGGGGTGTTAGGATTTTGGAGGAGAGGGAGAGGGGTGTGGTTTATTGTAGGTAGTGGAGTAGAGAGAGAGAGAGAGAGAGAGAGAGAGAGAGAGAGAGAGAGAGGGGTGATAGGGGGAGAGGGTGTGGTTGATTAGTGGTAGGGTGGGTGAGGATTTGGGGTAGATAAAGATATAGAGAGCGAGGTGGGGGGGAGGGCATAAGTGTTTATGGGAATTTAGAGAGAAGGGGGGTAAAGTGTGGGTGCAGAGAGAGGGAGAGAGGATATTTTGGAGAGTATGAGTTGTGTTAGGAAGAGAGATGGGGGATATGGGTAGTGAGATCGTATCAAAGAGAGGGTGGAGAATTAGGGTGTTGGGGGAGAGGGGAAGGGGTGGAGTTCAAGTATAGGTGGTGTAGAGTAAAGAGAGAGCGAGAGGGAGGGGTTTATTTCATATATAGGTGGAGTATGATAGAAGGAGAGTGAGAGGGAAGGGTGGAGTTTAGGTATAGCTGGAGTATAGTAGAGAGTGACTGAGAGGTAGAGTCAGTAAGATTTAGGGTGGAGGAGGGGAAGAGAGAGAGAGAGAGAGAGAGAGAGAGAGAGAGAGAGAGAGAGAATGGGTTTTAGTGTTAAGGGGAGGAGTAGGTGTGTGTGTGTGTGAGAGAGAGAGAGAGTAGGTCAGTAAGTGTTAGGGAGAGGAGAGTGAGAGAGGGGAGTGGTAAGGGTTAGGGAGAGGATAGTGGTAAGGGTTATGGAGAGGTGTAAGATTAATGGTAAAGCAAGGATAAGGGGTGTGTGTGCGAGAAAGCGAGAGCGAAAGAGAGAGAGAGAGAGATTGGTGGTTTTAAGTGATAGGGAGAGGGGGGGAAGGAGAGAAGAGGGAGAAGGGTTGAAGGTTGGGGTAGGGGAGTAGAAGAGATATAGTGAGGTTCAAAGGGGATTTTTTATGGTAGGGATATTAAGACGGGGGTGTTATGGGTTAGGGAGAGAGAGATGTGGGGTTAGTTGTACTTGGAGGAATAAGGGAGAGTGAGAGTGAGGGACGGGGTTAGTAAGGGTTAGTGGTGGGGGAGAGAGAGGGGGGGTTAGTTGTAAGGGGAGAGAGAGGGTTAGGGATGTGGGGAGTAGGAGAGAAAGAGAGAGAGGTTTCGGTAAAGTATGAGTAGGGTAAGAGAGAGATAGAGTGTGGCCTTAGGGGTAGTGAGAGTGTTTGAGAGAGAGGGTGGGTGTTAGGGGGTTGGGGTTTCCATGTAAGTGCAGGTGTACGGTAGATAAAGAGTTGTATAGGGGGTTAACAAGGGTTAGGGAAGGGGGAGTATAGAGAGAGAGAGGAGGTGAGGTGTTAGAGGTAGGGGAGGAGTAGGAGGTGAGAGAGTGAGAGGGGATTAGTAAGGATTAGGGAGAGGAGTGGATATAAATAGAGGAGGCAGTCTAGTGGTAGGAGGATAATTGGGTGTGTGTGTGTGTGTGTGTGTGTGTGTGTGTGTGTGTGAGAGAGAGAGGAGAGAGGAGAGAGAGAGAGAGAGAGAGTTAACGATGGGTAGTAGGGTGGTGAGGGGTTGGGGGTTAGGGGTAGGTGGAGGACAGTAGATTTGTGTGTGTGTGTGTGTGTGTGAGAGAGAGAGAGAGAGAGAAGGGGAATTATTTGTAAGGGAAGAGAGGGGGGTTAGGGGGATTGAGAGTAAGAGAGAGAGAGGGGGGACACAGATAAAATATGTGGGGTAAGGGAGAGAGAGGAAGTAAGAGAGAGAGAGAGGAGGGGACATAGAGAAAATATGATTGGGGTAAGGGAGAGAAAGAGAGAGGGTTTGGGTTTTAGTGTATCTGGAGAAGAAGGTTGGAGAGATAGTTGGAGAGGTGTTTAGCAAGGCTTATAGAGAGAGAGAGAGAGAGAGAGACGAGAGAGAGAGAGAGAGAGAGAGAGAGATGTCGACTGTGGTGTTAGAGGTAAGTGAGGAGTAGGGGGTGAGAGACTAGGAGATGGTGTTAGTAAGGGTTAGGGAGAGGAATGGAGATAGGTAGAGGATGAAAGAAGTTAGTGGTAGGGGGAGGAGTATGTTGGTGGGTGTGTTAGAGAAGAGAGATAATGGGAGCATTGAGGTGTTAAGAAGTTGGGAAGGAGAAAGGGTTGTGGGGTAGGTGGAGGAGAAGAGGGTTGTGTGTGTGTGTGTGAGAGAGAGAGAGAGAGAGAGTCACGATCGAGGAGGGTTTGGTGTGGGTTATTAAGCATAGAGTGGAGGATGGGGGTTGGGGAAGAGAAAGAGATAGAGACCAAGGCATAGTTCGGGGTGGAGAGAGAGAGAGAGAGAGAGAGAGAGAGAGATATGAGGGGATAGTAATTGCAAAGAGGTGGGAAATTAGGGGTAAGTGTAGGGGAAGTAGAAGAGAGAGTGGGTGGTTGGTGGGGGTGATTATGGGTAATGAGATTAGTAGGGGGGTTAGGGAGAGAGAGAGTAGGGTGTTGGGAATAGTGAGACTGAGAGAGAGGGGGACTCTTAGGGGGTTGGAGGAGAGCGAGAATGATGGGGATAGGTGTATGTTGAGGAGTAGGGGAGAGATATAGAGAGTGAGATGGGGCATTAATAAGGGTTAGGGGGAAAAGGTGAGTGTGTGTGTGAGAGAGAGAGGTGGATGGGTTTTTATAGGTAGGTGAGAGGTAGGGGATGAGTGAGTGGGATAGGGGGTTACTAAATATTAGAGAGAGGATGGGAGAGAGAGATAGAGGAGGTTGGTTGGGAGAGAGAGGGGGGGTGTGGGTTAAAGGGTAAGTGGAGGGGAAGATAGGTGTGTATGTTAGAGAGAGAAAGACAGAATGAGAGAGACATAGGTTTAGGGTTAGGGGGAGGGGGTTTAGGAAAGAGTGAGAGAGAGAGAGAGAGGTTTAGGAGTATGAGAAGTAGGAGAGAGAGGGGGATAGAGAGGGTGATTATTGGTAGGGAGAGTAGGTGAGGGTTAGGGAGAGAGGGAGGATTTAGGGATAGTGAGAGTTTGTGTGAGAGAGATGGGTGGTGTTAGGGGGTTGGGGGAGAGAGAAAAGGGTGGGGTGTCAGGTGGAGGATTAGGGGGAGAGAGAGAGAGAGAGTGAGAGAGGAGAGAGAGAGAGAGAGAGAGAGGATGGTAAAAGTTAGGTAGAGGATGTTTGTAAGGTTAGAGTGAGAGACCGTGGTTGGTAAGGGTTAGGGAGAGAATGGGAGAAAGAGAGAGGGAAGGGTAGTTAATGGTAAAGCAAGGAGGAGAGAGAGAGAGAGAGGGGGGGGGTGGGTAGTGGTGGGGTTGTTTGGGGCTTGAGAGAGAGAGAGAGAGAGAGATGGGGGTTGGTAAGTGGTAGGTCAAGGGGGTTTAGTCAAGAGAGAGTGAGAGAGAGATAGGTTTATGCATAGAGAGAGAGAGAGAAGGTCGATGCTAATGGGTTGCAAGAGTAAGAGGGGGTCAAGGGGGTTTTAGGACTTGTTGGAGAGAGAAATATATGGGGGTTAGATGTATGTGGAGTAATATGGGAGAGGGATAGTGAGAAACAGGTTTGTAAGGGTTATGTGGTAGAGGTGTGTGTGTGTGTGTGGAAGAGAGAGAGATAGATATGGGGAATTTAAGTGGTAGGAGGTGGGTAATTAGGGGAGAGTAGAGAGAGAGAAAGGGGTCATGGTAATAGAAGAGAGAGAGAGAGAGCAGGGAGGTGATTATGGGTAGGGAAAGTAGTAAGGGGTTTAGGACGAGAGAGTTGGGGGGTAGTGAGAGTGAGAGTGAGAGATAGGGTGGTGTTAGGGGGTTGGAGGATAGAGAGAGGGGTTGGGTTTAGGATTAGGTGGAGGATTAGGTGAGAG
This sequence comes from Larix kaempferi, assembly GCA_027924585.1. Taxonomy (NCBI): domain Eukaryota; kingdom Viridiplantae; phylum Streptophyta; class Pinopsida; order Pinales; family Pinaceae; genus Larix; species Larix kaempferi. The sequence goes on along the minus strand of BSBM01000760.1, from coordinate 576,841 downwards.
AGAGAGAGGGTAAATAAGGGTTAGTGGGAAGAGGAGAGAGAGAGAGAGAGAGGTGGAGGGGGTGTTATAGATAGGGGAAGAGGTAGGTGGGTGTGACAGTTAGATATGAGGTTAGGAAGTGTTAGGAAGAAGAGGGGAGAGAGAGATAGAGGATGGTGGTTTGGTGAGAGGGCAAGAGGGTTGGGGTTTAGGGGTAAGGGGAGAGAGAGAGAGAGAGAGTGAGAGAGAGAGAGAGATGGGTGTGGTAAGTTGTAGGAGGGGGTTTAGGAGAAAGAGAGTGAGAGAGAGAGAGATTTAGGGATAGGGGGAGTAGGAGAGAGAGAGAGGGGGGGTGGAGAGGTTTGTTACAGGTAAAGAGAGTAGGATGAAGGTAAGGGAGAGAGATTGTAGGGGTTTACAGATAGTGAGAGTGAGGGAGAGAGAGGGGTAGTGTTAGGGGATTGGGGGAGAGATAGAGAGAGGGTGGGTGTTAGGTGTTAGTAGAGGAGTAGGGGGACAGAGGAGAGAGAGAGGAGAGGGTGGGTGTTAGTTGTTAGTAGAGAGAGAGAGAGAGAGAGAGAGAGGAAGGGGGTTAATTGTATGGGAGGAAAAAGTATGTGTGCGTGTCAGAGAGAGAGAGAGAGAGAGGAGGTTGGTAACACTTAGAGAGATGCGGTTGGTAAGGGATGGAGTGAGGGAAGGGTTTGGTAAGGGTTAGGGAGAGGAGGGAAGTTAATGCTAAAGTGAGGATAAGGTGGTGTGTGCATGTGTGTGTGGTGTGTGTGTGTGTGTGTGTGAGAGGAGAGAGAGAGAGAGAGAGAGAGAGATATGTGGTGGGTAAGTGTGGGTAGGGGATGATATAGTGGCTAAAGTTACTATGGTTTAGAGGAGTTAGGTGTGATATGGGTTAAAGTAGATAAGGGTTATAAAGTATATGCATTATAAGAAGGTATAGTATATGTTATAGGTTACCAAGGAAAGAGATCCTAACTCCTAGGTTGCTTGAATAGAGTGTCAACAAAGGGGGGGTCCCTCATTAGACCACTTTAAAAACCTTGTGTATACATGGTCGACCACCCAACTTGGGGCGTATTGGGAGGGCTTCTCTGGGAGTTACCTCCCTCCACCTATTACTAGCGCAGATGAGGTCCCAGTTCCCAGCTACAACAAACGGCATATGTGTCAAGATACCGAGTTAGGAAATTGTTTCCAGGCAATTTCCCAAAAATGGTCCTTTGAAAACACTCTACACATGACTTTAATAGAAATCGTATGGTCAACATACTAATGCCAAACAACATAAGAAAAATATAGAATTTAATATCCATAAAAATCTTTTCTACAATCTTATTCTAATTTAAATATTCTAATTAAACTTCTATATCTAAAATAAAGATATCATTAACTATTAAAAAACATTGAAATTTTGTTTTTACCATCATTAAAGTAAACAATATAACAATTATAATTAAATGATACTCTAAAATATTTCAACACCCACAACAAAATAATAAATATAGTATAATATCATAAAATATATATAAAACCAATTCTAATAAATTTCAATTATTAATATTTTTGCAAACTCAATGAAAATAATTAATACTTTATCATAACATAAAATATGCATAAAAAAATAATTCCAATGCAAACTCAATGATTAATATTTTGCAAACTCAATGAAAATAATTAATACTTTATCATACCATAAAATATGCATAAAAAACTAATTCCAATGCAACTCAATTACAAATATTTTTCAAAATCAATCACTAACAACAATTTTAAATAAATTTATTTACTAACATGTATCAAACCAAATTACTAAGCTATTGGTAATTGGGTGATGTTATTTCTAAAATTAGATAAATGATTAATACTTTGGATGAAATAAAGAGATACAAAATGTGAACACCTATACAAAAATAACATACAAAGCTGCATAGGTTATAAATTTAAAATAGAGAGGAGAAATATTGATAACTTAAATTATATTTAAAAAATACACGATATGGACCTACTTAGTTGTTGAATCTTTTGGAGCTACAGTGAATATGGAATAGCCAATTTTTTCACTAGAATGAACATGGACCTACCTAGTTGTAGTTGCAATCTAATGAGATAATTCACTTGAAAAAACATAAACTAGTAATGTGATCACAAAATGGATTAATTTTTCCTAATGTATTCATATTCAAATTGAGGATCTAAGATATTCAATCCAAGTAAACCTATACAAAATACATGGAAAAATCTATTATGGAATGTTTTGATGCACCACAAGAAGGTTTTCATTAGAATTTTTTTTTATAAATAAACAAAAAATCTCATAATCCATGAGCTGATGACAAGTTGGAAGACAACTCCCTACAAGATTATTCTTTACTAATATTTGTAGATAGTGTAGATTGTTTACTAAGATTTATATTTAAAGATAGTGTATTTTATAGATACCAATAGATAGCCTAGTGCAAAACTATTTGTAACCATGAATACAAAACACCAGTTTAATTTATTTTTCTAACCAATGAAACAATGACAACATGATCTAGTTTTTCAAATCTAATCTAAATTTATCACTTGAAAAAAGTAAATTCAATCATTTTCTTTTAATAATAAAAACAATATATATGTAATTATCACTAAACGTAGAAGACTGCAAATGAAAAATGCAGAGAGATCTCCATGATTTCGCACTGGTATTCTGGCACAAAACCATAGCATGTTTAAGACAACCATAGCACCATGAAATTGCAACGTGGATTGGGGAAATTGTAAAAAAATGATGGCTTATGTGCGCGTTGGCATATTCAAACACAACATGATATATCATTTTATTTCTTGTGAAAAGGGTGCCCACAAGAGCAAACCGTCTAATGCTCTTTGTTTCTCATGAGTAATTATCGGTTCCAAGTTTGATACCTCGTCATTAATTCCCTGCCTAGATGAAGATTAGATCAAAGGTTCAAAATGCCAGCTATGGAGCATATAAGAAGAAAATTAAGATAAGTCTCTGGAACATTAGAAAATGGGTTACCATATAAAGGGGGGCCGAATAGATGCAAAAAGGAAATGGGTATATATGTTCCAGATGGTTTTTGAAGAAGAGGCATTTTTTAAAGGATATTGGGATTATTGAGAGCGATTAACGATTACAGAGTTTTTTGAACAAACTATATTTTTTTCCCTTGATTTAGGGTTTTCTGTTCAAAACTTAGAAACCATCCGTACTGAACCCCAATGAGTGAATTTTTAAGCGTGATAATCCTACTTAAAAGTAATTAGGGAGCTCAGAAGAACAAAAGAGATAGAAACAGCCTGAGTACCATAGTGATAAGCCTACTTAAAAGTATAAATCACTCACAGCTTAATGCTCACAACTCACAGCGTTCAACAGTTGCTTGGGGAAATCAATCACTTAGAGAGTATAAATCCAAATAGGTCAATGCAATGGATTTAAATAGGTCGGTTATATACTTGTAAACACAAAATCACACCTACCACAGCTCCTACCACCGAAAATCACACCACTACCCTCTCAAAATCAGACACCTAGCAGTTCCACCAACCAATTCTGAAAGATGTAGATGTGGACTGAAGAATATTTTGATCCCTTGTGATCAACTTCCCTCCCACTAAATTGATAAAAGAAAATGCAATTCATAAAAAAATCAAAATGAAAAATGCAATCCATAAGAATATTTCATCGTCTTATAATTAAATTCTCTCCCACGAAATTGATTAACAAAATCCAATCCATGAAAATGGCTTTAAAAAATTAATCTATCAAAACAAGTCAAAATGAAAAATGCAATCCACTAAGAGAGCTAGTTAGGGTTAGATTTACATTAATAGATAGAGGGTACAAAGCAATTACAACAAAAATAATCTATTTATGGCAAAAAAAATGTATTGAATCTAATTTTATATAGCAATGCATTTCTTTTATGTGTTTTTTTGTATAGACTGATGTAAAATACATTTCTAAGATCTACTTATTTTTTTCCAATTAAATAAGAGAAACCATGAATAAATATACCTATTTTTAAGTGTACATCATCAAACATAAAATTCAGTGAATTCCCTTCTTTTGTGAAATCGTCAACCATACTGAACAAAAATACAAATAAAATAATAAATATTAATATGACATTGCTAAAAAATAAAATAAAACCTAATCAAACTCAACAAAACTCTCCTTAAAATTACTGTAACTACTTAGTGTAAATTATTACTACACTTTCGAACATTTGGTATACACAAAATATAAGCATGCCTTAGAAAGAAAACCTCACATGACACATCATGCCTTAAATAGAATCATGATGTCATTCACATACACTAAAAGGAGTTGCAAGGCAGTTCTGAAACACATAGAATGACTTCCCAACCAAATAAAATATCTTAAATTAATTAATATTGACGTGCTTTTTCAAGCAATATAAAAACAAATGGAAAATCCAAATAACAAATAAAGCCCAATATAATCTGTCTATGACAAAGATACATCGCCTCTCAACTGCAAGTTGCAATTATAGCCACATATAAGCTTAGTTTGAAATGGAAAATTTCAGGTGTGGTGTGGAGTGTAGATCATCACACAAAGGCATGGATTCAAGGCCTAATAGTGTTATGTCCAAGGGATTTAAACCGATATTAGAGGAACTCGGCAAGAAATGCTAAGGGACATTTCTTACCCGCCCAACAATAAATATTAACTGCAACCTTTAATTAACAGAGCGTTGACCAGTTAATGAGCAAACAAGCATCAGCAAGATGGAAGCGATAAACCAATATGGCATATCTGTATTCGAATGAAGATTTTGGTCTAACTCCTGCAATTTGTAAGAGATTTTTAACCAAACTTCTAAGAAAATAAGACAACAAATACAAAAAAAAGTAAAAAAGTAAATATAAAAATTTGAAAACCTAGAACATTTAACCTACACGATTTTAGTTATCTCTTCAACCACTGTGAATAATGTAACAAATAAAACTTTATAAACTAACTACCTCAGTTGGCCATTATACCCTTGGAACTTGACCTCCATCCACCATTGTCATTTGCGAGTACCTTCAAATGACCAAATATTCATATCTAAAATGTCTTCAACCGTGCAAATTTATTGGTCCACCACTATTACGTTGAGAAATGAGTCGACATTATTGCATGTTATATGTCTGTTGCAAAAATAAGTATATAAAGTTTTTCATGAAGTTAGCTTTGGCTACTTATTTCAAAGTGCTAGGGTATGTATATATCTCTTTGGAATTAATTAGTTGTATGATCAAACCAACCGAAAAAATATGGAGTTTGCTTATGAAAACAATCAGAAACACAATGAAAAAGAAAGCAATGCAGAGATTCAACAACAAAACAAGAAAGAGTGTTGTCGTGTTGTTGTGTTGGCATGGAATAGCCGAGCCATGAGAGTTCATCTGGATGTAACGGAAAGGAATGTATCCCTCATCAACAATGGAATGTAACTCTACTGCTCAAGAGGTAATTCCAGAACATGAATCAAGCGTCCTTCCGGAACAAGAATCAAGAGTGAGTGTTTTGGGTGTTTCTAAACAGGAATCAAGCGTCTTTCCGGAATCAGGAATCAAGAGTGAGTGCTTTTGAGAATAGAGCGAGATCCCAGGCATAACACACCGAGGACCCTTAAAAGGATCATAGTTGTTTAGGAGATCCATTACTACATGAAATATGCGATTTCTCCAGATATTTTAACAAAAAATGTTTCCATAGAAACTGTCCAATACTTTTAACCCTCTTCCCCTACCAACTGTTGGTATGGGAAGTAAAAATTGTATAGTTCCTCTCATAAAAGGCACAAAGGTAAGTAAATAATTATTCTGATAAAAGGGGCAGGATGAACTACTTACCTGTAGTTGGTCGCAGATGTTGATGATAAGCCTGTGGGGAACGTACTTGGAAATCATCCACTCATTGCAGGTCGTTATTCTTCAGGATCATTAAAACAGATCTGTACTTAATGTTCATATCGAAAACCCAACAACGATTAAGAAATTCAAGTTAAGAAAAAGACCTACATAGTTAAGAAAAAGATGAACTACTTACCTGTAGTTTGTCGCAGATGTTGATGAACGTACTTGGCAGTCACCCACTCGTTGCAGGTCATTCTTCTTCAGGAAGGTTAAAACAGATCTGTACAAAAACCCAACAACGATTGAGAAATTCAAGCTAAGACCTAAACCTAGCGGCAATTTAGTATGACTTATCAGACTCACAAGCCGACTCGCGCGTTCTCACGCATCCACAAGTGGCTATCAAAGTTGCGAATCACGATGAGGTGCAGGACGACTTCGGTATCTGACGACGTATTGAATATCAAACCATAGCTCACGGCAAAAGGCTGTACGTTCCGTGCCTCGGAGGCACCAGCCGTGGCATATCTCACATGATCGATTTCCAGGTTTCCCTTCAACTAACTTAGTTTTGTTTCATTAAATACATCAAAAACGAGCCCAATGCCCGTCTCAGCTTTCATTACCCCGCTATGAGCAGCCACGATCCCTACTGAAGGGAATAAACGACTGGCCTCCTCGTCTCCACAAATCCCAACTACACCACATTCTTCCTCAAAACATCATCATAATCAACATCCCCATTGCCCACTAATCTTGTTGGCTGCCGAATCTCAACCATATCAGCCATGGGGTTATCATCTGAAGCGCTTTTCCATTTTGAAATAGGGTCCGACCCAGTTGTAGATTGTCCACACTTTGCCTGGATTCTTCCTGAATATCTCTTTTTACATACTGAGCCAGGCATACGTCCCCATATATTAGAGGATTCAAACTTAACATCCGTTCCGACGAATGGAGTAATTTTCTTCTTGTTCAAAGAAATAGGCATAACAACACTCTATCGCTGGCAAACTTGTAGGGCTTCCATCCTTGTATCTATCGGCAAATACCTGATGCAAATCCAACCCACTATAAATTTAGGCAACAAAAATACTTGAAAAGATATATAATGATAACAGCCATGGCTACCCTAAGCTAGCACTCCCCTCGCCCACTGTAGCTGCATCCACGTAAACCCTAATATCTTCTCGACCTTCTCCATCATATATTTAAATAGGCCCCATCGGCCAAGTCTATTCTATCAAATCTAGCACTCCCCTCGCCCACTATAGCTGCATCCATGCAAACCCTAATATATTCTCGACCTTCTCCATTATATATTTAAACAGGCCCCATCGGCCAAGTCTATTCTATCAAAGGTAGCACTCCCCTCGCCCACTATAGCTGCATCCACATAGACCCTAATATCTTCTCTCCCAAATCTCAATAACATGTGCTTTCAAGAAGAATGATGTAATCTAACTGTTTGAATTTCAAACTGCACGCTCATCCCATTAGAATAAAGGATTTTTCAATTTATCATGGATGGATGGATTTTTCGATGAAGAATGCGGTTATCAATCAACGACTACTCAGGTTGATTTTTTGATTTACTGTAATATTATAATACTCTGTGTTGGATGATTTCTGGACAGACCCGGGTTTTCAGGAGGCGCAACAACAAACACCCATTAGTGCACTGGCCCTTTCGGCAACGAGCTGCGCAAGCAGCCCGAGGTCTCACCCGAAGTGGCTATGGGGGGCTAAGGAATCAGGTTTCCTTAACTAGGGCAGTGTGGAATCCACAGTCTTCTCTCTTCCTTCCTTCTGCGGTGACTTCTGAACGGAGCGTCTGATTCTTTCACAGGTCATACAGCACAACAGCGCGGGAGCTTACTCGTCTTAGCCTAGCTACGCGGCACCTCCGCACCTGCGCACAAGGTGTTTACCCGCTACGTCCTCTACACGCTATATTACTTTTGCACTTACGCCACAGTGCACAATGAACTCCTTACGCGCCACGACAATAGTGCTCTTACTGACTCCTTCGATAGTGCGCGAATATAACTTCTAAGGGAGCTTCAAGGACTTGCCTTATATACTCATTCATAAAGACAATGAAACATTCATGTAACAGATAGTAAAACATAAACATGCGTTCATACAACACAGCATCATAACAACGAGAATTATATGGTTCGCCTCCACGGGGAAATCACATTCACTGGAACTGTATCTTATATTATCTCAAAATGGGAATTACACAATCCTACTGTGCACACAGCTGCAGCCTTAGATCTTTCCAGGAAACTCCACGCACACAACTGGGAGCCCTTCTCTTAGATCTATTCTCTTCTTCTATAGAGACTACAATGACTCAGACTCCGACTGAGACTTTCTGCAACTCAGTGACTAGCTCTACAACTATCACTTCTCTTAACGTCTAACCTTCTTACGTCTAACCTCTAATGTCTAAAACATCTCATGGCTAACCTTCTTATATCTAAAAACATCTAACCTTTTCCCTTTACAATTATACATATATATAGGTGGCCCTGAAGGTCGCACCTTTACAAAACTGTGGGCCTTTCGCAGCAGTATTCCCCAAAAACCCTAACCGCGGACATGGCTAGCTATACTGTAGGTGCCGCTTGCAGTCACGTCACCGTTTCCTGCAGGTTCCGTGACTTCCAGTGCAGATTGCAGGTATGGGCGCCGCTTCTTCATTCACTGCTCCTTATCCTTCACCTTCAATGCTTTGGTCCGTTCCTCTTCCTTGGTTAGAGCAACCATAACTTCTGTACTTAGCCTTAATGAGGGTAGCTGAGCCCTCTATTCCGTCGCTTCATTTATTGTGGTAGCTGAGCTTTCTTCTCGGCCACATTCACTCTCCTTTGACATGTGCGCGCGAGCTCCGCGATTTTCGGCCCGTAATCTGCGCTGAGCTCGTCCATCTGGCGCCGTACTGTGCACTGTTCACTTTTGCCCAAAATTGGTGCTTTTACTCAAAATTAGCACTTTCCCTTCAACACTTGTGCTTTTTCCTCAAAATTTGCAGCTTTACTATAGCTGCGACCTATGCTCCAACAGGCCCCTAACACTTACTTGTGGCTCGTCCCCGAGCCACTCGCACTAGCGTGTGGTCGCTTTACTTGCGCATCTGCCTTTGCTTGGGTTGCAGCGAATGCTTTATTCCAATGCGCAATAGCGGAGTCCATTTCATCCACGCACTTCGCAGCTGTCTGTACCATTTCTGCAGTGGCTTCTTCTTCAGTTATGCCACCAACCAACTGTTGAGATTCAGCAAATTCTTTGATCTTTGCCTCGGCTTGGGCAGCAAGTTCAGCATACTCATCCATAAATGGATGAATGTTGTTGGTGAGATTAGCATCTTCATTTCTGAGCTTGTGCAGTTGTTGTTGTACTTTGCGCACTTCACTCATTTTCCTCATTTTTGCTAAGCCTTCTAAGGCCTTAGCTTCTTTAGTCAGAACAGTTAGGGACTGTTCTGCTGCTTGTACCTGTTCCAAAAGGCCGACTTTGAAAGGGAGCTTCTCAAGCTCAGTCCAAGCCTCCATAGCTTGCATCATCAGATTCTCGGCTTCATCTGCTCTGCACTTCATTTGTGTGGAAGCTCTGTGCAGCGCTTCAAATTGTTCCTGCCTATCATCTGTAGGATACGCTGCAACACGGGCTTCCAACTCGGCGATCTGCGCTCTATGGTCCTCAGCCATAGAAACTATTTCCTTCTCTAGGGATTTCACCCTTCCACCAATAATTTGGACTTTCTCAACCAGAGGAAGGTCTGGTTGAATTTGGCAAGCCGACACCTCTTGGGAAATTTCATCAACTATGTTTCTTATCCCAGTGTCTTGTGCCTCGCAAAGTGCGAGCTGCTCAGAGATGTTCTTATAGCCTGCCTTCAGCTCTATTTCCTGCGATTGCAGTCTTTGGTTTGCATGGAATGTGGAGAGCTCTCTAGCTCTCAGCTCAATAGAGACCTTCTCTTGTACTAACTGCAAACTTTCTATCGGAATTAAAGACAAATTTATCTCAACGGGGCCAACTGCGCTTACCTGCAGTGCGGCCAAAGGATATGGAAGTTTCATACTTGTAGGAAGGATGTGAATGATAGTATTCCTCTCTGCGAGTACTTCAACCCGCTCGGTGCTTGTAGATGCCTGCGGCGTCTGTGAACTAGATGCTGGCGCATGGGTCTGCGCAACTCTTCCTGCGAGACCTTTTAACTCCATGAACTGCAGGCCCAGAGCACTTCTGATGTGAGCGTGCGAGGTCCACATCTCGTGAAATTGCTCCTTCAGATACTGGTCGAACCCCACGGCAAGGGTCTCAGACGGATCTTCTGTCGCTTCTACGGGGTGCGACAACTTCTGCTTCTTTGGGGGTGGTCCTGTCGGACCTTCATCAGTCGTCTGCGCGGCCTTTTCCTTTCCTTTATATTTTTCTTGCGCAGAAGGGCGCGGCATCGCGGGTAGCGACTTTAGCGGCCTGCCTCCATTCATCTGGCCAAGACTTGATAGTTTCTTCAACATCTTCAGTAGTCATTCTGTAGAGGCCTATGGCCCATTCTTCCTGAATGCCGCAAGGGCGGAAGTAAATTTCATGCAAGTTGGCAGAAAAAACCAACTTCGTTCCATATATTTGTGTTGTCTCCTTACTCAACCTCGACATTTCTTGGATATTGTCCTTGAGGAGATGGTAATATTCACAAAACACGGCGCGGTTCATCTTGCGCTTCACGGGATTGCTAGAATCCCAGAGGTTGACATAGCGCATCCATGCAACCTCTCCTGCGCGACACGGAAGGAATTGTGTGTTGGGGGGCTCCTTCCACCCGACAAAAGCACATAAAATCAAAAGCCAAGAAAAATGGAACAACTGACCGGCAGTTTCCTGAACGTTTCGGCAGTCCTCCAAGAAAGAATTCAGGAGGAAGAGAGACCAGTTATACTGCTCTCCCTCTGCAGCTGCGATTGCGAGCTCTACAATAGCTCCAGTAACTTGTTTAGGTCTACACTTCGTCAGAAGTCTACCTGCAAGCAGATTGCCTATGAATCTAAGTGCTTCATCTTCAACTATTGTGAGGTCGTAAGCCCGACCTCCTCTCGTCAGTTTTTATTTCTGCACCAGCTGTGTAGCCAACTTTCTGTCCTTATCTTTACCAACAAAATGAACATTGGGGTCTTTACCAACCTTAGATAGGCCGGTAATACGATGAATCAAGTCAACATTCAAATCGATTGGCCTCCCCAGCCAAAGGTAACCACCATGAACGCAGGATAGCAGGGCTTTAACAACTGCATTGACTTCATTGCTACGCTCGAAGTGCGATAGCTTCAACAGGTTCAACAGTCCAGGCCTCTCCAAATTTGATGCAAATTCCTTCGGGACGAATTCATCAACCTTTCTAACGGAATTATGGACTACCGTCAGATAGCGATCTGGCGCAAACTGAGGATATGTTCGGTAGTCGCCCAAGTTGAAGTCAAAAAACTTAACCAGTGGAAGGTGTCCAAGCAGGGACCCTTCTTGTCCCACGATTTTCGCCAGTGGAGGCAGCGGAATCGGATACTTCGCATTCTTCGGTATATGCACCTCGGGTGCATCATATAGACGCGGAGGAATGTAATTAACCATAGTGGCCAAGGGCTCTGGAACGGGTTCGTCCGGCTGCTGCTGCTGAGACGCCCTTGTGCCCGGATATTGTCTGGGATCAGTCCAACCAGGATGCGTTTAAGCCGAGGTCGTCACCAGGGTAGCCATGCCAAAATCTAAGCCTCTGTGCTTGAATTGATGAACAATTTCTTCAGTTGACAGGTTCTCCATCATGAATTGGTATAAACAACAAACACTTGAACAGACAAATGGTGGAACAACGTAGGATACGAATGTTGAAAACAAAGGATGCAGTCAACACAACACGGCTCTGAAAACAATAACTTAGATTCTCAAACAAGACAACTCGAGGAAAGTAACCCGAACATATACAAGTGTGGGGTATTTATAGCTAAAGGCGATAGTAAATGTGGACAAGTGGGGCTAATAGCCGTAGGTGCCTATGCATGAGTTGACAACCCCCCTACCCCCGCTCCTTTGGGGTGCATTAATTGCGATGGACGGGCTCTGACAGCCTTCCGGGAGAAGCTAAAGCTTTCGGCTCCTTTCTTAAATGTGAATCTTAGGGAGATCAATCCGAATCTGTCAGAGCAAATACAATTAAATGGCGAGCTTATCCTTCATTAATATTTAGACGCGGTTATAGAACTACCGTATTTCAAATTTTCAGCGGGTCACTTCAGCATGGGTAACTGTGCACATGGAGGGCTCCACAGCGAGGAGAACTCCTCAAGCGGCAAATTGTCAACAGGGGACTCCGCAAGAGCGACGGCTTGACAACTCGGTGAAAAAATTCGCAAGAGCGCAAATAGGGTCGCTCAAAACAAACTTTATTGACATGCGCATGTGTTTCAAGGAACTGCATGGGAAGTTGGAGACTGAGTGTCTCGCGATTTCCGTGTAGACTATGATAATGCGATGCCTCTTTCAACTACACCGGACATCTGCACTTCTTTAGCAATTCATTAAGTCGACAAGGCGGAGTGGCCGTCGCGATAAAGCTTAAGCCGACTCCCATTAATCATTGTGGGCAGCAATTCTCCATTCAGCTTCGCAAGCTAGACTGCTCCTCCTTCTGTTATCTTCGTCACTTGAAAAGGTCCTAAGCAATGTACACGAAACTTGCCTGGAAACTTGATGAATTTACTATCATAGAGGAGTACCAAGTCTCCTTCTTGAAAGACTTTATTCTTAATATGCCTGTCATGCCAAGCTTTCTGTCTTGCCTTTTGCACTTGTTGATGGAATCCGGCTAAAAGTCTGTCTTCTTCTAAGGCAAGCAAATGTGAGAGTCTTTCACTCATAGTATCAGTATCTGTCATTTCTATAATTTGCGCAATTCTGAGACTGGGAACAATGTATTCCATGGGCATAACTGCTTCTTGTCCATACACCAGACTGAAAGGTGTGTGACCTGTTAGTTTCTTGCATGTGGTTTTGTAAGCCCATAACACAGCTATGACTCTAAGGTCCCAATCATCTCTTTGTTGATTACAGATCTTGGTCAGGGCATTCTCCAAAATCTTGTTGAATGCCTCCACCGTACCATTAGCTTGAGGGTGGTAGGGTGTACTCTTATGGTGGCTAATGTGGAATTCTTCAGTAAGGGCCTCCATAGTCTCATTCATGAAATGTGTGCCCTGATCACTCATTAGAATCAGTGGACATCCAAATCTAGTGATAATGTTCTCAAAAATGAACTGCGCGGCAGTGGCAGCATCGCAGTTCTTAACTGGCTTCGCCTCAGCCCATCTGGTGAGGTATTCAGTAGCTGTGATGATATATCTTGCGCCGGTTCTCTTTCCTGGTGGGTTGATAGGTCCTATGAAATCAATGGCCCATTTATCAAAAGCACGCAGTGTTATCTGGGGTCTTAGCGGCATTTCATCTCTTCTTGAAGGTTTTCCTATTTGCTGGCACACATTGCAACATTTGCAGAATTCTTTAGTATCCTTGTGCAATGTTGGCCACCAAAGACCTGCGGCTAAGATCTTCTGCGCAGTCGGCGTTCCTACGAAATGGCCTCCTGCGGTTCCTGAGTGTGCTTCTGCAATGATGGAGTTCTTTTCATGTGGTAAAATGCATCTGCACAAGACTTCATCAGTGCCCAACTTATAGAGTTGGCTTGCTATCAAAGTGAAGTATGCGGCTTTGACAACAAGTTGCTTCTTCTGCTGGATTGTAAACTCAACTGGCGCTTGCCCTGTAGTGAGAAATGCAAGAATATCGGAATAATATTCATCTGCTGCTTGAATAGAAAATAGTTGCGCATCAGGAAGATTGTCCTCCAAATTTGTAGGTTCCTCCCCTGACTCTATCCTAGATAAATGGTCAGGTCCTGCATTCAATCTACCTGGCTTCACAATAACCTCAAAATCATACTCCTGGAAGAGCAGTATCCATCTGCAAATTCTTCCCCCTAACACTGGCTTATTGACCAATTACTTCAAAGCAGAATGGTCAGTATACATTTTAAAATGAGCTCCCAATAGATAGTGTCTAAACTTCTATAAGGCATACACCATGGCTAGTCCTTCTCTTTCTGTAGTGGTATAGTTCTTCTCAGCTGTGGACAACTTTCTGCTAGAGTAAGCAATGGGGTGGTCGATACCTCCTTCTCCCGGTTGTGTAAGCACAACCCCCAATGCTATGGAAGAAGCATCTACATGAACATGAAAGGGTTTTCTCCAGTCTAGGAAAACTAGAATAGGCGCAGTGATCATCTTTTCTTTAAATATATCCAAGCTCTGTTGGCATTCTTCTGTCCATTGGAACTTCGAATCCTTTTTCAGCAATCTTTCCATAGGCGCATTTATCTTTGCATACCCCTTGATAAATTTTCTGTAATACCCTGTATGTCCCAATGTAGTGCGCAATTGTTTGATTGAGTTGGGCGCAGGTAAGTTAGCAATGATGGCAACCTTCGCAGGATCCATCAGGAGTCCTTGTCTGCATACAATGTGACCCAACAAAATACCAAAAGGAGCACAGAAGATACATTTTTTCAAGTTAAGGGAAATCTGATACTGTCTACATTTTTCTAACATCATGCGCAGGTTCCCTATATGGTTCTTTACTAAACCAAACACAGTCCAGTCATCAAAATAGACTTCTAGAAACTTATGAATGAATTCTTTAAAAACAGCAACAACGACTCTAGAGAAGATAGCAGGTGCGTTTTTAAGACCAAATGGCATTACCGTATACTGGAATGAGCCCCATTCAGTCGCAAAAGTGGTCTTATGGAGGTCTTCTGGATGGATTCTGATCTGATGGTATCCCGAAAAGCCATCAGTGAAGGAGTAAGCCTCTTGTCCTCCAACATTATCAAGCACTTCGTCTGTAAAGGGAGTAGGAAATGGATCATGCGCTGATTCGTCGTTCAGCTTGCGTAAGTCCACACAAATTCTTATTTCACCTTTTGCCTTTTTGTCTTGTACCACCATAGGACTAATCCAATCGCTTTCTTCTACTGGCTCAATAATACCTGCTGCGAGCATCTTATCAATTTCTTCTCTAACCTTTTATTTATATTGCGGGTTCAACCTGTATGGGTGCTATTTTACTGGCTTGGCATCCGCTTTCAAAGGTATGCACATCACTCCTAAATCTCCTAGGATGCCTTTCATTTCTGTAAACGTGGTAGGAAAGATATCCTGGTAGTCATGCAGTAAATCTGCAATATTGTCGACAGTTTCATCATCCCAATAATCTCCTATAGAAGCAAACTTGGGTTCGGCTTCTGTACCAATGTTAATCTTCTTGAGCTTGATGTGTTCTGTAATGGCAGGGATATCAAGCTGAGGGCCTTCGACCTTGCGCTTCCCTTCTGATTCTAGAATATTGATGTTGCGAGGATCCTCTTCCTCTTTTTCAGTGGTGAAATTATAGCATTCCATGGCATGTTCCATCTGGACAGCCCAATCTGGTTGAGAATATTTTGGTAACGGACATGGTTCAAATACCTTCTTTTTAATACATTTTAAAGCCTGATCAATGCTCGGATGTTCTGACTCAAAGTTGAAAGTGAGTTGAAAACTTTCCATCATAAGAGGCCAAGTGACAGTGCTTCTACGCAATTCTGTTTCAGTGTACCAGTTCCTTGGAACTGTATCCAACGTGTGGATGAATAGGTCAACCCACTCATCCTCTGGAATATCTGACCATTGCTGAATGCATGCTTCAACGTGTGACCTGGGGTCACTCTGTCCATCATATTTGCGCAACACTTCTGCTGCAGTGTCTTGAAATCTGCACAGTATCAATTTGCGACAGTCTTGCCATGTGTCAATGTTCTCTTTATGCGTACCCCACCATCTTGTGGGTGTAGCGCGCAGTGCTACATCCAGTGCTTGTATGTGCTGTTCTTCTGGGATTTGTTGTTCATACACATGTATGAATTCACTTACTTCAGTTAAACCATCAAAGATTGGAGTGTTATTCAATTATGTGCCAATCCATCGAATGGACTTAGTCATCATGGCGCAACGCCTTGCAGAAACCTCATGTAAGCGATTCTACCAGTTTTCCAGTCCTGCTTCTGAATCTGATGTGCACGAGCTATCGCATTGCCAGCTGATATGGCCGTCCGCTGTGGGATTGACATAATCACTATGACTAGTAGTCATCTAGTACAAACTTTCCATGTAGCGCGCTTCTTCTTCTGCTCGAATGGGTTCAATATACCGTGGTCCTTGAATGGGATCAAGCGGTGCGATTACCCTGATCTGCTCATCCTCGAAGGTCATCTGTCTTTTCTTCAAATTAATGACAGCCAAATTATCAAATGCCCAGTCTATACCTAAAAGTGCTGGGTATGGTCTACTATCATCTAAAATTTTGATTACTTCGAAGTCTGCAGAACTTCTTACTCCCTCAATATCAATAGGTACATTGGGTAGTCTTCCCAATGGAGAAACTCGTTGCTGATTTGCAAGTCTTAGTTGGATAGGAGATCTTGTAAGCTGAGGGCTACCCATTTGTTCCCATGTCTGCATGGTGAGAACATTAACTTCTGATCCTAAATCCAAAATGACCTCGTCCATTTCAAATGCTCCAATCTACGCTGTGAGCCTCATCTCTTTTCCAGTTCTAGCATGACTCCCAATCTGATGAACAGCATGCTACGGTGTATTCATCGAAGTAGATTGCTGACACTGATCCAACAGGTGTTGGAGTTCCATAGTTGCTTTTTCATTGCGCAACAACTTTAAGCTATTTCTCAGGAAAGCATGAACACTGCCTAGTGCATCCTCCTCATCAGGCCTTCCCGATGTAGTAGCCTGTTCTTGTACCCAGTTCTCTTGATGCGGCACATGTGGTCTGATATCAGTATGCGGAATTGCTACAGAAATCGAAGCTCGCGGATCTGAGAAGTACTCTTGAGCTTGCTTGAATGCTTCTTTCTGCTTCTGTAGGTCGAGCGGAGATGGTTTAATATTAGCGCGGCGCACCCATTGCATCGCTGGTTTTCTAGTTGCCAACTCTGGCACACCAGTAGTTGCTCCACTGCGCGTCACTATATTAACTGTGGGATCTGGTTCCCTTTTTTCTGCTCCAATCAACTGAATATTCTGGTTAACCTGTGGCTTCTTTTCTTGCATCTTGGCCATCAACTGAGGGCACTCTTCAATAATATGATCATAAGATTTACAGTATCTGCAGATGGTTGTGGGATTTTGGCAATCCCTTGCATAATGACCTTGAGCTCCACAGTTATAACAAGTGATCTGTCCTCTTCCTCGACCAAAACCTGTTGCGCGTCCGCGGCCCCTGTAATTTCCTCCTCGGCCTTCGCGAGTTTGGTCATACTGTGGACTTGCTATGGGTCCTTATGCCTCTGATTGTACTCGATAAACATCATGTTTTATTTCTATCATGAGCTCATATGCTCTACAATTGTTTTCATCATGGCCTACTGATTTACAGAAATTGCAATATAGATTCTTTGGAGTTTGTACATATTTCTGCAACAAGTGACACTCTTGTGGTCTGTGACCTCTAGTTCTACAGATTTCACACCAAGGCCCCTGTGCCTGTGGTAAAGGGTTAGGTGATCCAGTTGCAATATACTCTATGAAAACGGGACAATGGTCCTTTGAATGACCTTGTGCTCTACATTTTGTACACCAAATTTCTTCTTTAACT
Organism: Larix kaempferi; assembly: GCA_027924585.1. NCBI lineage: Eukaryota > Viridiplantae > Streptophyta > Pinopsida > Pinales > Pinaceae > Larix > Larix kaempferi. The sequence goes on along the minus strand of BSBM01000760.1, from coordinate 559,204 downwards.
TCCTTTCCTTTCTTAATATCATGCACTTGCAAGGTTAAGTTTTCTAATTGATTCTGCAACTGCGCAACATCGTTGCTTGTTCCAGCAATTGGTGAAGCTTCTAGTTTCATAGCCATTTCTAGAGCTTGTTCCTGAGTAGTGAGATTCTATTGCATAAGAGGAAGTATAATGTGAGGAAGCAACGTAGCAATGAACCATTCCTTATGTTGCTGTGGTGCAAACTCAAAGCTTACTTGATTTATCAAGGATTTGAACTTCTGGTCAAAGTCCCATACTGACTCTGTAGGTAACTGTTTTATGTCTTTGAGCTCGGTTATGCACTGTGATTCTGATTTAGGTTTCTTGAATTCTCTAATCATAACATTTCTTACATCAGCAAGCGTCCTATTCTATGCTGCTGAGTATTTCATGAACCAGGTTAAGGCTCTTTTTCTTAGTGTGGTCGCTAACTGAACCAGCTTAACAACATCATCATTAATTTGCTTAATTGTCCAAATGGCTTCACATAGGAACCAGTGCTACTCAGGGTCTTCTAGCCCTATTTCTCTAAAGGTCGGTAGCTTCATGTCATCACCCATCCTTCTTGCGCGAGGTTGATGTGGAGGTGTTGTAGCACTGCCTCTGGGATGGTTAAACAAAGGTGGTGCTGAGGTACTAGAAGTACCGTGCTGGCTACTAGAAGGTGTTACTGCGGGGTTATACTGAGCCCCGTCTGGCTTTTGCAGTGTAAAAGGGTGATAAGGGATATGAGCACTCCCTTGTCTCTCTATATGGCTCGCTCTAGGAGCTCGACTATCTTCTGGGCTGGACTCAAAAGAATGTTGTTCAAGGCCTACTTTATACTATTTTCCACTACGCGTGCAACCAATAGCTTCAAGATCACTATCAGAATCTGCGGACATTACTTGTCTATGCTATTCATCGGAAGCTATGCATAGTTTTCCTTTTTCATACAGAAGCATTTTAATCCATAAGTTCGGAGAATTTAAGAACTTACCCCTGTACGCTTTGAAGAAGCTCCTCTCAGCTTCGCTGAAGCTCTTTCTGGTATCTACCTCAAACTCGATGATGAAGCCTTCCAGCAGACTATTGAACCAAAAGTCTACTGCGCGGGACATAGGATTATCTACCCTCTTCAAAATGCTAAATAGCTCAGGTGTCCAAGCGACGGGTTGATCAACATGCACAGTGGGTCTAGTATCTGCTAGCTTGGCTATCCACGCATGCAACTCAAGTGCAAATCTTACAAAGAAGATTTCGTGAATGTCAGAATAAATATACTTCTGCAACCAGTCTTCTGTCTGAAGCCTAGAGCTTCTATTTTCTCGTTCAGCGAACTCTCGAGCCTTTGAATCAAACCACTCTTGAATTTATTTAGCTGTAGGATTCCAGCACTGCATTGCCTTCAAAATAATAGGGTTGAAGCCGACGACAGAACCATTTGTTGGCTGAGCAAGTCTCAAGGCAAAAAGTCGCAAGGCAATGGAACCATTTGTTGGCTCACTCTTTCTCTAGGTTGTGCATCAATCTCGCACGTCGCCAGAATAACAAGTCTTAAGGAAACAAGTCGCAAGGCAACGGAACCATTTGTTGGCTGCTTTCTGGACAGACCCGAGTTTTCAGGAGGCGCAGCAACAAACACCCATTGGCGCACTGGCGCTTTCGGCAATGAGCTGCGCAAGCAGCCCGAGGTCTCACCCGAAGTGGCTATGGGGGGCTAAGGAATCAGGTTTCCTTAACTAGGGTGGTGTGGAATCCACAGTCTTCTCTCTTCCTTCCTTCCGCAGTGACTTCTGAACGGAGCGTCTGATTCTTTCACAGGTCATACAGCGCAACAGCGCGGGAGCTTACTCGTCTTAGCCTAGCTACACGGCACCTCCGCACCTGCGCACGAGGCATTTACCCGCTATGTCCGCTACACGCTGTATTACTTCTTCACTCACACCATGACAATAGTGCTCTTACTGACTCCTTCGATAGTGCGCGAATATAACTTCTAAGGGAGCTTCAAGGACTTTCCTTATATACTCATTCATAAAGACAATGAAACATTCATGTAACAGATAGTAAAACATAAACATGCGTTCATACAACACAACATCATAACAACGAGAATTATATGGTTCGCCTCCATGGGGAAATCACATTCACTGGAACTGTATCTTATATTATCTCAAAATGGGAATTACACAATCCTGCTGCGCACACAGCTGCAGCCTTAGATCTTTCCAGGAAACTCCACGCACACAGGTGGGAGCCCTTCTCTTAGATCTATTCTCTTCTTCTATAGAGACTACAATGACTCAGACTCCGACTGAGACTCTCTACAACTCAGTGACTAGCTCTACAGCTATCACTTCTCTTAACATCTAACCTTCTTACGTCTAACCTCTAACATCTAAAACATCTCATGGCTAACCTTCTTATATCTAAAAACATCTAACCTTTTCCCTTTACAATTATACATATATATAGGTGGCCCTGAAGGTCGCACCTTTACAAAATTGTGGGCCTTTCCTAGCAGTATTCCCCAAAAACCCTAACCGTGGACATGGCTAGGTGTACTGTAGGCGCCGCTTGCAGTCACGTCGTCGTTTCCTGCAGGTTCCGTGACTTCCGATGCAGATTGCGGGTATGGGCACCACTTCTTCGTTCACTGCTCCTTGTCCTTTTCCTTCAATGCTTTGGTCCGTTGCTCTTCCTTGGTCAGAGCAACCATAACTTCTGTACTTAGCCTTAATGAGGGTAGCTGAGCCCTCTATTCTGTCACTTCATTTATTGTGGTAGCTGAGCTTTCTTCTCGGCCACATTCACTCTCCTTTGACATGTGCACGCGAGCTCCGCGATTTTCGGCCCGTAATCTGCGCTGAGCTCGTCCATCTGGCGCCGTACTGCGCACTGTTCACTTCTGCCCAAAATTGGTGCTTTTACTCAAAATTAGCACTTTCCCTTCAACACTTGTGCTTTTTCCTCAAAATTTGCAGCTTTACTATAGCTGCGGCCTATGCTCCAACACTCTGACATAGAATAAACGCGACCACTTATGATTGTACTAATGCATTATGGTGTTGTACGAGGATTATGTTGTCCGCTAATGTGAAAGGTACACCAAGAAAGACAAATCATGTTCTAGTTCAAGAACATATGATCATGATGACATGAGGACAAAGATTCATCCATTGTCATGAATCACTTAGAATATCTATTTGCGAGGTATGTATAACTTGGTTCTATAATGGTTAACCTATGAGATATGCAGGTTACTAGCACACAAGTCATTGAAGAGAGAAAGAAGACATCATGTGGGTATGTTAGACATAACTAGCTAACATACCAATCCATATATGTTTTTCTTATATCAAGTTAGAATCCTACCTTGTGTTAGGATCCCTTATATAAGTATACTTGGTATGATTGGTTATGTTTATTCATAAAGTTAAAAATGTAAGTAATCAAGGGTTTATGCATTTTATGTCCCTTATCTTGATTGATGATTTAACTAACCAGAAGAGTCCTATGATCAAATAAGAATATGCATGAGTAAAAGAAGACTTCCCTGAAACCTTGAATACTAATGTTTATTATCTGTGTTTGAAATGATCGTGACTATACATGTTTAAGATTGTTGTGTTTTGATAGTATTAAGATTATACTAATGAATGTGTGATTATGTATGAGACACAATGATGATACTAATAAGCATGCATAGTGATGGATATAAGTTCAAGGATAGGTAATCCAGGAAGAAAAGATCAAGAGGGAGCACACTCCAGGTGTTCCTGCAAGGAAGCAAAGATCAAGAGGGAGCACACTCCAGTTGTTCTTGCAAGGAAGCAAAGATCAAGAAGTAGCACACTTCAGTAGTTTCTGCAAGGATGCAGATATTCAGAGGGAGTTGACCACTTCTCACAATACGAATTAGAATAGAGTTGCAGAAAAGAAGCAAAGAATCAAAGGGAGTCAACCCAACAAACAAACAAATATAAGTATTTGAATTATGATTTCTTGCATATTTTAATGTTTAAATAATACTGCTCAATAATGTATATACTCATGTTCCTAGAATTAGGTTGTGTATTATGCATATTAGAATAGTTGCATTGATGAATAGTATACTACTAATATACATGGGTAAGTGGCCTATGGCACTGTACAACATTCCATTGCTACTTATCTAGAATGAAACCTCTTTGCTGACATGTTGGGAGTTTTGCACACTCTTAACAATGTTCTGGTAGAGATTGGAAGGCATCTAGAAAGTTACGGGATATGGATAATTGTTGTATTGAAGCATTGGCTAAGATAATTGCATGACTGTATGCCATATTTTTTTATGTGTAAGAATTTGTTCTTAAAACTATGAGATGTTTTCTAATCATGCAATTTAACTTGTTGTGTAGGAAAGATCGTATACCATCACCTACAAGAGAAGGACTACAGCATTTGTTCAGCAACAAATTTATCTATTGAAAACATTGAAGATATTGAAGTTCCCAGGATCTGGGAAGAATGCCCTGATCGAGGAGTACCAGTCGATCATGAAGATGTTTGGGATGCAGTCCCAAGACCTGAAGGGGAGTCTGTAGTGACTTCCAAGAGGACCTACAAGATCAAGCATGCTGTAGGTGGTAGCATAGAGACTTTTGCTCCTATAGCCAGATACACTTCCATTAGTACTTGCTCTAGCTACAGTGATGAAAGGGAAGATACACCACATGGATGTCAAGACAGCTTTCTTGAATGGTGTAGTCGAAGAAGAAGTGTATGTGGAGTAGCCACTTGGTTCTGAGACACATGACAGGGAGTCATATATGTGCAGAACTTGGTATGGTAAGATAGACTGCTTTCTATCCAGTTTGGGCTTTACCAAGAGTAAAGCGGATTCCAACCTTTACTACAAGGTTGAGGAAGGCAATCCAGTGATACTACTTTTGTATGCGGATAACTTGTTTGTTACAGGTGAGGATAGATTGATTGCTGACATGCAGTGGAAGCTTGCTGCCTAGTTCGAGATGAAGAACTTGTGGATGATGCACTATTTTCTAGGTATGGAGGTGTGGCAGAGTGCAGATGGAATCTTCCTTGAATAAGGGAAGTATGCAGTAGAGATCCTTAAGAGGTTCGAGGTGATGGACTGCAAGGCCATGGCCACACCTATGGCATCAATCCTAAAGCTTCTGTGTGATGCTTCATCTGAGCCGGTTGATATCACTATGTATTGTCAGATGATTGGGTCCTTGATGTACCTAACGAATACGAGGCCAAACATTTGCTTTGCGGTGAACACCTTGAGCCAGTATCTGACATATTTGAGATATGTTCACCTGATAGCTGCAAAGCATGTTCTGAGGTACCTGAAGGGTACAATGGATTATGGGCTCAAGTATGAGGTTAATCAAAAGTTTAACCTGGAGGGTTATGTTGATTCGGATTGGGTAGGCAGTGCTATTGATCAGAAGAGCACTTCGGGGTGCTGCTTCAGTATGGGATGAGGTGTGATCTCTTGGTTTAGCAAGAATCAGTCTTGTGTTTCACTGAGTACAGTTGAAGTAGAGTATGTCGCAGCTTGTTTAGCTAGTTGTAAGGTAGTATGGCTTAGGAAGCTACTGTCTGATTTGTTTGATCTCCAGTTGATTGCTACTTGTATATATTGCGACAACCAGAGTTGTGTGAAGTTGTCAGAGAACCCAGTGTTCCATGACAAGTCGAAGCACATTGAGATCAAGTTCCACTATATTAGGGATATGGTGCAGAGAGGAGCAGTGAAGCTCCTGTATGTTGCGACAACCAAGCAGATAGACGATGTGTTGACCAAGCCGCTTGCCAGAGTGAAGTTTGAATACTTCAGAGGGATACTTAGTGTACTTCAGATCGAGATGCCTTCCAAGGGGAAGTGATGAGTCTGGAGACACAGATGCACACGAGCCATTCCGACATGGTGGCAGGTTAGTCCTGCCATGGTCATTGATGTAAGTGCTAGGCCGTTCCGACATGGTGGTAGGTTAGTCCTCCCATGGTCATTGATTTAAGTGTTGGGGTCGTTCTGACATGGTGGCAGGTTAATCCTCCCATAGTCGTTGATGTAAGTGCTGGGGTTGTTCCGACATGGTAGCAGGTTAGTCCTCCCATGGTCATTGATGTAATTGTTGGGGCTGTTCTGACATGGTGACAGGTTAGTCCTCCCATGGTTGTTGATGTAAGTGCTGGGGCCGTTCCGACATGGTGGTAGGTTGGTCCTCCCATGGTCGTTGATGTAAGTGTTGTGAGCCTTTCATATGGTGGTAGGTTAGTCCTCCCATGGTGAGTGTAAGTGCTGTGTGTGTGCATCTAGGTTATGCTCCATCGACTATGTGGTGATCTGAAGACATTGATGTGACAGTATGGTACACAGGTTTTGCAGAGGCACATGATCAATCTTGAGATGCCCTTACAGGTTTTGCAGAGGTAGTGTAATCAGTCCTGAGAGATCTTCCAGGTTTTGCAGAGGCAGTGTAATCAGTCCTGAGGTGTACATACTTGTTGGCTTGCTCATAGAGATGATGATGATCAGGATGATCATGTGATGATATACATCAGGTAGATGTATGGTGAGTATCAGGTTGATACTCTGTGGTCGTAGACAGGTTGTGCAGTGGCATGTAAAATATCCTGGGAGATTCGATAGGTTGAGCTGTGTGCTCATAAAAGGCCTCGGATGCTCTTACGAGGTTTTGCAGACGCACGTAATAAGTCTTGAGGATTCCACAGTATGGTCAGTGATGATGAAGACCTGCAGGTGGTGGGCCTACATCCAGTATGAAAAAGGACTAGCTCTGTAGAACTTCCTATGACAAGTAGATTCAGAGATTGATTGAGATAGTAGTAGCAGTGATGATGACGATGACTTGATGGCGATTATCCAGTGACGATGATCAAGAGAAGTAGACTTGTGCTAGAAGACCTGTGTCGAGAAATACCTTCCTAGTTAAGAGGGAGTGTTGATGTATATGTAACTTCGGAATTTATTTCATATATGTATATTGTACTCCTATAGAGATTGTATTATTCCTCTATACGGAAGTGTTTGTATTCCTATAGAGATGTTATTATTCCTCTATACGGAAGTGTCGTCATTTATATTGTAAGTGTCGTAACTTATACTTGATGGGTTGATAGACCACCTTGTTGGGGTCGACCCTATAGAAGTCATGTGGTTCGAAGGGTTATTAGACCACCCTATTGGGGGTCAGCCATGTGGGTTAAAGGGTTATTAGACCACCCTATTGGGTGTCATCCCAGTCAACATTATGTTATGTGGTTAAGTTAAGGCCGACCTAGTAAAGGTTATTAGTCAATTCAAGTCAAGTATAAATAGAGTGCGGGAGGCACTCTATTTCATCATTGTATTCTCTATCTCACACACTCAGGAGAGTGGCGCACTTGTGGAGGAGGAGAAGCTGCTGCTAGGAGATGTCTATCTCTTATGCTTGGGTTGTATCATTGCTCTATCTATCTCTGAGGAAGTTGTTGGGGTTTTTCCCCTTTATGGTTTTCCCCAAGTAAACTCTGTGTCTCTTGTGTGCTTGCATTATTGTGTCCATGATTGATATGCTATAGATATGTTGTACATGTTGTTCTCTTAGTTAAGATCCTAGATCAGATTGAAGTAAATTCTGAAAAACTAACAAGAGAGTCACAGAGGGGATTTGTAACTGTTAGGGAGAGTAGAGGAGAGAGAGAGAGAGAGATGAGGGACATTAGTGGTAGGGAATGGACTAATGAGGTATAAGAGAGATATATAGAGAGAATGGGGTGTTGCATGGCGTGTTATGTGGTCGGGAGAGAGGTAGATGGAGGAATAGAGGCGTAGAGGTGTGTGTGTGTGTGCGTGTGTGTGTGTGAGAGAGAGAGAGGGTCAGGGATCGAGGGAGGTTGTGGGTGATTAGGGGTGGGGAGGAGGCAAGTTGGGGACATAAAGAGATAGAGATTGCACTGGTGAAAGGAGGCTAGGGGATCAAGGAATATTAGGGATGTTAGAGGGAATGTGGGGTATATTGTGGGGAAGAGAGAGAGAGAGAGAGAGGAGTGTGTTTGTGTGTGTGTGAGAGAGAGAGAGAGAGAGAAAGAGAGAGAGGGGGGATGGTGGTTATAGGGTCGGGGGAGAGAGAGGGGTGGGTTTTAATTGGTAGGATAAGGGATATTAGTTAAGACAAAGGGACATGCATTTATCGAAAGTGAGAGAGAGAGGGGGGGTAAATGTATGGTGAGGACTACATTAGTGAGAGAGTGAGAGAGGGGGTTAGTAAGCCATAAAAAGAGAGAGATATAAGAGGAGTGTCTGTGTGTGTGTGTGAGTGAGAGAGAGAGATTTAATGGGAGGTGTTAAGGGGTTGAGGGAGAGAAAGAGTGGTGGGTGATAAATGGTAGGGGAAGGGGGATTACTAAATATAGATATAGAGGGACAACTATAGGAGGAGTAGGTGAGAGAGAGGGGAGGATATTAAGGAGAGTATGAGTGATGTTAGAGAGACAGAGGGTGGGTTAGGTACACTAAAAGTGTGTGAGAGGGAGGGGTCATGTTGGGGTGTTGGGGGAGAGTAAGGGTGGGTTTTAGGTGTAGGTTGAAAAGTACAATAGAGAGAAAGTGAGAGAGGGGATTAGTAAGAGCTAGAGAGAGAGAGAGAGAGAGAGAGTCTTAGAGGTAGGGGGAGGAGTAGGGGGTTTAGAGAGTTAGATAGGGGGTTAGTAAGGTTTAGTGAGTGAAGGGGAGAGAGAGCAAGAGATGAGTTTGGTTAGAGGGAGGGAGGGAGACAATGATAGAGAGGGGAGGGGGGTTAGTGGAAGGGGTACGGGTTGACGGGTGGGTGTGAGAGAGTGAGAGATTAAGAATGGGGGTGGGAGGGGTATTTTAATGGGTCGAGAGAGAGGGGGGATGGGGGTTATGGGTAGGTGGAGAAGTATAGGGTCATCTATGTGTGTGTGTGTGTGAGAGAGAGATAGAGAGAGTCAATGGGTGATTGGGGGGCGATGTCAGCAATTAGGGGTAGTGGGAGGAGGGGCGTTGATGGAGAGAAAGTGATATTGATGAAGATAGGGGGATGGGTGTGAAGAACCTGCAATAATTAATTAATGCAAATACACAAGATATCAGAAATAATAGAACTCAGAATCACTTTTATATTGATCATGGGCCACTTCGAGGGGGAAACCTCCTTTAATCAAGCTCAATACAATTAACTTCACGATGCCTTCATAGGCCTCAACACACACTTATATACTAAGTCTAGGTGCCAATACCTTGGTTCAATACCATGTGTAAATACAAAATATAGATCAACAATTATTACGGGTCAAAACCATGGGCCAATACAAACTATGGATCAACAAAACTATGGGCGACTTACAAAGCATATGCGCCAACAACAATAACACAAACTATGGATCAAAAAATACTACGGGACAAATTACAAAGCATATGCATCCAACAACAATATACTAACAAAGTAAAGAAATGGGTTCCTAACATCCCCTCTCCCTTAGAAAAAGCTTTGTCCCCAAAGCTTTAGATGTGGAAATTGATGCAGAATCTGAAGGAGTGGGTCCCCTGTAGCATCCTAGGGTTGCATTCCGGGACACTAGCGCCTTTTGAGTTTCAGGGAGGATTGCATGGAAGGTTGTAGACGAAGAAGAACCATATCAGCGACGTGAAAAGTGCACACGGAATGGTGCTGATCAACTTGTTGTTTCAATCGAATTCTTGCCATGTGAAGATTGTCCTGTAGAATGAGAAGAAGCTGATCACATTTTCGAAGAATTGAGTCAATTGCCTGAACTGGGGAGATGTTGAAGGTGTATGGAAGAAGAACTGGCGGTTCCTATCCAGAGACTACTTCATATGGTGTCCTTTTAGATGTGGTACTATACCACTGGAGTGCTTCCAGGAAATCCATAGAAACAGTTGTCCAAATCTGTGTAGGGATGGGAAAGGGTTCGAGCAGTCCCGAAAGGAGGGTCGTTTCACCCTTGTTGACCTGGAAAGTATCACAGTTAACCACCATCCGTTGAATTGTCATTTTCAATCCTTGACAAAAGAAGTTACATTGTTCTTGGTCATACATTTTGAGGAACCCAGAGTGCCCTACTAATGAAGAAGCATGGAGTGCATAGAAGAGATAGCCCCGTTGAACAGATTGCAACCAATTTGGAACAAGCAGAGAAATAGATGTAAGAGAAACTGGGTCATCAAATGTGTGAGAAGGAGCGTCTACCACCATATTGTCCTTACGCTTCTGGTAAGTGGTCGCATAGTCATAACCCATGAGTTGGAGAACCCATTTCGGGTGTGCTGGGGAGGAGACCCGTTGTTCTAGGAAAGTTTCCAGTCTCTGGAGATCAGTCTTGATGCAGAAATAATTCCCCAATAGGGATGGCTGCCACTTCTGTACTGCATGCAAAATAGCCATCATGTCCTGCTGAGATGTAGATGGGAAAAATCCTTACTGGAAAGGTCTCGTGAAGGCGGCAAGCCCACTGGTGCAACAAAGACACCTGTATATCTATCCAAGGAAGTAGTGGAGACCGTTGGTGGGTGTATCTGAAGGGAATGGAGCTGAGCAATGACACCATGTGAATTCTTCTTAAGGATCTTTTCCAAGTGATGTGAATTGATGATGCAGAGAGACCCTAGTTGTAAGCCCATAAATTTGTGTTGTGTCCCATTGACTGAAAACTGCATCCAAAGTTAATCAAAATCCCATAAGATGGGGCCAACTGTGCGTAACCATTGAACGCCCAAAACTACATCACATCCACCTAAGGACAAGGAAAACATGTCGAGCACAGGTTATAATCTTCCATAGAGATACGCACATTATGACACTTCCCCTTGCAAGGTAAGGTGCCCCCATTGGCAACCATGAATTCAAAGTTGGAACAAGGATGGACAAAACAATTAGCTTGTTTGGCAATCCGAGGGTCAATGAAGTTATGAGTGCTACCAGAATCAATGAGTATGGTAAGAGGAAGCTTATTGAAGTATCCCCTGACCCACATTATTTGTGGGGTGGTGACGCCAGTTACAACATGGAGAGAGATCTCGGGTAGGTCATCTTGAGATGGAGTGTCAACAGGAGGGTGCTGAATGTCGACCTGAACATCTATTGTATCTGGAGCTTCTTCACCAAGTTCTGAGGAAGGCAGAGAATCCACATCCAAGAGATAGAGCTTTTGTTGAACACATCTATGTCCCCGAGTGAATTTCTCATCACAATTATAAGAAATCCCTTTTTCTCGGTGTGCCTACATCTCTGTTTCAGACAAATGCTTGATAGGAGTTGTTCGAGGAGCAGGCGTGATGGGAGGTCGTTGGGAACCCATATTTCTTAAGGGAACAAAGGTGGGTTTGGAGCATTGTTGAGCTGCGATCTTATCCTCTGCCAACTTAGCCAACCCTAGGACTTCCATCATTGTGTTGGGACAGAACATTTTGACTTCTGAGCGGATTTCATCCTTGAGACCACTGATAAAATAACTCCTGTAGAATTCATCAGACAATCCTTCTGTGTGATTGGCCAGTTTCTCAAATTCTGTCTGATACTCTCTCACTGTGTCAATTTGGTGAAGTTTAGTGAGTGCTCCTGTGAAGTCATCAAAAGCACTAGGACCAAATCGTGGCAAAAGGAGTTGGCAAAAATTTGTCCAGTTTGGCTCGGGATGAGCTTTGATGTACCAACGGTACCATTGAAGTGCTTCTTGTTCCAAATGAAAGGATGCAAGTGGAACTTTCTGGACATCAAAAGTATTATGCAGACTAAAATATTTTTCTTCTCGGTATATTTATCCAGTTAGATCAGTACCATTGAAGCGAGGAAAATCAAGCTTCGGCCCACGAAAATTGCTGGAAGAAGAGAACCCAGTGGCTGCAGAAGATTCTGGTTGTCGGTTATTGTTCATGGCTAAATGCTGAAGATGGAGGCTGAGAAATTTTTCATCCAGATCTTGGAGTTTGGTTTGGATGGCTGCAAGTGATTTCTCCATGGTTTTTGCTCCTGTGCGAATGACAACCATAACCAGGAATTTTTTTATTTTTATTTTTTTGTGTGGGGGGGGAATGGATAGAAAAACACAAACAAAAGCTTATTTGGTAAGGGGAAATTTGGATTTGGGAAAAACTAAGAGGGGTAGTTGGGGTTTGACTAGGTTTTCGACACTTTCTGAGGGACAAAGTAGCAAAAAATGGGGATTTCAGAAGCGGGAACTCTATGGTAAAATTTGAAGGCAATCGTGTGAAAATTGAAGAAGTTATGGCAAACCCTAAAAATAGACAAATGTGGGATTTCTGGTCTTGGGAAGTGGAATTTGGGATAGGGTCTTCAGGAATGAAATATGCAGAATGGGATTGTAGGGATTTCAGTGAAGTTTCAGGGAAAACAGAGTTGAAACAAGGGAGATATAGCCGAAAAATAGAATTTTATACTCTTTTTTCTTTTTTTCTTTTTTTTTTCCAAAAATGGATCGGCAACAGTGGCGTGGAAGGGATCCGCAACAGATGGATCTACAACGGCGTGGAAGGGATCGAAAATAGCTGGATCTGAAATGGTGACTAGATCTAGAACGACTTTCAGAATAGATCTGAAATGGATGGATCTAGAGCGGAAGTGATCGACAGTAGTTCAGCTGAAAATAGATATGGACCCCAAGTATGTGTTGGTTAAAATTAATGTTACTTAATTCACCTCAATTTAATTGTCAACCAGGGTGCGTAAAATTCGAGCTGCTACACTATATGTGCAGGCAAGGCAGTTTTAATGCTCGTGCTGACAGGAATGCTAGTCTACTTCAAACAAAGTAGTGAAATGAATGAAACTACTTCTACCCTAGATGATCTATACTAAGGAATCATAGATCTATTCTAAAACAAAAGGAAATCAATTTATTGACTATCAAACTTAGCATAGCCTACAACAATCCACACACTACAGTAATTCTTTAAAAGAACCCTAATCTTTCAGAGAAATCCTACCTACATCAATACTTCAAAAGAACAACCTGCTGATAAATTAAACAAACCCTTGAACTACAGCAATCCCTTAAAACACTCAACGGTCTACACTCAGCTATAGTAACGATGATCTATTCTACAAATGAAAGAGCTTAATAAGTTTCAGAATAAATATGATTTATTAACCTGAAAACTACACCATTAATCCTACAAGATCTAATGCTTAACTCCACACTAATACTTCTAGAATTATTGCTGGAGTAACACCTGTGACCTCTTGATTTTGAATTGTCAACACACAGCCTATTACAATGAAACTTGGCTAGTTATCGTTATCCCAATGTACTCTGTTTTATTTTATACACACTAATGCACACAGGAAAATGCCAAGGTTTATTCAGACAATACTCATTAATCAATATTAAGGCTGTGTAAGAAATATTCGCTGGTTCTGGCTTGTATATACAGACTGCGAAATTAATGTTGATTTGAGGAAGCATTATTATAAACCAGCATTCCTTTCCAAACTCATTCAATATCAAACATCACAACTTCAAATCTTATTTAATCACTTATTTAAAAGACTATTTAACAAACCCTATATGCTCTGTAGACTACGGTCTTCAAACCCTCTACAAAATATTACAAATGCTGTTCAACTCCAACAAAATATCCTACAGATCTGCAAGCTCGAAAGTAAAAAGGATGGGTTGTTCATCAATTATTCTCACGCTGGAGGAAAAGGATTCTTCAACAGCTAGAGTCGAGTTCATTATCCAGTTTGCCAATACTACGATTCATACTGGAAATCAAAAGGAAAATTTAAATACACACCATTCCTCAATTTATTCTACAGTCCTGTGAACAAGAAGAGTCTAAACCAATCCTGTAGCTATTCATTTATCACTATACGCTGGCAGTGAAGACAATGTGAAAGCTCAGTCTACTTGTAATTCTTCACAAAGTAAAACTTGAATCAAACCATCACACGATTTATAAATACAATGACCCTAAACAATAATTATAGCCATTTATACACAATCCACGCTGAAAACCAGAAAGGGGTGTTAAATAAAAACTGTTCCTGAATCTATTCGGCAAGCTAAATCAATTGCAAATGACTGAGAATCTACAGACATGCATATGAGTAAAACCATCAGCATTCTATAGAACAGTATCAAAGGAAGAAAAACGTTATCCTGCTATTGTAAAATACACAATGCGAAATACCAAGGGTTGGTGTTGAAGGGGGCCCTCCCTCAACACCTTCCAGTTCTAAGTCAAAACCTTAAAGGAGATAAACGCTGGTTGTATTAATGAAATGAACTATTACCATCTTCCCTGAGTATCCTCTCCTTAAGCTTTATTTATACATGAACAGATTGACAGGACCCATCCCAGAATGCAGAGATTTGAGCAACTACCCAGAAAACGGCCAACACAAAATCTGGCAAAACCACGTCTGTTCTGGAAGCGATTTCTCCACATCCGTTCAGAAATTCTGAAAACTGCCCGTGGTTAGGGGTAAATGGGGCCATTTGTGAAGTGCGTTTCGAACCATTTGTTCAGAAATTGAGCCCGAAATCAGGGTCCTGCTCAAGGACGGAAATGACATTGCCAGATTGCTTAAGATCCATACACTGCTAAAAATGGAGGGTAATAGCTCCTTGAATGAAGGAAATCCATGAAACAACACTGGAATAAAATTCATAGGCATCTGGAAGGCGATGTGAATCCAAGAGACATCTCCAGTGTGGACAAAATCCCCCAAATCACTGGTTCAGCTAGCATAAATCTTCCCTGGAGCACCGAGACCACTGCACAAAGGAAAACAACGACCCATTAGTTGACCAAGTATTTGAATGGAGGCTTAAAGGCCCAATTTTATACATAAAACAAGGTAAAGTAAGAAATAAGTAATTTAAAAATCACTTTACCAAAATCTATCAACATTGATCTCCATAAAGGCATGACCATGTACAAATCAACATTAACAAATTGACTATTATGTGGTTTCATAAGACTTTGGCTAGAAAATGTTGTAGTGGACAGTCAAAAATAGGAGACCAACATCTCCCCCAACCCAAATATCTTGCAGGTCCCTATGCAAGAAAGTCTCATACATCCAAGATAGAATTAAAGTCTGAGCTTGCAGACTTTACTCATCATTCCCGCATTAAGCCAGTCAGATATGCTGATGAACATCTGTGGTGATCAACAATCAAGTGTTCCAGGAGCAAAACTTGCTAACAGAAGGACTCGATCCAAAACAAATCATAAAGCTGATGGCACAAAGATGAGAAACTCAACATCTAAAATAGAACAAAGTGGCCCTCATTAATGGCCTTGCCATCCAAAAACTCAGAGAAATAACCATGGCCCAAATCCAAATTCAGGGCCTTCTTAGAAAGTCCATCTGCTAGAGAATTATGCTCCCGGAAAACGTGCTTGAAGATCACCTGGGGGGCCATGTGGATCAAATATCTTATATCAATGCATCAGAGAAGGAACATCAAGTGCCAACAATCAATTGAGCCATGAAATAACTATCAAGGAGTCTCCATAAATTAGCTGAATTGGGATAGCTAACCTCATAACACTTAAAAACCCCAATTGCAATAAAACAAGGTTATGATTTTTATTAAAGGTTGCCAATCAATAATAAAGGATGAAATATTGTCCAAATTAACACCATAAAAGGAAAACTGTGATGTATCAATTAAATGAATGCCAACGTTATAGCTCATCGATTTTTGTAGTAATGGCAAAAGCATTTAATTATAATCATAATCCTTAATATATAGCAATTAAGACTTACCCAATCATGCCATGTGCATTACCTTTATCAGGTTTCTTACCTTTATCAGGTTTCTTACCTTTTCCATGTAACATGTCAATTTGCAAATTTTTTTATATTCCGGCACTTCATCCAGCATTCAATCCAGTACTTCAGCCAATGTAAAATACAACAGTGCTTTCAAGTTGATAAAAATGAATAAAAATTACCAGCATAGTAGTAATTACCATCATCCTGAGTAGCGGTTGTGCTATATCAAATAAATGCACTCACACAGTGATATTAAACCATTAACTTTCCCAATATGCACCACTCAAATGAGTTAATAAACAAGTAAACTGGATTAAAATTTGTTTGACCCCCAACAGTTCATGGCATAATGACCTCATTTCCAGCTTGTTGCTGTACAAGAAACCAAACTGTGTCATAAAATCAATGTACATTAACAATCCAAAACAAACAATCAGAATGCAAACTTCAATCAATCACCCTTACTCCTATGTGACTATAATGCTCAAACAATCGTAAATGCAAACTTCATTCTTGTCATTCATACAGAACTGTTTCCACCAAGACATAGGCCACAAGACAAAAGGAATGCTAACAGAAGCTAATGGGATAGTGGTCCTCTTTGACCCAGCTTCACACAGGATAGTTTGAGTAGTGCTAAAAACTGTACTGAAATCCTCAGCTATGTTCAGGACTTAGAAAATATCAGGCATAAACCTTTTTTACAAGAACCAGGTAACCAAAAATGCAGAATAGCTGGAGATGATTATCAACTGGCTATCAATTGACTTTTTTAAGGAGTTTATTTAAATTTTAATTAACCACCCTTATGGCGTCTCTTTTACCTTTACATAGATACATTGTTCATACAGACAAGTATAGATGAGGCTGTTAAAGAAGATATTAGAGTCAGAACCCACTGCCAGCGAGCCCGTTCAGTACTCCGGTGGGGTAACTGTAACATCTAAGAATCTTCTTCCCCAGGAAGATGCCCCATTTCCAACAGGCCTGTTCAGTACCCTGATGGGTTTGCCTGTTTATACCACAGGTCGGTACCCACTGCCAGCGGACCTGTTCAGTATCCCGGTGGGTTAACCTCTTGCACCCGTTTTCTATCAGAGGCCCTTGTCCCAATTTCATCTTAAAGATAAATTTTATGATTTGCTCAAGCATAGATGAGTGGGGGAGCTGCTCTGAAAACCATATAGGAGTGGGATGGTATCAGAATTGGAAGAGAATTCTTTGTACATGCTTGTAAAAATTTCCCAGATGAACAACTAACCTTTGCAATAGTAGAAAGTGAAAGTCATAAAGTGGCTACACTGTATATATATGTATTTGATATTTGTTGAAGCTAATAGATAATAACCCCCAAACTGCCCAGTCCTGGATACCTTTTTCCAAAATGATGCCTGACTTAAAAATAATTTAATGCCCATAGTTGTCACTAAAAACAATTCCCTCACCCCATCTAGTGTGAAACCAGGTCAAATGGTCCTAGCAACCCATAAGTTCATAAGCAAAAAAAAAAAACTTTGGAAGCTTAAAGCACTGATGTAGGCAATGCCTGGTAGATAAGTACTCATATGAATAACAAGAACAGTTCTGAAAAACTTGACAGCACACATATATTTACCTAATACAGACATTCTAATTACTAGTACAGCTCAGAAATTACCAAATTAACACAGTCCTTTGCAAGAACAATCAATGGCTGAAAAATAGAAATAATAACAAAAGACTTCCCTGTTGTTTTCAAAACAGCCTGAACCTGAAAAGAATATCTGCATCCTTCAAAAGAAACCTAAAAAAAAAACTTCCTGTACATATATACAAAAACAATTTTATTGAATGTTATTATGAGGAAGTGGGAGATGAAGAAGTCATTCCTTCACCTACCAGCTCTAGTTCCAATTGTTGATTCATGTTATGAAGGAACTCTTGCTTAAAAAGAGGTTTGTGATATATATTTAACCAATATCCATTACCACAAATGCAACCTGTTCACCAATTGGTCTTATGTTTACAGAACCATTATTAAAAACAACAGTCACAATTTCATATTACCTTCTGGCATTTTTTCCTTGCTATGGGATGCTATTATAATAAATTTTCTGAAAGTATGGACTAGAGAGAAGGTCTAAATTCCGGTTAAAGATCTTATCATTTTATTGAAAAGAAAGAAAAACAACGGAGTTGCATTAATTTCTAAACTGAACATGCAACTTTTTTTTATTTATATACATATTTTCCTATTCTACTTAAGAAGAAAGAAAACATTTCTATTCAAGTATAGGAATTTTTCCAATGTAACCAAGTGCGAAATAAAATTAAAAATATACCTTTATCCACATTTGCAATGATTACCTGGATATGGAGAACCAACTGACTTACTTGCTTCTGTAACAAAAGGTGTTGAAGGAGGAAATGGTGTTGTAGTCTGGTTGCCTCTTGGAACCAACTTTCGAAGTAGTTCTGATACTCACCTTCCTTCATCATATCATATAGATCCCCTTCTTCTGATTGATTGATTTCAGAAGTACATAGAGAATTTGCTGATACCTCCTCAATTTTCAGCTGCTTTCCATCCAATGTAACACCCAAGTTGTCAATTTCCTCTGCAATTTGGCAAGGAATGTCTTTTTGTGGATCTTGGGACTTTGGTTCATTTGTTGTGTCAGGAGAGGTAGATAAACTCTTAACTGCTGTCAGTATGTGTTCTACCTGATAAGAAGAACTCCCAACTACAGCTAGGATTTGAGAAAGTTTTCCCAAATTGATGGTTACTTCTGTATCCATTTCTGTCAGTTGTTTTGTTCATGTTTCGCACAAGGATCAATGTCTGGGGCTCTTACAGCACCCAAGTTTTTATTTTTATTTAATTTAGATGTGTTTTAAATGATTCTAATCAAGACTACACGCTGCTCTTGCATAAAATGAAACACTCTTGAAATTAAACTGCAGAAAGTAAACACACCCAAACTTGCAAAAAGAAAAACACACTTGCATGAAATTAAATTGCAAGAAAGTAAACACGCCTTACAGGAAAGGTAAACACACTTTTGCAGCAAAATAAATCAAGCCTACAAAAAAAAAACACGCTTGCAAGAAGGAAACAACAAGGGTTTGGGGCAACCCACTACAGTGGATGCGGCAGGTTGTTACACCATGGGAATCCCATAGTGAAGTCGTCTTTGCGTCTTAACGTTTCCCCTCTACCTTGTTGTGTAATGTAATAGGAAACCTATCTACCGGAACAAAATCATAGAAAAATGAGCAAAATACCAGCTTACCTTGGAGCAACTCCCCGGCAACGGCGCCAAAATGTTGGTTAAAATTAATGTTACTTAATTCACCTCAATTTAATTGTCAACCAGGGTGCGTAAAATTCGAGCTGCTACACTATATGTGCAGGCAAGGCAGTTTTAATGCTCGTGCTGATAGGAATGCTAGTCTACTTCAAACAAAGTAGTGAAATGAATGAAACTACTTCAACTCTTATTTAATCACTTATTTAAAAGACTATTTAACAAACCCTATACGCTCTGTAGACTACGGTCTTCAAACCCTCTACAAAATATTACAAATGTTGTTCAACTCCAACAAAATATCCTACATATATGCAAGCTCGAAAGTAAAAAGGATGGGCTGTTCATCAATTATTCTCACGCTGCAGCAAAAGGATTCTTCAACAGCTAGAGTCGAGTTCATTATCCAGTTTTCCAATACTACGATTCATACTAGAAATCAAAAGGAAAATTTAAATACACACCATTCCTCAATTTATTCTACAGTCCTGTGAACAAGAAGAGTCTAAACCAATCCTGTAGCTATTCATTTATCACTATACGCTGGCAGTGAAGACAATGTGAAAGCTCAGTCTACTTGTAATTCTTCACAAAGTAAAACTTGAATCAAACCATCACACGATTTATAAATACAATGACTCTAAACAATAATTATAGCCATTTATACACAATCCACGCTGAAAACCAGAAAGGGGTGTTAAATAAAAATTGTTCCTGAATCTATTCGGCAAGCTAAATCAATTGCAAATGACTGAGAATCTACAGACATGCATATGAGTAAAACCATCAGCATTCTATAGAATAGTATCAAAGGAAGAAAAACGTTATCCTGCTATTGCAAAATACACAATGCGAAATACCAAGGGTTGGTGTTGAAGGGGGCCCTCCCTCAACGCCTTCCAGTTCTAAGTCAAAACCTTAAAGGAGATAAACGCTAGTTGTATTAATGAAATGAAGTATTACCATCTTCCCTGAGTATCCTCTCCTTAAGCTTTATTTATACATGAACAGATGGACAGGATCCATCCCAGAATGCAGAGATTTGAGCAACTACCCAGAAAACAGCCAACACAAAATCTGGCAAAACCACGTCTGTTCCGGAAGTGATTTCTCCACATCCGTTCATAAATTCTGAAAACTGCCTATGGTTAGGGGTAAATGGGGCCATTTGTGAAGTGCATTTCGAACCGTTTGTTCAGAAATTGAGCCCGAAATCAGGGTCTTTCTCAAGGACTGAAATGACATTGCCAGATTGCTTAAGATCCATACACTGCTAAAAATGGAGGGTAACAGCTCCTTGAACGAAGGAAATCCATGAAACAACACCAGAATAAACTTCATAGGCATCTGGAAGGCGATGTGAATCCAAGAGACATCTCCACTGTGGAAAAAATCCCCCAAATCACTGGTTCAGCTAGCATAAATCTTCCCTGGAGCGCCGAGACCACTGCACAAAGGAAAACAACGACCCATTAGTTGACCAAGTATTTGAATGGAGGCTTAAAGGCCCAATTTTATACATAAAACAAGGTAAAGTAAGAAATAAGTAATTTAAAAATCACTTTACCAAAATCTATCAACATTGATCTCCATAAAGGCATGACCATGTACAAATCAACATTAACAAATTGATTATTATGTGGTTTCATAAGACTTTGGCTAGAAAATGTTGTAGTGGATAGTCAAAAATAGGAGACCAATAGTATGTACGGCTTCCTAACAGTTCAAGTGTTTCGCTCAGCCACCAATGCTGTCTGACGGCTTGCGTATTGGGGCAACACCCCTCACTCCACGTCTCAGGTAAAACTAATAACCGCTTTGCCACAAACGACAGCTCTTGGTTTACCTCACGGGTGGGAACTAGTCAATCAGGTAGGGGTCGTTTCCCTTTTCGCTGGCAAGTCCTCTCAATGGGCCAGCTACTTTGGGGTTCCTGTGGTACTCCTCATAATGCGTTTTAGGGCTTATGCCCAAGTACTTCCCACAGTTAAGCGGATAGGGATTATTCCCAAATCCGAAGCTGCAACAGATGCGAAAAAAAAAATTTGGCAGAAATTCCACCCAACGAGACCAAGAAAGTGCTCTGATACCAGATGTGAAGAACCTGCAATAATTAATTAATGCAAATACGCAAGATATCAGGAATAAATAGAACTCATAATCACTTTTATATTGATCACAGGCCACTTCGAGGGGGCAACCTCCTTTGAGCAAGCTCAATACAATTAACTTCATGGTGCCTTCATAGGCCTCAACACACACTTATATACTAAGTCTAGGTGCCAATACCATGGGTCAATACCATGTGTCAATACAAACCATGGGCCAATACAAAATATAGATCAACAATTATTACGGGTCCAAACCATGGGCCAATACAAACTATGGGTGACTTACAAAGCATATGTGCCAACAACAATAACACAAAATATGGATCAACAAATACTAAGGGATGACTTACAAAGCATATGTGTCCAACAACAATATACTAACAAAGTAAAGACATGGGTTCCTAACAATGGGGTTAAGGGGGTTTAGGGAATGTTAGGGATGTTGGAGAGAAGAGGGGTTATAGGGTGGGGGAAAAAGAGAGACTATGTGTGTGTGGTTTATAAAGATATATATATATATATAGAGAGAGAGAGAGAGGAGAGAGATTAGGGAGTAAGTTATAGGAGTGGGCGATTAAGAGAGAGAGAGACAAAGAGAGTAGGTGGGTTTAGGGGTAGGGGAAGAGGGGGGTGGTTATTAATAGGGAGAGTAGGAGTGAGGTTAGGTAAGGAGAGATGAGGGTTAGATTTTTTGATATTGTAATAGATATAGAGAGGGGTGGGGATCAGGTGTAGGTGGAGGATTCAAGGAGGGAGAGTGAGAGAGAAGGGTAGTAAGGGTCAGGGGAAGAGGTGTGTGAGAGAGAGAGGAGGAGGAGGAGGGTTAAAGGTAGGTGGAGGAGTAGGGTGTATAGAGAGTGAAAGAGGATCCAAGGGTTATACAGAAAGAGAGGGAGAGAGAGGGGTGGTTTGTTGTAAGGGGAGGAGTAGGGGCATGTGTGTGTGTGAGAGAGAGGGGGAATCAAGAGTGCTAGGGGATTGAGGTGGATATATAGGGGTTGGTTGTAAGTCATAATGGAAGGGGGATTAGGAGAGAAATAGGGAGAGAGAGAGAGAGGCATTTATGGGGTGGGGGAGTGGAAGAGGGGTGGGCTTGGGGAGATTTTGAGTGGGGTTAGGTAGAGGGAGGGTAGGTTAGGGGTAGTGAGAGTTAGAGACAGAAGGGGGTATTAGAGGATTAGTTTAGGGATAGAGGGTTGAGGGTTAGGTGTAGTTGGATGAGTAAGATAAATACAGAGTGAGAGAGGGTGTTAGTAAGGGTTAGGGGGAAGAGGGGGGGAGAGAGAGAGAGAGAGAGAGAGAGAGAGAGAGAGAGAGAGAGAGGAGAGGGGATGGGAGATAGAGAGTGGGGGGGATGGGAGAGTGTATAAAGGTAGGGGTAGGAGTATGCATGTTAAAGGAGTAGGGGGAGGGGGGCTTAGGAGAGACATAGTGAGAAATATAGGTTTTGGAGTAGGGGGAGTAGGAGAAAGAGGGGGTGGAGGGGGTGTTTATGGGTAGGGAGAGTAGGAGGGGGTTATGGAGAGATATTGTGTGGGTTATCAATAGTTGGAGTGAGGGAGAGAGAGGGGAAGTGTGGGGGAATTGTGAGAGAGAGAGAAAGGTGTTGGTGTTAGGTGTAGGTATAGGAGTAGGGTAGAGAGAGAGTTAGAGAGATATATAGGAGGGGGGTTAATGGTATCAGAGGACAAGGGGGGGTGGTGTGAGAGAGAGAGAGAGTATCAGAGATAAAGAGAGAGAGAGGAGGTTGGTAATGGTCAGGGAGAGGAGGATGGTAAGTGTTAGAGTGAAATAAGTGGTTGGTAGTGATTAGGGAGATGTTGGGAGAGAGAGAGAGGGAAGTTAATGGTAAGGTGAGGAGAATGGGGGTGAGATAGGTAGAGAGAACCGAGGGTGGGTTTTGGATGGTTTTGTGGTCTTGGGGGAGAGAAAGAAAGGGATAGTGTGTGATGATGTATATGTAAGTTCGGAATGTATTTCATCTATGTACTTCATATATATTTATTGTACCCTTATAAGAGATGTGTTATTCCTCTATAAGGAAGTGTCGTCATGTGTATTGACAAGTGTCGCAAGTGTGTGTACTTGCCGATGGGTTATTAGACCACCATGTGTGGGGTCGGCCTTGAAATATATATTATATTGTGGATGTACCTAGCTAGACAAGTCGGCCCCATAGTGTAACTGGGCAAACAGGTTAGGTATAAATAGAGATCGGGAGATCTCTATTTGATCACTTGGAAACTCATACTTCTCTCACTCAGAAAGTGACGCACTAGTGAGGAGGAGGATCATGTGCTACTAGGAGACTATATCAGTTTATTTTGGTTGTACTTTGGTTGAGCCATTGCTCTCTCTATCTCTGGGGAAGTTGTGGGGATTTTCACCTTAGGGTTTTCCCCACAGAAACTCTGTGTCTCTTGTCTCTCGTGCTTTTGATTCTTATGATGCTTGTCATGCTTATTATGATTGTTATCCATTGATATACTATACATGTTATTCTCTCAGTAAAGATCCTATAGTATTGTAAATTAATGCTCAAAATTTAACATGGTATCAAAGCTAACCTGAGAAGAAGACATTGTGCAGTGACGAAATCTTGGGTTTCCTGTTTATTGGGTTTCTCTCCACATATTTTGGAAAAACAATATAGTATATTGACTCTACTCATCAACGAGAATCTATCTATCCAATCAGAATTCAATTCTGAGCATTTTCAAATTTGGCCCTAAAAATTAGGGTTTCCACAAAAATAGGAATTTCTGGAATCTGAAGACATAGCTGGAAGTGCCTTGTAAAAATCGAAGTTTAGAGCTTTGGATCGAGATTTTTGGCTGAGTAGATCTCCGGGAAACTCAAAACCTAATTTAGGGCTCTCCCAAGTGAACCTAGGAAGACAAAAAGGAAATTTTGAAGGGTGTAGCGTTGCAGATCTCAATTTCTGAATACACCAGGTTGATTAGCTCATCAAGGCACATCTTTCTGTCCTTTCAGAATGTTGAAATTCACATTTTGAAATTTTAGGGTTTTTCCAACAAACCCTAATCCCGTACGAGATCTAGTTTTCAGCAATTCAAGTGGTAAGACCTAAATATTTTCTATTTCCATTTGAAGTACTCTTTAAGATGTCTCACCACACCAATCTTGAGGATAAGCTTGAAGGGGCTGATAACTTCCGAGCCTGGAAGTATAGGATTGGGTTAATCCTAGAAGAGAATGAGTTGGACTCATATGTAAAAGAAGACATCTCTATCCCAGAGGATGAAGAGGCTAAGATTTTGCATAAGAAGAACTTGGTCAAGGCAAAGAGAATCATTGCTGATTCTATCAAAGCCCATCTCATCCCCCATGTGTCATCTCTGAAGAGACCCAAAGAGATGTTTGACTCTTTGACCAAGCTATTTTAAGGAAAGAACATAAATCAGAAGATGACCCTGTGGAATCAATTGAAAGGGGTCAAGATGTAGAATGGAGAAACCATTCAATCCTATTTCTCTAAGGTCTCTCAGATCAAGGAACAACTTGAAGCTGTAGATGAAATGGTGGAGAACGATGAAATTGCTATGACCACTTTGAATGGCCTACCTAGGTCATGGGACTCTTTTATCCAAGGGATCTGTGCAAGGAAGAAATTAATCTCCTTCAGTAGACTGTGGGAGGAATGTTCCCAAGAAAAAGCAAGGCTTGTGACAAGAGAAGAAAATATTGGGAATGAAGATCAAGCCCTCACAGTACACACCAAGAAAGGCAAGTTCAAGAGGGAGCCATCCCATCACAAGAGGAAATCTTCTCATCCTTATCACAAAGATAAGAAAGATCTAAGGTGTTTCAATTGCAATGAGAAAGGTCACTTTGCTTCAGAATGTCCCAAGAACAAAAGGGATTACAACAACAACTCCAGCAAGAAGAAGAAGGGAAGCAAGAGAAAGTTCCATGCTCATGCTGCTGAAGATGATGAACCTCCAAAAAAGAAAGCTAGAGCAGAAAGTGATGATGACTCATCAAGTGAAGAAGAGTATGTTCTTATCTCTGCTCTCACAGGTACTATCTCACATGGTTGTAATGATTGTTTAATTGACAGTGGGGCTTCCAAACACATGACTGGGGTTAAAGAATCTTTTGTAAATCTATCTGAACATGAATCACCCCATAAAGTGAAACTTGGGGATGATTATCAATACCCCATCAAAGGAAGTGGTGAAGCCTCCTACATCCTAGATTCTGGAAAATCATTGAAGATGAAAGCATTCCTTTATGTACCTAGGCTCAAGAAGAACCTACTCTCCATTTCTTCATTGGATGCAAAAGGTATGAGGGTTGCATTTGTGGATGGCCAAGTTCTAATGTGGCCAAAGGGAAAGACCATAGATAATGTAGTAGTGATTGGAGAGCAAGAGGGAGGATTGTACAAATTAAAGGGACAACCCGAGCATGCCATGAAGACAAAGATTCATCCATAGTCATGGCTCACATATTGGTATGTATAATTTGTTTTTGCAAAGGTTAACTAATGAGTTATGCAGTTCATTGAAGAGAACAAGAACACATTGCTAGACATAACTAGCAAATATGATGACCATGTATGTTTTTGTTATATATATCATATACTTTTGTATGATTGATAATGATTACTCTTGAAGTTACAAGCTTGAGTAATCTAGGACTTATGCATGTTATGTTTCTTACCTGAATTGATGATATGACTAACCAGAAGAGTCATAGGTTTGAGTAATCACATGTTTGGGTATATTATGACTAACCATAATAATGCTTATTATTTTTGTTTGAAATGATCCTGACTATACATGCTTGAGATTATTGTGTTTTGATAATATTAAGATTATACTAATGAATGTTTGATTATGTATGAGATCTCGAGGCTAACACAATAATGACACTAAGAAGCATGCATAGGGATTGAGAATGAATATAAGTTCAAGAACAAGTAATCTAGGAAGCAAAGATCAAGACAAAGCACACTCCAGTGGTTTCTACAAGGATGTAGATATTCAAAGGGAGATGACCATCTCTCTACATTCCACAACAGAAAGGTGTAGAAGAAGCTACTTCAGATTAGGACTCCAGCAGCTCCTGCAAGGAAGCAAAGACTCAAAGGGAGTCCACCCAACAAACAAACAAAGATAAGTATTTTAATTATCATTTCTTTCATATCTATTTGTTTAAATAATATTGTTCAATGATGTATATGCTCATCTTCCTAGACTTAGGATATGTATTGGGCATATTAGAATGATTGCATTAATGAACAGTATACTACTAATATGCATGTAATGTCTAAGCGGCCTATGGCACTGTACAACATTCCATTGCTACTTATCTACAATGAAACCTCTTTGCTGACATGTTGGGAGTAGTGTAAACACTTAACAATGTTCTGGTAGAGATTGGAAGGCATCTAGAAAGATACAGGATATGGATGAATGTTGTATTGAAGCATTGGCTAATTGCATGATTGTATGACATATATTTTTATGTGTAATATTTTGTTATGAAACCATGAGATGGTTCTAATCATGCAATTTAACTTGTCTTGTAGGAAAGATCGTGTACCTTCACCTACAAAAGAAGGACTACAACATTTGTTCCAGCAACAAAGATATCTATTGAAAATATTGAAGATATTGAAGTTCCAAGGATCTGGGAATAATGCCCTGATCAAGGAGTACCAGTCGATCATGAAGATGTTTGGGATGCAGTCCCAAGACCTGAAGGGGAGTCTGTAGAGACTTCCAAGAGGAGCTACAAGATCAAGCATGCTGCAGGTGGTAGCATAGAGAATTTTGCTCCTGTAGCTAGATACACTTCCATTAGTACTTGCTCTAGCTGTAGTGATGAAAGGGAAGATACACCACATGGATGTCAAGACAGCTTTCTTGAATGGTGTAGTCGAAGAAGAAGTGTATGTGGAGTTGCCACTTGGTTCTGAGACACATGATAGGGAGTCATATGTGTGCAGAACTTGGTATGGTAAGATAAACTGCTTTCTATCCAATTTGGGATTTACCAAGAGTAAAGAGGATTCCAACCTTTACTACAAGGTTGAGGAAGGAAATCCAGTGATACTAATTTTGTATGCGGATAGCTTGTTTGTTACAGGTGAGGATAGATTGATTGCCGACATGCAGCAGAAGCTTGCTGCCCAGTTCGAGATGAAGAACTTGTGGATGATGCACTATTTTCTAGGTATGGAGGTGTGGCAGAGTGTAGATGGAATCTTCCTTGGACAAGGGAAGTATGCAGTAGAGATCCTGAAGAGGTTCAGGAAGATAGACTGCAAGGACATGGCCACACCTATGGCATTGAATTTGAAGCTTCTTTGTGATGCTTCATCTGAGCCGGTGGATGTCTTTATGTATCGTCAGATGATTGGGGTCCTTGATGTACCTGATGAATACGAGACCAAATATTTGCTTTGCGATGAACACATTGAGCCAGTTCTTGACAGATCTGAGGAGTGTTCACCTGGTTTTTGTAAAGCATATTTTGAGGTACCTGAAGGGTATAGTTGATTATGGTCTCAAGTATGACGCGAATCAAGAGTTTAACCTGCAGGGTTATGTTGATTCAGATTTGGGCAGGCAGTGTTGCAGATAGGAAGAGCACATCTGTGTGCTGCTTCAGTATCGGATCAGGTGTGATCTCTTGGTTAGCACGAAGTAGTCCTGCGTAGCACTAAGTATAGTTGAAGCGGAGTATGTTGCGATGGATGAGCAGGTTGCAGATGTATTGACCAATCTGTGTGCCAAAGTGCAGTTTGAGTACTTCAGAGAGAGGCTTGGTGCACTTCAGATCGAGGTTCCTTCCAAAGGGAAGTGATGAGTCTGGAAGATGTAGATGCACATGATCTTTTCTGACATGGTTGATGTGTTTTGCTAATCCATTTTTTTCCTGGTGGTAGATGTGTTCTCCCTTGGTCGTGATGTAATTGCTGAGCCATTTTTTGCATGGTGGTAGATGTGTTCTCCCTTGGTCATGATGTAATTGCTGAGCCATTTTTTGCATGGTGGTAGATGTGTTCTCCCATGGTGAAAAAGTAAGGGCTGGAGCCTTTCCCGAATGGTGGCAGATGTGTTCTCCCATGTCCGGTGGTGTAAGTGCTAGATGATGTGCATCTGGGCTGTGCTTTGTGGATGATGAGATGATCTAAAGAGGATGATGCTATGATGATCAGGAGGATCATGGATGATGAGCATCAGGACGATGCTCCAGTTACTACTATGTATATGTATATGCATCATGTTGGATTCTTGTTATGATCAGTTGGATCATTTTATGTATATATGCATCATGTTGGATGCTGAATGTGATCAGTTGGATCATTTATGTATGTATGCATCATGTTGGATGCTGGATATGATCAGTTGGATCATTTGTATCTATTTTGTATATGCATCATGTTGGATGCTTGGACCATGTATCTATATATGTATCAGGGGTATACTGAGATCATGTATGTTGATATGTATCAGGTGGATACATTGTGTGGATCATGTATCTGTGCATGTATCAAGTGGATACATTGTATGATCAAGTAGATCATGTATGATGATATGTATCAGGTAGACACTTGGTATGCATCAGGTGGATGTAGTGTAATGATCAGGAAGATCATAGATGATGAGCTTCAGGATGTTTCTCTAGATGACATACAGCAAGATGTTGCAGTGATGATGATCAGGATGATCATGTGTACATCAGGATGATGTATAGTGAGTATCAGGATGATACTTTGTGGCCATGGATTAGGTTTGTGCAGATGAGTATGTCTGGGAGATCCTATAGGTCGGAGTTGTGTACCCGTAACAGCCTAGGATGCTCTTTCGAGACATTGCTCTGGGAGGACATGTAATTTGTGCCCTAGGAGATCTTAGGTCAGAGTTTTGTACCCGTGAAATCCTGAGATGATCTTGCGAGGTATTTTCCCATGGCATGTAATTTGCTCTTGGGATATCTAGATAGGATGAAAAATACCTCAGATA